>CAMZMU010000059.1:38141225-39341225 GCA_947311845.1 Poa pratensis | reverse complement strand
TTTATTACTTAAAGAAAAATTTTATTCTTATTTCATGATAACTAGAAAAGGCAGTAAACTGACCTCAAGAGACGTCTTCCCATAGGTGTCACACACTACATTTAAGAAAATCAGTGAACCTTTAGAAATAATAGGTGAAGGAAAGCAAAGGCATATTTACCTTGTTGAGAATACCAAAGACTGAAAACCTGCAGTTTATTATTACTATTAGAAGCTGGAAGCAGGGTAAGAGTACAAGACGTAGATCCAAGACTCTCAGTTCTTACCCTTCTTTGGCTTTTCCTATTCCCATGTAACTGGGGTGCTTATCTACTTGAAAAATTTGTAGTGCCTCATGAGCAGCTGCATCAAGTTTCAGGAATCTGTCTCTGTGAGCATGTCAAGGTATACAGTGCCAAACTAACCATATAACGCATTGTCAATACATATGACTAGCGTTACCCTACAGCTCAGCTACATAAATTGCTAACTTGCTTCCAGCGTTTTTCAGCTAAAAAAAAAGTTGCTTCCAGTGTGGCAGTGAAACTACACAAGTTAATTAAGTTGGTTGCAAAGTATGAACCAAAAATATTTGGGCCTGAAATAAGGTATCATGGTGGAAGATATAATGTAAAATTCACCGGAACAGCATGTTACGTTCATCTAATAAAATCACAGATCGAAGGATAAAATGATATCTGTGCCACAGAATCAACCGCGATGGATGCTCCGCCTTCCATTTGTTCAAGGGTATCAAGAAGCCTCTCGTTATCTAATATAGCAAGAAGACCTCCAGCCGCACGAACTTGAACATCACTTCCAAGATCCATCATGGAATTAAGCTGCAATAGAACATAAAATGATTTAACTGTGTAATGCAAAAATGGTTAACAAGATTTGAGAGCAAGATGAATGGTCAAAAATAACCTAGCTAGTTTATTAACCATTCATATAAGACAAATATATGATATCCTAACTTTGAGGAGATACTGAAGGGAGTCAGTTTAAAAGGAATACAAAGAACTGGATACAAATATAGGATATCCTAACTTTGAGGAGATACTGAAGGATGTACGGAGTAGATTATTCACTCATAGACAATGGAGATGTATAAAAATATAACTGCATTTCCAATTATATGCATGAGGTAAAGTGGATGCAATCTGATATGAATTCCCAAAATAAATAAAATAATGTTGGGTAGAAAAAATTGGTTCTAAAATCACCAAACAAGATATTAAAAATAGAGTGGAATTGTTTTGCAATGCCCACTTCAGATCCCTAAGCATATAACTTTCACCAATATTGTTAAAGAAAAGTAACCAGGCAGGAAGACTGTCACTCTTAAGTAGAGAAAGAGAAACAATAATACATGTGGCCTTGTACATTTGTATCAGGTGGACAAGATCAAGAAGAACCCATGAACAAAAGAGGGACTAGTCTCTAATCAAATGTCCTCAATGTTAAGATATGTGAACACCACACTGAATGAGAATTTATCAAGGCTTCAGCTAGTCTTTAAAACCTATGGAGAAGTGAAACATATAGGTAGAAAATAGTAGTGGTAAGTTTCTTTTGGATCACTTACAAAGCAAATCCGCTCTTTTACACTTAACCCATCATCCATTGCTGCAACTTTAAGTATATTAATCTGCAATTTAGACATGCAATACACAGATAATTCATCAGGTTGAAGAGTTAGGAAATGCACGAGATGGGGAAAGAGTTAAACTAAAATGTATTGATTGTGATAACTTTCCAGTTACTGATAATTGCTTTCCTTCCTTACATATCAGGATCAATACATGTATACAGCAAAGATTGCTATTTTTTTAACCAAAAATATCATCATTCATACCATAAATTAACTACCAAACACCTCCATGGATGAGTTTCTCAGCCTTCCTTAAAGTCCAAACCAGAATCATTCATTTTCAGTTTGATTTTTCACTGACAAACAATTATGTTGAGAAGCCCTCATAATTGTATACTATTGCTAAAACCGTAATCAAGTTTGGACTGAAACTTGGTAACGCAAATATTCAAGAAGGAACAAACAGCAACTGAAATAACATATCAAATAATTAAGCAGATTAGTATCACCCAGATCTGACTAATCCTGAATATATTCATGTACAGCATAGTTCTCAAAGCATTCAAGGAAGTTCCTGGTCTAGTGATCAGGTAAATAGTACACAGAGCTGCTAACCTGTGCCATGCTTGCTCATAGCTGAATGTTGAGCTTTTCATGAGCTTCACATCTGGGGCCTCATCATTACTATCTGTGTGAGTCCATGCAAAACAATCAGAAGAGAGCTTAAGATATCAATTGAAGAAGTGGCTGCAGTCCAAACCATTTCGTTGTAAAGCTGACAAAAATTCTTCTTCCGTCTTTGTACTTGCATATATGGTGCTTGGTTTTGCTTGACATTTCACTGATCCAATATCAAGCAATACAGGAAGTTAGATGTGCAGTTCTATTTTGTTTACTGTTCTACATGTTGACACTGGAAAAATGTCAGAAGTTATTTGCTACCAAAAATAATTTTTCCATATAAATAAATACATAGCATATAACCTGAAATTCAATTTCAAAAGATCGAAACAATGCCACAGTATTGATGTAAAGAATATACCAAGGTCAATTAGAGGAAACCCCCCACTGCTGTCTTCCCAGATTTCCAATACAAAAAGCTGGCGCGTACTTGAATCATAGTACGCCACTCCAACCCTGATAACACATGAAAGTGACAGGGATTATAACCAGTTAACTCATACTGTATCTTTCCCTGATCCAACAAATACATTGATGTGCTAGTAATCGACAAAATAAAAATTTAACGCTTAAAATCTTGGTGCAATGGTAAACAAGATAAAAGTTTACTTGCCACACAAACTATAATCAGCAGGGGATATCGTATTTTATTGAACACTAGCATACATGTCCATCAGAAAGTATATTGTGCATGATACAAGTAAAGAAGCTTGTCTCGTAAAATAACAAAAACCAACTCAATCAGCTGATTATGCATCTAAAGTTTACCTACGCCCTTGCATTACACAAGCCATATGGACCTGCAATGCAATCAGATGAACATCAGTAACTACATTGCATAGAGCGAATGTGTGAATAAGATATTATTAGAAGTTACTGAAGCATCCTGTGCAAATAGACTCATATCGCCAGATCATGGAGTGTGAAACAGAAACTAAGTTTCGGGCTACAGATGAATTCATGGAGCAGTCTACTAAAGAAGAACAACGTCACAGAAACTACAAAGTAAGCCATCCAAAGCCTTCCATGCTTCACAGTGCCTGAATATCTAAACAAAAGGTAGATCCCTAACAAGTTTGGCATTATGTCATTCTCTTCAGAAATTGGTGTTTTAACATAGCAATATTACTTATACAAAACTCTTGAAGCACTATCCTTGAAAATGTGAAAGGAAGCTTAAAGAACGCACTACTAAGAACTTCAGAGGTGGACACACCAAACTCCTCTGAGTTGCTTTACATTTAAGAAATATAATTCAGTCAGTAGAACTGTTTAATCAAATCAAGATTCCCATTCAGAATTATTCATGGACATGAATAAACATATAACCTTGCTTGACATTCTGATAAAAAGCATTTGAAAACTTCTGCAAATACGTACATACAGATGGTGTAATCGAACAATCATTTGTTGTATTTTTTCTCTCTGTGCTTAGCTTTTCTTCAGTGATCTGATGTGTAGAAAGACTTAAACACCAAGAACAAGCATTGACAAGTAGTATGTAAAGAGATATTCTATTTAAGGCCCCTTTTACTTTTGGGCAAAATGTTATCCTATCGAATACAAACACATCGTCTAATTCCATCAAATGCAGAAAAAGAATTCCCGGTAAGGAAGCAGCATAAACACTTCATCCTATCACAAGGAAATTATCCCCCGACCTTTACATGCTCTGCTCCACATTTGGGCTAAAGCAGCAGGCAAGCTTGCATAAGAATAGCTTTCTAGTGTCCACAACATGCACGCAATTTCAAAACAGGTTCTGAACTGAAATAGTAGCACAGCAAACTTTCACCATGACTCGTCCAGAGAGGTTTCCATCATTCCTTAATTTACTGTTCTACTGAAAGGCTCATCAAATTGACATAGTACTGAATAAGGAAATGAGGCATGCAATACTGGAACAGCAAGGCATGAGAACCATCTCAAATTATCAATGTGCTCCATACCTCGGTTCCTGAAAACTATTCATAAGCTAAAAGGCATGTTCCATTAAAATAACACGCCGAACTGCATCACGTCTGGATGCATGGGTTTACATGCCCTCGTACCAAAATTAGATAGTACAAACCTGATAGGGCGAATCAAATCAGGGCAGAGAGCACTGACATGGCATCAGACCAAAAGCAGTTGCGCGACCGACGCTACAAACATACTACAAGTCTGGAAATTGCCGTAAGCAAAAACCACCATTAACTCCGGCTACATTCCAGATTAGAACACGACATTCCACGAAACTGTGGTTTCCGCAGCATGATTCGGTCGGGGACAGCGGTAACCGCGAGGTTTCCAGCGAGAAGACACCACAGAATACAACACGATTGCGGCGAGGAACTCGGATGGTCGATTCGGTACGCACCTGGGAGTCGATCCCCGTCTCGGCCACCTCCTCCTCCCCTGCTGCTCCTCCTCCTCGTCCATTTCGCTCCCCCGCCCGCCTCCCCCGCTCCTCTACTCGGCGGCTGCCCCTGTCCCTAGGTCCGGGACTGCGGTCCAGACAAGAGGAGTAGGGAGCGAGCGCAGGGAGAGGAGGGCGGCGGCCGCTGGAGGCGAACACGGCTGCGGGGCGCGGCGGGAGCGAGACGGAGGAGGAGGCCGTGAGCGATGAACCCGAAGTGGGCTCTGGGGTCTGGACTTGGAGACAGCCCGGCGCTGGCTGGTTTGTACAGCAAGCCTTTTTTTTCGGTTTCTTTTGAACGAAGGAAGCCACGAGAGCTGAGCTAGGTCTTTTGCTAATGACGTTTTTTTTTGGCCAAGGCAAGTTAAACACTACGGTTATTACTTGCACTAATTAAAAAATTAGGTGGCAGTACCACTTTTCATAAAGTTTGAACGCTTTTGGATCGGGTGCACGTCCCATTAGTTTAAGTCCGATGAAGTAGCATCGATTGTGTATTATCCGAATTCCGAGGACAGGACCGTCTACCATTTGAATTTTTGAAGTTGGATTGTGATCTTTCTCGATACCGGTGCTGTGTTAGTTGATTAAGTTCATTTGAGCAGATTCTCCTCTAAACTACTCTCTAGGGCTGCAAACGGGGAAGGCGCCATTAATTCAGCTACTTCCTCCGATCCGCAAAAAGAGTCGTAGCTCGTTCGTACGTTTGTACACGTTCTATTGATTTCTTACGAACGTTTTACCGGATCGGAGGGAGTATCATGGATAGACTTCTTGGACATACGCATCAGAAAAGAAATTCAGTCTGCATTGAAACAGCCGGCAGAATCGAGATGATGCGTTGATCAAGAGAGAGCTACGTACCCTCCATAAAGAGATGCAACGTTGGCAACAGACCGTGTGTTGTTCTCGTAACATCAGCTCGTAACATCAGCGGTACCCAACGAACGGTACATGTTAGAATTCAGAACACCCGGTGTGAGCATGTTATACTTGAAGGTAAACACACTAATACAAACTTGATGCACTCGATATATACATAAATTGACAAACGTCGATTGGCAAGGCACCCACATGACAGCCGGAGGAGGAGTATGCAAGGCATGATGCTTGCTGAAATTGAATGATTAGAACTAAAAAAAATCAATTGATTAGTTCAATTCTTACATGCTTCCTTATAGTATACTATATGCAAGTAGACATGTAATTGTAACCTTGCCTTATGAAGAGGATACGAATAGGGAGGATCCATGCTCTCTATATCCTTTTGGATTTAGTGTCATAATGTGAACTAGATTTGTGTTCTACAATTAGTGGTGAGCTTTATGACGTGATCATACATAACCTATTTGCCAAATTGGATTAAAACTACAAACGGAGTGTGCGAAAGATACACCTGAAGATGGAAGCTAGTTAAAATGGAAATTTTGACATAACAGACCACATCGAGAAACGAAATGGCAAAAAAGACCACCTGCGAAAAAGATTGTCAAAAAGGACCACATTGGTCGTGGCGGCAGACTCGCCAGCCAACACGTGTCTCCTGCCGCCACGGGCGGAGGTGACAGGGCTGGCCGCCATGGGCCCTGGCGGCACGTTGCGTCGAAACAGAATCGCGACGAGCTGAAACGGAATATCTGACAGGCGGGTCCCAGCCGCCTGGGCCGCTGGCGGCAGGATGACGTGGCGACGTGGCCGCCTGGGCCGCTGGCGGCCTCTGGCGATTTGAAACACGCAAATAATTAAGCTAGCTAGCAAGTTAAATCACTCCATCGATTAGCTCTGCATGCATGCGGTATTTAATATTGGATGACAACATGGGATGCTCAGCTGCATGCAGGAGAGGACACGGACAGTTGTCAGAGCTCTCATGTACGCACCACAGCTGCATGCTCAGCTGCGCATGTCGGCACGCTCGCCAGCGGCCCAGGCGGCCACGTCGCCACGTCATCCTGCCGCCAGCGGCCCAGGCGGCTGGGACCCGCCTGTCAGATATTCCGTTTCAGCTCACCACGATTCCGATCCGACGCAACGTGCCGCCAGGGCCCATGGCGGCCAGCCCTGTCGCCTCCGCCCGTGGCGGCAGGAGACACGTGTCGGCTGGCGAGCCTGCCGCCACGACCAATGTGGTCCTTTTTGACAATCTTTTTCGCATGTGGTCTTTTTTGCCATTTCGTTTCTCGATGTGGTCTGTTATGTCAAAATTTCAGTTAAAATGTGTGTGCACAAGAGAGAACGATGATAGTCATACCACTACAAAATATCAATACAAACGAATTGGATAGTTGCCTGGAGACGTGACCGATAATATTTTCTCTTTTGAATCCACAACGACTTGCGACACTTTTAATCCAAAATTAATTCAAAATTATTGTAAGTTTAAACTTATGAACTTCCTATACATATTGTTAAAATATTCGAGGATTATAAATATTTGAATTTTTCTATAAATCACACTTAGATGAAAATAATGTTTTTCTTTTGTTAAAACCTTTCGGAACAATATTTATGGCCTACGATTTCTTACGGTTTTCATAAGTGTGATCAAACACACTTTTATGTCGGTATCTATGAGTTCATACTAGTTAATATTGAAAAGTGAAAGTATCTATGAAATTCTTTTTTACTCTAACTGCAACAACTATAATACGAGAAAAGGATGCTAAAATCATGTCTATCGTTGGAAGAAGACTGGAATATTTAATTGATTTTCTACACCGGCTCTACTCTTATCTAATGTCAAACAGTTTTATGAGAAGGAGAAACCATCTTATTTGAAACTGGAACATGAAACCAGTCATTTCCATACGGTATAGGAAGATTCTCTTTACAGGAACTCGAACCGTAAACTATCACTAGAGCAGTATCTCTTTAACTTGGTTTGAACCTATTTGTTCAATTCCTACGATTGTCCATCACACGTAAATATTTGTCTTGATAATGTCTCACACGGTAAAGACAAAGCTCCTCTCTATATATAATGAAAAATAAAAACTGTCTACTAAAAAAAAAGATAAGGGTACTTGCCAGCCAGCAATCAAGCCCTAGTTTTTGCCTATGTAGCAATGGACATTTGCACCATCGTAAGGACCAGCAATACCAAGGACTTATTACGGGTGAACCTACTCATGTGTGATTAGATTTTTTTGAGGGATAAAACCCGTAACATACAGCTACCAAGATACTATTGGGTATTCTGGTGGCATATTGGAATCTGATGATTTGATGTTCGGGGCTTCGCCGCCGTCGCCATCAACAATTACATTGTGTTTCTTCCCCCTGTTCTATATCTCTATCCCGCAAACCAGGCTATCGTCTTGCTTTCCCCATGCCTTATTGTCACCAAACCAATCTTTGTGCATCCTCCCTCCATCCTAGCCAAGCCAGAGAACTGCACACCGTTGGTTATATAGTCGAGATGGTATGAGAGTGTTGTGTATAGGACGGATGGGGTGGGAGTGGGATTGATGTGAAGGAACGACGCAAAGGTTAAACAGCTAAGGCGGCAGAACAGATAAGAGAGGCATGTCGAACCATCGACCACGCTTGTACAGCTTGTAGTTCAAGTGGTCCATTGGTAATTCCTGATGCCTTCTATACCCATCAATTCCGTGGTGTGCAAAGACACAACAAATAATGCATGAACTAGAATTGAACACTTCTAAGAAACACGAGTTAAACGAAAAAAATAAGCTATACAACATTTTCTCAGGGAAGCCTTGCTACTTATACAGACTTGGATGGTCGACAACGCCATAAAGTTATGGTCCTTTGGGAGCTCAGTAACTAAGAATTCTCTTTTATGAGCTTGGTCCTACGGTAGGTCAATAGCTAAGAATACTTGGTTATTAACTAGGTTCTCAATAGGTCAGACACACTATACATCTTCTAGAGTTTTTTTTATCATTTTTATTTTTGAAAAGAAAGAATCATGTTCATCTTCCAACCTATGCATTAATATGATTCACATAGTCAACATACAACTTCTTATTACAAAGCTCATGGAAAATAAATCCCAACCACTAATGTCCCAACCCGCAGAGCAATATAATGGGCTAAGTAGAACTATACCGCCTAGGTTTGTTCTATTTTGTTGTGGAGTCAGATTCGTTATATGATTTTGGACTTAGCCCATTATATAATCAAGGTATAGTAAAAATCTCTTGCTTTATTCCAGGTTAGTCATATTTCTTATAGAAAAAGAAATAGATATATGCACACTTGCACATTACTGAACACCACTAGACAACCACATCTTTAACAAAATATGAAATTGCCCATTCATTGCTCCGGATGATAGTTTATTCGTCATAAGAAATGTAAATTATAGTAATTGATCGTTGGTGGAAAAAAATATAAATTATGATGATTGATCATTTGTGAGAAGGAATGTAAATTATGATGATTGATCATGGTGGGAAAAGGAATATAAGTTATGGTGATTGATCGTTGACATGTTTATGATAGCCAGTACACATCGAACGCAACAACGAGTTTGCCGGCTTGCCAAACCGGCTTAGATCGCTAACTGGTCACCAGAAGGCAACCCAACACGCATTAGTCGACGGTCCGCACGTGAGGTGACATCGGCAGAGGTTGATAGACAAGATTAAGTGGTACGGCTGACTCGACGGCCATACCCTAGCATATAATATGATGACTTGTACATAGCAGCACCTGCACATAACGTTCAGAAAGCTTGTCAAACTTCCCATTTTGATTCGTAGAATTTAGAGCGTGAAAATAGAAAAATAATGCATGATTGCAAATTCATACACACCCGAACCACATGGGATTGTGTTTGCGGCATTTTTGTTGATTGCACCACATGGAAACAGATAATTCTTTGCAAGATATCCGAATGGACGGAGCATTTCCTATGTAATTTAAATGCTCCCCCTTTAAGGGTTTTTCTACAGCTCAACGCTGAGTTATCTCTTATCTCTACTATATAATATTGCTTAAGGTGATGGTTGGTGGTACGTTTTTTTATTACCCCTGCTTTCAATAAAATTTACAACCGCTGCCACCGCGTAAGTTAAAAAAAAAACGATCTCCATCGTCCCCATCGCACACATGGAAAAGCAGAGACGACCCGAGAGAGCCGGCCCGCTTCCTCATCCTTGCCTCGAGCTCGCCGGCGCCACCCTCTCGCATCCCCTGCTTCCTCGTGCTCGCCGACCATGCCCCTTCCCTTGCCTCGAGCTCGTCGGCGCCTCCCTCCAATCCCCTGCCTCAATCCGCCGGCGCCGCCCTCCAACCCCTTGAATACAGCTTGCCGGGCCGCCGCTCCCCTGCCTCGCGCTCAACCGGCGCCGCCTCTCCCATCTCGCATAGCTCCACGGATACCAGCTCCCCTCGCGCATCACCCCGTGTTCGATTCGAGTAGCGCAGGATGGGCAGCGGTAGCCTCACGGGGACGCCTCAGGCGGTGGCGGCGGCTAGCTCAACAACGTCCTGGAGCAGTTTTCCCAAGATCGGAAGGCACAAACGCCTCGGATTAAGCTGTACCAGATCAACGTATCTTTACATTCCACTTTCGACTGGTCTCTGGCTGCATCTAATTCAGTCCTATTGAGATGTACTGTTCTTCCCACTTTCCTGTTAAAATATGTGAGGCACAATAATTCTTCTGCAAATATGAATTTAGTGCTATTGGATACTTCGTTCAGTGTGAGACTGATATGCTACTGGTGATGCCAAAGGCTCCACTTTTTCCCTTAATTGTGCAAGTTAATTGCCAATGCATAATATGACCCTGGATTTGGTTGCAGTACAACCATCCCACATTCATCTCATGCACCTGGGCCATTTGTGGACGTGAGTGCCATTCCTCCCTAATTCCTATATATTAGAGAAGCATTTTCTTAGAAGATATTAGACATTACACATTTAGATTATCATGAAGGACCCATAATCCTGACGGTGGCTTTTCTTCAGTGTTTCAAGCATGCTTATATTATGTGCAAGACTGCGTTCAAAAATTGGTGTGCAGGATATTGCTTGGTGCATGCTCCGAGAAGTTGATGCATTCATGTTCTGAATTTTTTGCGTAGACTAACATGGCCTGTTTCCATCTCCACATTGACGGATATAAGAACTTATTTTTGTGCTATATTTGCTGTCTTCAGAACAGTGGATATACTATATTGATTTTATTTATGTTGGCTGATACCCGTGCTGAGCTTGACCAGTTGTCCACTTAGGTCACAAGTCATACATATTCTTGGCTTTGTAGCATGTGAAACTCATTCACTACATCCTACGAATTCTATATTGTTCACTTGCATGTTCCCTTTTAGTATGTAGTAGTTCAACAATTAACCTGCCAAGCCTAAGGAGCAACTAGGAAAATCTGACATTGTGTTTAGTGTATCAGGCCTTCCAATCTGCAACTTTAGTATAGCCCTTTCACTTAAAATCTTAGAAAAAACTTTCAATTAAAGCCGTGTGATTTTTTCATGGGATTTAGGGATCTGATTTTGTTTGCGGGTGTATTGAGGTCTACGTCATTTACACATATGCTATTTTTACTATATAACGGGGAAAAAAAGTGGTGTTGAGTTCACATTTGCAGCTGAAGATTTAAATTCCTACCATCTACAGTGATGAAAAAGAAACACCAAATGTCCATGATCTATTGGAGGCATAATGAGATCATCATTGGAGGCATACTGATAAGTATAGTTGATTAGTTATCGTACACTTCTATGAGATATATGCATATGCACCTATTGGCAAGATAGTGACCTTACTCTTACCATATTTAGATGAACCTAGAGAGTTATTCAGTGTGAAAAAAAGTCATTAAATTGTTTCATCAGCCCGTAGCAACGCACGGGCATTTTGCTAGTACTATATAATACGAGTAACGGTGCCGGTCGTACGTCGTGGCATATTTTCAGCTTAGTCCCTCTGTTTTTTTAAAATCAACCCGCAGTACAACGAAGTTACATGTCCGCTTCGCTCTATTTCTCACGCCCGATGAGGAAAATCCCCCCAGTCGCCCAGATTTTTTCCTTCACCAAGCCGCCACCGCCACCCGAATCTCCGGCGACCGGAGTCCCTGCCCTCCTCCCCTTCCGCATGTCTTCTCGACGCAGAGGTGATCTCCGGCGACCGGAGTCCCTGCCCTCCTCCCCTTCCGCATGTCTTCTCGACGCAGAGGTGCCGCTTCCCGCTGCGCAGGCTGGAGGCTGGACCGCGACGGCCGTTCTGCACCTAGCCGAATAAACGAGAGCCGAGGGCCTGAGGAGGGGATATAAGAGGAGGTTGATGCCGTTATGGACGCGGCCGTCCGGACCACTCATTCTGAACGCCATCGTGGTCTTTCATACGGCAACACACACAAATATCCTGCAGGAGGAAGGGATTAGAAGTTGTATGTGGATCTGATCTGGAGAAAGAGAGGCGGAGGAAAAGGGTTCTTGGAGCTGCGCGTGGATCTGGTCGCCAGCGACTGGAGCTGCGAGCCTGCAACTCGCGCGTGCTATATGCTGCTATAAATCCTGTTGGTCTGTACTAGACCTAGGATGCAAGGAGCAGAGAGCGGATAAGATGGATAGGAAAATAGGCAAAAGACAGCAGCATGTAGAGCAGCGTCAAACTACTGAAAAGGATTGGCTGTTACCGTATACAAAAGCTCAACTAAGACAGTACCAGATTATTATTTTCTAATTCTTAATGCTAATACATCTTTAATCGGCTGGTTCCTGGAATGTTGTGTCTACCACTGTCTTTAAAAAAAAAACTTCTTGCATGATCTCTTCTACACAAAGCATTCATATTACTTTTGCTATTCCGAAAGTATAAGTGGACACAAAAAAATTGATGGCAACTCACTTTTTTTAGTTAAAGAATTACATCAGATAGGGCCATGATCTTGTTAGATTGATGATTAGAAATTACAAATTATTCTTTTATTAGTTTCATAGTTTGGTTCAACAAAAAACATCAATGTCTGTGATATTATCAAAAAATTATTATAGTTGTTTCTTTGATTGAGCCATCTCGCATATGTCGAACAGTGCTTCATTTCACGTTGAAATAAATCCAAACAATGGCTATACACTAGGAGTTGCTGATTCATTTGTTTTTCCATGATATTGTCAGCATGATTCTATAGCAACGCATTCTTATCTATATTCAAAATGATTCTGTGGCAACGCACGGGCATTGAGCCGCAACACACTTGTAGGCATTCATCACATTTTTCCCGTAGCAACGCACGGGTATTGTGCTACTAATCCTTAAAAATCCGTTCGAGATTACTTCGACTCAAAAGAGGCCCCAAAGTCCTACGTTTATCGTTTATTCCAAATAGGGCCACAAACGGAAACGGTGCATCGTGCACTTCGAAATGACACCACCACACGTCCATCAGTTCATGTTTCCGATTCGTTATCTGGCTGGCCCCGTCATGGAAATCGTTGCTACTCGTCTTCTCGGTGTCAAAGCTCCGCAATCGACTCAGAGTCTCACACTGAATCCGCTACAGAGATCTACACGGATTTCGAACCAAAATCCGACTCGGCGAGAGCCGCTCGTGCCGTGTGCCCTGAAGCTGCACTACAAATACCAGGGCGCGCACCGCACAGCTAAGCCGTCCAAGCAAACCGTTCGAGATCTCCACGTTCGTCACTTGCACGGTAGCTAACTAGACATACGAACTCTCGGCGACATGGCGCTTTCGACACGGCGCCTCTGCGTTCTCCTGCTGGTCCTCCTCGCCGTCGCGGCGACCTTCGGCCACGGCCACGGCGCCGTTCTCCAAGATGACGGCCACTTACCGGTGCGCCGCGCGGGTCCTCCCATGGCCGGCCCCTACCATGGGAGCGGGTTCACTCACGTCCCGCACGGTTACCACGGTATTAAGACGAGCTACGGCCCCAACCTCGGCGACTTCTCTGCCGGTGGCCGCGGCAGCGTTTGGAGCGTGGGATCGGTCGTCGTCGCCCCGGTTCTTGCCGCTGCCTGGTTCGCCGTTCGCGTAGAGTGTGGTCTGACCAGGGTTGAATTAGTAACAAGTAGGACTACGTACTCGTGAGCAAGTATGTGAATTGGCTAGTCATGTACACTGGTGATATTTTTTTTTTAGTCTGGGATGTTCTTTTGTTGTTGATCGATATGTACAAACACGACAGATATTTACGTGTGTGTTAGCGATTGTAACGATACTCTAATGATTCGTTTTACCCCGCAAAAAAAGAAATTATATACTCCCTCCGTTCGGAAAAGGATGTCACAAAAATGGTCTAAGTACGTGATTGCTAGCGACGTGTGTGTACTGTGTACCACGCTACCAACTACACGTATTTTGTACGATCCCGGATTTGAATGTATAGGCACTACTTGTCATTTGGTTTCAACGTAAGGAAATTGCATATAACACTTGTTGGGACAGATTTTGCACAGAACCACAACCATAAGTTTTTGTTGCATGAAACACCACCTTTTGCCATAATGATAAGACACAAAAGTAATTAGAATTTCTGATAGCCATACCCTGCGCATTACAGCGGGTATCTTTTAAGAAATCTAATGAACACGTGAAATCTAAATTTGACTACAGAAAATGGCGAAACTAATTCCGCTATTCTCCTAGTACATTATTTAATTTTGTAATTACATAGTGGGGGCTGTTTAGAGGATCTGCTAGAGACGCTCTCACCGGGCCGATGCTGCAATGTTGAGCTTGGTTAACCACCAAACTGTACTACTCCGTGTGTCGACCTATGACTCGATGGAGCAAGATTTTTTGAACTTGGATTCTTTTTAGAAAATGAGCACGGTTATGGTTCGCCTACTTGCATGAATCTCACCGTCCTACTAAAAAGTGCCTGAAACAAATCCACAGCGGCGGACTGGATGTTTTAATCTTTTCCTGATGCGCATGAAGTAGGACTGTTCACATCGCCAAGTACTTCTTAATTACCTCTTTCGGCCAAGGCAGCTGTCTGTACGCGTTGATACTTAGAGCAAGTACAATAAGGTCCAGTCAGCAGGCTGTAAGGATTTAAATATTATATGTATGCTTACATGGAGGAGAAAGAGTAGGAGAGAGTGGAAGCGGGCTCTTATGCAAGAGCCAGCTGCAACATGTGCTCCTATGCACTTTGTGAGAGTGGAAGGTGGACCAACTATAAATAAAGTAGTCTATATTTATAGCCAACTATTATACTTGTTGGCTATTAGGTTGGCTATAGATGACAAGACACCATCTTATAGCCAACAGCCGGCTATACTATTGTACTTGCTTTTAGACATGCACCTACCAGTGCTAGCACGAACAAGGCAATGGCCAATGGCGAGAAACTCACCATACTGTTTGAGCGTAGGGAGGGTTGGAGACCACGGTTGAATTATAACAAAAGTAGTACTCCCTCCGTTCACAAAAGAATGTCTCAACCTAACTCAAATTTATATGTATCTACACACTAAATCATGTCTAGATATATACAAATTTGAGCTAGCTTGAGACATCCTTTTATAAACGGAGGGAGTTACTTCTCGTACTGTCGATCGTGAGCAAGTATGTCAATTAATTGGCTAGTCATGTGGGTAGTTTGTGATATTCTTGTGACGTTGATGAGTTGATCGATTTGTATAAAGTATAAACACGACACATATATATGCGGGATTGCTAGCATGGTGCATGTACTAGGCTACCAGCGCATGCCTCCTAAACAATGCACATTTTGTAAGCCCGGATTTGAATGTATAAGCACTACTCTCTCCGTTACTTGATATAAGGTGTTTAAGGTTTTGGCATGAATATTAAAACGATGGTATTTTGCATGAGGTGGACTCATTTTCTCATAAAAAACGAGAGAGATGAGTCCCTAATAGTCACAAATTGAAAACAATCTGTCAAATCCCTCCTTTCCATATTGTGAGTTTGTGACTCATTTCTCGACGGGTAAAATTATCCATAAATCACAATACACCCTATATTTTGAAATTTTTCTCAAAAATTTAGAAACCTTATATCAAGGAACGGAGGGAGTACTTGTCATTTGTCACCGAGGTTTTAACGTGGTCGCGTTACTTTCCCTTCAAGCGTAGTACTATGAATGAATAAGGATGCACCGTTGGGTGTTGCAAAGCATCACCTTTCTCTTCTTTCTCAAAGCGCATAAATTCATCTTTCCAACCCACATATTTGAGCAGGAAGAAGGAGAAGGCACGATGGATCTGATAAGTATCCGGTACAATGCTTGTGGGTGGCTTGATTAGCATCATGCAAGCGCCAATGACTCACTCGTCACCCTTAATGCTTGTCGTGATGAAGGATTGTCCTTTGGTACAAGGTGGCGGTGGCTACGAGCCTGACCAAAGCAGTCAGGGGACTGATCGGATGGATGCAACTGGGTGGTCCCAACCTGTTGATTAGTCAGTCGTAGGATATGTCGATAGTGGCGAGGCTGATGGGGATGAAGAAGGAGGGAAAATGCATGGCATGATGGAGAAGTAAGACGAGAATATATTGGTGGAAGATCTTGATTTCAAGGATTCGAATTAAAAATATATTGAAGAGAACTACGAGGAGGTACTGGTTCCTTGTTCATGAAATCAGGACATGTCGACCGTCATGACCGTAAATGATGGTCATCAATCATCGTGTGAGAGAATGACGGGAACATAATGGATATAACGGAAATGATGACAAGTAAGATACGCGAGCGGCCAAACGAAAAATGGACTTTTAGTCCCCGTGCCGGACCTAAGCATAATCGTCAACCTAATTACACAGAAGGCTACGTGTCGTGATAAGTCTGACGATTACTCGATTAATACTCTTCGTCTTACCAACGAAGGATTAGAAGTGTTGGTCTGGCTACACGACAATGCACTAGATCTGAAATTATTTTAATTGGGTATTATTTGTGAAATTTCTAGAAAGGGCATTAATAAAAATCTTGTTTACCACCAGATTGCAGAGTTTTAGGACGTGGGTGGACGAAGCAATATTTTTTTAACTTGGGAAAAAAGGGCAAATGAGCGAGTGTAGATTTCCTGCTCTGATCCCTTTGTTTGAAAAAAAGCAGAAAAAATATTTAAAAGTCCAAAAAACATCTGAAAAAAGGTGCACGTTCTCAATCATATATTCTACATTCATGTAAAATGACAGTGCGAAATACATTGTATTCAGAGGTACACAAAAATGAGAACATGCTCCGTAATACAAACATTTAGTACTGTAATTTTGCACGCTTGTGATATACATCATTGAGAACATGCTTGATTTTTTAAAGATTTGTTTGAAACTTTTAAATACTATTTTTGATTTTTTTTTCAAACGGATGGCGCACTGGTGCTCGGGAGCAAGTGTGACTTTTCGCATATGAGTCTCGCCGTCCCTACTAAAGAGCTACTCCCTCCGTTCGGAAAAGGATGTCACAAAAATGGTCTATGTATAGTTCATTTTTGTGACATACTTTTGCGAACGGAGGGCTACCATGCTCAACGATCGATCCTCCTATTCTTTTTCTCTACGGTGCCGTGAAACGAATACGCGGTGTGGCCTGGAAGTTTCAATCTTTTCCTGATGCGCAGGAACGTTCACATTATACGCGTCAAAATGTTACGATACGGATGACTCGGCGAACGACGAGCGCGGCCATAGCCACGTACTTTTTTCCTCTTCTGGCCATGGCTACTCATCACACACCTAGAAGCGCTAGCACGAACAAGGCAATGGCCCCAATGGCGAGAAACTCACTCCACTCCGGCAAAGGTAGCACAGTACGCCCGTGGAGTTTCTCGGCTCCTTCCTCCACCTCTCCGTTCAGTTCATGATATAAGCGCGCACCGGCGCACGGCGCATCCACCACCACCACACCAATACCGGGAGGCGAAGACGAGTGTGAGAGGTCGAGGAGCTAGGCATTGCCCATCCGATTTAAGCTAGGGGCCGGAGGCGACCATGAGGGGCAAGGCGAAGAAGCTCTGCGCGCTGCTGCTGGTGCTGCTCTGCCTCACCGCCCACCTCCAGGGCATGGCCTGCGGGGATGGCGCGAAGGGTGGCGGCTCGAAGAAGTCACGCCGCCGCCACCACCACTACGACGACGACGACGACCACGACCAGCCGCACAACTACACTAACAGCGCCGCGGCAGAACCACGTGGCCGTGGCCTCAGCTGGAGGGTCTCCGGTGCCGCCGCCACCATTGCTACCGCGGCGCTCGTTTGGTAGGCGCTGGTACGACGATCGTACCCCTGCAGGAGCCTGGATCGAGTAGATCGGTGATTTGGTACTGCCCGTTTAGTAGCTTGTTTAGTTGTTGTTGATCAGTGGATGAATGTCAAGTATCATCATGAACTCAGTGTTTGTATGTGATCGCGCAGTAGCGCCGTGCCTGGTGTTTAGCAATAAACTTGACTACGGAGAACGCATGTTTTTCTTTCAATTAGTTCTTCCATGTGGAGAACATTCGACGGAAGAAACCACGTGACGGCCAAGATTTGATGTAGCCTGTGGGCACTTGCTGATGCACGCCGCCGTGCAAGCGTGTGCGAAAGTCCCGTCTCGATCTCGCCCACTCCGAATCGGCATGGGAGTTCAACAGTACACGAGCGTGCGTACCGAATGGCCCGGCACATCCGGGGCGGCTCGACGACCGCCGCCTCTGACCGGCGGCTCAGCCTCACCGTGCGCAGCGTCCCCGTCCTCCACCAGGATTTCTCTTCTGCGGAGCAACTATCCCGTCTGCAGCAACGTGAGCTTCAGATACCACAAGCTCAGGGACTGTGTGCGTCGACAGGTGGATCACGATTTCAAGCCCTTCGATGAACAGGGGTTCCTAATTGGGAGTGGAGAAGGTCAATTGATGCACCGCCTCTGCTTAAGATTGTAATCACAGACGTCATGTTGGATTAGAGTGGAAGAGAGCTCACATGATACGGTAGCAAATGCTACAAGGGTGCTTGCACTTTTTCTTTTGCTTGTACTCTTAGCCTTTGTATGAGGAAATATGGATGATGTAACTTTGATAGAGTTTAGGAAAGAAATAAACAAGACAGGAACCATTTTCTGCGTGGTTTGTAAAATGTGAATATCAATTGGAAGAGTTCCTGCAAGGTTCTTTTATTGGTAGCATCTAGGGCAAAAGTGATTGAAGAAATTGAAACATTCAATAACTTTGTACCCCGACATTAAAGTATAAGACGCGCAACTGCAACAAATTAAAAAAACGAAGAACTTCAAAGGGTAATTGCACCAAGAGAATATCGCAATTGCAACAAAAAACCAAGATAAACTATAAAAAGGTGAAATTAGAATTGCCGAAACAAAGGTACAATTACATTGAAGAAACAATCTAGCGAAGATTAAGAAAAGGACAATATTTGACCAAACTTTTTTGAAAAATTGGTCACTGGTAGAGCTCACATGATACAGTAGCAATGCTACAACGTTAACATACTTGTACATTTTATTTGTGCTGATCTTAGCCTTTGTAGAGAAAATACGGATGTTGTGACTTTTGAAGAGTTTGGAAAATAAATTGCAGAAGACGGAACCGTCTTCTGTGTAGTTTGTAAAATGTGAAAATCAATTGGAAGAGCCCTACATTTTCAGCCTTGCATGTTTCTTTTATAGGTAGCATCTAGGGCACAAAGTGATTGAAGTTTTTTGAAAGTTTCACTTACATTGTGCCCCACTATTAGAGTACAATTTGCACGAATAAAAGATGCAATTGCAGCAAATTAAAAAAATGGACTTATTGAAGGCATCACCGTTGCAGCTACTGTCTACCCACTCACGCTGCTCCGACGGAAACTCCAGATTCCGGGATTCCCGGGTTGGATGATGGCGACACTATCGGTGTCACTCTCCCTCTTGGGGGCATTATTTTTGGAGCAGCTGCTAGACAGCTGCAAGAAGTGGAGTGGTGTACATCTACCACGTTGACGATGGCGAGTCTCGGCGGTGTGGCACAGCGGGGTCTCAGCGACGGGCGTATGATGGTGGACTCGCGCAGGATGGTCGAGTCGTCTAGCGTCGTGGTGGTGCCGATGATAGGCCTTGCAAGGTCATCGCGTTGATCGCTCCTGAAGCTGGGATGGCGGAAGATGGTGGCGGCGGCTTCTGGTGTGCGCATGTGGCGTGCGCTGAGAATCGGCTGGACCGGTTTGTGCTTCCGGCGCGCTGTTGGGCGGCCTGTTGAAGCCTCCGGATTTAGATGACGTGCGTAGGTGCGTGAGGTTACGGCATTGGCTTCGATTTGTCCACCCCTTCATCAAGTTTGTAGGTGTAGCAAGTTTTTTTCTGGACGGTGGCTCTTCTGGTTGATCAATTTATT
Source organism: Poa pratensis (assembly GCA_947311845.1). Taxonomy (NCBI): domain Eukaryota; kingdom Viridiplantae; phylum Streptophyta; class Magnoliopsida; order Poales; family Poaceae; genus Poa; species Poa pratensis. The sequence goes on along the minus strand of CAMZMU010000059.1, from coordinate 39,321,271 downwards.
TTTTTGTACGGCCTTTAGCTTTCAGTTCTTTCATATTAATAATAAAAACGGTTGTGTGCATCTTTGAAAGAAGAGGCTCGGGGTACACCCTCCGTTTCTAAAAAAAATCTAGGTTTTTTTTGAATTTTACCATATATATTAAATCAGCAAAGAGTACACGATTATATCGATTACAAAAACAATACTAAAAGAGACGAGCAAATCTATGAGATTTTCAAGCCCTTTCTTCTTCCATGACACAATTTTTTACTTTTCTGAAGGCAGCCGTAGAAAAAATCTAGTTAGTCAACGTAGCTATTGATAATTTCTCGTTGCTTTTTGCAAAATAGTAAATATGCACACCGCAGCATGTTTTCTAAAAGCAAGAGACAATTTTTACGGTCCCAATTTTTCTTAAGTAACTCGCCATTGGCTGGACCAGTGTCTAAAATTTCAACGAACTTTTCGAAATATGTTGGTTTTCGAAGTATATTTAGTTCAAAAAAATTGGAGTGCATGCAAATCAAATGCTTCATTTGGATCCATTGAGATTTGGAAGGTATATTTTTGAAACAAAATTTGTAAATTATGGTTGGGTCTCGAATTTTTTTCAAAACCTGGGCCGGAGTGGTGTTTAACAGAGTTGGCATTAGTTTTCCTACAAAACGTATGAGTAGCCAAGAATAGTCCTCATTTCGGTGTTGCTGTTAGGAATAGAAATAATTAACCGGCAGACAATTGCTAATTAAGCAACTGTCATCTGTTCTAATTGTCAAAATATGTGTCTTTTCAGTAAGAAACACCTCTTATTCATGTCCTTTGGGGTTGTACTTCCTCTGTTTTTATTTAGTTTGCGTTTTGGGTTTAGTCCAAGTCAAACTTTGCCAAGTTTGACCAAATATTTTAAAAAAACTATCAACATCTACAACATAAAATTTGACTTTGACTAAACCCAGAACGCGAAGTAAATAAAGACGGAGGGAGTATAAACAACACAGGTAAACACTTTGATCATTTATTCTATATCAACAAAGTAAGGTAAGCTTCTCCGTGTTAGTTAATGGCCTAATAATGCTCTGGTCAATGTGCGGGGGAAGGGCATGTTTTTTCGTGAACTAATTTACGCGTTAATATGCTACTCCTGATCGAGTCCTGACTCCTGTACGGACAGGCACAGGTGACCGCGAAGTATGAGCCTGACGCGCGGCCGAGGAGCAAGCACCCTTTGCCTCTTCTCCAGCCAAAAGAGCAGCGCCAGCGTACGCGTCCGTCCAGCGCGTAGCACAAAAACGGCAATTGCCCCAATGGCGAGAAACTCACCACGCTCTACCAACGGTACGTAGCAGTACGCCCGGAGTTTCTCGGCTCCTTCCTAGCTTCCTCCACCTCTCCGTTCAGTTCATCATATAAAGCGTGCACGGCGCATCCACCACACCAATACCGGGAGGCGAAGACGAGCGAGATCGAGGCCCTAGGCATTGCCCATCCGTTTTAGCTAGGGGCTGGACTGCCGGAGGCGACCATGAGGCGCAAGGCGAAGAAGCTCTGCGCGCTTTTGCTGATGCTGCTCTGCCTGACCGCCCACTTCCAGGGCGCGGGCTACTACCGCGATGGCGCGAAGGGTGGCGGTCACCACTACATCTACCACGACGACCCCCACAATCACACGTCCAGACTCTAGCGCCGGCGCTGAATCGCGTGGCCATGGCCTCAGCTGGAGGGTCTCGGGTGCCGCCGCCACCTTTGCTGCCGCGGCGCTCGTTTGGTAGGCCATGGTCGACGATCGTACTGCAGGAGCCTGGATCGAGTGGATCGGTGATTTAATACTGCCCGTTTATAGTAGCTGTTTATTAGTTGTTATTGATCAGTGGATGCATGTCAAGTACTGTCATGAACTCGATGTTTGTTATGTGATCGCGCAGTAGCGCCGTGCCCAGTGTTTAGCAATAAACTTACTACGAAGAACGCATGTTTTTCTTTCAATTAGTTCTTCCATGTCGGCGTCTCCATCGCCCACATGGCCCGGCACATCCGTGGCGGCTCAGCGGCGACCGCCTCTGACCGGCGGCTCAGCCTCACCGTGTGCAGCGTCCCCGTCCTCCGCAAGTCTCTACCGGTATCCACCAGGATTTCTCTTCTGCGGACCAACTATCCCGTCTGCAGCAACGTGAGCTTCGGTTACCACGAGCTCAGGGACTGCGTGCGTCGACAGGTGGATCCCGATTTCAAGCCTTTCGATGATCCCTAATTGGGAGTGGAGAAGATCGATTGACGCACCGCCTCTGCTTATGATGGTAATCACAGACGCCATGCTGGATTAGAGCGAAGCAGAGCTCACATGAGGTAGTGTGCGTGTGTTTTTTTTTTTTTTGCTGGTCTTAGCCTTTGTACGAGGAAATAGGAAAATGCAGAAGACAGGAACCATTTTCTCATTCGCTTGTACAATGTGAATATCAATTGGAACGCCCCTACATTTTCAGCCATGCAACGCTCTTTTATAGGTATGTACCATCTAGGGCACAAGTGTGATTGAAATTTTTGAAAGTATCAATAACTCATGTGGCTAACTATAAATTAAACTACCATTTGCACGAGTAAAGGATGCAATTGCAACCAATTAAAAAAATGAAAGTGCGACAAAAAGTGTAATTGCACAAAAAGAACATCGCAATTGCAACAAAAAAAGACAAACAATTAAAAAAGTGTAAGTGAAATTACATATAAAGAAATGGCACAAAAAACGTTGCAATTATGATTAAAAAGGAAAATGTTTGACCATGTTATACAAAAAAGATATGTTTGCTAAAAGAGCTCACATGATAGTGGTATTGGGCTTGTACGTTTTTTTGATGGTCTTAGCTTTTGTCTGAAAATATGGGTAATGTAACGTCGGGAGAGTTTCGATTTTTTTTTGGAAAATACGAAACGTTTTCCAAGTAATTTGTAATATGTGAATATAAATTGGAAGAGCCCTTGATTTTCAACTAGGCAAGGCTCTTTTATAGGTAGTATCTAGGACACAAGTGATTGATTTTTTTAAAAGTTTCATTTACTTTGTGCACCACTATTAGAGTACAATTTGCATGAATAAAAGATGCAATTGCAACGAATTATAAAACGAAGCAATGCAAAGTAAATTGCAACAAGAGAACCCTTAAATTGCAAAAAAAAAAATGAAAAATAAACAAAGTGGAAGTGGAATTAAAGATTAAAAAATACAATTGCACCCGAACTACACCTATGAAGACAAAAAGGTAAAAAAAATGTTTGGCCAACAAAGAATGACTGAAAGACCACTTAATTAACAAACGAGGATGCATGATAATAACATGCATGAGCAAGGAGGTCCAAACTGTTCTCTCCTCTCCAAACCATATAGAAGCAATTTTCTGGACACCGCCGCCACCCCTTCTTTTCCGGAAGGTCGCTGGTCCCTCCTACTTTGCCCACTCCTCCGGTGTGGGAGTACGGGGAGGCCCAGTCTACCGGATGAAGATTTAGTTTTCACACTTTTACGACTTGTAGTAGGTTTACCCGGAGGTGTCACATTAATGGCGGTGACTGCACAACTCTAGTGAATAATTTTCCTAGAGCATCTCCATCTCAGTGGTGTCGAGGATGGTGATTTCAATGGCTCATCGGCGTAGATTCCACCGGCAACTCTCGATCCTGTGAGCTTAGGATTCACAGGGTTTATTGGTGTGGTGGCGACTTCCCTTTGCATTTTGGCTTCATGCCTCTTCTTCGTTGTGTTGTTGAGGCCAGTGCCGTCTTGAGGCATATGAGCTCTTTTGGAGGTGGGGGTCTTGAATTGGTGGATCGATCTTTCGGTGATCTTCTCTAGGGCGTTGGTTGCTAGGACAAAGACCTTGATAACTTTTCATCCGCGATCAACAGCGACTAGCTGGCTTCTTAGATGGAGAGGCAATAAAGGTAACATTTTGATCATTTCTTCTTTAGAGAGTAATGATCTGGTCAATGTGCGAGGGAAGAGCATGTTTTTTCAGGTGTGGAGGAGTAACTATCGGCCTGACGCGTTGAAATATTACTGACTGGGAAATATGATCCTGACGCGCGGCCATTGCCTCTTCCATCCAAAGCAGCAGCGTACGCGTCCAGCGCAGTCCAGCCACGCGCGTAGCACAAAAATGGCAATGGCACCAACGGCGAGAAATTCGCCACACCCACCCCTGCTCCTTCCTCGGCTCCTTCCTCTCCGGCCCGGGCCCCGGCCCTCTCCGTGTCCAGTTCATGATATAAACCCGCATCCACCACCGCAACCGGAGCTAACCCTAACCATTGTCCTTTCGAGTTAGCTAGCTAGGGAACTAAGGCCGGTGATCCACCATGAGAGGCAAGGAGTGCGCTCTGCTGCTGGTCCTGCTCTGCCTGGCCGCGCACTTCCAGGGCGCGTGCTGCCGCGGCGGCTTCAGCGGTGGAGGCGGCGGCAGGGGTGGAGGAGGCTTCGGGAGCGGCGGGAGGGGTGGAGGGGGTTTCGGGAGAGGCGGTGGCGGCGGGAAGGGTGGAGGTGGTGTCGGGAGGGGTGGCGGCGGCGGGAGCCGAGGAGGCTCGCGTGGGAGAGGCGGCTCCCCCACAGTTCCGTTCATCGCCGGCTCAGCGGGGTCGCACCCCTACTACTACTACCATCATCACCACCACCACCACAACCACTCGCACAGCGCTGCGGCTGGACCGTGTGGCCGCGGCCTTAACTGGAGGGTCTCCGCTACCGCCGCCACCCTTGCTGCCGCGGTGCTGATCTGGTGGCGCTGATGGACTACCGTACGCCTGCAGCAGCGTACGTAATCTACAGACTACAGGTGAATGATCGAGTGGATTTGCGAGAGAAAAATCCTTACCAGAATGGATTAGTTCTAGCAGTAGTATGGTAGAGCGCTGGATGCAAATATAGTTTGCGAGTGGATCGGTGATTTAGCAGTGTGCTAGTTAATTTTCTACTAGTAGTAGTTGTTGATGTGTGGATGCATGTGGTGTAATAAGTATCACGAACTCAAGGCATTGTGAATTGAAGTTGCGAGAGTGATTAGCAATTAGCTTATAAATTTGCTTGAATTAATTCTTCTTGTGGTCTTGTGAAACTGGCAATCACCACAGCAGCACATCCGAAGTCCCAGCACATGCATCTTGGCCGTCACGTGACGCTGATTGCCTTTCCCGTCTGCGGTGCTAGTGCGGCCGTGTGGGAAGTGGCAACGCAAACCCGTCTCGATCTCACCCTAATCCGAATCGGCATGGATGTTCAAACCCACCAGCGTGCGCACCGAATCCAAGATCGTTCGGAGATCGAGCCCCGTTGATAAATAGCCAAAAACCCACCCCACAAATCTTCTTCTACTCCGCGGCCATCATCAGAACCAGTCTACATCCACAAACCACAGCTCTCGCGCCATGGGTTTCTCCTGGTGGCGATCTCGCCGCGCCCTTCTGCTGCTCCTCGTCGCCCTCGCGGTCGCCGTCTCCAGCGCCCGCGCGGCCCGGCCCATCCGGGACGGCGCCGCCTCCGGCGAACCAGACCGGCGGCGCGGCGTCGCCGTGTTCCCCGAGGATGGATGGGTTTCCGCCAGGACCGCTCATCTGCGGAGCAAGTTCCCCGTCTGCAGCAACGCGAGCTTCGATTACCACGAGCTCATGGAGTGCGTGCGTCCCCGGATGCCTAGCCTGATGGATCCCGCGATTTCGTGCCTTACGATGAACAGGGGTTCCCTAATTTCCAGTGGAAGAGGATAATTAGGGAACGGACTCTGCCGCTGCTGATCTCGGACTTCATATCGGAGGACGGGACACTGCTCACGTGAGACGGTAGCTATCAACAGTGCTGTCGTGCTTGTACAATTTTTCTGTGTTGTACGTACATCGAGTTTTAATAGATTGTCAAAGACATGCAGGATTTTCTGCGTGACATGGTAAAATGTGAATTTAACAGTCAGAAGAGACCTGCACTATTCAGCCCCGCAAGGGTTTTTTTACGTGAAAAGAGTTGTGTTCTTTTTTTCGCAAATAAAAAATAAAAAAGAGTTGTGTTCTTTTGTTCTGTCCAGCGAAAATTATCCAACACCGAGAGTCCGAGACCAGAGAACCAACCTGTGGTTGGATGATTAGGTGGGTGGTTGTACTCCCAGCCCAATAGAGTTCAAACCCCAGATTTGACGCTGGTGTTTCTCATTAGGCGGAATATTTTTCAGTGGGAGGCGACGTTCCCGTCGACAGCGAGGCACCCGTGGTGACTTCGTCAATCTCAAGACCTGATCCGCCAGCTCAGTATTTCGGAGGTGCTCATAGGGGTAGGGTGTGCGTGCGTGCGTTCATAGGGGTGAGTGCATGCGCGTGTATGTGAGCGTCTGCGTCTGTGCTGTGTTTCGCAAAAATAAAAGTCTGAGACCACATAATAAACCCAAATTCAATGATACCTCACTCTGTCTGTTCTTTGATTAGATTGATTTCAACTAAAGCTAGCTACTATTAGAAAAAAATTCAATCAATGGAGATTGATAACCAAGAACATAGGAATTAGAATTCTTGCTGAAACTGGCGTTGAGCTCGTCCTCGTTGTGTCACCATAGTTCTCGCCGATGATGTATAGTTTCGAGAAATTCATCCATTGAAATACCTATAAGACATGCATAGGACTAAAACTCGCTCAATCGTCGTATACAATGAAAATTGGTAACCATGACCAGAATATCAGCGAGAAAACATCCTTAGACCAACCGACGACCTTGTTTGTAAAGGCTTGAAAGAAGGGATGGTTGAAGAATATAGTGTTGTTGCCCACGAATGCCCATGGAGCCATGTGAAGTTTCATCAACAAGAACCAACCCGCGAGGGATGAAAATCGTCGAGGATAAAAAACACAAGCCCCTCGACAATGTCAGACCAAGCACCACCGAGACAGAATTAGAGTGAACTTGTATTCAGGACAACGCTACCGTCATTATCAACACAACCGAAATTCTATGAATACCTCAATATCGCAGTTCTTTGATTAAGTAGATTGATTTTCAACTAAATCTAGCTACTACTCCATTGATGATAATAACATCGGATACAATCATGAAAATGTCAATAGTTGAACATACACACATAGAAAAGACTTTAAACAAAGGACAAATTACAACCAAGAACATAGGAATCAAAATTCGTGCCGAAGGTGATGTTGAGCTCATCTTCGTTTTGTCACCATAGTTCTCGCGATGATGAACAATTTCGAGATTGAAGTACCTACAAGACATGCAAGAACCATACTTCTCTTAATCGTCGCATACAATGAAAATTGGTAACCACGCCTAGAATATCAGCGTGGACACCATGCTGGACCAGGCCAACGACCTTATTTGGAAAGGCTTAAAAGGAGGGATTGTTGAAGAAGATAGAGTTGTTGTCAACAATGCCCTCGAAGCCATGCGGACGACATCAACAAGAACCAAACCATGAAGATCGACGGGGATAAAAATCACAAGCCCCTAGACAACGTGTCAAGCCAGCGCAGTCGAGAAATAACAAGAGTGGAAAAATTCTATTCAGGACAAACCTACACGACGCGGACGCGGGACTGATAGCTTAAGGAGAAAGAGGGTGACGATTGTATAAATGTTACTACATTTTATCTTTCCATTGAAGTTTGTTGAACCAAAGAAACATTTTCCCTTAATAACGACAACCCTATTGTCACTAACTGTCTGAGATAAATCTTGTTACATATCGTACGGGTGACAACAATCCCATCCCCGTTGCCACACGACGCGGGACGTACTGTGAGCTTGAGGAGAAAAGAGGGTGACGATTGTATAAATGTCATATTGTATTTTTCCATTGAAGTTTGTTAAACCAAAGAAACATTTTCCCTCAATAACGACATTTTTTTTGAGAAGTTACTTGGATATATTTTCTTGTTTTTGCTTCGTAGAATCCAAAAATTTGCATTCAATGACAGCACACATCAGACACTAGTGGAAACAAGCCCTTTCGTCCAAGGTCGAATATGCCTCTAGTCCCGGGTGGCTTACGACCCGGGACTAGAGGGGGGAACTAGTCCCGGATCAAAATATTCGGACTGGTCCCGGGTCATGCGGGGGCTCTAGTCCTGGGTCGTATTACAGCCCGGGACCAGAGGGTGGTGGCAACTGCACCCCTGGCGCGAGACCCTCTCGTCCCGGGTCGTAATACCGCCCGGGACTAAAGGTCCGAACGGTTTGCCTCCCGCGCTCCTAATTAAGCGATCAAAACGCACGGAACCGCGATTGCTACAGTAACCGCGGCCATTTCTGTTCGTCTCCCTCTCCTCTCTTCTTCCCCATCCTTCCACCATGAATCCAATCACTCGCTACGGGAAGGTGCTCGCACATGGCACGACCAATCTCAATGTCGTCTACACGAACGACTGCGCCAAGGTGCCGGATTTTCTTTCCGATTTCGAGTATTGGCTTGAAGAGGAGAAAGACAACAACAAGAAGTTCATGGGTCTTGATCTCGAGTACACGGCCGATCAAAGAGATGTTGCCGTCATCCAACTTTGTTTCAAGAAACATGTCATGATCTTCCAGTGGGCAAGGTAATATTAGTTAATGCATTTTAGTCATGTAGTCGGGAAGTCGTTAAGTCGGAAAGTCGAGAAAGTCGGGAAGTCGTAAAAGTCGGGAAGTCGTGTAGTCGGAAAGTCGTCAAGTCGGGAAGTCGTTAAGTCGGGAAGTCGTGTAGTCAGAAAGTCGTAAAGTCGGGAAGTCCTGTAGTCGGAAAGTCGTAAAGTCGGGAAGTCGTTAAGTCGGGAAGTCGTGTAGTCGGAAAGTCGTGTAGTCGTGTAATCGGGAAGTCGTGTAGTCGGATAGTCGTAAAGTCGGGAAGTCGTAAAGTCGGGAAGTCGTGAAGTCGTGTAGTTAATGCATTTTCACGACCGGCATATATACTTGTTGCAGCAGTATTTAACATGTGTGTTCCACTTCTTATTATACGTACTTGTGCATGCCGAAATATACTTGTTGCAACAGAATTTAACATGTGTGTTCCACTTTGTTGTTGCAGTAGTGTTAGTTTCCTTACTCAGCCATCGCAAATTTCGATAAATAGGCCAGATGACTATGTACGGACTATGAGGAAAATTCCACCCGGCGGGAAAAGGAGAAGAGATGTTGCCCAGCTCGGACATCAGTCAAAACAGTCCATCTCCCCGCTCAAGGTGGCCACTGATATGGGCTCTGGGCTTGAGAACGATAGCGCTTACCGCGCGCAATTTGCTGCAGAACTTGGTATTTCACTTTCTCAACTGGATGCAGATGATATCCCCCCTTATGGGACCTACTAGATGGACCTGTGAATACGGGAAGGATCTAGTGTCACCTGATGAGCTCCAGAATTTACCAACACAAATGACAAGACTGCATAAATGGTACTCCCTCCGATCCGTTAAAAGATTCGCCAGAAACCAACCTAGCACGTACATGTTGTACGTAAAGCGAGCGACGGTTTATTCGGATCGGAGGAAGTACAAGAATGTCACAAGTGAAGGTCGAATATTGATCCCGGTGAAAATTACAGATGAACATTTCAACGGTGAAGACGAGATAACTATACCTATTGAAGAAATCTATCAGTTATACCAGCTTGACGCCCTCGACTTGAGCATGCTCACTACCTATTGTCTGTAAGTGATTCAATTCATTTATTTTCTAAAATAAAGTCTATAGCTTAGCTCGGTCATTGCCTATTCTAATTTTGCTCACTACGGTATTATGCAGAATGAAGAGCGATGAATGTGACAGAAACCGAGTGTTTGAGATTGGGTTCATCGACCCAAACCGAGTTAATGAAAAATTGCTACGTGACCACCACGAGGAAATGGTGAACACCTTGTTTAGGTCCATCCGGGACCAAAATTATAAAGGGAAGATATTGTTTCCTTACCACTTCAGGTAAGAGTCTTACTGTCTTGTACACATTGGTTTTTCCTTTCTCGATGTTAGGTGTAACTGATTAGTTACTAACATATATAAACATGCGCAGCGACCATTACATTCTGTTAATCATTCAAATCGATAGAGCAGAAGTTGAAATCTTGGACTCATTGCACTGGCCCAAAGAGCGGCACGAATATATCCAAGGAGTGCTCAAACGGTAATTTCAATCTTTATCGTATTACATCGGTCTCTTTCCTTCCATTCCTGAGATATCAAGTAACTAATTAATAACTCATTTATTCAATTGTTTGATGGGCAGGGTTTGGGAAGCTTTCCGAAATGCTACAGTACCTAATCAATTTAAAGAGGAACTTACTTTTGTTTACCCCAAAGTAAGTAGTACTTGGATAGGCTAGGTGTTCGCGCATCCCTTTTAATTCAAATTTCAATACCATCATGATGCTTGATTATTATTTGATTGAAATCTATTCTCGTGTAGTACTTGGATAGGCAACCTCCCGGGACCAATTTGTGTGGATATTACGTCTACGAGTGGATTCGCACGATAGTCTCTGAGCGGAACCCAGGGACATTTATCGAAGTAAGTGAAAAATAAATTCACAATTTCATTTTATAACCATCAATTGTGTTGAGTGTCATTCATAATTTCTGTTATGATGATTGAAATTCATATTAATCTCCCTTCTTTTATAGATGGGTCGAATACGGAGGGACCTGCAACTAAAGGACCGCTTTCGACCAATTTGCGAGGAAATTGCGGGCTTTTTGATAAACTATGTCTTAGACATGAAGGGAAAATACAATGGCACCAGATCAAATTAGATGACGGGCTCTAGTAGTGGCTTCATGATCTCCATGTAATCGAATAGATGACGGTTCTAGTCCCTCTTATATATGATCTTTATATGTAAATTAATCCGGGAAACCGGGAAAACGTGAAACCGGGAAGCCGGGAAAACGTGAAAACGGGAAACCGGGAAGCCAGGAAGCCGGGAAAATGTGAAACCGGGAAGCTGGGAAAACGTGACGTCGACTTTCCCGACTTCACGACTTCCCGACTTCCCGACTTCATGACTTCACGACTTTCCCGACTTCACGACTTTCCCGACTTCACGACTTTCCCGACTTCACGACTTTCCGTTCCGACTTCCGATTTCCCGACTTTCTCATAAAGCTTTCTCTTACGAATATTTTGATATGATATATGTATTTTTCTGATTTACAGATAATTAACCGTATTTTTTGTAAATTATTACAATCGAAACGAGAAAAGCAGCAGGCCGCCACGTGGGTGCATCTCTAGTCCCGGGTTGTATTACAACCCGGGACTAGAGGTCCCCTCGTATGCGCCATGTGCTGCCCCCGCGTGGAGCTCTCTGGTCCCGGGTCGTAGGCCACCCCGGACTAGAGGGGGGGGGGGGCTCTAGTCCCGGTTGCCATGTACCGGATGGCAATCCGGTCCCAAAGGCCTCTACGACCCGGGACCAAAGGTGGTGTTTCCACTAGTGAGACGACTCTTGTCGCACCTAACTTTGCTACGGATGTCTTGATGGAAAAAAAATGTATATGCCATGCGGGACGTGCTGGCGGATCATCCTTCACGTGATCGATATTCCATTCCACGCTGATCACACCGACTTAGCCCTGATTCTTTGACCTTAGGTGTGAGATCCAGGCTCAGGGCTTAATAGGATTGATAGGATACTCATGTCAACAAGTTGCAACTTCTTTTCCGGATGCTCATCTGGAAGGAACTCCGAGGTTAAGCGTGCTTGGTCCGGAGCACTCCAAGGATGGGTGACCGACCGGGAACTGGTTCCCGGGTGCGCACGAGTGAGGACAAAGTGCGCAGAAAAGATTAGTGTTGATCTGTGGGGCCAGTCTGGAGATCCTAGAGAGCTGCCAGGGGTGACAGGCCCGGCCCGGGGGTGGCCGGGGTGTTACATTAGGGCACCTCCAACGGGCTGGCGCAAACGGACCAGCCCAGTCCCTTTTTGTTCGAACGAATATGGGAGGTGCTCCAACGGGCAGGCGCATAGGGACACATGTCCGCGTGGACGCGGGATTTCGCCCCAAACCTGGCCCAACTTTGGTCCAACTTTGGGGCGAGACGGACAGCCTCCCGGTCCGCCCTTTGTCCCTCCCCTGTCCGCGTCGGGCCCACTGGCAAGTCACACAACCCCTTCTCCACCCTACCCAATTCCTTCCCGTCCCCATTGCCTCCCGCGATCCTGTCGCCGCCGTTCACTCTCTCTTCCGACATGGCCGCACCTAGCCTCCTCGGTGTGGTCCGATCTATTCGCCGGTCCGACCATCTTTCCCTGGGGAGCTCTCGATAGTCCTCGACGTCCGTCCCGGAGGAGCTCTCGAGAGGCCACCCTCGCCCTCTTCTCCGGCCCCGGTAGTAGCCAGCCATCATCGTCCCGGCCGTGACGACGCTCCGAAGGTGTTCCGGAGTAGCCCTCGACGGGCTGCCTTCCAATGTTGTCTCGGACTCGGCCGCGCAGTCCACCGCCCCAAAGGTGTTCGAATGATTGACCGAACAAGGTATGGGCAATTTTTGTCTCTTTTTTGCATTTGGCCGATGCAAATGGTGGTCGCATATTTTTATTGTTCATTTTATGTAGATGGATAGCGATGACGAGTTCTTCTACCACACTTTTATCGATACTTCGGATGAATCATCGGACGATGATAGCGATATCATGATGGCCGCGGCCACTCTCATCCACAACTTCAACGAGAGTGCACTCCCTCGGCATGTCGGGTCTGTCATTGGGCGAGCGCCCGCGTTGGATCGTGAGCGAGAAAATGGCCACCTCCAACTTTGGAAGGACTACTTCAACCCGGTGAAGACAACATATCCGGACTCTGTTTTTCGTCGCTGCTTTCGTATGGCGAAGCCAGTGTTCATGCGTCTGCTAGAAGGGGTGAGGGCATATGATGACTACTTTGAGGCGAAGCCGGATGCACTTGGTGTGTATGGCTTCTCCTCCTACTAGAAGTGCATTGCAGCTATCCGGATGCTTGCATATGGAGTGGCTGGCGATCTTATTGATGAGTATCTATGCATGAGCGAGAGCACTAGCCTAAAATCCATGTATCGTTTCTGCCAAGTTGTGGTTCCGGTGTTTGGCCCGAAGTATTTGAGGGAACCCAACATTGAAGACAATGCCCGTCTTTTGATAACGAACGAGAGCAGGGGCTTTTCTGGAATGCTTGGATGCATAGATTGTATGCATTGGTAGTGGAAGAACTATCTTTTCGCTTGGCAGGGACAGTACCAGGGACATGTTGGAGAGTGCACTGTGATACTTGAAGCGGTGCCATCTAAAGATCTATGGATTTGGCACTCCTTCGGTATGGCCGGCTCCCACAATGATATCAACGTACTGCAGCGATCAATGGTGTTTGACAGAGTTGCCGAAGGCAATGCTCCAATGATCAACTTTGAGGTGAATGGTCATGAATACAACAAGGGGTACTATCTAGCTGATGACATCTACCCTTCATGGCCAGTTTTTGCGAAGACCATTCGAAACCCTGACCAGGAGAAAACTCGCAGATTTGCTCAACAACAAGAAGCATGTCGGAAGGATGTGGAACGAGCGTTTGGTGTGCTCTAATCTTGTTTTGCCATAGTTCGACACCCTGCTAGAACATGGAGCAAGGAGATGATGTGGGAGCTGATGACAGCTTGTGTGATTATGCACAACATGATCGTTGAGGATGAGCGGGATGACGTGAGGCTATTCGACCAAGGATGGAAATATCAGGGACAATTGGTTGAGCCAATTCCCGGGTCGGCGATGTTCCAGCAGTATCTCCACGTGCTTGATGAGATGCGTGATAAGTCTATGCACATCCAGCTTCAGAATGATTTGGTGGAGCATCTGTGGACTCATTTTGGAAACTAGTAGTCGTGCCCTCCTTTATTTTATTTCATTGAACAAACTATGCTATTTATTTCATTGTGTGCACTTTATTGTAATAAACCCTATTATTTATCTACTTGTGGACTATTCATAATTTGTTGCTACTTTTCTATTCATAATTTGTTACTATTTTGCAAACTTGTGTAAAAAAGAAGGTAAAAAACATAGCCAAAATCTGGACCATGGGAAAACATGCGCCGTGCCGTTTGGGGCACCCCCTACCCCAAATGGACAGAGGCCAAAATGTGTCCGCGGTCCGCTCCCAAACGGACCAAATCGGACACATTTTGGTGTCCGTTTGCGCCAGTCCGTTGGAGATACCCTTAGAGATGTACCAATATGTAGTAGGGCGTGGCTATTCTTCGCGCTTGAGCGGTCGAGCGGTTTCCAACCGGGAAAACGACAAACGACTTCGGGAAGAAGATGAACAGAGCCCCGCCGTCGCCGCCGCAGGCCGAACCGCCCGCTGCCGCCGCCCGCGGCCGGCAAAGCTCCCGCGCCCGCATCGCGCCGCCCTGCTCAAATCTTGTCCACCGCCTGTCCGCCGCCGCCCCCGACCATGCCTCTAACCCCAGCCTTCTTCTCCAGCGCAGGCGACCGCGCACGCCCGCACCCCCCCCCCCCCTAAAGTTAAGTTCCTTTGCTCGCCTCCGCCGCGGCCAGTCGCAGCTCCGGCGGCTCCGGCTCGCGCTTTACCTCCGTCGGGGATGAGGAGGAAGAAGGAAGGGGATCGGGAAGAGGAACACGTGGGCGGGACCCACCACCGCGTCAACACGTCCCGCGGCAGTCGTAGAAGGGCCGATCCGTATGTAGTGTGCAATATTTCAGATCATGGGTGTACGAAAAAAGATAATCTTTTGTTGCGCAAAAGGATTAGATACGCGCGCGAGTATAGAATACTCCGTATGCTACTCCAGGACAGAGGGAGTATTTCACATCATGCATCAGAATTCAGAAGTACGCCTACCAAATAAGCTAGCCTGGACACATGGTAACTCGTGTGCAAAAGGAAAACAAAATTCCTTTCAGATACGCGCGGGTATTAAAACATGGAATTTCACGAAAAAGTATGCATCAAATGATACTACTACCAAATATACGCCACCCTGGGCCCATGGCAACTTCGCGGCCATGTCGGTGTGTAGTAGCCGAACACGTACATGAACCCTGCCCCTGTTCCAGCCATACCAAGCTGTACTGTCGAGCCGCCCCGAACACGTGCCAAAAGTGGCAGCACGAACAAAGCAAGTTCCCGACCGATTCCTTGCCGGCGATCCCCTGCCCCCTCTCCGCTCATTAAAAGCTCGCGCGATCGCCGCACCAGGAAGAGAAAACCAGAGACGAAGCGAGAGAGAGATCGATCCCACATCCGACCATCATCGACTTGTAGCCGAAGCAAAGGGGCCATGAGGGGCGAGGCGAGGCTGCTGTGCGTGCTCGGTATGGTGCTGCTCTGCGTGGCGGCCAACTTCCAGGGCGCGCACTGCTTCGGTGGAGGCCACGGCGGGGGAGGCCACGGAGGCGGTTACGGCGGTGGCCACGAAGGCGGAGGTTACTCGGGCGGTGGCAGGGGCGGCGGCGGGGGTGCCCGTCCGTTACTGTACGGGGCGGCGGGAGGCGCGGTCGCCGGTGCGGGCACTGGTGCCCTCGCTGGCGCTGCCATGTCGGGGTCGCATAGTGCCGCGGGCGAGTCGCACGGCCAGGTCGCCTCCAAGGTCTCTGGCACCGCCGCCTTGTTCGCGGCCGCGGCGCTCGTTTGGTGGCTCTGAGCGTGCGTGCGGCGTACTCCCGGCGGCGTAAATCTCGGCACACGAGTGGATTTTACTGAATCGCGTAGCAGTACTTGGTAGTAGATGGGATCTCTGGATGTAATCCGTGTTGACGAGTGAATTAGTTGATTTGGTAGTGACGAGTTCGCGGTATTTTGAGCAGGATTTTGCGAGAAATCTTACTAATAGTTTAGTTCGTATGAAGTTTTCTATTGAGTTTGAGTCATTGTCACCAGTAAAACTTCTTCTCGTGCTTGTCTATTTCATGTCTGATTTTCTTCTCGGCTGCTGAGAGCGGTACGTATTTGGTGCAGGTAATCACGCTGTCAAGAAATCAAGATTTGCCTTTGTGTGTTGTACGAGTATATGTTAGGAAATCAAGATGCCTTCATGTGCTGTATCCCTACGTGCGTAGCCAATTTTTGTGCTGGGTGGCACGATTATTGTCTAATTAATTGACAATAAAATGCATGCATCTCAGGAAATCACTGAAAATTTACTTCACTATTGCAAAGCCTGAGAGCGCTAGCCGTTTAAGCCACTAGCTTAATGGCCGCGTTGCTACGAGATAATCACTGGATTAACTATGGAAAAGCGTTTAACTTGGTTTTTATTTTGTGAATGATGTCTAAGACAATATGTTTGCGTAATGTTTGACCACATCACAACAAAATCAGTTTTCTCTCCTTATTTATCACTATGTGAAGAATAGTTTCAAGCAACTGGTGCTCACAAACTCAAATGATAAAAATTAATTCATGTTCATATCCAAGAAAATGCCAGCAAAAACATCATCACCCATATGTTACCTCGATTGACCATTACCACTATATTTCTCAATATTAACTTATTGGAGTGATTATGTCTCAGTCGAATGATTTTTAAGTCTCAGTCATATCAGAAAAAGTGCAACGGCAGTTTTTTTTAAAAAAAAGTGTAATTGCACTTTTCCCTCCTTTTCTCTAAACTGTGGTTAGGCTTTTTCTAAAAAAAGTGACCGAGACTCAAGAAAAATCAGTCGACTATTACTTAGCAAATATGTTAACTTAAAAACTAGATTAGTGATCCGTTATTCCGATTAGTGATCCGTTTACACCGCTAGATTTGTCTCGACGAGGGATTCAAAACTAGATCTCATGTTACTAGGTTTTGAGCAACTTTTTTTCCGGACCAGTTACCAGATTACCAGCATACAGCTACCACAATAATTATACATGGTTATCAGATTAACCGCACAATTTTTTTGCGCCTTCGGCTCTATTGGCTACACCAACCGCGACAACCTCGACCACGGCTACATCACGCTCGGCTACCTCGACATCAACATCATACACACATCTACAGCAACTCAAGAGCTCCAGTCGACAGCATCCGCGTCATCCCTTGCGTCCATGACACTCCCGCTGTGACTGCGGGAGGGAAGAGAAGGAACCAGAAGGGGATGGCGATGATGACAAGGTGGAGGAGGCGACGGACGCACATGACTTCTCCAGTCGCAATCGTCCGCTTCACTCCCGCTACGACTGAGGGGGATGTTAGAGTATATGTACGGTTAGGATTGATTAGGGTTAGATCATCTTGTACTTCAAGTCTCCTACCCCTTGTACTCCTATATAAACCCCCCACCAGGGTTCCGATCAATACAACAAAAATTAGGGATTCTAAAACTTTCATAATTTTTACACATTTTTGACAGTTGCGACATCTACATTCGGGTGTGACAAACTTTTTTGTCATATCAGTTACAATTTTAAAATACTATGGTAACTAGATTAGCATCGAACACTTACCATGATAATTGTACATGGTTATGAGATAATTTTATAGCCGTTTTATACAAATTGCAATAATACGTACAACTAGAAAGTAAGAGTTCAACTATTTTCAAGACCTACAAGATGATATCATTCCATTAAATATAGTATCATGCAGCCTTACATTGGTCTAGAACGGTGTACAGGAACATGGTAACCAAGTTATTATAATATGGTAAGTGAATGATAATAATCTGGTAACTACTGACGAAGAAAAAAAGTTGTCGAAACATATCAACATAGAATCTAGTTTCGTAGATCTCGTCGCGACTAAGCAAACGGTGAACGCGAATTTTAAATTGGATTGTTGGTTTGAGAGATAAAACTTTTTTAAGTTAGACATCAGAAGGAATCTAAAATGACATCATCGCACACGTCACAGCATGCATGTTAATTAGTAGCCGCCGCTAGGGGGACTAACGAGCGGATCCGCTCCGTAGTCCTGTCTAATTTTGTTAATACACAACGTCTTTTCGTAGGTCAATTTTTTTGTGGCCAAACATACGTGGCTAGCATAGTAAAATTTCAATATCCATTAAAGCCGAGCCAAATACGCCAAATAGATGTGGAATTTTCGGAATGTTCATTTTATTTCTCATGCTTGTTGGCTCGAATACATGGCTTGACTTAGCTTTGTCTATCACCCAACATGTTCATTTTATTTTTCATGCTTGTTGGGTCGAATAAAAAGAATGTGCTCACGTGAGCTACGTCTTGATGAGAGCCCCAACTTTTCTTGTAAAACAGTCTGGAATATCCAAAAAAAAATGCTCCCGAAATTCTACCCAAAAAGAAGTAAGGCTACCAAATATACCAGCCTGAGCACATGGTAACTCAGTGTGCAAAAGGAAAATACTCAGATACGCGCGGATATTAAACATGGAATTTCTGATGCCCGTAGACACGGGCAGGCTAGTGCCTCTATGAGCACCTGCCAAAAGTAGCAGCGCGAACAAAGCAAGTTCCCGACTCCTTCCCGGCCGGCGCTCCTCTCCGCTCATAAAAGCTCGCGCGATCGCCGCTCCGGGAAGAGAAACCACAGACGAAGCGAGATAAATCGATCGCGCATCCGACCATCATCGACTTGTAGTTGTAGCCGAAGCAAAGGGTCCGGGAGGCGGCCATGAGGGGCGAGGCGAGGCTGCTCTGCGCGCTTGGTCTGGTGCTGCTCTGCGTGACGGCCAACTTCCAGGGCGCGCACTGCTTCGCCGAGGGTGGTGGAGGCCACGGCGGGGGAGGCGGTTTCGGCGGAGAGCACGCAGGCGGAGGTCACTCGGGCGAGGAGAGCGGCGGCGAGGGAGCACGTCAGGCCGTCTACGGGGCGGGGGCGGGAGCGCTCGCCGGCACGGGTTCCGGCTACCTCGTCGGCGGTGTCATACCGGGGCCGCACAGCGGCGCCGGCGAGCCGCTCGGCCGCGTCGCCTCCTCAAGGGCCTCCGGCACGGCCGCCGTACTCGCGGCCGCGGTGCTCGTTTGGTGGCTCTGAGCGTGCGTGCGGCGTACTTCCGGATGCGGCACACGAGTGAACTGAACTTAACTGAATTTCGTAGCAGTTTAGCAGTCGTAGATGAGATCGCTGGATGCTTATGTGCAAGATGACGAGTTGCGAAGTATTTAGCCAGGATTTTGCGAGAAACTTTTAGTAGTAGTGTAGTTTAGTTCATATATGATGCTTTCTGTTTGGTTGTTCCACGCAGTGGAAGAAGATGAGTTTGAGTCATTGTCTGCTAGTCTATTTCTATCTTTTCGATCGATTTTCTTCAACGCCGCTGAGAGCGGTACATGTTTGGTGCCACTCATCACGCTGTCCAAGAACAATGCCTTCCTGTGCCAGGAAATCAAGATTGCCTTCGTGTGCTGTATAATTCTGAAATCAAAGATGCCTTCGTTGCAGAAAACCACTGAAAATTTACTTCCGCCTTCAACTATTGCAAAGCCTGAGTGCGGTAGCCGTTTAAGCCACTAGCTTAATGGCCGCGTTGCTACGAAATAATCACTGAATATGCATGGAAAATTTGTTACTTGGTTTTCTATTTTGTGAATGATGTGTAAGACAATATGTTTGCGTGATGTTTCAGGACATCACAACAAAATAATTTTTCTCTCCTTATTTATCACTATGCCAAGAAGTCGGTACAACAAATCATGCATTAATGACTCTTTAGATACTTACGATCAATACAATGAGTATCAAATCTACAACACCTATGTTATCATTTTTGGGGCTCACAAAACTCAAATGAGAAAAATAACATCATTTTCTTTCATATCCAAGAAAATGCAAGCAAAAACATCATCACACATATGTTACCTTGATAGATCATTACTATTATATTTCTCAGCATTAACTTGTAGTGTGAATAAAAGAAATATGGTTATTTAACAACACCATTTAATTAGCTTTATTTTTTGGTCCGTCTACTTGGTGGACACAAATTTTATAGGAAAATCAACATGTCCATATATATTTGCTATGGACTACACCGTGAAACAAAAGTACAAGCAAAAAAGCGTATAGTACTATGAAACTAGAACAAAAATCAGTTAACATACATGTGGCCTTTCTCTATGTAACTTGAGAAGTTATACAATATTGTTCATAAATAACAGATAATAACAAAAACTAAAACAAATATTATAGCATGCATGTGACTTTCCTTTGTATACATAAAATTGTTATGTTTGAATCTTATCAATTGTAAGTTAGGTTTTATGTTTGAAAGATAGAACTGTTTAATTTGAATCTTGCCGACTTTAAGCAAGTTATGTTATGGAAAGCAAGACTTGTTTCTTGGCTTGACTTAGACACGAGAAAAACCCACGTATAAAGTTTGGCGAAATCTGACCTATAAACTACTGTCTAAGAAGCTTGTCCAATTTTTTTTAATCGCACCGTCTTTTCATAGGTTTTTTTTTTTGCCGGGCATACATGGCTAGCAAAGTAACACTTAAATCTTCATTGAAGCCTAGCCAAATACATGAAATAGATGTGACATTTTTTAGAACGTTGGTAGATTAAGTTTTTCTTCGGAACATAGGCCATTATAATTTTGTATGATAAATAGGACCACTCGTGTCACTATAGCGAGCTTTGTCTGTCACCAACATGTTCATTTTATTTCTCATGCTTGTTGGATCGATTATTAAGGAATGTGCTCACATGAGCAACTTCGTCATGTTAGGGCGGAAATGGGCCATGAACACTTAGCCACAGATATTTAATTAGGCCTCGGGAGTAACTACTAGCCACTAGCTCTCCCCACCACCCCCACCCCCCCCCCCCCCCCCACACACACACCCCAAAAATCTGGGACAAACCCAACTTCCAAAATTCGACCAATCGGTCAACTACAGACTTGAAGTACTGGATGGGGCAATTCCCATTCGCCACTCAATACAGGCATAAAGGAAGCCCTGCCGAGCTCGGAGGTGAGTCGGGACGGGAAGGTCATTTTTCCGTTTATGTTTTTCAGTTTATTTTTTACTTATTTATTTATCTCTTTCGCAAAACAAAAATATTATTTTCATTAATAACTAAACTTACATATGAAATAATAAGAAATTATGTATATGCTTGACCATTTTTTTTAAAAAAGGATATTTTATTAATCCCAGCCTCTGCATCGAGTGATGCACACAGCCGCTTATTACAGAGTTTGATCGTATTATTTAAGTTTACATCTCCAGAATCACAAAGATTGAGACAGACCTCAAAAGTCACTACAAAAGTGAAGCACAACTACGAAAGTCGACTAATATGTTGCCACGTATGTCGGGAGAAAAACTCCTGTGCCATCCGCAATAATCTCGTGCATCCAGCCTCCATAAGGTCCCGCTGGTTCGAAGGTAGCAGTAAAGCCCATAACTGGATCCAGTGCACCGCCATATATGAATAACCTGTAAGACATGAAAAATATCTTTCCTGTTAAAAACAAGATTGTTCCTACAATTCCGAATAGACCAACATATAGCTGAGACACCGATACGTATCCAAACCTTGGTCTTGTTGTCCTCCCCATTTAACCAATTTCCAAACATATTCGAAACATTGGTGGGCGGAAGAATATTGTAAGTACAAAACACAACACGCCAAACCAGCTTTGCAAAAGGGCAAGAGAGAAACAAGTGTTCGATGGTTTCACTACACCCACAAAAGGCGCACTGGGTACTTCCTTGCCAATTCCTCTTTGCAAGGTTATCGTTTGTAAGCAGGACCTTTCTATTAAGGAACCACATAAATATTTTAATTTTAAGTGGTATTTTTAACTTCCATAAGTAAGTTCTTAACACATGAAAACCCTCTTGTTAGCGGAGCTCCACTATTGGCTATTGCGTGCAATAGGCATTCATCACTCAATCTTTCTCAATAGGTGAGAAATTAGGTGCTTGCGGGTGCAAAACATTTGGGTCATCTTTTACCGGGAGATTAGGCTTTTGTAATAGGGTGGTGGTCTATAACACTAAACCTTGTTCGAAACTCCTTATTTAATTGAAAAAAGGCAAATCTTTTGCCTTTCCCTTCAAATTATTAGATTCATTTTTTTCTCTTTTTTAGTTTTTTCCTCTTACTATTTACTTACCTAGTTACCTTTGGCTCCTGCTATCAGCAGCATCACCGCAGCCGCAGGGCAATATCCTCTCCAACACGCGTACACGAACCCTGCTTGTTCTAGCCACGCCAAGCTGTACGCGTCGACCCGGGAGCAACAGCACGAACGAACAAAGCAAGTTCCCCACCGACTCCTTCCCGGCTTTCCCCTCCCCTCTCCGGCTTGCGCTCATAAAACCCGGGCAATCGCCGCGTCGCCAAGCAAAACCACAGACGAGCAGACGACGGTAGAGATCGTCTGAACAAACCACCCAACTCCGAAGCGTAGGCGAAGGGAGGCGACCATGAGGGGCGAGGCGAGGCTGCTCTGCGCGCTGGGTCTGGTGCTGCTCTGCGTGGCGGCCAACTTCCAGGGCGCGTACGGCCGCGGCGGGGGTGGTGGAGGCCACGGCGGGGGCGGCGGAGGCCACGGAGGCGGCGGTGGAGGTCACGGAGGCGGTGGAAGTCATGGAGGCGGCGGGGGCCACTTCGGTGGCGAGGGGAGCCGCGGGAGGAGCGGCGGTGGAGGATCCCGTCCGTTCATCTACGGGGCGGGGGGCGGCGCGCTCGCCGGCGGGGCTGCTGGCAGGGCCACGTCGGGGTCGCACGGGCACAGCGCCGCGGGCGAGCCGCTCGGACACGCCGCCTGGAGGGTCTCCGGCGCCGCCGCCACCCTCGCGGCCGCGGCGCTCGTTCGGTGGCTCTGAGCGTGCGGCGTACTTCCGGAGGCGTGAATCTGGGCACACGAGTGGAGTTTAACTGGATTTGGTAGCAGTTGTTTAGCAGTGGTAGTATGGTAATAGATGAGATGGCTGGATGTAATCCAGGTTGACCAGTGAATTACGTAGTAGATATGGTAGTGATCGCTTGATGCTTATGTGTAAATAATGACGAATTCGAGCTACTTTGAAGTTTGAACAGAATTTTGGGTTTAGTAATTCTAGACTTCTAGTTCATGTTCATGTGATTTTTTCCGGTTGGTTGTGTCAGGCACTCAGGCAATCGATTGTTGGTTGATTTTGCTTTCTATCACGGAGATGGTGTTTGTTGCCCTCACTGTGCTGTGCATGTCAGGAAACCGATATGCCTCCATGTGCTGCATCCCTATATTTGTACCCAATTCTTGTGCAGAGTGGCTAGCATTATTGAACATCTGGCTCGATCAAATTTTATATGGCAGATACACATTCTTGTGACATTTAAGTTAAACATCATGTAGTTGTATGTCTTGGGACATCAAGCTCGAGCTTGAGAAGAAGGGTCGTCGTGAAGAAAATAAGCCAAAATTTTGTGATTTTGACCGTCGATATGTCAACCATGGTCGTGATGGCGAACGCGGCGCACGACATGTTCCGTTTGGCTATCGCCCAAGAAAAGCGCTTGCCCCAGCACCCCCCACGGCGGGCACCGGCGACAACAAGAGAGACGACGTAGACACCCATGACGTTTGATTGCGCATGGCCATTGCGCGTGGCCGGACTTTGCGGCATTTGAATTCGTGGCCTATGATTTTAAATTTGTGGCCAAGAATTTGAATTATGGCCGAGAGTTATGTCTTGTTTGATTTCAAATTGCAAAAAAAATCTATTGGGAAGGTCTATTGGCGTCGCGAGTGGGGAGCGGCGTCCCCAAATAGTCAACGACACGTCCGGATGGCGCCAATAGCATCAGTCTGGCGCTGTTGTCGAACGCCCTATTTGACGATGAGTGCAGATGCTCTAAGATTTCTCCTTCTACCTTCCAAGTCTACAACACGCATGTCATTACTTTTGGGGCTAAGAAAACTTAGATGATAAGAAATAATCTTGTTCTTTCATGTCCAAGAAAAATCAAGTAAAAATCATCAACTCCCTCTAGTCCATAAAAAATGACGCGCGCTATACATAAAATTTGAACGTGATAAGGTCATTCCTAACGACATTTATATCAGATAAGAAGGAATAGCTAATTGCCCGTGCGAGATTGCTGCGAATATCTCTCAAGTTTCACCTTCAAGGCTTCAACTATGGCCCCAACTTCCTTTGAGCGAGGCAGGAGAAATGGTTGGTCGAGTAGAGGAGGCAGAGGCAGGGCTGGGCTGAAAATGGGCTAGCGACAGTGTTGGGCTCGTGCGGGAAAGGACAATAGGTAGGGCTGACCTTTTTTTTTCCTCTTACGAAATAAACTTATACTCGCAGATAGTTTTAGAGCATGCCCAATGTAAAGGTGCTTGAGTAGAACTTAAGGAAAATAGATAAAAGATAAATTATGTTGCATTTGTCTAAATTTTCATCTTGCTAACTTATTTCGTCTTTTAATTGATTTTCTTCTCGGCCGCTAAGAGGACTACGTGTTTGGTGTCGGTCATCACACCGTTAAGAATCAAGATTGCCTTCAATATGTCAGGAAAGAAACATTTCCTTGTATGTGATGTATCCCTACGTGTTATTTACTCGTTTTTGTGCTATTTCTATACTAAAAGCAATATACGAGATTTTAACATACTTGGGTTTAACAGAGACAACACTTTGAGGCACATCATCCGGCTTTTTTAATGGTTGGAACTAAAATTTATGGCTAGGATACGCGTGTTAGACATGCTCCTCACCAAGAAAATGCATGCATTGCAGAAAATCACTGAAAATTTAATCACTTCTTGACTATTGAGCGCGGTAGCCGTTTAAACTACTAGGTTAATGTTCGCGTTGGACTTTATGTTTGAAAAAATTGTGTAAATTGGTTATATATTTTTTGGAATGATATATAAGACAATATGTGTTCATGATGTTTGAGCACATCACATCAAAACAAAATCATTTTCTCTCTCCTTATTTCTCACTATGACAAGAAGTCAGTAAAAAAAGTCATGCTTCAATGTTTCTTTAGATACTTATTACTATCAATAAAATGAGTATAAGTCCACAACATGTATGCCATCATTTTCGGGACTCCAAAAACTCAAATGATAAAAACCAAGAAAATGCAAGCAAAAACATCATCACACATATGTTACCTCTATTGATCATTACCATTATATTTCTCAACGTTAACTGGTGGTGTGAGTTTGAAAAGAAATATGGATATTTAACACCATAATGTTAGCATTGGTTTTTTTGGTCCGTCTATTGAGTTGACACAATAGTAAGTTTTTACAGAAAAATCAACATGTCTTATGTCTATATTTGTTATGGCCTACACCCTTACACGAAAAGTTCAAGCAAAAAAGAGTATAATAATAGGAAACTAAAACTGACATAAGTTACCATTGATCACATGTGAAGGTAAACAGTATTGTTCATCGAAAAAAGACGATAGTTAGAAAACTAAACAAACATTATAGCGAGAACTTGCCTGTGGCAAGATGGTTAGTTGGGTGGTTGTACCCCTAGCCCACCAGAGTTCAAACCCCAGGTTTGACGCTGGTGTTTCTCATTTAAGGCGGAATATTCTTCAGTGGGAGGCGACGTTCCCGTCGACAGCGAGGCGCCCGTGGTGACTTCGTCAATCTCAAGACTCGACCCGCCGACTCAGTCTCTCGGAGGTGCTCATAGGGGTAGGGTGTGCGTGCGTGCGTTCATAGGGGTGAGTGTGTGCGCGTGTATATGAGCGCTTGCGTTGTACTGTGTTTCGCAAAAAAAAAAACAAACATTATAGCATGCATGCCACTTTCCTTTGTATACAAAATTGTTCGGTATGAATCCTATCAATTGTAAGTTAGGTCTTCTGTTTGAAATATTCAGCCTGAGAATGGTGCGGCTTTGTTTGGGTTATTCAGTGCGGGTCCGTCTTTGGTTTCCGTTTGGTTGGGTTGTAATGGACGGAAACGTGAAACGGTTTGGGGCGGTGTGGGTCGATCAAAAGTATGGTGTGGAGCGGTGCGGTATGGTCTTCAGTCGAATGGGTTGAACCCGCACTTCCGCCCACGGGTTGAACCCGCAGTACGGCCCGAAGTGGCGAGGCTCCTGTCCACGACTCCCTCCCTCGAGTCTGTGGGCTTTTTGCGCCGCCGCCGCCTGTCGCGGCAGTCCATCGCCGCCGCTGCCGTGCACCGCCGCCGCCCCTCCTGCACCGCTACCTCCTCCGTCGATCTGGTAGACCGCCGAATTCCGCCCTCCCTCGACATCTTGGGGATCTCGCCATCGCGTCCCTGCAGTCCCGCACTCATCATCTTCTTGATCCCCTTCTCGCCGGCCGCTCTGGATTAAATCCGCTATTGGCCCTCCTCCTCGGCACAAGCAAGACAAGCTCGCCGCGCCGTCCTCCGTCCCTGCCCTTCGCCGCCGCTCTGGATTAAATCCGCTATCTAGTATACATAGATTTATTTTTTTACATTGCCAAAATACATATTGCTAAGTTCTGACATGTACGTTCTCCAATATAGTATACTCAAACACCTTCCTTCTTTATCTGTGAGCTGAAATTTCGATGTTCTCATCTACCAGTACAAGCACATGTTCTAAATTGGTACTAGTAATTAATTGCTTCCTGTAAGTTGTTTCTACCACTGTTTTGGTGTATTAACACTTTCCTGTATCTGAAATTGTCTAGTCTTTTCGTGTGTTTACCTTCTGCAAGTCTCAAAATGATGCCACTGCTAGGATTGTCAATTCTATTTGCTTATTTTTGTGAACCTGAAATGGTGCTAGTGTAACTAATGTAAAGAACATGCTGCAAATTTGTTGGTTGGACAACACTAATTAAGTTGAAGCTAATTTTTTGTATCTTGATACTCAATTATGTATGTTCTGGCATGTACTTTAATTTGTTCAATGTCAACTAGGCTTGCTAAGATGTCCAGCAATATGTCTGAGAGCTCTCGAACTGCAGATGCTATGGATGCACCTTCGGCGACACCCGTCAAGAGATCAAAGGCATGGGAACACTTTGAGAACAAGTTTGTCGTTGTGGCGATGTTCCGAAAGCTGTTTGCAAGTACTATGGAATGAAGCTCACTTGCACAAGAAGGTACGGAACCAGTAGCCTTTTGAGCCACATCTCTGAGTATTGCCGAGTGATCGAAGATGAGGTTAGGGCTAGGTTTGCGGTGGCAGAGTTCTTGAAGATACACGAGCATCCCTAAAACCACATGCCCTCAAAGCTTTAGTTTGCGGAAAGGACTGGGTTATTAAAGTCCCAAGCAATGAAGGTGAAAATATATTTTAAGAAGTCATGTGCATAAATCTAATTTTGTATGCTTACTATATATTTTCAATGTGTAGGTCCATGTTCAGCGGGAGTTCCAAGCTCAGAGCATGATGCATAGATCGCCTGATGCTAATTTATACACATGCACTGTCCTTGATTCAGATTCACCAGTCTTTGTACATGCTTCGAATGGTTAGTACAAATACATATCATAATCTTGATTTAGGACTGTTTTGTATGTGTCTTGATGTGCTTCATCTCGACGTCAGCATAAAGGTTTCTCTCCTGTAGGCAGTACACTTATATCCAATTAATGCTCATTTTTCTGGTAACCTGGTGTATATGTACTTCTTTGGTCAGATTAGTTTAACTTCTTTGATCATAATTGTACAGTACTTCATAAGCAAGTACAGTACAGACAGCTACTAGTTGTATGCTCCTGAACTCTATTGTAGTCTGTATTATTATGACTTGTACGTTCAGTCATGTAAACCCTCCTTTCTTTTTAAAAAAATAGAGCAGTCTGTATTAGGAATGATCAGCACTTGCATCAATTTTTCCAACCCTGCATCTTTGTGTTTCTTATGCATCTATTGTGTTTATGCTATTGGCTACAGGTGCATTAGATAAACTGGTATCTTCAGCATGATGTGGTAGCCAGATTCGTCAACCGTCGTCGTGCTCGGCGCCTGCCACAGCATGTTTTTCATCGCCTTCATTAGAGTTTTAGCTGTGGACATGATTTGTAAAAAGATTTGTATTATGATATGGTACTGTACTTGGTCTTTTGATGAAGCAGCCACTATATTTGTACTTGGTCTTTTGATGAAGCAGCCACTATATTTGTACTTGGTCGTTTGATGAAGCAGTCACTATATTTATTTGCAAATTTGACTTTACATGTCTGTATATGTTGAGCAGCCATGGACTAGCTAGCTATTCAGCTGGTAGAAAACCAGCAGGCAGCGTCCAGCGCAGGCGCGCAGCTAGAAACCACGGGCTGAACCCGCGGGTTCGATCCACAAATCGCGTCTGGTGCGGTGCGGGTGCGGCCGGAAACTTCACGCGGTGTTCGATCCACAAATCGCGTCTGGTGCGGTGCGGGTGCGGCCGGAAACTTCACGCGGTGCGGTGCGGTGCGGTGTGGATATACGAAGTCGATTTTTTGGGTGGGCCGGACTGGGGTATTGAGGCAATAGTACCTGGTGTGGGTTGGATTAGGTGCGGGAGTCAGCCCATTCCCAGTGGAACTGTTTAATTTGAATCTTAATCAACTTGAAGGTAAAATTTGGTTCTTTTCCTTTCAGTTTCGGTTCTGCGTGCTATCAGCAGCAGCACCACCTGCAAGGCGATTTCCTATCGAACACGCGTACACGAACCCTGCCTGCTCCAGCCAGGCCAAGCTATACGCGTCGACCCGACCCCGTGGGAAGAGTGGATAGACACGTCTGGGTGCCCGTACCAGGAACTCGGGCCTGCCAAAAGCAGCACAAGGAACAAAGCAACTTCCCCTCCCCCTCTCCGGCCGCTCATAAAAACTCGGGCAATCACCGCGTCGCCGAAGCGAAACCACTGAAGAAGAGCCAACGAGATTGTCTAAACCGACCACCGAAGCGTAGGCGAAGGGAGACGCGCGACCATGAGGGGCGAGGCGAGGCTGCTCTGCGCGCTGGGCCTGGTGCTGCTCTGCGTGGCGGCCAACTTCCAGGGCGCGTACGGCCGCGGCGGAGGGCACGGCGGCGGTGGGCACGGCGGCGGAGGGCACGGAGGCGGCGGGAGGAGTGGCGGGAGGAGCGGCGGCGGGGGAGCCCGACCGATCATCTACGGGGCGGGGGCGGGTGCGCTCGCCGGCGCGGCTGCCGGCAGGGCCGCGTCGGGGTCGCACGGGCACAGCGCCGCGGGCGAGCCGCTCGGACGCGTCGCCTGGAGGGTCTCCGGCGCCGCCGCCACCCTCGCGGCCGCGGCGCTCGTTCGGTGGCTCTGAGCGCGCGGCACACGAGACACGAGTGGATTTAACTGAATCTGGTTGCGGTGGTAGATGAGATCGCTGGATGTAATCCGGGCTGACGAATGAGTTTGTTGATCTGGTAGTGCTGGTAGCAGATCGCTGGGTGCTTATGTGTAAGTAATGACGAGTTCGAGGTACTTTGAACATAACTTTGCGTTTAGTAGTTCTAGACTTCCTTGTTCATGTTCATGTGATGTTTTCCGGTTGGTTGTGTCACGCAATCGGAGAAGATGAGTTTGAGTCGTTGTCTCGTACGAGGAAAACTTTACTCGCGGTTGTCAATTTCTGTCTTATCGATTGATTGTGCTTTCGGGCTTTCGGCCATGGTGATGGTGTTTGTTGCCATCACGCTGTCGAGAATCAAGAATGCCGTGTGCTGCATATCTCAGGAAATCAAAAGATGGCCTTCCTGTCACTGTGCTGTGTATGTCAGGAAATCGAGATGCCTCCATGTGCTGCATCCCTATATTTGTACCCGATTAGGCCTTGTTTATATTTTAGGGGATCGGAGGAGATTATTCCGGATCTCGGAAAATCTCCAAAAAATCCCCAATAGATCGTTTACTACTCTGTTTTTGCAACGGTAATCCCCAAATATACTCCACCAACTACTTCATTTTTTGCCTAGATTGAAAACTCTAGGTCATGCTAGAGTATTTTTGCATACTGGACTTTGTTGAAAATTTCGAGTTTTAGCGGTCGGCTCCATCGCAACCGGCGCCGACCTGTATGAATTCGGCTCCATCTGCATTGGCGCCGATCTTTGAAACTCAAAATTTGTGTACTGGACATGTCTGGTTTGGTGGAAATTCCGAGTTCCAGAGGTCGGCGCCATTTGCCTTGGAGCCGAAGTTATGAAGTTCGGCGAATGTTTGCTTTGGCGCCGAAAACTGGGCACGTCTCGCCTCCAGAGGTCGGCTCCATCGCAGTTGGCGCCGACCTGTAGAATGTCGGCTCCATCT
Source organism: Poa pratensis (assembly GCA_947311845.1). NCBI lineage: Eukaryota > Viridiplantae > Streptophyta > Magnoliopsida > Poales > Poaceae > Poa > Poa pratensis. The sequence continues at coordinate 39,291,163 of CAMZMU010000059.1, read as the reverse complement.
GCATTGGCGCCGAGCTAAGGGCCCAAACAATTTGCCCTAAGACCCAAACAATTTGTGTACTGAACTGTCTGGTTTTGGTGGAAATTCCGAGTTCCAGAGGTCGGCGCCATTTGCCTTGGAGCCGAAGTTCTGAAGTTCGGTGAATGTTTGCTTTGGCGCCGAAAACTGGGCACGTCTCGCCTCCAGAGGTCGGCTCCATCGCAGTTGGCGCCGACCTGTAGAACGTCGGCTCCATCTGCATTGGCGCCGACGTAAGGGCCAAAATAATTTGCGTGCTGGACATGTCTGGTTTGGTGGAAATCCAGTGTTCAAGATGTCGGCGCCATGGCCCTGGAGCCGAACTGCTTCATGTCGGCGCCATGTGCGATGGCGTCGATCCTGCTGGTCTAATTTGTTCATCGAAAATTTTGGCAGAGTCTCCCCTTATTTTGTAGTCAATTCCTGCAACATGCAGAAGTGACAACAATATATATAGAACATACCAAATTCTCACAAATAGCAGCACAGACGTAGTTCCACAATACATGGATAACACATGTAGATCTCACAATCCATACCAGATTCGTTCACAAAAGCATCACACATACAATTCACAAACCATAGTTCTCAAACTAACACGGATGGTCCGAAACATAAGGAAGCAACAATCTCATAACAACAAGAAACACTTGCGAACATGTCGGCGACATTATTTGCGTCCCTTTCTTTTTCCTAGCACATCGGTACCAGGGGTGAGCTGAACGTTTGGCTTGCAGCTACGAGATCCCCTACGGGGCATTTCTTGACTGGTCTGAAGGGGCACGCGGGGCTGCTGGCGCTTCTGCTTGTGCCTGCCTTGCTGGCTGGGACCTGGGCTCATCTGACTAGGTTTCGGTGCACCCTCACCTGCGACAATAACATCTAGTGATTTATATGTATGTTGCTGTGAACTAAAACCTGAACTAGTACATGAGAGCAAGAATATTACCTGCGACAACACCGTCTGGTCATCATATAAGTCCTCCACATCTAGGTCCCATTCAGATGATGCAGAATTTTCACGGCTACTAGGTTGCACCTCATCCAAGTCTTCGGTAGGATCACAACATGCAAGCCTACCGATCAACTTACGGGAACGCTTCACCAGTTTCTGCAACAACAAAGAGTAAACAACAATTTAGACTTGAAACTCATCGTATTTATTCCCATTGTGAACTAAAAGCTTTAAGTGTTAACCTGTAGACATGCACGCAGTGTGGATGCTTCACCTTTGCTGCCCGGTGTAACTTGGAGAGCTGTTTCAGCTTCGGTAATTCCTCTTAAAAGCTCATGGGCCTGCAGAACACATCAGAAAATTAGTGTAGTTTTCAGTTTGCAAGTAATTCATGTTGGAAATGTGTGGCACTAGATTCTTACCACACGGTCTCGCACAGGCCCCTGGTCCACACGCTTTCCTGTCCACTGGGTATAATCATACTGGATGGTATCATCGGCCGAGTCTGATGTCGAGTCCAATATATCTTGCTCGGTCCAAGTCTTCCGTAGATGAAGCCGGGTTGCACCATTCAGCCAAGCAAGATACCTGTCAAACACGAGTGCATTGTGCGGCGTGGGATCGATGTGAGGACCCTTGCGTTGATGCCATTCAGAAATGTACTCTCGATGCTCATGTTCCCAGTCAGTAATCTTCTTGTTTTTGCTCCTGTCAAGCCTAACAAAGAACGTAGAGAAAAGGGTCAGCAATCATGTATGAAAAGACATAGACAACAATATGGTGCTTCGAGATCTTACTCGTGAAGCGCAGAAGACGTGGAGAAGGACTCTGGGGGGCAGTGCTGAAGCTTCCCAAATGGCTTGGCTACTCTGTGTGGAAGATGGTACTCAACGGCATAGAAACAAATCAGTGGGCACCTCAAAGTTCACATCTCCTTGTCACGAGTGCACATCTCATTTAAGTTGAGTGAGGGATCATCAACGACCTCGGCGTAGGGCCTCCACGTAACCTGTGATGCAAGTGAGCAAAAATATTATCAAACATTTGAGAACATAAGTGAAGCAAAATGAAATGATTAATGTACGAATGTATTGTGCAGCACTCATGTGGCTAGGAAGCAAAGAGTCAATCTCATCGGTGTATTGCATATACAGATTCTCGGAGGGGCCCCAATTGGTCGCAGAATCCTCATACTTGTGCGCGACGGTGGGAGCCATGCCGGGATGAGCATGTGGCCAAGCACGAAGTGGCCTCGTAGGGGGCGCCCTACAGGAAGCCTCTCCCACATCCATACCTGTAACCCAAGCACGTAACCACCCATGTTTGATGTATTCTTGCTCCTTCTGCATGCCTCATCCAGCTGCCGGTACAAGTAAGCCCGTGAGGCCGAGCCCCAGCTGTGCCTCCTAGCCTCGTCCCACTCACGGAGTAGAGGCAAATACATCCAAGACACGTCGCTGCCCCGGAGTCTGGAAATAGCACTTTCCCAAAGATCCACATGATGTATGCCCGAGCATACCTATAAAAAACAAGACTCGAATCAGACGGCGAAATGGAAATAAAAGCACATAACAAAAAGGTGGGCAACGGAAAATTAGTATAGAGATACAACCTTTGTACGGTGACGTCGGCAGCACCCTCCGGAAGCTCACGGAAATGGGTTTGCAACCAAGTGGTCTTCAACCCTCCAGTCTTGCTACCCTTTTCCCCTTCAACTTTTGAAAGGACAATGATGTCGCCTAGAGGGGGGGGTGAATAGGCGATTAAAACTTTTCCGGTTTAGGCTTGCTAATTGCGGAATAAAACTAGGTGTTTAAATTAACAAGCCAACAACCTAAATAAACTAGGCTCACCTATGTGCACCAACAACTTATGCTAAGCAAGACAAGCAACAAGGTGATAGCAATAGAATACTTCAAGCACGAAGGCTATCACAATGTAAGTTGCATAAGTAACGAGCTCGGGTATAGAAATAACCGAGGCGCGTGGAGAGGGGGATGTATTCCCGAGTTCCTCCTTGAAAGGGAGTACGTCTCGTTGGAGAGGTGTGAACCGACACAACGGTTCAACAACCACAAAGGTTTCACCCTCTTCTCCGATGAACCGCACCACAAAGGTTTGGTTCACCTTCCACTATCGGTATTCCTTCGAGGCGGAATCCGGAGCCTTTCAACAACAATCCGAGGCACAACCCACAATAGGTTGGGGGCTCCCGAACGGCTCTCAACAACAATTCGAGGCACAACCCACAATGGGATTGGGGGCTCCCGAACGGCTTCAAGTGACCACACAAGGGTCCAACCACCACAAAGGCGTCTAGGGCCCGAAGACCCAAGAGTAACAAGTTCACAAGCTTTCAACTTCCACGAATCCTCGTGGAGAGCACACCGATGCACCAAATGCAAAAGGCAAGAGCACAAGTGCTCAAATCCTTCACTCTCAAATCCCACCACAAGCAACTAATGCTTATGGGGGGAGAAGAGAGGAAGAACAAAGGAAGAACACCAAATCCCTCCAAAATCTAGATCCAAAGGCTTCCCCTCACTTAGAGGAGAGATTGATTGGTGGAAGGGTGGATCTAGATCTCCTCTCTCTTTCCTTCTAATTTGAGGCAAGAATCATGGAGGAATAGAGAGAAATCCAAGCTCAAGAAGGTCAACAATGGGGGGCTTTTTCGTGCTCTTGAGCTTAGGGAACCGTTGGGGAAGAAACCCTTAAATAGGTCCCCTCAAAAAACTGACCGTTGGAGAAAACTGTGAGGCCGGCCTGGGAGCCGGCCTGGCCGGGCTGGGGGCCGGCCTGGGGGCTGGCCTCGTACCCAGGGAAGCCGGCCTGGGGCCCGGCCTGGCCGGCCTGGGGGCCAGCCTGCCACCCGAGACAGCCGGCCTGGGAGCCGGCCTGGGCCGGCCTGTGGGCCGGCCTGCCACCCGAGGCCGCCGGCCTGAGAGCCGGCCTGGCCGGCCTGTGGGCCGGCTTGCCAGAACCCGAAAACAGCAAAAAGAAAACTGCAATAACTTTTTCATCCGGACTCCGATTTCGATGATCTTGGGCTCGTTGGAATCGCAACGAAGAGCACTTCAAGATTATGCAGAGAAACATCATAGTCCATCATGTGAGGAGAAGACCAAATGTAGAAAGGTAAAACCTCTCTAAAGAAGATGAACCGGCAAAACCTCAAAACCGAAAACGCAACAAGTTTTCAATACGAAATCCGTTTTCGGTGAACTAGAGCTTGGTATGGAGATGAACACAAGCTCTAAATTCTCACATGGATAAAACCCAAATAAGAACCAAGAAAGATGATATGCCAAGTATGCAAAGGTTTGAGCTCTCCACAAAGATGCGATCAAGTTACTCACTTGAGAGCCCCTCTTGATAGTACGCCGTCTATCCTATAACCCGGTCTCCCACTAACACCATGAGACCGGTAAAATAGAAACCCTATCAAGATCATACCTTTGCCTTGCGCATTCCACTTGAGCTAGATGAAGACGATCTTGACTCCCTCAAGTTGGAACACCTTTCTTGATTGTGTGCTTGCTAGCACATGCTTGATGAAGACTTCTCCAAATGCTCCCCCATACACCATTATGGGAGAGACTTGCTAAGCTCCGTCTTCATGAATCCACTTGCACTTTATCTTCTTCTCTAGATATAGGTGATGGCTTGGAGATAAACATAAATGTTCACTCAATCTTCTTTTCCAAGCCATGCTTGCAATAAGCTCAACTCTCGATGACCATTCTTCATATAAACCCTTGAATAGAGCATTGATCATCATGTAATCTTCTAGAGTCCAACACATGAACTCCAATCTTTACCTATGGACAAGATCTACAAGTGTCTCTCAATGCAAACATTAGTCCATAAGGATTGTCATTAATTACCAAAACCACGCATGGGGCAACACATGCACTTTCAATCTCCCCCATTTTGGTAATTGATGACAATCCCTTTTACGAGGGTTTATATAATGAATTAAGCAACCATGCAACACAAAGAGCAAGGAAGCAAGAGCAAGAAAGGCAAATGCTTGAGAACGAAACTAAAGCATAAAACCAACAACTCTTAAACCCTCTAAACTTCTCCCCCATTGGCAACGATTGCCGAAATAGGTGAAAAGTAAAAGGCCAATATAATAAGAGCTTTCCCCATAATGTGTGCATTTCTCATAATATGAGTGAAATCAAATGCACATATCCAATAACGAATAGTTGGGAAGGAGATCAAACTATATTGAGGATCCAAAGATTGCAAAAGAAAATCAAATTGAAAGATACTTCGACAAAAGAAGTAACCAAACAAAGAATCCGAAAAACCAATTGAACATAAGAAGATATTATGATAAGACCAACCAAGTGTTCTAACAATCAAGAGGGAACTCCCCAAGGTACGTGCACAATGTAGGATTTGCATTTCAATATGGTGTGCACAACATGGAATCCTCACTCCCTCTTAGATCATTTTGAACAAAAACACGTGCAAGAGAGCATATAAGAAAAGAAGCAATACAACTTGCAACTAATAAAATGTTGAGCAGGGAGCGGCAAAAGGATGGGTGTGAGAAAAGAAGACATTTTAGGAGACTAATACAAGGATGAGCAAAGCATCAACTAGTCTTTCAAAAGGAGTTGCACATAGTGCATATCATGTCTTTTCCATACCCACACACCAAAAGAATATAAATCAAATAGCTCCACAAGCTTAGTAAGATGCAAAAAGCATAACATAAAAAAATAAAGCTTGTGCCTTTTAGAAACCACCAAAGAATCAAAAGCAATAAGAGGTGGTCACTAAAGAATTGGAATATCAATTAAAGATGTAACTATTTCATGTGTATAAGTTTCTAAGTAGACCGAATCACTAAGATATGGGTCACAAATAAACATGCACACACAAATAGATACAAAGGTAAAGATCATGATATCCAAGAGGAAGTCATAAATACACCAATAAGATCTTTGCTTAAAAGCATAGCACAAAGCCAATTTTATCTTAAAGGATATAGATGAACTTCCAACACACACTCATCATAGCATCAAAAAAATATCCACAAGGATAAGGTGATAAAAGGGATGCTCCGAGAAAGATAACAAGTATCGCACAAGGCAAATGATTTTGAAAAGCATCAAATTGCATATGTGAGACATAGAGTAGAAAGTGCTAGATTAACATATTTGGGATTGGTGAATCATTAAAATGATTATATATATTCCCCTTGATATGTAATCATCCCGGCTTGCCCACATTTGCAATAAAGTTGTTTTGCAAGAACCAAATGAATTGCAACAAAAGAATTCATGCCATGAAACAACCTACACAAGGTTGAAAGCTAGAAAAGTATGCATGAGGTAGATACTTGTTACCGAGATAGCATTGGTGATGTAGAAGATAGAGCTCATGATCATCCAAGCTTGGCTCCAATAAGCACATGGTGATAACACCTTCCTTGTAAATGAGACAAGCTTCCAATGCATCTAATGTACCTAAAACAAATTCAAGTACAAAATGGTACCCAAACTCATTGGGTCCAAAGTAGTTAGAGCAACTACAATACATAGGACAAACTCCACATAAATATGTGCATATTGATATGAAATTGAATTTCATGCACATCTTAGCCATTTAGGATTTGATGGAGTTTATCCTATATATTGGATCAACGAAAGTAAGCATGCCATAAGATATACATAGTAAATATGCATGCACAAGACTTTCAAGAACCAAATGAAATACAATTTGGACAAAACACACACAATGTGACAAGAAAACAAATTGCCCAAATTATATCAAAGATCCAAATCAACACATGATTGAAGATACCACTTTGAAAATACCAAATGAAAGTAAGATACCAATGATGAAAATATCATCAAGGAATAAACCAAACCCTCTACACTTTTCATGATGGCACAAAGTACCAAGACGAGAAATGTTTGTCTTCCAAAGAGACACGTCATCGGGATCAAATACCAATTGAAGACAACTAATGTTCAAAAACATATAGGATTGCTCCCCCAAGATTTGTGCATTATTTATGATCTTGCATTTGAATACAAAATGCACACAAATGGGATCATCACTCTCCATACATAATATTCAAACACTAGTCATGTTCAAGGAAAGCAAAGATACAAAACCAATTTAAAGAATGATGTTCTACTCAATGTAGGATAGCTTCCCAAGAATAGTGCATTATCAAGAAGTATGACTTTGAATAATGCACAAGAATTGGATCATTGCTTTTCCTAAACAAGAAGCACAAAACAAATTTTGAGTAGAGCAACAAAGATCCAAAAGATACAAGGAAGACGAGAGGTTAGATCAAACAAATCCTTGGCAATAAAATAAGGCAATTCAAAGCAAGAACCAAAGTGAAGATAGTCTACAAATTTCACCACAATTATGTATCACTTGTCAAGGACAAGGAGTATAGAGATATTTCTCGGTGGTGTATAGGAATGATATTGAAGACCAATTCACAACAAATAAGCATATGGCAAAGGATAAGATTTAAAACCATGCTTAGATAAATAGATATTCTTGATAGCTTCAATATTCACGCGATCATGCAAAGCCACTACTAAGAGTAGCTTGAAGCAATCGATTTCCCAAAAGGATATGCGAACATATTTGGGGAAAACCATACCAAGAATGTCCATCGCAAACAAGATCCAAAAGAGTGATTAAACAAAATCATTTTACCAACGATGGAACTTGTTTGAGCAACATGCCACATAGGAATAAGATTAATAACAAATCAATTCTAGGTGGCAATACCTCACATGTTCACATTTTCTAGGCTTGTAATATGCACATAGCTTATTACTCCCCCATAATGTGATAATCCATTTTTTTAAAAAAGAGGCAAACAAAACCAACTCGAGAAATTAATGGACATTATAGAATTTGAATTTCTCATGAGCATGACATACCACATAGAGAATAGATAATATTAATATGTCAACACTAAGTGGTATTCCTCATGTATACACAATTTTAGGATTGTGAAGTGCACGAAGCATATCACTCCCCAAAATAGGATAGTCCATTAATCTCTCAAAAGAGAGCCAACAAGATAAGATATCAAATAAAAGCAATAAGGCTCAACACAAGTAAATGGTGTGCAAACCAACATACACATACTTGATTACTCAAGATAAGTAAGTAGAGAGCACAACACATACAAACACTAGCAAGGTACAAAACCTAACACATGCAAGGGTGCAAGCAACTTTCAATGTATATATGATTTAAATAAAAGTTACCGCAAGGAGGAACATTGGATATGAGATAGAACAATATAATCCAAATGACTTGACTTGAGAGAATATAATTGATGAAGATCCCTTAATTCTTCATAAGTAGCCAAGTCTCCAATGCCCTCCAACAACACCTATTGATCAAGTTTTAGCTTGTTGGTCCCCAACCAAGTTGGGTCCTAAGAGGTTAGTCACAATAGGTTTGGCAACCCAAATGGTTCTTTTCTTGACACCACTTTGAGTACCAACATATTTGGCAAACACATTGCCAACCTTATCCTTCCGAAGAGAATAATCATCATTAATAATAATGGGGTTGGATAAGGTACCATTTGTGCATGAAGAAGCAAGTGACCCTTCTCACGGCATAGGTAGCAACATCTACTTCCTCCTCTCTTCTTAGTTGGAGTCTTGACTTGAGGAGGGTAGCTTGATTCTTCTTGGGAAGAGGCCGTTCTTCAACTTGAGGAACTTGAGGCTTCTTCCCTTGTTGCTTCTCACTAAGAGCCTTCTTCTTCAAAGGGCAAGATCTAACATGGTGCCCTTCAACTTTGCACTTGAAGCAAACAATCTTGGCCGAATCTTTGACTTGTTCTTGGCCCTTGTTCTTCTTGTTATACTTGGACTTGTTCTTTATTGGAGTTGAATCCAAGTCCACTCTTGTCATTGGGGCGTCTTTGAACACTCAACATATTGTCAAGTGTAGAATCCCCAACATGACGCTTTTCCAAGTCTTTCTTCAAAGAAGTGACTTGGGCCTTGAGCTCATTTAATTCCTCTACATGGTTAGTATCAACAAAACACTAGAGGAAGTAGAAGCTTCATTGTTAGAGCAACAAGGCATGAAAGTAATTCATCACAAGATTAGCAATATTGTGAGTGAATCACTAGGACTAGCACATGGCAATAAGCATTTTAGTAGAAGTTGTGCCATTGTCCACATGAGGCTCACAAGATGTTACCTTTGACATAATAGCCTCATGAGCTAACTTTAGCCTAGCATGGGATGCTAGAAGATCATCATTAGAGCTAGAAGCTTTTCATGACTTTCTTCCAATTTCCCATACTTGCTAATAGCAACTCAAGTTGAGCCCTTAGCTCAACATTCTCCTTCAAAATAGATGCTTCACAAGAAGTGGAGTTAGTAGCACAAGCATCATTAATATTAGAAATAGAAGAAGACAATTTGCAAGCTTATCATTCTTAGATAGTTGAGTTTGGAGTTGATCATGAGACTTGATAAGGAGAGAGTGTTCACTTTCTAAAGCCTTGTGAGCTTTGTCAAGTCTCTCTATGTCCTCACTTAGTCTAGCATTGCCAACACCAAATTCAACTTTTTCCTTTTTAAGCACTTTAATTTAGCAAGGGCATGATCTCTTTCCTTAATGATTTTAGCAATAATAAGATCATTAGACTCATCAAGAGATTCAAGTCTCTCTTCAAGAGAAGACCTAAGCTCTTCTTCTTCTTCAAGAGAAGCTTTCAAGGAAGCTATAGTAATAGAGTCATCCCTCTCAATTTGACATTTCTCATCAAATTGACTTTCCAAATCCTCAATAAATTCCCTACTCATATTAACATAAGCAATGATTTCACATAGAGGAGGGATAGCATTACTACCTTTGGGGAGAGCACAAGTACCATCTCACCCATCTTGGTTAAGGATTCAAAATCAAAACCTTCTTCATGAGAATCCTCATCCTCATCATCACAATTTGGATTTGAGGTGGGAGACACCTCGGAATCCTTAGCCATAAGGCAAACATGATTAATGATGAAGAGATGAAGTATACTTGAAGCACCATTTAGGTCCATGTCTTGTTCCAACAAATGTTGGGATTCCTCTACATTGTTAGTCATGCAAGTACTAGAGGATATGGAAGCATTGTTTTCATGGCAACAAGACATATGAAGCATATCATCATGAGATTTAGTTAAACAACTATTACATGATATGCAAGGACTATCAACTCTAGCATGTATGACATTTGGAGTGCTAGAAGAGTTTAAGTCCAAAGATAGAACATTGCAATGTGATAGAGAAGAAGTATAATCAATAGTAAGTTCACCATCACCAATGCAATTTCTATCACCACTCACCATATCATTACCTTGTGACAAATCACATGTTGGTGAAGTGGAAGAAGTTGTGAACTCATCACGGCCGGAAGTGGAGGGAGAACAATCATCCTCAAAATTTTGGACACTTCATATATATCTTGAAGCTTGGTCCAAAGCTCATGAGCGTTCCGAAAAGGCATGATTGAAGCAAGAACTACATCGCTCAAAACACATATAAGACCATTAGAAACTAGAGTCTCGAGATGAGAGTTTTCCTCATCCTCTAAAGATAATTCTTGGGAATCCTTTGGAGGAGAAAACCCACATCTACAATCCTCTTATATAATTTGGACCCATGGCCCTAAAAAGATTAAGCATGCGAATTTTCCAAACATCATAATTTGTGCCATCGAATATGAAAGTGGGATCGTGCACTAATTCCCTAAACGACATCTTTTACTCTCTAGGCGGTAAAGCCCAAAAAGAGAGCCCAGGCTCTGATACCAATTGAAAGGACAATGATGTCGCCTAGAGGGGGGGTGAATAGGCGATTAAAACTTTTCCGGTTTAGGCTTGCTAATTGCGGAATAAAACTAGGTGTTTAAATTAACAAGCCAACAACCTAAATAAACTAGGCTCACCTATGTGCACCAACAACTTATGCTAAGCAAGACAAGCAACAAGGTGATAGCAATAGAATACTTCAAGCACGAAGGCTATCACAATGTAAAGTGCATAAGTAAAGAGCTCGGGTATAGAAATAACCGGCGCGGAGACGAGGATGTATTCCCGAGTTCCTCCTTGAAAGGGAGTACGTCTCGTTGGAGAGGTGTGAACCGACACAACGGTTCAACAACCACAAAGGTTTCACCCTCTTCTCCGATGAACCGCACCACAAAGGTTTGGTTCACCTTCCACTATCGGTATTCCTTCGAGGCGGAATCCGGAGCCTTTCAACAACAATCCGGGGCACAACCCACAATAGGTTGGGGGCTCCCGAACGGCTCTCAACAACAATTCGAGGCACAACCCACAATGGGATTGGGGGCTCCCGAACGGCTTCAAGTGACCACACAAGGGTCCAACCACCACAAAGGCGTCTAGGGCCCGAAGACCCAAGAGTAACAAGTTCACAAGCTTTCAACTTCCACGAATCCTCGTGGAGAGCACACCGATGCACCAAATGCAAAAGGCAAGAGCACAAGTGCTCAAATCCTTCACTCTCAAATCCCACCACAAGCAACTAATGCTTATGGGGGGAGAAGAGAGGAAGAACAAAGGAAGAACACCAAATCCCTCCAAAATCTAGATCCAAAGGCTTCCCCTCACTTAGAGGAGAGATTGATTGGTGGAAGGGTGGATCTAGATCTCCTCTCTCTTTCCTCTAATTTGAGGCAAGAATCATGGAGGAATAGAGAGAAATCCAAGCTCAAGAAGGTCAACAATGGGGGGCTTTTTCGTGCTCTGAGCTTAGGGAACCGTTGGGGAAGAAACCCCTTAAATAGGTCCCCTCAAAAAACTGACCGTTGGAGAAAACTGTGAGGCCGGCCTGGGAGCCGGCCTGGCCGGGCTGGGGGCCGGCCTGGGGGCCGGCCTGGGGGCTGGCCTCGTACCCAGGGAAGCCGGCCTGGGGCCCGGCCTGGCCGGCCTGGGGGCCGGCCTGCCACCCGAGACAGCCGGCCTGCCACCCGAGGCCGCCGGCCTGAGAGCCGGCCTGGCCGGCCTGTGGGCCGGCTTGCCAGAACCCGAAAACAGCAAAAAGAAAACTGCAATAACTTTTTCATCCGGACTCCGATTTCGATGATCTTGGGCTCGTTGGAATCGCAACGAAGAGCACTTCAAGATTATGCAGAGAAACATCATAGTCCATCATGTGAGGAGAAGACCAAATGTAGAAAGGTAAAACCTCTCTAAAGAAGATGAACCGGCAAAACCTCAAAACCGAAAACGCAACAAGTTTTCAATACGAAATCCGTTTTCGGTGAACTAGAGCTTGGTATGGAGATGAACACAAGCTCTAAATTCTCACATGGATAAAACCCAAATAAGAACCAAGAAAGATGATATGCCAAGTATGCAAAGGTTTGAGCTCTCCACAAAGATGCGATCAAGTTACTCACTTGAGAGCCCCTCTTGATAGTACGCCGTCTATCCTATAACCCGGTCTCCCACTAACACCATGAGACCGGTAAAATAGAAACCCTATCAAGATCATACCTTTGCCTTGCGCATTCCACTTGAGCTAGATGAAGACGATCTTGACTCCCTCAAGTTGGAACACCTTTCTTGATTGTGTGCTTGCTAGCACATGCTTGATGAAGACTTCTCCAAATGCTCCCCCATACACCATTATGGGAGAGACTTGCTAAGCTCCGTCTTCATGAATCCACTTGCACTTTATCTTCTTCTCTAGATATAGGTGATGGCTTGGAGATAAACATAAATGTTCACTCAATCTTCTTTTCCAAGCCATGCTTGCAATAAGCTCAACTCTCGATGACCATTCTTCATATAAACCCTTGAATAGAGCATTGATCATCATGTAATCTTCTAGAGTCCAACACATGAACTCCAATCTTTACCTATGGACAAGATCTACAAGTGTCTCTCAATGCAAACATTAGTCCATAAGGATTGTCATTAATTACCAAAACCACGCATGGGGCAACACATGCACTTTCAACTTTGTCAGGTGGTCTTACTCCAAGAAGTTGCTCAACCATGTCCCTGAATTTATGTGCCTCTATCTTTCCAGTGACGGGCTTCCCATCGAGAGGCAAACCGGTGATCATGGCCCAGTCCTCTAGAGTGACAGTCATCTCTCCACATGGAAGGTGGAAAGTGTGAGTCTCCACGTGCCACCTGTCAACTAGTGCCGTGAGGGCGCAGCTATTGTAGATTGGAAGCCCACGCCTCGCCATGGTTACAAAGGGAAGCAACTGGCCCTCTCAATGTACTCTGTGTACCTATCTGAATACTTCATTGTATCATGCTTCAACTTATGGCCACGTATGCGAAGATGCTTCATTTCCTGCAAAACATTTTATATAGCACACAAGTTAGTAATCATTTGGCAACAAAACAAATTGACTTCATCATTATGTACATACCTCCACGCCTATGGAAATCTTCCAACCTCGGTGATCCTTATCGTACCCAACATCAAGAAGATGGTGCCGACCCTCCATTCTGCAATGTAAAGACAAGCCAAAGTGAGTAATATTGCAATGAAAAGTATCAACACAATTGCATCAGAAATATGCTTAAATAAATTAGATGTGTAGCATATTGTTAAGAAATATAACCTTGCTACTACGTTTTATTGCTTCAGCTAACTTCCCAATTGCATCAGGACGACGCCTACTACCTCTGTAATGTTTAGTTCCTCATGGACGCTGTCTTCCACGTACACTTGGTGAAGGGTTACTAGCGGCTGCAGTGGCCGCTAGTACCTCGGCGGCTATTGTGAGATCCTGGCTCAGGGCTTAACATGATTAATAGAATACTCATATCAATAAGTTGCAACTTCTTTTCCGGAAGCTCATCTGGAAGGAACTCCGAGGTTAAGCGTGCTTGGCCCGGAGAACTCCAACGATGGGTGACCGACCGGGAACTGGGTGCACACGAGTGAGGACAAAGTGCGCATAAAAGACTAGTGTTGATCTGTGGGGCCAGTCTAGAGATTCTAGCGAGCTGCTAGGGGTGACAGGCCTGGTCTGGGTGTGGGCCGGGGTGTTACAACTATTTTCTTTTTCCGGTCCTCGCAACTTAACTTTTTCCTGTTCTTGTGACCTTCCTCGCCGCATGCGGAGCAACGGTTCTGCATGACGTCCTCCATGAAATAATCATTTGCACGCGGTCTCTTCGAGTGTGTGCCCCCCTGTGCGCGGTCCATGTCCATCTTGAACCTCTTGGTCCGTCGTCGCCCTTTAGTCTTGACCATGAATTCTAAATCCGGTAAATACACCGGGCCCATGTACTCGGGCCATTGGGCCATGTCTAAATATGGCTCGAATCTACCTGACCATGTGCCTCGAACCGCTTCGAGTTTGTAGAACCGGGATAAACAAGACAAGCTAGTTGGATCAAGTCCCCTAGCATGTGACGATGTTATTATATGTGAGCACGGTAGACGGATCTGTAATGGCATCTGGCAAGTGCAAGACGGAGAGTCTAGGACAACAACATATTTGCGGCCACCGAATTGCTCACCGCCAACGTTGGTACCTCCTTGTTCGCAAACCTCATACTTCCACACCTCCTTGTCGAAACATACCCACGTTTGGGTCTCTGACTTCTTCTCCTGATAGTCAAGTTCTTCTTCCACGGTCTTTGGCCACTTCTTATTGTCATTCCAAAGCACTTCTATCTCATCCCTCCTCGTAACCCAATACTCGTTGCACTTGTCAAAGGTAAATGATGCTATGGCACTCACCGGTAACGCACAAATGCCCTTTAGGACTTTATTGAATACCTCAGCCATGTTACTTGTCATGTGACCGTGCCGAACCCCGTCAGCATCGAATGCTTGGGACCAAAGCACTTTCTGTGGCAAATGCTCCGTAAGGAAATCCTTACCCTTCGCATTAGTCAAGCCATACAACTCTTCATACATCTGGTCGAACACATCAGCCTCAAACACTATGGAAAGCCTTCGAAGATACTCGGCCATTTCCCGGTTACGGCAAGCATGGTAGAAATTATCCGCGAAATGCCTCATGCACCACCGGTGCTTCAAAAGGGGATGGCCAGGTATTTCTTCCCTCACGGCATTCAGTATGACCTGATGGCGATCAGATATCAAACAAACAACCCTGTCCCTGCCAACTACCTTAGTCATCAACAGGTGCATGAACCAACTCCAGTTGTAGTTGTTCTCACCTGTGACAAGAGCAAATGCAAGCGGGACCAAACGGTTGTCCGTGTCGCACGAGATAGCAACGAGAAGGCTCCCCTTAAACTTCCCTGTCAGAAAGGTGCCGTCCACAGAAAGAAATGGACGACAATGCTTGAATGCTTTGACACAAGGTCCGAAGCACCAAAACGCTCTTCCAAACACTGGGTATGTGATGCCTTTAACTGTGCGAGTATAAGTGGGATGCGGTTGCACTTCGATTGTCATTCCAGGGTTGCGATGGGCCATAGCCGCCAACATCTTTGGTAGCCTTCCATAGGCTTCCTCCCAATCACCGTAGGCCATCTTCATAGCCATCTGCTTAGCTCTCCACGCCTTGCCATACGTGACACGGTACTCAAAGATGAGATGTATAAACTTCATCAAGGAGGCCGCTGAGAGGGTAGGCGTAGCTTTCAGGGATTCGGCGCACCGGTGAGCAATAAAAGTAGATGTCAGTTGCCGGTGTGTGCGCCGGACAACCTTCTCGCCAGGGGCCTTGTTGGCAAGGACCTTGTCGCCGCATGTGTGTGGTCCATCGTAGCTACTTATCTTCCACCAACCTTGAGGAGTCCTCCTTGCTCTCACCTTCCAGTCACACTCAATGTCCTCGCACATCACAACATACCGTTCTTTCTTGTTAGACTTGAACACAATGTACTGCCGATGATGCCTAACGGCGTACTCCTGCAGCCATATCTGCATTTCCAATAGACCCTTGAATTTGAGACCCGCATATATCAAAGGCCTTACCCTAGGCCGTCGTATAGGTCCTTCCCCATCCTGGATGATGGGTTCAGGACGCTGCGGGCCATATTCCCGCAGGTTCGAGTCGGAAACGGCTAGGTGAGCCTCCCTAACATCCTTGAACTCATGAATACTAGGATGTCTGCCCCATACCTTGACGAAAGCATCTATCTCGTCCACGGACCACTGGGGCTCCTCACGATCCTCATCAGAGTCAGCCGCATAGGCCTGATCATAACCCTCGTCTTCGGGATTGTGATGTTCGAAAGTATATGGGTCTCCATCAAGTTCAGAGGATTCCACCTGAGGTACAAACGGTGGTGCTGGAATGTCGATTGGAGATACACCAACAAACTCGTCATTCACCGCCTCCAAGTGTGCAACGTTTAGTTTCTCCTCAATGATCTCTTCTCTACTAGGCATACTAGAGGACACAACACGAGTTGCAGGTCGTGCTGCATCCTTTAGTTTCTGCTCCCTAAGCAACTCCACTTTAACTTGATGGTCAACACTCTCCTTCTCCCACAAGGGAGGCTGGCTTGGACCCGAATCATGCTCACTACGGCCATCATTGTTTTCTTTAACAACCGTTGGGTGCTTGTTCAAATTAGGGAGAACTGCGGTACGACTGGTGATGTCGTCCTTCACGGCAACGACAACAATTGACTTGATTTCATAGTTGTCAACAAGCTCTTTGTACAACTCCCACCCTTCGTTGTCTCGGATGGGTATCATCTGAGTATAAGACCTACATCCACCGGCATCGTATCTTCCTTGCAAACCAACAGCAATGCCTAACCAACCTAACGCCGTTTCGATCTTCACAACAAGCTCACGCAAAGTTGGACTATGCGGGAAGAACAATACTTTACTCGTCATCTCCACAAACTCAACACCGCAGCTAGAGGGCACAACACGGCCTCCGTGATGCACATGAACAATCTTTGTGTAGGCCATCTATAATCGGAAACAAAATATAGCTCTACCATTAGATAATGATTTATTCTGATCCGGAAGCTCTCAATAACAAATAAATTCAATACCAACAAATATAGCTACTATGAACAAATCGATTCTACATTCCATTGCCACCATTGCCACTTAATTCACAAATCTATTCTCCAAACTAATAAATCTATTCTACACACAATTAGCACCATTTACAACCGGAAACACAAATCAAAATTTGGGCACCCAATTTTCTAATATGGTCAGCCATGCTATCTCCAATCTAGACCATATTGGCATCAAAATATTTCACATATACTATTACGGGTATACTTTATGGAAAAATAAGGCTGCATTACATAAAAATTTCAAAATCGGTGAACATTGTCTGCAGTACGAGAGAGGGGGGCGGGTGGGCACACGTTATACCTTCAAGGAGGAGGAGAAGCCACCGACGGGCTCTTGGCCGGCGCCGGCGACGAAGAAGGAGGCGGGGCCACGGTGATTCCGGTGGGACGCGGCGGCCGAAGAGTGGATGGGTGCAGTGGCGATGCAAGATGGCGGGGGTGGCGGCGACCGGAGGTGAGGGCGTGGTGGAGCGCGGCAGCAGGAATGAATAGGCGAATCGGCGGCGGGGATAGTGGCGACCGGCGGCGTCGGGGATGGGGAGAAGGCTGAGGAGTGCGTGCGGGCGTTGAGGACGAGTGCGTGCGGGCCGGGTTTGGATCCAGATCGGGCAAATAATAACCCTAACAGGTCGGCGCCATCTACGACGGCGCCGAACACCAGGATCACATTCAGTTAACGCTCCCAGGTTCGGCGCCAATGCCCCTGGCGCCGACAGTGCCACGTAGGATTTTATCTGGGCCCGGCAGCAAACTTCGGCGAGTCGCTCCCCTGGCGCCGACCTACAGAATGTCGGCTCCATCTGCGTTGGCGCCGACCCGAGGGGCCAGATTTGAAATTAGTTCTCAGAAAGGGCCAGATGCGTTGTTAGTCCGTGAAAAGGGCCAGATTTGGCAAAAAATACTGTGAAGCAAGTATCAAAAATATGATGGAAAAGGCACCTCTAATTTTTATGCATACAATAAACCATATTACAAGGTTTGTGTAGGATATTCAGGTTTTTCCAACTCTTAATATTTCACTATTGTTTAATTAGTTATAGATTTCCCTACATATAAAACATTTTCTTTTCATACTTGCGTCGTGGGCCGAATTCACATTGTGAGTATAAGCATGCTACACTTCCTTCCCGTGGATGGGCCCGCCCATGACTCCATGAGCTGCGGCCTTTCATCACAAATTGCTTGCTCTTCCATATATTTCACAAACCAACTGATATCATATTCTGGCCTCAAGGGAAAAACTAATATCCGGGAATGTCAAAGGACGTGGGCAGCTAGTAGGATGTTCTTGGGATCAACATCCGGACAAACCACATTTTTCTTCAATTCTAGCCAGCACATGCACTATCTGGCAGTGGTTAGATCAAAGATTTTCAGTGTGGTACTCACCTTTTTGTGGCAGCGCATGAAGGTTGCCTGAACATCCCAGGCAGCCGTGAGTGGTGTTGTCCTATACAAGGCATTTCTAACCAGCATCATGGTTGAGAATTGCCAAAATGTGCTGCGGCATCCCCAGAGATTGCACCGGGCCACCGGCTGCTTGAGCTGGTCTTATTGAGAGGCCAGGGGAGTGCGGAGTGTTGGCAAAACCCTTTTGTTCGCATTAGGGTTCTTTGCTTCTTGTAATTGTTTTGCTTCCCCTTCTATAAAGCTAAGGTATGCCTTTGGCACACTCGTTAAAAAAAAAAAGAGGCCAGGGGAACTCCTATACACCTCTCCGGCACGAATTTCCCCCGCCGCCTAAGGGCACAAGTTAATGGGCCACATTTTCGTGGCCCATTAATAGATGAGATAATTTACTTTTATTATTTTGTAAAACATGTTCTTTTAAACTCAGAAAAATATCAGTTCTTTATTGAATTTTTTAAATCAGCGTAATAATTCAGAAAAATATGTTCCGAGATTGTGAAAATATTTTGAACTTGGACAACATTATCATAATCTTTGAACACATTTTTTTCCCAAATCGATGAACATTTTTCTGAACCCCGTGAACATATTTCGCAAACTGGTGAACATTTTTTCTGAATATATGTGAATATACATTTTGCTCTAACCAAGCTACATGGATGATCGTGAACTGCTTAATTACGGCCAGAGAAAGGCCTATTTGACGGGCATGCCGGAGTTGACGTGTCTCACAATTAGTAGGTGTCATCATGTCGTAGAGAAATGTTTTTTTTACGCGAACACCCCAATCGATATCAGGGCTTTGATTTCTATTACCAGAGAGATAACAGAACAACATATATACCACCAAACATCCATGTGCAAAAGAGAAAAGAAAGCATAAACGCTAGAGGTCTCTAACTTCGCCGCATACTGCTAGCGATATCTACCATCCAAGGAAGGTATACTAGTATACTACCACATATACATACATACAAGTTTTGAGACTGGATGTCGGCAGCACAAAGGGCCACTGCCAAAATGACAAACCAACATAAACCGATAGCTTCTTAAGTTTGTCTTCCCCTCATTTCTCTTTTTGCCTGCATGAACCATGCTGTAGATAAATGTTGCTGTTAAGATGTGTACGTAACTGAACACGTACATGTTGATCTTGTTAATTGTTGTAAAAACGTATCTTTGCTGCTCAATTATGATATAAAGCACGCGGTCCACGTGGACGTGGACACGATCGAAGCTGTGTACTTTTACTATAAAGAGATAGTTAAGCCCGGCAACGAGATGAACTCACTGCTCGATTGGTTGCTAGCTAGCTGATCCTACTCAAGCGCCTCTGCAAACAAGTAAGCATTTACCGCATCGGTTCAGCCTGTTTTTTTTCTTAGGCCAAACCGCACCGGCACCGCCCAACTCCACAATTTCGGTAAGCCCGCACCGCACCGCTCCAGTTCTTGTTCCCAACCATTTCAGCCCAAACCAATCAAGCCCACAGCACAATCCGCATCAAAATATCCATTCCCGCCGGCACCATTCTCAGCGCGATTACCAATCGATGGCGCCTTCTTCCGACTACGACAACAACCTGCCCATCCGCGTCTTGAGTCACCGCCTCGTCAAGGCCTCGGACCCTTCCATCGAGCCGCACGTGGCCGCTCTCTCCAACCTCGACCTTCTCGCCAGCAGCGTGCAAGCCTCCATAGTGTGCCTCTACCCCAAGGCCAAGGACGGCGACTTCGGCGCCGTAGTCGCGGTCTTCGAGGCCACCCTGCCGTCCTTGCTCAACAGCTTCTACCCTCTCGCGGGTCGCATCGTGATCGACCCGGCCTCCGGGCTCCCCGAGCTTCACTGCCTCAACCAAGGCGCCGAGCTTATCGTCGGCGAGGTCGACGTCGCCCTGGGGAGCCTGGACTATGGCAACACGGAGTCGTCTCTGAAGAAGATGATGCAGCCGTACCCGGAGGAGGTGACGCTCTCGGTGCAGCTGCTGTCGTTCGCCTGCGGCGGCTTCTCTGTCGTGTGGGGCAACAACAACCTCGTCAATGACGGTCACGCCATCACCATGATGGTCCAGGCGTGGTCGGAGCTCGCCCGGACGGGGACGATCGTCGCCGTCCCCAACCACGACCGCTCGGTGTTCCGCGCCCGTGACCCGCCCTCGTACGGCGGCCAACTCGGCGCGACGCTGGCGGCGTACGACTGCGACCGCCTCGTCAACGCGCTGACCGCCGCCAACAGCTTCGTTGAGCGCCTCTACTACGTCGAGGCGAGCGACATCGACAGGCTGCGCGACAACGCGAGCACAGGTAAAGACAAGCGCTCGTCGCGCGTCCAGGCGGTGTCCCCGTACCTGTGGAAGTTGCTCGCCTCCGTCGTGGCCGCGTCGAGGATGCCGGAGAAGCGTTGCCGCATGCTCTGGTGGGTGGACGGGCGCCGTAGGATCACGTCCCCCAAGCTCGTCCCGGCGATGCGCAACTACTTCGGCAACGCCACGACCTTCGTCGTAGTGGAGGCCGCCGTGGAGGAGATCCAGCTGAAGCCCCTGGCGGACGTGGCGGCCATGGTGCGGGACGCCATCTCATCGGTGGACTACGACGAGAACATCCAGGAGCTGGTGGACTTTGTAACGGTGCACAAGAAGGAAATGCTTATGGAAACGGCCGCCCTTGGCTTCGGCTCGCCGACGGTGACCCAGACGGTGTTCGCCTCGTTCCCTCTCGACACGGACTTCGGGTTTGGCCAGGCGACGCTCGCCATGCCCATATGGCATCACGGGAGGATCGCCTCCGGATCCCTGGCGGTCGGTGTGCGGCCTGGAGGCGACGGGTCGTGGCTTGTCAATGCCAACGTGTGGCCGCAGCTCGCGTCGGCGCTCGAGTCCGATGACCAGTGCATCTTCAAGCCTGTCACAGCGGAGTATCTTGGCCTGATTTATTAGGTCCTGCATACTTAATTTCTATCTCCGCCAGTTTTAAAAAAAATAAGTACTGAAATTAGGCTTGTTTGTTTGTGTGCTCTTTTAATTGCCAGCTTCTCTGCTGCATGAATAATGAATAAAATCTCTTGTTTCCTTCATTGCATTTGGTTATCTGTTGGCTCTTTTAAAACCCAGCTCCTCTGCTGAATGAATAATGCAAAAAGCTCTTCTTTCCAGCTCTAATCATAGTTGAAAAAATCGGACCGGACAGTCGGTTGAAACAGAAAAAATAGGAACCAGAGTCCTCACCGGCCTGTTAAGCGCACTGGACCGTCCGCGCCAGCGAAGCAGGAAAAACCGGCCAAAACGCGGTCGAACCGGCGGTTTTCCTGAAAACCGAGGCGTAACAGACCGCCGGTCCGACCGAAGAAATCACTTACACGTGCGAAATATTATTTGGACGGTGCAAGAATCGAACCAGCGACCTCCCACGGCGCGGGCAAGTAGCGACTGGGATAGCCACCTAGCATTGCCCAAGTTTGTGTCATACTTTTACTCGTACACGCTAAATACGCTAAATTTTCTAACTGATTATTAACATTTCTTCACAGTTCTATTTTTAAACTATGGCTCCAATACTCTTATTTGGTGCCCATAGTCTATTTTGTGGCATAATATAAGCTTTTTGAAAGGAAGGAGAACTATACACTCTAGGGGTGAAACTATTTTGGAAAATATGAAACCGAATAAACTATTTTGAAACTTTTGTAGTACATTTTCATAGAATGATGCACATTGTGTTTCCGAGTTGTGATCATTATGGTTTTAGTGCAACCATTATGTGTATCTCTTGGTATTTGAATCTCGAAACCGGATGTTGTCTATCTTGTCTTTCACGAATATATTTAATGCTTTGAACCCTAAGAAAAGTGCAAATATTTTCTAAATCTGATGAGTCAAATTTGTAGCACAATGGAATAAATTGTTCCTTGCTAGACCTTGGAGAATCCCGATGGAACTAGATAAAATCTACCAAACCTAAATACATACGAAATTACTGAAGCTCATTAACACGCGACAAAATACTAAATATACAACAAAACTAATTATTAGTATGTTTGAACTGTTTTATTATGATTATATTGTTTCTTTTTTGCGGGTAATATTGAATATGCAACAAAAGTTTCACCAAGTTTCAAAAGCCAATTTTCAAAATATATTCAATATCAGTCTTGTTTTAAAACTATCCTCTTTAGAACCCTAGATCGATGCAGATGGTTCGCAAATTAGACTTCTAGTTCAAAAGCACGGAAGGTTCATGTTTTAGAATTAGACTTATTGCTAAAGAACACAACAATTATGTACCTCACACAATCTCCCGTAAGGTGTGAATGGACAGAGAACTTGGGATACAAGTTCACCACAAGGATGTCGTCGCCCCCACGATATCCCTGCTCGAACATAATACCACCCAGATCCATCTCCGACCACATATTAGAACACCGCAATGAATTAAGTAGGATCTGGATCACTTTTATTTATCACCATCGTCGCCTTTACCATAACCAAGGCGTCGAACATCCGAAAAACCTAAGCTATAAATATCCTAACCCTATAGCAACACAAGTCCACACGTGTGAGTTCCGGCAACCCCCTCACAACCGACGACCAGGATGTCATTAGTGGAAGCGGTGCCGGGAGGTAGGCACTGGAACGCACCGCCCTAGATTGTTTTTTCTCTCCTTGGCAAATGACAACCATTTACTACTACGTCGGTTCCAAAATATAAGATGTTTTAGCTTTTTTTCTGATTCGGATATATGTATATACATATTTTAATGTGCAGATTTACCCGTTTCAGTCTATATTTGGTCCGTATTGAAATGTTTAAACATCTTATAATTTGGAGCGAGGGAGTAGCAAATTGCTTACGGATACGCAGGGTACAGACTGAAGATCACATCAGTATTTATTTGTGCTTGCTGTACGTAATCAGCCATGCCAATCGCTGTACGCGTCGATCGACACGTCCAGCACCAATTAACGGGAAGCACCTACATACCTAGCACAAAGCCACGAGCCCGCTTTAGCCCTAATCTACGAAAAAAGAGAGGCCACAGTTTCCCGGCCGCCTCCTTCCCCGTCCTCTCCTCAGTTCATATAAGGCTCGCCACCGCACCAGGGCGGGGAAGCGCAGAGAACGAAGACGAGCGAGAGGAGGGAGTGCCCATCCGCGCAAGGTCGACGTCCGCGCGTGTAGCCAGAAACAGGAGATGGCCATGAGAGGCAAGGCGAGGCTGATCTGCGCGCTTCTGCTAGTGCTGCTCTGCGTGGCGGCCAGCCTCCAGGGCGTGTGGTGCCGTGGCGGCCACGGCGGAGGCGGGGGCCACGGTGGAGGCGGCGGTGGCGGCCACGGCGCAGGTGGAGGCGACGGGAGGGGTGGAGATGAGGGTGGCGGCGGTAGCTGGAGGGGCGGCGGTGCTGGGCTTATGCCAGGGTCGCACGGACGCAGCGCCGCGACTGAACCTCGTGGCCGCGGCGGCTGGAGGGTTTCCCGTGCTACAGCCGCCTTCGTGGCCCCGGCGCTCGTCTTGTGGCTGTGAGCTTATCGTAAATCTTGTTACACGAGCACGAGTTTTTTACTAGCAACATAGCAGATATCGAGTGCTGAATCATAGCAATATAGCAGTACTAGATCGCTGGATGTAATCCATGCTAATTTGATGATTGATTTGTAGTAGTAGTAGATCGCTCATCGCTGGATGTGCATGCGTACTTGTGACTTTGTGAGTATATGCAGTCCCAGTAGTATCCTGCATATATATAGCTTCAGAACCAATTAAACGAAATCATGTACTCCATCCGATCCATATTAGTGGGCATAGTTTTATCTAAATTCATATGTATCTACTCCCTCCGTTCTAAATTAGTTGTCTTTCATTTGTACAAAAGTGGATGTATCTATACTTGTAACATGTCTAGATACATCCACTTTTGTACAAATGAAAGACAACTAATTTGGAACGGAGGGATTAGTTAAGTATTTAGACTAGATACATGTATATCTAGACAAAGTTGTGTCCACTAATATGGATCGGAGGGAGTACGTGCATTTGTTCTGAAGTTATTAATCAAATAATCCTTACTACCTTCGAAAGATGTTTTTCTGGCTGTGGAAAAAAAAAGATGAGATGGAGTCACTTCTGTTTGCCACTGTGTACAAGAGTACTCAAAACCTTTTAATCCTACTGTCCTACATGCAGTGCAGTCCAGTTAGCTTGAACACTCCACAGTCCGGAAGAGCATGCATATACCATGCATGAGCATTCTACAATACTACTGTTTGGTATCAAAGTATTTTTGAAGTATTTCAATAATACTACAGTTTCTCAAAATACCACAATTTTAAATACTTTGATGTGTTTGGATGTGACCAAATAGTGTAGTATCAGTACTTTAGTATCTCTCAAAAAGTCCTATTCCTGAAGTATTGGAAAAACAACCCAGGACATGTTTTTCTGAAACTGAAGTATTACTGTGTCAAACACTTAAATACGGTGGTATTAGAATACTTCAGTTTTAGAAAAACTTTGGTGTCAAACTAGGCCAGCCAAAGATGCTTACAATGAATCTAACAACGATAACGTAGCAAAGTTGGTCGTCAAAATCATTGTTCCATGCTTATGCAGTGATCTTTTCTTTTTGCTATGTATTCCATTAATACAACTACAAGAATCTCTTTGTCAAAAAAACTACAAGAATTTACAACAATCTAGAAGATCTACTGAATCTCCTTACCCTATAAAAAGCTATCGAGCATACCTGGCTAGCTTGTAGGCAATTGCAATTTATTTCTTCCAACTTACCTGCCGAAAATTATATGGAGAATGTATCTAGTGGAGAATAATGCAGAAGGTAGGAAAGTCAGTCTCCCCAATCATGGTCCTGCGCCCACAAGAACTTAGACACGAAATTCATTTTCCAAAACGTAATCGTCACATGCCAACTGGTGTGCAAGTTATATTTATTCCCCAGAGTTCGTCTGAAAACCCGTTTCTATTTTTTTTGGGATAAATAAAGAGCTTTATTGCCTTCACCATGGTTCTCGTTTCTGGTGTATAGACTAATTCTAACTTCGATATCATTCAAGTTGCGAATTACAATAACCCATGTCTATAAATCAACTCTTATGAACTACAGAACTATGGTGTTAAGCTCAAATCTGAAATTAATACCATGAAACACAAAAAAGTTGAACGCTCAATCTAATGCAAATAGGGCTTCAGCCTTCTGCTGCATTGCAAGCCAAACATTAGGTCACGAAGAATTAGAAGTAGTTCAAAAAAAATTGCTTCCATCCTCGCAAAAGTAAACGAAAATTACTCTGTATGTGTTCATATGAAAGTTCAGACTATTTGTCGTTGGACGAGCTAAAAAACATACTTCGTTCGTTTTATATTCTTTACGTTTTTGGTTTAGTCAAAGTCAAACTTTACCAAGTTTGACCAACAATATATTTATAAATATCAACATCCATAATATCAAATGTATATAATATAATATATACTTTGTGTAATTTTAATACTATAAATATTTGATATTTTTTGATAAATCTTTGATCAAAGCTAGTACAGTAATAAAATTTGACTTTAACTAAACTCAGAACCCAAAGTAAAATAAAAAAGAAGCGAGTACAAGGAAGAGAAAAGATAAAGCCTCACGAGCGCCTGGATGTGTTGCACGCGCCGATCTTCCAACTGGGATAGATCATACTCCGCACCGTGCCGCTGGCCCAACGTGCCGGATACCCGAAGCCGTTGCAGCGCGCTGACCCGACCCTTCACCAATCGCGCAACAACCAGAGAGAGATTATCATCTGAGCAGCGACTCAGGCGGGACGACCATGAGAGGCAGGGCGAAGCTGCTAGGGGCGCTGCTGCTGATGCTGCTCTGCGTGGCCGCAAACTTCCAGGGCGCCTGCGGCGCCGGTGGTGGCGGAGGCGGTGGCGGTGGGAGGGGCGGAGGAGGCAGCGGCGGCGGTGGGAGGAGCGGCGGAGGGTCGGGAAGCGGCGGGAAAGGTGGAGGTGGCGCCGTCCGCGGGCCGAGAAGCGGCGGGACAAGTGGCGGCTCTGGCCGCCCGGCTACGGGTGTGAGTACCACCATCGTGGGTGGCAACACTGCGGGCGCCGCGGCATCGCAAGGAAACTACGGGACGGGATCAAGACGAAAGAACGCCGCTGGTGAGCCGGATGGCCGCGGCGTCTGGATTGCGTCCGGTACCGCCGCTGGCGTTGCGGCTGCCGCGCTCGTGTGGCGCTGATCGTGTACCTGGCTCGTGTGCGCCAACACGGATTAGTTGTAGTAATCCCATATTTATTCAGTTTCAAGCCATACTTGCACGCGTTTGCGTTCTTTTTATCGATCATTTTTTTCGAAATGTGACGCATCGTGGCAATTGCATATGCAAGTCGTTTTTCCTGTTTAATTTATCGACCGAATTGATGACATCCGTTGAACTTTTGTCCAGTTAGACGATTTTTAATGGAAGTCGCTTTAGGATTTGAGTCTACGCATCACTACCAGGAAAGGCCTGTGCGGTGTTCTTCCTAAACTAATGTCTGTTTTTTTTTTCGCAAACAACAGATGTCCGTGTTACGAACGCACATACGCAGACGCGTCTTTAAGCCAGTTCCAATCACCCAAACTGAAGCTGCGCGGCTACAGGCGTCGATAAACACGTCTAGCAGAGAGTCGGGAAGAGAAGACCACCCAAAACATTTTGTTTTGAAAGAAAAGAAGACCACCCAAATTGACCTGGCGAAAATTGGCCACAATTTCTCGTATCCTTCCCTCTCCATTCACCCACCGTCCATATAAACCACCGCAGCGCACTGGGAATGGAATGTTATTTTTTGTGATGATCAAAATTCGTATATACTGATAAAGGCCAGTTTGTGACGAAGGAGAGCGGAGCGCCCGGAGTCAGAAGTTGGCTTTATGACCGTGGTCCAATCCGTGGCGGCCGCACGGAGGGGGTGCGGGGGCGGCAGCCCCCGCGGTACGGTACGAGTTATATACGAGTTATGTACGGTTCGAGTTGTACTCGACTTGGAGATCACGTTACCGACCTAGGTTAGGTCAGGGCTCCTATAAATACATCATGTAAGCCGCCGGTTTGGGATAAGCCACATATTGTAAATCCCCGGCGTTGTAACCTCACCCGAAATAGTGAAGTATTGCTGGCTGGCGCCCGTGGTTTTTTCCTCTCCATTGTCGGAGGGGTTTTTCCACGTTAAAATCTCGTGTCCCCGTTGGTTTGATCTTGCTTAACTTCATCGTTGATTTCCTATTGCGTGTAACAAGTGGTATCAGAGCCCAGGTTTTGCAGCTTAGGGTTTTGCGATGGGATCGATGAAGTTTGATCTGCCGTTGCTGGACTACAAAACGAGATTTTCGTTGTGGCAAGTGAAGATGCGAGCGATCCTCTCACAAGCATCGGATCTTGATGAGGCGCTAGATGCGTTCAGAGAGAAGGCCGAAAGAGACTGGACTCCGGATGAGAAACGCAAGGATCGTAAGGCTTGGTCATTAATTCAGCTTCATCTATCTAATGATATCTTGCAAGAGGTGCTGCAGGAGAAATCCGCCGCAGCTTTGTGGCTCAAGCTGGAATCGATCTGCATGTCAAAGGATCTAACCAGCAAGATGCACGTGAAGATGAAGTTGTTTACGCACAAGATGCAAGAAGGTGGTTCGGTGATGAATCACTTGTCGATCTTCAAGGAGATCGTGGCCGACCTAGCGTCGATGGAGGTAAAATATGAAGATGAAGATTTAGCTCTTCTATTGCTATGTTCGCTGCCTAGTTCCTTTACAAATCTGCGAGATACTATACTCTTAAGCCGTGATACACTAACCCTGCCGGAAGTTTATGAGGCCCTGCAAACAAGGGAAAAGATGAAGAGTACGGTACGAGTTGTATACAAGTTATGTACGGTTCGAGTTGTACTCGACTTGGAGATCACGTTACCGAGCTAGGTTAGGTCAGGGCTCCTATAAATACATCATGTAAGCCGCCGGTTTGGGATAAGCCACATATTGTAAATCCCCGGCGTTGTAACCTCACCCGAAATAGTGAAGTATTGCTGGTTGGCGCCCGTGGTTTTTTCCTCTCCATTGTCGGAGGGGTTTTTCCACGTTAAAATTTCGTGTCCCCATTGGTTTGATCTTACTTAACTTCATCGTTGATTTCCTATTGCGTGTAACAGGGAAGAGAAGACCAGCCAGAGAAGAGAGTGTCCATCCTCGCATCGACGTGGTGAAGCCTGGTGCAGAAGAGACGACTATGAGAGGCAACGCGAGGCTGCTGCCCTGCGCGCTGCTGCTCGTGCTGCTCTGCGTGGCCACGCACTTCCAGGGCGCCTGCTGCCGCGGCGGAGGGGGCGGCGGGGGAGGGGCGGAGGCGGAAGGGGCGGCGTCGGGAGGAGCACCGGCGGGGGTACGGCTGGGTCGCACGGGCGCAGCTCGGCGGACGAACCACGTGCTCGCGGCGTCTGGAGGGTCTTCGGCGCCGCCGCTGCGCTTGAGGCCGCGGTGCTCGTTTGGTGAATTTGGTGGTAGTTCATGGGTGGGTGCATCTCGTCTGTAGATATCGGTGCTTTGTATATGAGCTTGCAAATTGTAAGCTACTCAGCATGTGATTGTTCGACGACTCTCGTCAGTTCTAGCTGTTTTTTCACTGTATATCAATTTAAGCAGTTGGTAGTGGATCGAGCTGGCCATATGGACCGTCGTGTGCCCATCCATGGGCACGGATTTTCGGGAGCTCCTGTACATCGCCGACGGCTCCTGACCGCGTCGCCTGAAGCATCGCTTAACGGGCCGACCTTCGCACTGATCGTATGTACGCTGGACGCTGCATGCGGATCAATCACCATATTTTGAGCTACCTAGCTCGCAGGGATTGTAGGTACGCTTGCGCTGCATGCGGACCGATCATGATAATTCGAGCTAGCTAGCTCTAGAATTCTGACATGTACAGTTCAATACACGCTAGATAAAAAGTATGAAAATAATTCTTTCGAAAGTAAAAGAAATATTTTTGAACGATTTTAAAAAGTGAACAGAAAAAGGTCGGTGAACAAAAAATATTTTTGAACATATTTAAAAAGTTAACAAAAAAAGATTTATGAACGAAAGTTAATTTTACGAAAATTATTTCTGAACGATTTTAAAAAGTGAATAAAAAAAGGTAGGTGTACAAAAATTATGTTTGAACAGATTTATTGAGTGAACAGAAAAATGTTAATGAACGAAAGTTATTTTTGAATGATTTTAAAATCGAACCAAAATTATTTTTGAACGATTTTGCAAAGTGAACAGAAAAAGGTCGGTGAACAAAAGTTATTTTTTAACAGATTTAAAAAGTGAACGGAAAAAGGTTTCTGAACGAAAGTTATTTTTGAACGAATTTTAAAAGTGAAAGGAAAAAGGTCGGTGAACAAAAATTATTTTTGAATAGATTTAAAAAGTGAACAGAAAAAGGTTTATGAACGAAAGTTATTTTTGAACAATTTTAAAAGTGAACAAAAATTATTTCGAACGATTTTAAAAATTGAACAGAAAAAGGTCGGTACACAATAATTATTTTTTAACAGATTTAAAAAGTGAACAGAAAATTTTTATGAACAAAAGTTATTTTTGAACCATTTCAAAAGTGAACGAAAATTATTTTTGAATGATTTTAAAAAGTGAACAAAAAAAGGTCGGTAAACAAAAATTATTTTTGAACAGATTTAAAAAGTGAACAGAAAAAGGTTTATGAACGAAAGTTATTATTGAATGATTCTAAAAGTGAATGAAAATTATTTTGAACGATTTTAAAAATTGAAGAGAAAAAGGTCGATGAACATAAATGGGGGTGAACGGAAACTATTTTTGAACAATTTTTAAAAGTGTACAGAAATGGGGGTGCATGGATTTTTTTTGAACGATTTTAAAAGTGAACAGAAAAAGCGGTGGAACAGAAACTATTTTTGAACGATTTTAAAAGCGAACAAAAAATGGAGATGACCGGAAACTATTTTTGCACGATCTTTAAAAAACAGAAAATGGGGGTGAAAACCAAAAGGAAAAAAGAAAACGTAAAAACAAAAACAAAAATAGAAAATAAAAAGTGAAAAACAAGAAAAGAAAAGAAATAGGAAAAGAAAAATTAAAATAACAAAAATAATAATAAAAAATAAAATTAAAACAGAAAGAAAACAAAAATAGAAAAGGAAAACATAAAGGGAAAAAGAAAAGAAAAACAAAAACAAAAACTGAAAATAAAAAGTGAAAAACGAGAAAAGAAAAAGAAATAGGAAAAGGAAAAATTAAAAGAACGAAAATAAAAAATAAAATGAATAAGAAAATAAAACGAAAACCGAAAAGAAAACGTAAAAGTAAAAGAAAAGGAAACAGAAAAGAAAAAGAAATACGAAAACAGGAAAAAATCGTCCGGTGGGCCGACCCATCCGCGCCGACGCTCTCCTCCCTTCAGGCGACGCGGGCGTGATCTGTCGCCAGCGGGCGATATAAAGGATTCGCCCGGATTTTCAGCCTGACATGTCACGGAATTTAAAGGGTTGGGCTGGCCATCAGCCCGCCACAGGCTAAGGCCCATCGTCGAAGTGAGGCCTTAAGGCCTGCCCAGCACAGCCGTTTTAAATTTCGATATTTGTAGATGTTTTTATAAAAACAATTTAGCAAGATAATGTATGGAAAAAACCCTACAGTGTAGATTTTATATTTCTATAATTTTTTCTTACATTTTATATGTTTATGTATTTTTCATATTTTTTTTAAAAAGAAGTAAGTCCAAAAAGAACGCGGGGCGGCTCTTTTAACTCGTGTGCCCCAGGCTTATCAATATTATCAGGCCTTCGGGCCACCATGGCACGATCCGTTTGTAAAAGGGTCGCCGGTGTTGTGTCGGGACAGACCATTTTATTCACGGCGTGGGTCGTGCTCTATCGGTCAAACGGCTAGCCCCAGTAGTGGACAAGTGTAGTGTCAGGCCCGGCTCTGGCCCAGGGCGAGAGGTGCGACCGCCTGGGGCCCAACTGAAAAGGGGCCCATATATTGTACACATTACCTACAGGACAGAGGGAAAAAATAGAAAAAGGTCCATCTTTGGTCAATTGCATAGCCAGCCCAGACATTATTGGTCGAATTCGCCCTAGGCCCATGAAATTATAGAGCCGGCTCTGTGTAGTGTAACCATGTAGGAAACGTAGCTGGTCCATTGCGTCCTTGAAACTAGATGACGCCTAGGGCATTTAGGTGTGCGCCCGCAAAGGCGAAGTTTTATACTTCTATATTTTTATATGTTTCTATAATTTCCTTATATTTTATAAATTTATGTAGTTTTTTTAGATTTTATATTTCTGTATTTTTTATACTTCTGTATGTCTCTATATTTTCAAACCTTTTGAAAAACTTCTTTATGTTTAAGAAAACAGAAGGCCAAAAAGCACGCGGGTGGACCTTTTTAACTCGCGTGCCCCAGACTTATCACTATTTTTAGGTGAGATATATGCACCATTGGTCACTCAAGTTGGCGAGGATGAGCACTTTAGTCACTAAACTCGCGGAATGTTGTCCGCAAGTCACTAAACTTGACAAGGATGAGTATACCGGTCAAAATGGTGACAGGTGACGCCCCAAAATCGGTACCATGCAGATTTTAGAGATCCCGCCAAAATACGCATAATAACGATCTTATGACGCCCACCAGACATAACGTGCACGTCGAAACATGAACATTATGTGGGTGGAATTGTGATAACATTACAACAATTAATGAAACAATCCGCAACAACAACAACAGAAGGAGGTATATATACAACAACGACTCAAACGAGTGAAGATACAACTGATACATTACAAAGATCCAAAGCACAGCGAAAGCGAAATAGTATCCGACAACGGACAAGATACAAATTTGGACTAAGAGTCCTGAAGATAAACGATGGCGTCCATATCCCTGCGTTGTCAGCATTTTGACCGGTATACTCATCCTTACCAAGTTAAGTGACTTGCGGACAATCCACGAGTTCAGTGACTAAAGTGCTCATCCCCGCCAACTTCAGTGACCAATGATGTATATATCTATTTTTAGGCCTTTTTAACTCGCGTGCCCCAGAATAAAAGGGTTGGGCCTGACATGCCATGACCTGTTTATAAAAAGGTTGGCACAGGTTATACCGAGTCAGACCCTTTTATTCAGGGCAAGGGTCGTGTCGTGTGTCGTGTCGGTCCAACGGCTAGCCCCATTAATGAACAAATGCAGTGTAACAATGTAGGTCCTTGTATCCTCGAAACCGGAGCCCGTTGTAGAGTGTGTGCGCGTGTACATGAGCGCTTGCGTTGTACTGTGTTTCGCAAAAAAAAAAAAGAGGAACCATGAAGCTAAAAAGAAAAAATTATTCTATCTGTCATATTTATAGTGGTATAAGTGGTTCTAGATGCCTCTTGTTGATATCTATGGGTCCAAGAGTGATTTGGAGTGATAGAAGTGCGTTGATATGGCTATTTTTGTTAGATTTGGGTCATAGATATATAAGTGGGTTGGGAGAGGCGCATATCCGATGCACATGTTCAAAAGATGGAAGCGAAATTTAAATATTTGTTAAGGAAAGTAAAAATGGTAAAATAATATAAGATCTCGTTTGGCACACATCATTTCATTCCATTTGGCAGAAATGGAACGTGAAAGGACATGGTTAGTGATAGGAACTAACAAAAAAATACAATATGCATTTGCTGAAATTCAAAATGAAATGACATGTCTAATTGCACGACAACCAAACAGGTTGGATATGAAATCACAAATGCATTTCATGATTCTTGCTCGAAATAATGGCTACTAAAGAAATCGTTTGCTCGAAATAATGGCTACCAAATGCCCATTGTATTATGTTATGCCAATTTCTATCCCTAAGACCCTAATGTTGTCATCTCACTTGTAGAACGAACTCTAAGATTTCATTCAGTCTCAACAAACAAGTTTTGAGTGAAACCTACAAAGAGTTTATAAAAAGTTCTCTATTGAGTAAATTTCCTTCACGAATCCATCCACAAATCCACACCATATTATAACGGCAAAACCACGATCGGATCGGTCGATCTGATCAGAACATATGGACAATGTAGATCTAATTTTCCATGATTTTTTTCTTTCTAGGAGTATATTCTTTACTATTAAATGGGAGTTCGTACCTAGGTAACTAGCAGAAATTTCTGCCATCGTTCGTCTGCGTGCTCTCCGCCCCGCGATCGCACACATATGGGCCAAGCCCAGTTAAAAAATGCTGCATATGGGCGGAAGGCACGTCGTCTAGGGTTTGTTGGTCACCGCCGCCATACGGTTGAACACTCTGTGGCGCCGCCTTCCTCCTCCACAGGAGGGACAGAACTGCCGGCCGCTAACTCCCCATCCCAAACTGCGGCCCTTGCTGTTCGTCGCCTCCCACTACATGGTCACCTAGCAAGACCCGCCGACGAGACCAAGCGCTCAAGATCGAGCTACCTATGTGATCTGGTTCCCCAAACTTTCCCGACTGCCCGACCCCTGGCCACCCCTTATCACCGTTGCAGCACAGGATGCAGTGACGATGACCTACAACAAGACGGAGGCTAGGACGCCGTTCGCGGCCGAATCCGCTGAGCAGGGCAACGGGGTCCCGGCAACTGACTCCCCCGCAGCTACCTCCATCCTTGGTTGACAGCTACCTCCCACCTCCACGCTGCACGCTTTCTCATCGCCCCAGCAGATCCGATGACGATAGTGACGGATCAGATGTATGAGAGATGTGGTCGATCTAGGCTACAGAGCTTCCATGGGCTACATCCCTACCACTTTCCAAACATCAATCCCAAGCCTTTACACAACACGCAAGCTGCAGCAAGAAGGAAGAAAGGCCTCTGGCTTGTCCACTTCGTAGCAGAATTGGTACAGGTCATCTCTTTTCTTGACTAAAATCATGAGATATGATGTACATTTGCAAAATTTCCGTACAGCAAGATTTTGCTTACTACTTGATGAATGAAATGTTGGCTTTAGAAATTTTGAATCTATACGAAAGGCTATATAGAACTTTAGCCGACTTCATCTCAACTTATCAGTAGTATTGGATCTGTGGTGTTTGTCGTGTATGGTATAGAGATGTGGCCTGTGGGAGGTCATTTTGAGATGGAGAATAGATTTTGGCACGAACAATCCTTGATATTATTACAGTGAGCTGCAACTTGTGATATGTATAAATAGCTAACTTGCATGCAGCGAGTTTATGAAGCGCTTATTATAGATTTTTTCTACTCTAAATATTGATTATTACTACATACTACTGCATGTGGCTATTTGGAACACTTTTATGAACAATACCTCTTTAATACTCCATTCGTGCCCATAAGCAAGGCGCATAAATTTTTCAGATTTTTTCCACAAAGAAATGCGCAGATCAGAGTTTGTTCCGTTCTTTCCGTAAATACCCTCATGCATGTTGGCCCATGCATGCATCACTCGTTGGCTGACATCCCTCACCTCCAATCAATGAACCAGCCCAGCCTTTGTCAGCTCGCATCTCTCGCTTCACGTAGGAGTACAGGCGTGGGCCTGGGGCATTCAGCTAGGGGTTGCATGGGAAGAAATAGCCTCGCATCAGGTCGCCTTGGTTACAGCGCTGGGCAATTTACGCCTTGCTTATCGGAACGGAGATAGTATAAGTTTGAAATTACTGTCTCTTTGCATCGATTTTGACCTCCAGGTTTAACATGGTCATTTCAAGATAATTTTGCAGTAGATAGCGCCACATATATTGGGATTTTTTCTTAGTGAATGATCCTCATTACAATTTCATACAGTGAACTACAAGTGAAGTAAATCAGAGCAAATTTATTTGTTGCTTTGCTTTCTTTTATTAATCTAAAGATTAAAAATGATGTGATATTATTACTTATGTAAATCATGCATATAGTCGATGGAGAGAGATGATAGATGTGTGTTCTGTTTTTCTCCCTTCAACTGAATGTTCAGTGCACAGCTCAGCTGAATCTTCAGGAGCAACAATGTTGCATTATCTACCAAGAAAAAGATGCACACCTATAGCGTTTCATAACAATTCCTGTGCAAAATTAATTGTTCATTTCTTCATGCATCCAATTATACTATCAACCGAACCTTTAATTTCTTTTCATGGAAACTTGACATTTACGTACCTCGGATTTTAAACCTCCTCTTGTTGTTCAGTTCAAAGGCTTGCACAAGTATACTCTAGCATTTGCATGTAATGGTTGTTGTGTCTTATTTTGTGATTATTGCTTGGCCTCAAATTTGTCAGGTACAGAGGTTGTTGCTCATTGTTGTTAGTGACTTATAATGATTTTCTGATCTGTACAAGGGGTTCAAAACTTTAACCCAGTACTATTTCTTGTTGAATAATTATACTGTGGTGAGTAATTTGAAATGAACACATGAGATTTTAAAGTTAATAGTTTAGATGAACACACGGGTAACATGATACTGATTTGGCCAAAACAGGTCGGTTGATTAGCCTCATGTGTAGGTTTATATAGATTTAAGTTTTCAAGTTTGTACTGTTAACATGTTGTTTCGGAGGTGAGGGAGTAAAGGAAACACTATCAGGTTCACTTGGAACCTAAATGACGTGTATCATGTTCATTCTTAATTAAAATATCAGCGACAGTTCAAAAACAAATTTGAGTGATCATGTTCAGTTTCACATAAAGATAGTGTTCTGATCCAAATATCATCCTTTCACGTGTTTTAACATGAAAGTGGTGCTATCTACATATGTTGCCTTAATCAAAAAGCTTTGAATAGGGGTTCAGAAAATATAATCATCTATTATTGTTACTCACTCCGATCCATATTAGTGGGCATAGCTTTGTCTAAATTCATATGTATCTAGTTAATTATTTAGACTAGATACATGTGTATGTAGACAAAGTTGTGCCCACTAATAAGGATCGGAGGTAGTAACATTTTTATGCCCCCGTAACAACGCACGGTCATTTAGCTAGTACTCCCTCCGTTCCAAATTAATTGACTTCCATTAGTCCACATGTGGATGTATCTATACGTGTAACATGTCTAGATACATCAATGTGTAGATAAATAAAGGTTAATTAATTTGGAACGAGAGAGTATGTAGTAGAGACGGAGATGGGAGATTTATTCGGCCGCCGCCGCCACGCACCCATAAATCCTCCTTTGTCCGTCTCCAATACTCCAACTGATACGCCCGGCCATCGTCAAGATCCATCCGATAAAATCCACCCCAACTAAATCCAATCCAGACGAAGCTACCTCGGATGGATCCGATTCATGCTCCTAGTGCGGAAATTTCGCTTGGTTCGATGGTTCCGCCCGGCGTGGACGACGCCGCCGCCGCCGAACCCCCCAAGAGCTGCCTCCTCGTGAGCAAGCCCTTGGTCGCCGAATCCACCAACGCCACCACCGCCATCTACCACATCAAGGACCCGGACGAGTCTCGCGAGATGTCCGTTCAGGCCAGCTTGTTCGTCGCCCGCCCGCCACTCGTCTCCTACGTCCACGTCTGGTCCACCGACGCCTGTTTCACCGAGGACGAGGAGCCCTTCATTCACTCCACTGACGGCGGGCTCATCCTCCTCAGCATGCCCATACGCACGAGGACATGTCGGTTCTCCGAATACTACGTCTACCAGCCCGGCGGCGCTGACGCTCCGTCGCTCAAACTGGTCCCACAACTCACGGAGATGGACATACGCCGTCTCGGCGAACCCTGTGCGGTCGGCCTCCTGTCACATGGCGACGGCGGACGCTACTATATCGCGGTAATAACCAAGGAGTGGAAATCACAGTTCGAGTTCTGCCTCTTCTACTCCAAGACTGAAACTTGGACCATCAAGAAGCCCCGCTTGTTACTGGAGGACGGAGACGACTTAGACGCCGACTTCATGCCGAACAAGATGATCACCGTTGGCGGCGGCGTCGTGGCTTTCGTCGACTTGTCGGACGGCATCCTCATCGGCGATGTCCTCCAAGGTAGCCCTGAGTTCCGCTACATCCCGCTGCCACAGGCAGAGTACTGCCGACCCTGGACCTGCCACCTCTTGCAAAGTCGCGACGTTAGCATCGGCATGTCCTGCGACACCATCCGTATCAAGTTCGTTGAGCTAGCTTGTCCTATCAACGTGGCGGCTTGGGCTGCTACCACGTGGACTACTACCACTACAGCTGCAAGTCCTTGGCACCAGCTCGAGGAGTGGGACACGTACCCCATACTCGAGGCTAGACAAATTTCGGTGGGTGATGGTGTGCTGCCTGAGGGTTTGGAGCTTCACGGCACACCAAATTTTGGGGTTCTCTTCGTTGACATTCCAATGTTGAGCTTTCACGAAGACAACATCGTCTGCTTCTTGGCTAAGCACCGTTTCTTATTAGAAGGGCAAGCGTGGGTGATTGCTGTCGATATGGTGACGATGAAGCTGCTAGGAGTCCATCCTCTTCCCATGGGGAGATTCCCAACACTGTTCTACAGCACCATCTCCAGCCATCTCAATATAAGCGCTGCAGCTTAAGGCAACGGATTATGGATATGCATACATTTTTTTTAGATAAAGAGAGTATATTAATATCACGAAGATACCAATTGCATCCGGCCTCTGCAACAACACATTGTCCTAATGGCATTACGGATGCACACAGCCGGAAAAAAATTACGAAAAAGAAAAGTCCCGCTACAGCGATCAGATCCTTTTAGCAGCGACACTAACACCACCAAAAGTCCAACCCCTCCAGAGGCGACGCCTCCAAGAAGGAAAACAGAGCACACGCGCCGTCGTCGCCCAATCAAAGATCTTAGGTTTTCATCCTGGAGGAAGTCCTCTGCTCACAAAAATAATGCCTTCAACAAGTCCATTGCCAGGCACAACCAATGAAGGCCAGACCTCGGGTTTTCATCCTGCAAGTAAAGAGTGTGGACATCTCTTGTGATGTCGCCCCCACTAACAGTCGCTGCTGCAAGTCCCAGCTCACCAAGCCAGTTTCTCGTCACACAAAGTCTCAAACCACCATCGCCAGTCCTCATATCTCGGCTTTCATGACATTCTCCGCATCTGACTTCACCATGGATGTCAAAGACATATCTCATGGTGGTAATAGACAACAGAGCTTCACAACGCTCTCTCTGAAACCAAACGGTCAGAAAAAAAACATGGGTGCGCCCGACCGAATCTCATCCGATCCAGCAATCTCCAGGCATGAGTCGTCCAATGGAGTTGGCCGGCAGAGCCATCCGGAAGTTGACACTCCAGCCAAATCAACGAGGGCACGCATCCCGCAGATCTTCGTCTTCATGCGGAAGAAACCCTAGGACCGCCATCTTTATTCCAAGACTCGCAGGCCCCCATGTCGCCAGTCATCTCCGTGCAGAACGGCAAACGAGAAGAGGGCAACCCAGTGTGTCGCTGCAGGTCTTCGTCGGCGTGGCCAAAGCCACATCCATAATTCCCGCTGAACTCCTTGGCTGGAGATCTCAAGCCCGGATCAGGCCCAGAGGCCTAGATTGAGGCCAAGATCTAGATCGCATCCGTGCAGACCGAAGATGGCTGCAACGGCCGCGCGCCGGCACCTCCACATCGTCGCTCCGCGGGAGGCCCTCAGGAGCCGACCAGCATGGCCACCTCCTGCACGGCACGGGGGCGCCGCCCCGGCCTCACGCGCTCTGGAGACATGGCGCGGACGCCCTAGCGCCCACCCGAGCCGCCGAGGCCTTCCTTCCCCAAGCCGCCTTTGCAGTTGGGGCGCCGCCGCCGCGGCAAGGGGCTGACGGCAGCGGCGGCGCGGTGGTCTGGAGGTGGTCTTCTGGCGGCTGAAGGTTGCGGCCCCGGTGCCGCTCTAGGGAGCGACACGGGTGACCCTCTATGCATACATGTTTGCGTCTTAAATATTTCCTATCAGCTTAATTAATTAATCGAGTATGCCAAGGTCCCCTTGATTTGGTGTATTGCAACTAACTAGCTGAGTGCATGTGATTTGCTATAATATTAAGATTCTCCGCAACTGATAAGTAATTAAGCAAAAAAGTTATACATTTTTCAATTCGATAGATGATCGTACCTATACACCGGTGCGCCACATCGGGTCACACATTTGATGCGCTAGGCGAGCTGTACTAAACTGCGGTAGGAACGTCTACAGTTGGAATTAAAAAAATCAAACGGTTGTGGCGCATCATCATCATCATCATAGTAGATATATAAAAGTTGCGCAGATCGCTGCCCTATCTGCTGCGTGCTACTGTAGCTTGTGCTACTGTAGCAAGCTACAGTAGCAAGTTGCGCAGATCGCTGCCCTATTTGCTGCCGTGCGACTGTAGCTTAGCTACAGTAGTCACTGTAGATGAACAGTGTTTCACAGTTATTGATCCGCTCCGTCGCCCGCCGATCGGATGGCCAGCACGGACCCACTCGCGCTATTTTGCGAAAAGACCCCTCGCGGTCGAGAAATTGCTCCACGGTCCACGCTTCACCAATTGATGGACCTACTCAAAAATTGTCGCAAACTCAGGGGCTTTCGAGCAAAATGTTAACACTTTCCCCTTTCTTCTTCCCTCTCGCGCGCGGTGCCGGCGCCGCCGCCGACGCTCACCGCCGACCCTCCGCCACTCCCCGCTCAAAACTGAGCTCACCGCGAGGTCCGCCGTCGCCGACTCTACATCCTCGCCGCAGATCGGCCGCCGGCACGCCGTCTCCGAGCCGCAATCATCACGGCCGCTCCCGCCGGCCTCCGCCGCGCCCGCGCGCCGCCACGGCCGCTCCGGCGACCCAAAATGGGCGGCGCCGCCACGTGCGGACGCGGCGCGAGCAGGCGCGTGCAGCACGCCCAGCTGCACGTCCTGCATCGCCGTGGTTCGACGGCGGCATCGCCGTCGCCGCCGCGGCAGCTCCGCCCGTCCGCCACGCCATCGTGCCGCCAAGACGGGCTTGGGCCGTGTAGCTGGGCCGCCACGTGGGCCGGCCTGGCGATTGCGCAGCTGGGTCGGCCCATTCTATTTTTCCCTTTTCCCCCTGATTTTCTTTTTAAAGAAATTTCTGTAATTTCGAAATACAACCACAATTTCCAAATCTGCACTGCTCTAAAGTGTAAACATTTTAAGATTTGAATTCAAAATTTGAATACTCCTGAAATGCACAATAAAAAAAACGAAATATAACAGCGAAAAAAAGCATGAACACACAAAAAAAAGAACAGTATCGCCCACTAATTATGGCATATCGTCGCATATCAAATTTGAAAATTTTAAATTTCCCAAACGCCGACCCAATTTCACTAAACAATATCCACAAAAATAGAATCAACACCACCATATCTACGAATCGAAAAAAAAATGACAAATTGTTTCAGATTTCTTATACACAAAAAGTGCAAGCCACACATATGGCCAAAAAAAAAAATTTAGTGAATATTTCGCTAAAATGACCATCAAATTCCACCAGATTTCGAGATTTCCAAATTACATAAAATATGCAACCTACTTATGCCACAAAAAGACAAAACCTGTAAATATATCGGCACGAACACAATAAAAGGGCACTGCCTATTTATGGCGTACGATTAAAATCCAATTTTTAATACTTAAAAAAAATGCGTAAGAAATATGACCATTCAACAGTCACAAACATGATTCAACTGTCAGTAACTTCCAAATTTTACCAAAATCCAAAATTTGAAAAGACTTACAAATATCAATAACGGACCTCAATACAAACAAAATTTCAACACTTCAAAACTTTAAAATTCCTTCAAACTTGATCATTCTACAAACGCGTACAAAAATCAAATCTCGATACATTTCCCATATAAGTGATTTCTAAAATCTAACCGCCTCTAAAACGTAATTTCCTTTTTCCAAACTACACCAATTTCCAAATTTGAGTAGCCTCTAAAGTCCGACCATTTTTTACAACGACAACCTTTTCAAAATTCAATAATTTCGAACCTTAAACATTTTTAAAATACCCACGCCTTAAAATTTGAAATTTAACACACACGCGCGGCGAAGGAGGCGAGAGGGGCCGGATCGAGTTTGACTGTTCAATGAACGCTAAGCAAATTGAAATATGAATGCCGTCCAAATTTTAACAATTTTGAAATTTAAACAAATTTCTGTTACAACCTTCTTCCCGGACTTCAGTACAGTTCAATTTAAACAAATTTTAATGTGGCCATTTCTAGATTTTAAATTTTTACACCACGGTACTTCCACGAACAGTTAAACAAAAAGAAACATCGGAAAAATCAATGTCCCCGAATGTATCCACCGCGAAAATAGAAATTTTCACAAATAACTACCGGGAAAAAAACATGAGAAATATACGAAAATACTAGGCAAAAAAAAAACTAATTACTTTTTGACACAAAAACAAACCCAAAAAAATGTCAAAATTCAAGAATTACATTTGGTTATTCCAAATTGAAATACACTTCCATTTATTAATTGCAAAAAAAAAGGTCAGCATTCAAGAATTCCATCTGAAATGTACTAATATTAACATAAAAAAATTGTAACTACTGCATTTCGCACATAGTTACTGAATTTTGATACCATTTGGATTTCAAATAATAGCCACTGCTTTAAAAAAATGCTTGACTTAAAAAATAAATGCCTGATTACATTACTATTTCGATAAAATTTAGGTCCACCTCCTCTTATTATAGTTCCATTTTACATTGAATTTAAGAAAAGCTCAAAAAATGTACTTCCTCCAAGTATGCAGTTAAATTAAAAATTTAACATAAAACGCATACATATCACACCAATCCAACATAATAACAAGTAATAAAACTTAAATCTCCCATGTGAGCTCATTTTGCACACCCGTATTCCAGAAAAAAGAAAAAAAAATGCACGACCAACAATTTGCACACTAACCATCAGAAAAAAACGATAACTACAATAACTTACTTCCCTAATAATTAAGCTACACTTTAATCATGCCTCATCAAATAAATATTTCAATGCCTAGGAAAAAAATACAATTAAGCGTTGATATACCTCATAGTTCTCTAATAATGAAGTTACCCTTAACAAATGCCTAAAAAAATACATATTTGCAAACTAGAATTGGGAAAAAAAAACCTAACAACATATATATCACAACTAAAAAAACAAATTACCGCAATTTTTTTTTCACCAAACGCGCGGCGTGACGCCGCGTAAAATATAACTAGTATTCTTCAGAACTATATGCTTGATTCCTTCATTCCAAGGTCTTTCTCTCTTGGACTATCTGATCGGAAAGGATGTTTCTCGATCTGTGATGCTGTTGTTGTCATCGTGTCTAACATCTTGAGTGCCTCCATTGTCTCATCTTTCTCGCTAGCGCCAGACCAGAACTCGACAATGGCCATGGATGCCATCGCGTCCACCTCGTCGTCGGTTGTCTCCCCGTGGCCGAGCTACTGGAGCATGGCCTCCATTTCCGTCTAAGAGACCACCATGGGTAACATTGACCCTTCAGATCGACCCCGCCAGCGCGTCCGCCTGGATGGCATGATTGTCACTACCACTTTTGGAGTAGAGGGGTAAACTGGTCCCGATGTACTCCCTCCGTTTCAAAAAGGATGACTTTCATTTGTCTACATACGGACGTATCTAGATATGTTACATGTATAGATACGTTCACATGCACACAAATGGAAGTCATCTTTTTTAGAACGGAGGGAGTACTTCTTACCACTCTGTGTGTCCATCGGCGTAACATTTAACAAAACACCGTTCGTGTCGGCTTTGGCTAATCACCCCGAGATCCATGCACAGTGAGTGCCCATATGTCTGAGAGATGGGACGACCCGCAACAATGTTGGAATCTTAACCTTTGTAAATATGATTAAAGTACCCGCGATATCTAAATTTTAACATGAAATGCTCATTTTATTTTATTTCAATTTGAAATGTGTCCTATTAAACTTTATTCTAGATTTTAGTTGTTTTATACACATCATGTAGGACGTATGTCACACCAACTTATTAAATATTTTTGGTTTTTTACTGCATATATCCCTTCTGTAGATTGCTGATGTCATCCATGATGTGATGACTTGGAATTTCTTACACACCGCTTCTTTCTGGATTTTTTTTTTTAGAAAAGGAGGGTGCGAGTCCCCGGCCTCTGCATCGAGTGATGCACACAGCCATTCGCACTTATTAAATCCAACCAGATTTACAGAGTACAGTATTGAAAAACAAACTGAAGTCAACCTCTCGACAACAGGGTCGCTACCACTATGATGGGGGTGACTAATCACCAACGCACATCATCTAAAACCTTCAGCTAAACACTCAACGCACACCTATGCTCGCTTTAGTCGCTGCCGCCGTCTTCCATGAACCCATCTTCAGAAAGGATCAACACCATGACCTTGCAAAACCGGTCTGCCGTCGGCATCGCCACGATGCCAGACAGCGCCACCATGCGCGAGTCCATCAACCCGAAGTCGAGACCCCGCAGCGCCACGCCGCCGAGACTCACCGACATCGACATCCGGCGCCGCTCCACAGACGATGCCCCCAAGAGGGAACACGACACCACAGCGCCGCCATCGTCCGATCCGTAGATCTTAGGGTTTCCCCTGGAGCATTGCAAGCGAGAAGACGTGGACTGCTAGGACGATGCCTTCACCAAGGTAACGACGTCGAGACATCGCCATCGCCCGCCAAAAGGCCAGCTTTCACCGGCAGCCACGCCTCTGAACTCGCCGCCAGCCTGGCCGACCACCTTCGGTGGAGAAGGTAGCCACCACCACCATGCCCGGGCCAAAAAAAGACCCGGACGTCCTCATGCCGCGAAGATGTCCCAGGGTACCTCCTCTTGCCGTTGCCGAAGTTGACTAGACGTGGTCGCCATGGATCTCGATCCAAACCCTAGAGTCCAGATTGGATCTCACCGCAGCCACGATCCAAGTCTTCCGCGGAGGACGACCGCCGGAGATCCCTTGGCCGCCAAATCTCCGCTGCGCACCACCGTTGGAGGGGAAGAGGACGGGCGCCGCCGCCCCTTGCGTTTCCGTCGGCCGAGGACAGCGCCGCCGCCGCCGCCTCACCACATGGGTTTAGTCCAGCGGCGTCCTCAGCGGCGGCGGCGGTAGAGGGTGGAGAT
The DNA here is from genome assembly GCA_947311845.1 of Poa pratensis. Classification (NCBI taxonomy): domain Eukaryota; kingdom Viridiplantae; phylum Streptophyta; class Magnoliopsida; order Poales; family Poaceae; genus Poa; species Poa pratensis. The sequence goes on along the minus strand of CAMZMU010000059.1, from coordinate 39,246,618 downwards.
GTGGGGGAGGGCTGAGGGTACTGGGGATGGGACTCCCCGGGGGCGGCGCAACGCCGCCGCCTCGGGGGAGAGAAGAGTGGGAGACACCTTGCAGCTCAAGCCACGCCGCTTCTTTCTGGATGTATCTTCCAATCGGAAGACCAATACGTATTGCCATCATTTCTGGTTCAGAAGGAAACACGTATATGTCTTTGATACATGTATGTATAGCCTCCTAGACTCCCACGTTGATCATGGGTTGCCATTGCACCGATCGTGCATATGGACATGGGAAAGAGCTATTGAGTGTGACCATATGTTGCTGAGCCCTATGGTGTTGGCATGTTTCCTACCGTCCCACTCGATCATCGCCATATCAAGATAGAAAGAACCCAGGAAGGACGTGGTATGTTGGCTTGATGTGGAGGCAGCGGCGTGAAGATGGCACGACAACAATATTAGGGCATGATCGTGTAGGGCTACTCCTCGTTTAATTAACATCCGTTCGTTCTCCTTGTTTATTTGTTTGCCCTTTTTGCATCAGGTTTTGGTCTCACTGTTTCATCCTCCTGGTTCTAGTTATGGATGGGAGCTTCGGTGGAAATACATTGTCAAATGCACCGGTTCAGATTTAATAAAGGCGTATGGTCTATAAAAGTTAACAGCCACATGTTTTTTTTTGTGGGATGTTCTATTTCACTTACGTTCTTTCTTTTCAAGACCAAGTACAAATCATGCACACACTCTCAACTTATTAACGAAACCAAGTTGTAACTTGCAAGAAAATTTTAACCATAAAAATATATTAAATAATTGGCTAAATCTCCAGTTCCTTACTTTGGGAAGGTGGGAGAGGGGGGCCGATAGACCGATCCTCGTGGGGGGAAACCTTTCCCCTGAAAGAAGTATATCACCAGTAAGGACAACATTATTGAAATTATAAATATGCTTACCTTATAATACACTAGAAACCACTGTTATGATACTTGTTGGATCATACACTTTAAAGATCTTTGCCATACATACATATAGACTTTAGTGAATATGCAATTGTCAAATGATGATTCAATAAGGAACTTAGGCTATCAAAGAATAGTTTAAATTTATCCCAACACAAGAGTATTTCCCATTGATACATTACAATTCTACACCAAGCAGAGCTACGACTAATTTTGAAGAAAAAAAACTAGATATTTCATAAATTATCACAATTAAGTAACATAATACTATGCTTGTTAAAAATTTACTACTAAAAGTTTGTCCTATAGAAGTATAAAGGTTTAATATAAAATTTTACATACAAGAGTAAGACTTATTTTTGTAAGAGTTTTGTACTAATATATTTTCTATTTCTCGGGTGAACCTGAATTGTCTGCGACAAACTCTCTTGCATTGTTTATGTTTCTCATTACAGTTCTTCTGGAAAGACTATTAATATTTGAGTTGACTTAGCACGAATGTGGCGAAGCACTAGCTTCGCAACAGAAAGAGGGAGTACAACTAATGAATAGGTATTTTGAAACTTAGATATTAAAACCTGCTTACAAACAAAATTATTATTGACATCTTTGGCAAAAATATCAAATTATCTTATAGAAGACTTGCTGCAGCTCTAGCTGCATGTGAAAATTGTTCTGCAAAACCTCACTTAGAGTTTTGCACATAGAGAAAATAATCATATTTCTCACAAATATATGTTTGAATAAGTTCGTATGCATTGTATTTGCAAACCAATTCATTTTTCTGATAAGATGTGAACTTGTCAAATCCTTTTTAGTATGTAATTAGTTGTTTTAAAGCAACCACCACCGGATTTTTGATGTTTGCTGTGTGCCACGGCCCACGGCACTCGAAAAAGACAAACAGTCCTCCGAAAATGATAAAACTATAACACATTAGAAGTTAAATTTAAATTATCTTCAGAAATTTGACCAAAATTCATTTAAATGTGTCGAAGTAGTTACAAAGGTAGAATATTCAAACTATTTGGCCATTGGCCATCCAATATACTCTAGTTTGTACGAAATTGGAAAAGTGTTAGTTTACACCATATTATTTGCCATTTTTTCATTTAAATGGAAAAAATAAAAGAAAAATTGGAAAAACTTGGCAATATTGTGTGGTGGCAAGATGCACATCCGTGCCAAAAATGAAAACACAATCGTAAACCGGAGAACATATCTAGTGATACCAACATTTAAATAATATCACGATACCAAACTTAAATTTAAAATTTAAGTGTCTAGTTTTTTTGAAACAAATTTATAAGTGCCCGCAAGATGCGTGTTTACAATCCCTATAATTTTTAGCATCAAATTCAAAATACACATATAGAAACACAAAGGAAAAAAATCTATGTGACTAGTGATTTGTATTTTTTTCTCCGTGTGTATTTTTGAATTTGGCTCTAGAATTGAGGGTATTGTAAACACACACCTTGTAAATACTCCTAAATTTATTTCGAAAGTTTTAGAAACTTATAAACTTAAATTTTAAGAAGCGGTATCACTTGATATACTCCCCATAAATCCGTGCCATGGAATTTGGTCGGAGAAAATGTCGTCAAATTATTTATAAGACTATACCGAGTGCTTGTCAGGTCTTACTAGACAAATAAGGTAGCATCACCCCCCCCCCATCAACCGCAGCTTCCTGGGACAAGTGTCCTGTATTTTTGCGAGTGTAACCTCTTTGCTAAGTACTACTCCCTCCGTTCCATTTTATTTGACTTCCTATTCACCACATGTGGATGTATCTATACGTATAACATGTCTAGATATATCCACATTTGGTGGATAGCAAGTCAATTAAATTGGAACGGAGTGAGTACATAACTTGTTCGCAAAGTGCAACGTAACTCGTTTGCAAGTGTACGACACACCTACTATAACTTTGCGGGTAAAAGACACTGGGCAAACCACCGGATTATGGTTAATTTCCTACCTTTGCGTCGTACGAAAGTACAATTTTACAGCGAAAAGTCCTTTTGGCACATGACCACGACGGATCCCGCATTTCTTTTTAAAACAAAAAGGTTATTTTAGATATCTATTTTTTTGAGAAAGCATAAGTGTACATATACATGTCTACCATGTACAAGAAAATTTGCATCGAAATATATTTTCATATGTAATCTATACAAAAAAGATAGGGAAGTGGCAAGGCAGTGCGCGCGCACTGTTTTGCGCTCCGCGGTGCCCCCCTTGTCCGAACCCGATAGCGTCAAGGCCCACATGTTGCTTATGTCGCTAGCGTGCCCTATCGCGGTTCATCGCTCCACCTGAAACCCACTTGCCCCTGATACGTCTCAAACGTATCTATAATTTTTGATGTTCCATACTGTTATTATACCAATTGCTACATGTTTTATTTACACTTCATAGCATTTTTATACATTTTCTGGGACTAACCGATTAACAAGATGCCGAAGTGCCAGTTCCTGTTTTCTGCTATTTTTCTCTTTCAGAAAAGCTAGTCGCAAAATATTCTCCGAATTGGACGAAAATCAACGTGTGCAAATATCTCATCGGAAGACTCCAGAAGCCAGAAGGGGAGACAGAGTGGGGCCACGAGGCAGCCATGCCACCCTAGGGCGCGGTGCTTGTGACGTGGATCGCACGTTCGTTGGGAGACCCCAAGAGGAAGGTATGATGCAGTGTAGCAGCAGTTTCCCTCAGTATGAAACCAAGATTTAATCGAACCAGTAGGAGCAAGAAATCACTTCTGAATGTTGTCAGTGGCGCCCTGACGTGGAACCTGCACACAACATAATCAAACTATTTTGTCCCAACGAAACAGTGAGGTTGTCAATCTCACCGGCTTGCTGAAAACAAAGGATTAAACGTATGGTGTGGAAAACAGTAGTAAATTTTAGAGAATGAAAATGAACAATGTTTGCAGTTGGTTGTATTATCAGTGTAAAAGAATGGACCGGGGTCCACAGTTCACTAGTGGTGTCTCTCCATAACAGATAACTAACATGCTGGATGAACAAATTACAGCTGGGCAATTAACAAAATATTGAGCGCATGACAATGCATATATGTGACATGATGATTACAATGATATTCATGTGAGCATTACGACAAAATACATTGACCGTTATCCAACAGCGTCTATGACTAATAATCCACCTCCAGGTTGTTATCCAAGTTCCCCGTTGGTATTAAGTTGCAAGCAACGGATAATCGCATTAAGTAATGTGCGTAATGTAAACAAATATATTAGACCTAACGGCGCACCCTTAAGCTAAGTATCGGTTATTTTATTCCTAGTGGCAACAGCACATCCACAATCTTAGAAGTCATTGTCACTCTCCCAGATTACCAGAGGCATGAACCCACTGTCTAGCATAAATACTCACTCTTGGAGTTACAAGCATCTACTTGGCCAAAGCATCTACTAGTAACGGAAAGCATGCAAGATCATAAATAACATATAAGATAAATTGATAATCAACTTGACATAGTATTCAATATTCATCGGATCCCAGCAAACACAACATGTAGCATTACAATAAGATGATCTTGATCATGATAGGCAGCTCACAAGATCTAAACATGATAGCATAAAGTGGAGAGACAACCATCCAGCTACTGCCATGGACCCGTAGTCCAAGGATGAACTACTCACGCATCACTCCGGAGGCAGGCATGGTGATGTAGATCCCTCCGGTGATGATTTCCCTCTCCGGCAGGGTGCCGGGAAGAGCTTCTGAACCCTCCCGGTCTAGGGTTGACGGCGGCGGCGTCTCTGGAACTTTTCGTAGATAATGGCTCAGGTATTTAGGGTTTTCACGTCGGGGGAATAAATAGGCGAAAGGGCGGCGGCTGGAGACGCCCGTGGGGCCCACACCACCCCACGGCGCGGCAGGGGGGCCCGCGCGGCCCCATGGTGTGGCTGCCTCGTGGCTCCCTTCCGTCTCTCCTTTGGACTCCGTGTACGTGTTGGAAAAATAGGAGGTTATGTCCAAGTTTCGTCCAATTCCGAGAATATTTCCAGACTAGCTTTTCTGGAATACAACAACAGCAGAAAAAAGGAACTGACACTGTGGCATCTTGTTAATAGGTTAGTCCCAGAAAATGCATAAAAATACTATGAAGTGTATATAAAACATTAAACAATTGGTATAATATCAACATGGAACATTAGAAATTATAGATACGTTTGAGACGTATCACGCGGCAGGGGGTGGGCCCGCGCCCAGCCCTGGCGTGGCCGCCTCGGATGCCCTCCGACGCCGCCCTTTCGCCTATATATTCCCGATGTCCCGAAAACCCTGAAAATACCGATCATATTCCATGAAAAGTTCCGTCGCCGCCGCCGTCGTTAACCCTAGATCGGGAGGGTTCTGAAGCTCTTCCCGGCACCCTGCCAGAGGGGAGATCCTCACCGGAGGCCTCTACACCGCCATGCCTGCCTCCGGAGTGATGCGTGAGTAGTTCATCCTTAGACTACGGGTACATAGCAGTAGCTAGATGGTTGTCTCTCCATCTTGTACCTCCATGTTTAGATCTTGTGAGCTGCCTAACATGATCAATATCATCTTATTGTAATGCTATATGTTGTGTTTACTGGGATCCGATGAATATTGATACTATGAGCAAATTGTTTATCAATCTATCTATTTATGTTGTTTATGATCTTGCATCTCTCCGTTGCTAGTAGATGTTTTGGCCAAATAGATTCTTGTAACTCCAAGAGGGAGTATTTATGCTAGATAGTGGGTTCATGCCTCCAGTAATCTGGGCTTGAGATGACAGAAACGACTAAGGTTGTGGATGTGCTGTTTCCACTAGGGATAAAACAATGATGCATTGTCTACGTGTCATTTGCATTGTTTACATTACACACTTTATTTCATGCAATAATCTGTTGTTTGCAACTCAATACCGGAAGGGGTGCGGATGCTAACCAGAAGGTGGATTATTTAGGCATAGATGCGTTGGATAGCAAGTCTATGTACTTTGTTGTAATGCCCAATTAAATCTCATAATAATCATCTTGTCATATATTGCATTGTCATGCGCTCATTATTTGTTAATTGCCCAGCTGTAATTTGTTTACCTAACATGTTAGTTATCTTTTATGGAGAGACACCACTAGTGAACTATGGACCCCGGTCCATTTCCTCATACTGATAAAACCACCAACTGCAATCATTTGTTCTCTGTTACTTTCTGCACTCATTACTGTTTTCCACACAATACGTTTAATCCTTTGTTTTTAGCAAGCCGGAGAGATTGACAACCTCTCTGTTTCGTTGGGGCAAAGTAGTTTGCTTGTGTTGTGTGCAGGTTCCACGTCAGTTGCGCCGCTGGCAACCTTCTGAAAAACCTCCGTGTCCTCCTGGATCGATAAACCTTGGTCATATTTCAAGGGAAAACTGCTGCTGCACTACATCATACCTTCCTCTTGGGGTCTCCCAACGAACGTGTGTTGTCACGGTCAACAAGCAGATCTTCTGGTGCTGTTGCCGGGAAGTAATAAAACACTCTACCGTTAACACGCCATCAGCCCCGGATCCCCGTCTCGCCCCACCCCATCTCTAGCTCCAGCCGCCCCGACTCTAAAACTCCATGTCGACTGCTGTTTTTTGCATTAGCAGAAAAACAAAACAAGATCCTAGTAATCAGGAGGTTCTGATTGCTACAGCTCCTTCCGGTACTACCGAATCTCATTAAAATGCCCAGCATGTAACTTCTGATGCAAAGCACTACGGAGTACATCTCGGAAGATCCCAGGCAACCCTACCTGCTACCCAGATCGATGGAACTTTTAGGAGTAAAAGTAGTTTAGAAACTGAAGGCACACAGCAAACACAAGATCCACCACCCCACGCCAGTATACCACCCTCCCCCACGCCCCAGTAGTTCCATCGGCAAAAGACGACATTATCTTGAGGAAGAAACCAAGAAATACATCATGCAGAGCTCCAGTAAACCAAGATAGCAGTACATGTAACATCCAGAAGGGTAGTCGCAAAGGATTGCATCATCTAGAGCTCAATATTCCACTATTCTAGATGTTTAAACTAGTAGGACTTCAAATTCGAAGAAACATGTGAGGAAAGCAGATAGTTCAGGAAACCACTTTGGTTCATGAAGCCACAAGTACTGGAACTTGATGCAAAACTACAGTCTAAAATGATTAACTAGTTCTAAAAAACAGTAACTTGATACCACTGCATTTATGTTCCCAGGGTGATCAAAAGCAGGGAGTTGATGCCCCAGAGACATGTAGTTTTCACCCAAAATTTCTTTCCAAGTAACCAAACTGCAATTTTCATAGAATTTGTAGCCGGTTGACCTTAAACTACATGCCTGAATTCTTCTCTTGATGTCCAAGAAGGTGAACTAAAGTGACTAAATTCTCCATGTAGTGTTGGCTGTAGAAAAATGGAAAAGGATCAAGTCAGTTGCATAGAAAAGATGAAGGAAACATGAAAGTAAATTGCAGAGAAATACATGTGCAGAAAACTAGCAAAGTACTTGTAATTGTTAATGCAGAAATGTTTTGTTTTTTCATGCAGATATGGACATGGACTATAGCTGGTGGTATTGACCTGAACATGCCAGCTCTAGATGATGGTGACCGGCCATTTGTCAATCTAGAGGGTGAAGGGGTTTCTATTGTCGAGCCAGCTCAGCCATCCTTGGATAACACAATGTCGTCTGCTGACACCGGGGTGGGGACAGGACATACACAATGTCGTCTTTTGAATTTCAACACCATCATTGCTTCATTATTTTGAATTTCGATTGCTTCCGCAAACTCTTAGGTGTCCAAGAATGTTTCTGGAACATAATTCTACCATCAGTTGGAGTTGGAGACAACAAAAAAAAATGAACAAACATCAATTGGGCGCATGAAAAAAAGGTTGAAAAATCATGAACGTACTTAGGTATGACTAGAAAGACCATAGCTCTCTGTAGTTTTTCTGCTAAAAAGTAAAAAACGGAATGTAAGAATATAATCACGTTGAATCACCAATTGGCGGTGCTAAGAACTGAATGTCAAAGTTTGCGCAAAAATCTACATCTACTGACAGGAAAAAAATCAAGAGATATCTGTAAACCTACATACGGTGTGTCAATAATGTGAAACTTCAAGAAAGTACATCTGAATGCCATTAAAATATATATTAATGTAATTTCTGATGTTAACTTATGTCTTGATATTTTTAAATTAAAAAATACATGAAAATAGTTATGGGCATGACATGGTGTTTCCATCTAAGTGATACATATAAATTACATAAAAATACATCTACTGCCATGGCAAATAAAATGTACAATGCTAGGTTCAGATTTCCTAGCATCCTGTTAAAACAGATAGAGAATTGACGACCAAGTGTGCGTCTCATCGTCGCAAGAACATTTTCTTGGGGTGAGGTGTCGAGGCTCGAACTCTCCGCATTTAGCCAAGAGCTCAACTCCATGATCAACTGTACTAGCACTACGCTGTGATAATGCAGCGAAACAAACCCTAATCAGTAACCTTTCTGTTATATGCTCGCTAAGATGTGACATCTACACAACTATTGCAACTGAATACATCGAATTTTTTCCAAATCTGACAAGTTGTATACAATTACAACAACCTCGCTAAGGTTTATAAACTAGAGTAGTGAATACGCCGCAGCCATTACTCGTGCGCTGGTCCACTGCCAATACCAGCTCACCGGGAAACCAAAGGTGTTCTTTAACCAAAAACTGAACCAAAGGTGTTTTTACAGCAAGAGCCCAGAGAGAATACCACATCAATGGGTGGGATCAACTGAGGTAGCTAAAGTGTAGTTAGGCAATTCAGGTTCCTCGGTTCAGGTGGAACTTTATGGATCGACAAGTATGACACACAAAGTTGGTTCCAACTAAGCATCGTGAGAACGTGTAGGTGTTCTTTAACCAAAAACTGAACCAAAGGTGTTTTTACAGCAAGAGCCCAGAGAGAATACCACATCAATGGGAGCGATCGAATTTTTGACAAAACGGACCACCTAGACGAATGAATTGTCAAAAATGATCACCCGTGAATTTTTTTTGTCATAAAGGACCACCTCCTCCGTGGCGGCAGGCATGCCAAGCGACACGTGGCGCATGCCGCCGCGGACAACGGCGGCAGGAAAGGCCGCCATAGGCGGTGACGGCAGGTTCGTCCAAACGGAATCTGTGCGTGGGGAACAGAATTTCTGCGGCGTGTGGGTCCCAGCCGCCTACACCTGTGGCGGCATGTGGTCGTGGCCGGCCGGCCGCCTTTGGCCGTGGCGGCATGTGCCTGTCGGGTACGTTAGCTTTGATGGCAATTGCTTGTGCCGGCCGCCATAGCTGGTTAGACTCTTTGCTCATTATCTGCTTGCTATAGCCAATCTCAGATCATCACACGCTACGTGTATGTTAGCTTTGATGGCATTTTTGAAGTTCCCAGTGCTGAATATTGGTTATCTGTTCCTCTTCACAGACATGAAAAAAAATCATTGAGGAGGAGTGCGCGTGGCGTGTTGGCATGCCCAGCAGTGGCTGGCTGCCCGCTCGTGAGTTCGACTCCCCGGGAGCGAATTTACCGAGCGTCTCACCTGCGCGGGGGTACTGTTCACGTGAACAGTGCCCAGCGTAAACACTGTTCACGTGAACAGTGTTTCGGAGCCAATTTCCACCGCGGTTCTTCACTGGTATTGTGGTGTGTCCATCACCGCAGGGTTTCCCGGAAGATCTAGGCTCGCGGATGCTCAAGTCTTTAGTATAGTCTGGTTAGGTCTAGCTTGCGCACGGGTGGCGTGTGTGTGGTGTTGTGTGTGTGGAGTGTGTAGTGCGTGAGTTCAGATACTACAAGATGTACTAAAGACCAGGAAATCTCTCAAAAAAAATCATTGAGCTAGATCCTTCAAACGCACAAGCTGAGAGATCACTGTTCCAACTTGAGATCACTGTCACCCGACAGGCACAGGCCGCCGCGGCCAAAGGCGGCCGGCCGGCCACGTCCACATGCCGCCACAGGTGAAGGCGGCTGGGACCCACACGCTGTAGAAATTCTGTTTCCCGTGCACAGATTCTGTTCGGACGAACTTGCCGCCACCGCCTATGGCGGCCTTTCCTGCCGCCGCTGTCCGTGGCGGCAGGCGCCACGTGTCGCCTGGCACGCCTGCCGCCACGGAGGAGGTGGTCATTTTTGACAAAAAAAATTTACAGGTGGTTCTTTTTGACAATTCATTCATCCTGGTGGTCCGTTTTGTCAAAACTACAATGCAGAATATTAGGGTACTTAATTATTTGTTTATTGAGCTTTAGGGATCAACTGAGGTAACTAAAGTGTAGTTAGGCAATCCAGCTTCCTCGGTTCAGGTGGAACTTTATGGATCGACAAGTATGACACACAAGGTTGGTTCCAACTAAGCATCGCGAGAACGTCGGTAAATCAACTACAGACCTAAACAATAACAGAAAGAACGGAGAACCGGAAGCTGAATTTTCGAAATCCAGCGTTGATTTGACAAACATGAACACATGAGAAATACAGTATATTTTAGTGCACCCAACTTCGATGATACACCAACGAAGTTTAATTAAATTGAGGTGTCGTGCTAGTCAGAGAACAAAGCTCTGACTCTCTGATTACAAAAGCACAAGGTTGGACAAAAAAAAAGGTGACCAAGTTCAGAGTTGCTCAATAAACAAATATTTAAGTACCCTAATATTCTGCATTGTAGTTTTTATATCTAATTTACATCAACTGAATGAAGTATTCATCTAATGTATGCAGAAAATACATTCCCAACACCAGTCATCTTAATAAACAAAATAATTAAGTACCACTAATAAGCTCCATTGTAGTTTTCATATCAAAAATACATCTAGTGACTGCAGTAATCATCTAATGCATGCAGAAAATCGTTCCACGTGGAATACACACGAATTGAAACATCTCTGTGCACTGCATATGCAGTAAAAAAAGCGAGGAAACTAACATCTGCATATACAACCAACACGCATCGAAATATACAGTGGGCACAAACAACAAACTACAGACAGTTGCACTGATATACCATGGATGTAAATAGCAGTCAACTAACAAATTTAACCTCGAAACGCGCCAAGATGGCATCTACCACAACCTACTACAAACAAAAACCATTCATCGATTTTGCGGATGAACAACTACATCTATCAAGAGGCCAACAATTACATACATGGGGATGTACATGGAGATCAGGGCTCACCGATTCAAACTTGCTAGTCCTTCTGCACATCGAACCTGCAAACCCTACACAACAACGAGACTACGGATTAGAAGCAGTCAACAAATCAGTCGCAAAAATCCCCCCGCAAAAAAAGCACGCATAACCAGCAGGAAACGAGTACTTAGGTTTCCAGCTTCACTAACCTGGACGAGGTCGAAGGGAAAAGAAGGAATCGAACTCGACGAAGTTGAACTCGATATAGTTGAATCGGGCCCAAGAAAACCGCCGCTCACACACCAAAACAACAGCCCGGTCGATGGAGAGACTCGACGCGGAAATCCGCCGGTATTGGGAGGCCGCTGTGGAGGAAATCGCCGGCAATGGTGCAGGATTTCACGGCGAGAACGGAGGGAAACCGAGGGAGAGAGACACTCCATCGCTCTCACAAAAACAATCGAAAACGACCACCCGTCGGAGATGCTCGCCCCGCAAATCCCTCGAGTATTTGGATGGCAGCGCCGGCGGAATCGCTGGCGAGAGGTGCCGATTTCGCGGCGAGAACGAGGAGACGGCGGAGGTTGAGGGAACCACGCGGGCAAGCTGGTAATGGGGGGCTCAGTTCCAAACGATCGGTGCTCTTTGTCCGGACGCGACACGCTGCGGGATGGATGAAAGCCGCACGATGTCGATCGGACGACACGCACGGTGAGCACGCTGTAAGGACGCGCGAATGCCCGGGCACGGATTAGATTTTGCGAAAAGATATATGTAAGAAACAATGTGTATCTTTTTTTGCCTTTTTAGATCCACAATTTTACTATTTTTGTGTAGTCTACTATACAAAGCATTATCTAACCAAAGTTTGCAGGTGTGTATATATATTCATATCTATTTGTCTTAGATTTTGACTTCCTGAGATCGAGTGATCTCGGTATTTTTTTTTAAATGAAAGTATTATACCACTTTCATGCGGCACATCCAAGACTGCCTGAACCGTATGGTTGCCATAATGCCATTGCATGGGTCGTTGGACAAGTAGTAAAAAAATAAAGATAAGAAAAATATCCTAGCACAAGATAAGCCTGAGGAGTACCTTTTTTAAAAAAAATCACACACTTTATTACGAAACAATTTGGGCAATATCACCCATTACAGCACTACTAGCACATTCTGGTACTTCATACTCCCAAGTTAGGCAAGAATTTACATCACATTTAGACCCAAGTTGTGCTAAAATATGAGCTACTTTGTTCATAGTACGATTTGCATATCTGATCGAACATGAAGCAAACCACAAGCGACTCTGAATCTTCAGGTCTTCGATGACAGCAGCATCACGAGAGAAATCAGGTTTCTTATTATTCAGTGTTCCCGCCAACAGTTGCGAGTCTGTTTCAAAAACAGGTCGTATCACTCCTAGTTCAACAGCCATGCTAAACGCGTATTTTTTTGCCAAATCTGGCCTCTTGGCCGAACTAATCTCGTATCTGGCCTCTCCAAAAAACTATTCTCGGATCTGGCCCCTCGGGTCGGCGCCAATGGACATGGCGCCGAAGGTGTACAGGTCGGCGCCAACAATTTGCATCGTTTTGAAAAATCATGGGTTCGGCGCCATCACACTTGGCGCCGACCTAGCTCGGCCAATTTTTTCCCTGGCGCCGACCTGTACAACTTCGGCGCCATGTCCATTGGCGCCGACCCGAGGGGCCAGATCCGAGAATAGTTTTCCGGTGGGGCCAGATACGAGATTAGTTCGGCCAAAGGGCCAGATTTGGTAAAAAATACGCTAAACGCTTCCTCCATTCCGCGGAGCTCAGCACTGAACGCATCATAGATAGCATCCGATCGACCAGCTCGAGCAGCGACAACTTCTCCGGTGTCTGATCTCACAACAACTCCCCATCCACCATCTCTCTGGCCTACCACAAAAGCTCCATCAACATTAACCTTGATTACTCCCACAGCTGGAACTAACCATTGTTCAGAATGTGGCGTCCTCTGAGCTTGTTGTTTCCCAAAACAGTTCATGTACTCTTCAGAAGTACACTGAATTTGGTGGATCATGTCAGACACCTGTTTAGGTATGTCTCCTTCACGAATTTCATTCCTTTCCTTCCACCATAGCCACCACATCGTGATGATCTGCATCCTTTGGTTCGGTGGCAACTTCCAAATCATCTCCATAGTACTATCAAAACTGCTGCAATCCTCCAGCTTAACTCGAAGGCTCTCAAAACCCAGACCACGCTACCTGGCTCTGCTGTTATACGTCTCGATCACGTTGTGGTAGAGAACGTGAACCGTTTGGATCTAAACGCACCGACATATCTGTACCAGCCTACATCTTGATCCCAGAAAGTTCAGCCTACCATCAACACGCTAGAGCCCGATCTGCCATTGCCATAGACCCCAAGTTTGCGGCACAGTGCCAGTTCAATTTCGCTGCTCCTTCCCGTATAAGAGTCCGCCGATCCCCGCGTTCTCCGCCGGAGTCCGCCCCACATAACCCGCAATAACAAGAAGAGAGACGACCATGGGAGGCCGGCGAAGCTGCTAGGTGCACTGCTGCTGGTGCTGCTCTGCCTGTCCACGTGCTTCCAGGGCGCCAGCTGCGCCGGTGGTTCCTTCGGCGGCGGCGGCGGAGGCGGTGGGAGGGGAGGAGGCGGCGGTTTCTCCGGTGGAGGGGGCGGCGGAGGTGCGAGAGGAGGAGGCGGAGGCGGCTCCGGTGGAGGGGGCGGCGGTGGTGCGAGAGGCGGAGGCGGAGGCTCTGGAGGGGGCGGCGGGTCTGGAAGCCGTTCCGGGAGCGGCGGAAGGAGCTCTGGCGGGTCCAGATCAAGCGGCGGGAAAGGCGGAGGGTACGGTCGACCGGGCGCGGGTATAGCCGCCCGCGGTGCGGCCATGGGCGACACCACTTCCGCTGCCGCCGGCGGATCGCAAGGAAGAACTGCCGCCGGTGACTGGTATGTCTGCGGCGTCTGGACGGCTCTTGCGGCCGCCGCGCTCGTGTGGGGCTGATCGTGCGCGTGGCACGAGAGACCAATATCTATGGTAGACAAACTAGATTAGTCCTACTAATCTATGGAGTAGTTTAGTCGATCGCTGGATTGTGTAAACAGTTATCAGTTCAAACACCAACACTGGCTGCTCTATTGTCCGTTTTCTCGTTTTTGTAAACTGAACGATAGACATGGGACTTATTCGTCTGCAATCTCGGTCGAGAGTTGACTAGTTGAGCGTACGCATATCGCTTTCAAGAACTGCTTGCTGCAGCCTGCACTGATGATCTGTAAACATCAGAGGAAGACGTGTAGTGCTACGCGATCAAAACGTCAACTTCGGAAAAGGTCTCTCCAAATATAGGAACACTAGTTAGGTAGCAGGTAGCCAGGTACGCAAGATAGTTCAGAAATTGTATTGCACAGCTTCGTTCGAGTAGAATGGGTGTGTCCTGTACTCGTATGTGTTCCACGTCTTCTACAAAACTTCAGTGTTGATCTTGCCGATCGACTTTGCTTCTGCTAATAACAAAAAAATGTTCTCCATTGTTGTGAAGAATCTAGGGCATGTTGTGCAAGATGCGATCAGCATGTACGTAATTCTGAACACTGATCATGGATAGTTCTAGTCAAACAGCTTCAGCTTTGCCTTCAGAACAAAGCTAAGAAGTAAGCCTAGGTAGAAGATGATGTCCCTGATCCGCGGAATGGTACGGCCACTGCCCACTGGCGGTCGTTCTGGAGCCATACGACCCGGACCTCGGACAAAATGCACGTTCGATGCAGTCTCTGCCGCTCCCCCTACAAGTTTCGCATATGAACTGACGCCGCCTCCCCCGTTCTGCACCTCCACATAACGCGCAACCAACCAGCTCGATCAGCCTGCGGCGATCGAGCGAGAGAGATACTTATCCATCTGAATAGATACCAAATTACCAACGGACGAGAGAGCCAGGCGGCACGAGTGCACGAGGATCAGGACCACCATGAGAGGCGGGACGTCGACGACGAAGCGGCTGTGGGCGCTGCTGCTAACGCTGCTCTGCGTGGCCGCGCAGTTCCAAGGCATTGTCTGCCCCGGTTTCGGGAGGGGTGGAGGCGGCGCCGGCGAAGCCGAAGGTGAGGCTGCAGGTACTGGCGGATCGGGAAGTGAGGAGGGCGATGGTGTGTCGTCGACGTACGGCTGGTCGAGTAGTACAGTCAGTAGTACCGGCGCCACGGAGGGGCCAGGCATGGTAGTTCCGAACGCCGCCGTGGGGTCGCGAGGACGCGGCGTCTGGAAGGTCTCTGGTGCCTCCGCCGCCGCCGCCGCTCTCGCGTCAGCGGCGCTTCCGTGGCCCTGATGGTAGGTACGTACGTGCATACATACCTGCAGACGCCTGGGTGGCAGTAGTTTATTGGATCGATGGATCCATCTGTAGTGTTTCAGTCATTCAGATGTTTCAGAAAACATATATAATTGAAAACAGATGCATTTGCGATGCTACCATTAATGGATAATGTGGTTTCATCTTCTACTGTCCTTCTCTTCATTGTCCGTCTGATACTAAGAAAACTAGCAAGGTGCCCGTGCGTTGCAACGGGAGTAAAAAAATTAAACTTTGCGTTGAAAATATTGTGGCGCCCAAATTTTGGTCGAAAGTCTATCTACCCGTTTAACTCTACGGTGTCTAAGCACGAGTGGCGGCGAGCCAACGAAGAGCAACGGAGTTTAGTCGGGCTAGCTAAATTAAATTAAAAAAGTAAATTTCTTGCTATGTTTGCAACATATGTGTGTACCATGTTAGCCTCTATTCAATGATGTTTTTCCCCATGTTTGCTATATATAAGTGCTAGAATTGAAATAGACAATAAAAGAAGCTAATGCAAGGAGATACTAACTTAAGAGCATTCAGTTCAAACAATTTTTATATATCGAACAAGAGTATAAGAGTAAAAAGTATGGATTTACTCCCCCGCTGTCATTGGACAAAAGCTGAATGTAACTAATGTGTCTTGGAGGAGCTGGTACTGCTAACGCCGTCCAGGTCCAGCTCGATCGTGGCCGAATCTACCTAGTGTGCTCCCTGCTCGTCCTGCCAGCTACCGCGAGTCCGCTGCGACCAGCGAGGCCTGCGGCCGCGCCGTCGGCCACTTCACCGCCGCTGCTGTCATGGCACCGTCTGACTACGCGAGATACAACTGCGACATGGGTCAGTGGGCGGTGGCACTCTGCCACGAGGTTGCAGAGTACAGACCACCATCAAGGCCCTGCATCTGACCGGAGCGCGCCGGCCCCGTCGGCGGATGCTCCTCGACAACATCTTCCCGGCGTCTCCGCGAGACCACGACAGACGCTGCCCGCATCTTTCCTGGTGTCCCTTGATGCACATGCCGCGCTGTGGTACGATCTGACTCTCACCAACAGCTCCGCGTCGTCTTCGCCCCTCACCGTGGTGAGCCGTCCGCGCGGCCTTTATCGACTTCTTTAGCCCGCCGGGCGCCGCCAACCGCGCGCGCACGCCAAGTCATGCTCTGAGGCAGCGCCCCGCCGACGATGCCATCAACCGGTAGAACCTCCACATGCAAGGGATCCTCCGGCGATGGACGGTCCGCGTTCGTCCACTGCCTGAACGACGAGATCCTCCGTCTGCCACGACATCTGCCGCAGCCGGCCCACCGTCGCCTGCTGCTCCTCCGTGAGCGGCTCCAGATGCGGCGCGAGGACCTTGAGCAGTTCGGAGGGCCAGAACCCGGCGAATCCAGGGGAAGAACCGCTCCGGGGAGGGCCAGAACCCGGCGATCCGCACGCACGCATCTCGCATCGGCCGCGGCGCCGGATCTGGCGAAGACTGCTGCCATGGAGGCGTGGCCAGCGAGCCTGGGAATCGGCCGCCATGTCGTGTTGCGTGTATTCCTGTAATCATGCGTGTGTCGCGTCCTTTTCCCCACCTGGTTGTTTCTGCATCCAGATTTCAGAGAATAGGTTCATACTTCAGAGCAGCACTCTCGCTGATGCCGCCAGGAGCATGTCATGCTCGTGCTGTTTCCTTCTAGAGATGGCAAATAGGCGGGCGGCGGATCTAGGGAAAGGTGCTGCTTAAGCCCGGAGGCAAGGGGGGGGGGGGGGCGCCTGGATTGGGGCGAGGGAGCGGCCGCCGCAGATTTCTATCTTGGACCCGAGCGCCTCCATTGCGGCCGTCTAGCCGGACCCGATGACGCTCGGGGAGAGGACGAAGGAAAAAAGTCCAATCGTTTTTTTCACCGGATGGCATGGTGGGTAATTACCCAGCAATACAAGGGTAAAATTGGAAGTTTGAAAAACGTACCAACCATCACCTGAAGCCATATTATATAGTAGAGATAGTTATGCTACCGTGCTACGAGAGGGCAGGGCGGGTCCTTAGATTTTGGGGAAGCCTTTGCATTCACCGTCGCATCGCCAATAATGGGCACATAAACGGACCTAAGCAACCATAACTTTGCAATATACAAATGTGGAACGAGCTGCTGCCATCCGATGCTCATCGAATGAACCACAATGAACTACGTCCCTCTGCAGTTTTTCCCAGAACGTCATCCTCCGTTCATCCTCCAATTCACCTTTGTTTTGCGCAATAGTGTCTTCCTGGTTTCCGAACTCATCCTCCGTTGCCACCGCTGTTCCGCATGTTCGCCGCCGTTGCGTTTTGTGATTCTGTAGTTGCTACTTGAGCATGTGTAGAAGTGAACCGATTGTAATGGAAAATGTTCCTGTGTTTGACCTGAACTGAACTAAATGGCCGCTATTGCGCAAAACAAAGGTGAATTGGAGGTCGAGCGCGGCGGCCAGGCCGACATGGGCTCCTGCTCCTCGTCTGCCTGGTGGCGAACTTCCAAGACACGCACGGTCGTGGCAGCGGCGGCGCCGGAGGCCATGGCGGGGATGAAAGCCACGGAGGCGGTGGTGGCGGACGGCTCGTCGACGGCGAGTGAAGTAATTTTTTTTGTTCTGAGCAGGGACGGCGCCGTTTTCCTCTTCCGTTCGTCTACGGCCGCGGCGGCGGCAGCACTAGAGTCCACGGCGGGGATGGAGTCCACAGAGGCGCAGCTGGCCGTGCCGGCGAGCGGACGGCGGCATGAGTGAAGGTGAACATTTTGTTCTGAGCTGGGACGGTGCCGTCCTCCCCTTTCGTTGATAGCTGCTGCCATCCGATGCTCATCGAACGAACCACAATGAACTACGTCCCTCTGCAGTTTTTCCCAGAACGTCAGAGGATCTCGTTCCACAAATGTCGACCAAAAACATTGTATCATCAATTGGTAAAAGCCCCCACCTAATTCTCATTACCGGAAGATGGAAATGAACGAGTAGTAACAGTGGGATGCACAATCACTCCATCAACACAATTATACAGTCCATCGTAACCTTGAAGTACGGTGGTGGTGTCTTTATGTGTGATTCATTTTGGTCAGTTGAGAGAACATGATGAGGTTGTGCTCATATATAAAAGATATATCGGAGAAGTCGATAGGCTCTTGGAAAAAATAGTGTGTGGTCAGTTTTGTAGAGGTGTTATGTCCCCCTGCCTTGCTTTGCGCATACTATCGGTTCTGGTTAGCATGCATAGTATCTAGTTTTCCCCTATGTATTTATGATTATCAGTAGAAACCGATATTTCGCTAATGTTTGGCTTTAACGTGAAACCCTCGAATCTAGTGTTGGTTAGCGTTCCAAACTTCCAATCCAATTCGAACAATACACTTCTCTCAGACCGAGAAAGGAGAACTGCTTCACGCTGGAAATTAGAACTCATTAAATCCGAATTCACACAATTTAGCTCAATACAAGGAATTAGGGAACCTCCAGCAGAAAATATTGGATTTAAAAATACTTGTAACATGAATATGTTCCCATGCAATAGTCAACAAATTCTTGACGGTGTCTAGCTAGAACAACCTGCTCTTCCTGAATACCTGGATCCTAGAACGAAGATTTTTTTTGTTGCTATCTTATAATAGTCATCTCTATTTGGGGATTGCTAAACAACTTGCTCGCTTTCTTTGGCTTTCTCAGTAAATACAGAACAAACTCTCTATAGATCCCAACACGTGATCAATACTCGATTGAACTGCTAAGGATCCAGTAAATCCAAGTGTCCAACATTGATTCCTTCTCACGTGTTAGTTATTGGACAAATACGGCCTCTAGCAACAAAACTTGCAGATCTCCCACTAAACCCTACAGGTTCTAAAGAACTCACTTTTACGTCTATGAACAGTTTGTGTCAATGGATTGATTTGATAAGAAACTTGAGATAACTCTTATGTGCCCCCCAAAAAAAAAGGGTCCCATTGGTAGTTATTAATAAATTTTAAGTTGAAAGTTGGAGCTTCCAAGGTTTGTGGAGTCTGTCGTAATTGATGTATGAATACTCGGTAGATAGGTTTTTGGAGTTGCATGTTATAAACGACCAAGAGCAAATCCAAATTGTTCTTGCAACAGAACCCCAATTGAACAAATGTGATGTTTGAAGTGATTCTTGTCGTCATCTACATCCCAGAAAAATGAGAATGGATGCATGCTTTTATATTCCGCACTAGAATCCTCATTTCTTGTTGGGATACATATCCTTTCCAAATACTAAACTCTCTAAAATTGGTGCCCTCTCATTGCTCCCACATGTCCTCCAATGGAGCAGCGACACCTCACTACGGCGGACCCCACTTTGCTTTATAATTGGTGCCCTCTCCTTGCTCCCACATGTCCTCCAATGGAGCAGCCACACCTCACCACGGTGGACCCCACTTAGCTTTTACTTTATAGTTCACATCTCTCAAATATTAAAATTAAGTATGAAAAAAATTATGTTTCATATATACACGTTTTACAAATACTAAGCTCTCTAGCCTCTCCTTGCTCCCACATGTCCTCCAATGGAGCAGTGACACCTCAGCATGGTGGACTCCACTTAGCTCTTACTTTATAGTTCACAACTCTCAAATGTTATAATTAAGAATGAAAAAATTATGTTTGATATATACACATGTTTTAGAAATACTAAGATCTCTAAAATTGGTGCGCCCTCTCCTGGCTTCCACATATCCTCCAATGGAGCAGCAACACCACACCACGGCGGACCCCACTTTGATGTTACTTTACAGTTCACAACTCTCAAATATTAAATTAAGTATGGAAAATATTACGTTGGATATACAAATGTTTTGTACGTATCTACCAAATTTTCGGTGAAATAGCGGTAGTTGCACGTGAACACCCATGTCGCCTCTCGCATCGGCCATTGTCGTCGGTGTTGCTATTAGTGGTGCTCGACTCGGTGGTGGTAGTAGCTGCGGTTGAGACCGTGATCGACAAGTCGATGGTGAATGGGGGTGGAAGGATGAGTTAGACGCCTCATTGTTGGATGGCACCTAATTACTAATGAAATATGATGTGGAAATTTCTCTGTGAATTTTTTCTCTGTAGTATGTTTGCTTATATCTCACTTTTTTTAGATAAAGAAGTAAGGTTATGTGAACAAGTGTATGTGTGTATTTGGTAGATGGTTGGATGCATACACTGAAAAGGACCTATGTGTGTCTAGCCTCAGCTGCAGTCCTTAGAGTGCAGAAAAGTCATGACCCATGAGTGTAAATGATAAAATTGCATATGATGTTAAACATGTAGCGAACATGACAAACTATATGTTTAGAGACGAGCATTCCTGAAATTAGATATATATACCCAAAACAATTGGTGGTATTCATGCCATTTTTTTTTATATTTTATGTAATCTGAATCCGATGCACGGAGTAAGATGGCATGTAAACCGTTTAAGACCTCACTTGTTTTGTTTTTTATGCATTATTTAGTATTAATCGGTGGAATGTTCCTCTGTTTTCATATTATCGATTATACTCGATGCAATTGATTTAGTTATGCCAGGACATAATTACGTCAACTATTACTGATTTTGGATAATTTATGTCAGATAAGTCTACTTGATTTCATTATAATAAAATCAATGACCTTGACTTAAGAATCTCGATGGCTAATCAAATCTTGGCTAATCTATCTCTTGTGTATACAATGTTTATTATATCGTACATTGTATACAGATTGTCAGAACTTTGTTCAATTTTTTTGTTGATCTACACAATTTTATTTTCATGCCATTTCATAATTATGGTCGTATCCAGATTGTCTAACTAAGTATCTGCAGAGTTTACCCTTTTTATGTAGGGTTATGTTCTCTCTGTTGAGTGTTGTACTCCTAATCTTCTACAGCTTTGTGAGGATGCATAAGTGATTGTGTTGCAAGAGAGTGAGGCAAAAAAAATGCTACCCATCTTTTATATATGTTCCGCTAAAGAATCTGTTTGCTCATCTATTGTATGTTGTACTATATGAAATGCGGCAACGCGTGTCCTTTTCATCTAGTATATATGATCGGAAACTGTTGCCCAAAAATATTATGCTATATACAGCATTAACCATGTAGATGAAATTTTCATATCCCTAAAATATAGAAAAGATGACCCCTTCTTCCTATGCATTATCAAGAAAAAGTATTTTGTATTCTTTATATGTGATTCTATTGAATTTTACATGTATATATTTACTTAATTCTATTAGATAAAAAAAAAGAAATTACAGGAGGATTCTATATAGATAGAGAAATAATAAGAACATTACTACGCGGAAAACAAGACAAGAATTGTGCAATGGAATTGTACAACAATTTTGAAAAGGTGTGTAACACAGCTTGGCAACACATTTATTTTAGGTGCAAAATGTCACAAGTTCAAATCAATTTCATCGCTCTCTAAACTTCTTCTTCACCAATTGGACCCAAGCTTCAACTTTTCCTTTGATCCTCCATGGGCAGCCGCGATGTGGCAGGTGTGGTGTGCTTTTCGCGACGAGGTGACCAAGTGTAGTGTCGGATCTTGGTTGGTCTTGAGTAGACCTTGGCATTTGTCGGGCCAGGCTGGGCCAGGTTCGGGCCGGTCCTGAAAAGGCCCGACTGAAGAAAAAAAGCCAGCACCAAGCCCAGCCTGTAAAATAGTGAAAATACCGTAATTTTGGATTAAAAATCATTTATGTGATTAAATATTTAAAATAGCCTACTTTTCGATAAAATATACAAAATTGTTTTCGGGATAGGCTTGGTGCGAAAACTGAGGCCTGGCGGGCTCCTAGGTCTAGTCTTGAGAATATTCCCCATCCTAGCTGTAGAGTGGGCAACTTTACCAAATTACGTATTGGATCATATGCTCTAGCCAATTCTCATAAAAGACCGATCTGTTAGGAGAGACTAGGCAATTGTATTCCAACACCCTCCCTCCCCCCCCCCCCCCCCCCCCCCCCCCCCCCCCCCCCCCCCCCCCCCCCCCCCCCCCCCCCCCCCCCCCCCCCCTCTCATGTGTAGGCACGTGTGGCTTTTTTATATAGACGCACGCCTAAGCTCACGGGTCTAGGACGTGGATCTTTTTGGAGAGGCCGCAAATATTTATTTTAATATTGTGTTGGCAGGGATTTGAACCCGAGACCTTTTGGCTCTGATATCATATTGGACCGCATGCTCTAGCCAATTATCCTAAAAAACCAATTTGTTGTGACAGACTAGGCGATTGTATTTCGACATGACGGTGTTGCACCCTTTGATCTAGGGCAAGAGGGCATTGTGCTCTCTTCGGCTATAGAGAAGCCTTGGGGCTGCGGCTCCTCAATCCAGTGGAGTGATGTATGCGTGTTCATCCTCAAGGCAGTGGCTGCCTCTTCTGCCTCATCTTCTTCGTCGTTCTCCTGGAGCCTGATGGAGGAGGGCATTGTCGTGTGCAATTTGAGCTTCCTTATCCTACATCTTTTGTGTTTATTGTGTGGGTTGCAAGTCAGCACCCTTGTCCCCTTCCGCTGTTTGGGGAATTAGTTTAAAGTCGGGCGTAATGCCTTATGTCTAAAAAAGCAGCAAATATATCGATCAAAGTTTAAGGTAGGTATAACTTGAATTTGTGGAGACCATACACTGCGCTAGAAATGGAATGATACTTTCGTTATGGATGAATAAAAGGGCTCCGAGTTCAGCTCGGTATAATGCGGGTCACCAAAACTAGTTGGCATAAGTTCAAATCTTACAGGGTGTTATTCCATCATCTTATGTCGAAGCAGATTAAATAACTTAACAAAAAGGTTGAGTTGAACTCTAATTTGACCTCCTATCTGGTTTGGAGGAGGTTGGAAAAAACAAACTTGACTCAATTAAATATCCAATTTGCCCAAGACATGTATTATAAATACGTAGTCGTGAATGATCCCGCTAAACTAATATGAATGATATACTCGACGGGTCGGTATATGCGATATTGATCATATGAATATATTTAAAGCTATACTTGGACCAAAGTAAAATGCAAGTGCCAAATTAAAGTTAAAGGTGCTGATTAACCTCCAAGGGTTTATGGACTAATTAAGGTGAACCCAGCTTCCAAAGTTAAAGAAACAACGTACGCACTACAAAATTAGGAGTAGCTTGGAAATTGCTTATTAGAGTGTAACTTGTACTTTATACCATGTTACAATCAAACACAATTGTTCTACAAATTGTTTTTTCAACCAGCGCTCTACAAAATTGTGTTTCAATCAAAAGTGAAACTTCAAATTATTAGAGCGTAGGGTGTAAACGGATAGGATAACTTCTGCACCGTATTCGATTCCGAAACCGTTTTTGAGAATCCATATCCGGTTTTAAGGAATCCAGCTGATAAGGATATCCGTTTCCGAACTTGACACCCGGATACGGTATAGGATATTGTCAAATAGCTCTAAATATGGATAATCCAAAAATTAAATAAGATAATCTGATGGTTTTAATCTAAATAATCTGATTTTATACCGAAATGTCTAACCTAATAGAACACAGTTTGTCGTTAGTGAGTTGCCATGTTCATCTGTTGAAAAACAACTCATTTACATAATCATTGTACATACTATAAAGTATAGTTTCTTAGGTCACTAGGTTATTTGAACAATTATTTTTTGTTGTATTATTTGACAATGTACTTATGCTCGTACATATCCGATTAATTTTATTGCCGTCCCGAATTCGCAGCCACAAATATCCGCTTCCAAATCCGCAACCGTTCATTATCCGCTTCGGTCTGAATCCGATGAAAAAATGTGTATAGGATATGGTATAGAGAAAATCCGATCCGATCTGATCCGTGTACATCCACAGTGTAACTTGCACTTTGTACCTTGCAAGGTGGTTGCATTTTTTATAAACCAATCGAAACTTAGAAATCCGATTCAGACTTAAAATTCTCAAACCGACGAAGGATTGGCAAAACAGTGTTGTCACTAGGGATGAAAACGGAACGGATACGGACGGAACTGGGTGGTGCCGCATTTGTTTTCATATTTTTGCGCGGAAGCGGAAACGAATACAGAAACCCCGGAAACAAATACAGAAACAAATATTGTCGGAAACAGATACAGACCGAATACGGTGCGGACACGGGACAGAAAGCAGATATTTGCCGGAACCAAGCGGCCGCTTGAATAATGCTGGAAAACTCAATTAAACCAACAAACTTATCTATTTAATAAGATGAAATAAATTAAAGTATAATATAGTGTTTCTAACTTATCAACTTTGGCAAAAAAAAATACCTAATATCGTCCCTAAACCTAGTGCAACACTGAAATGCCGAACCGGGAATGCCTTGTGAGGGAGATAATATGCAAGTACGTAGGGCCTAAGGCCTAAACATGGTCACTTCATATATTTTACTTTTTTTTGTTTAGATCTTTGGTTCTACCTCAGTGTTCTCACTAAAATTGTTATGCATGCTGCATTCAGATAGCACCTCGTAGCAAAAAAAACGGAAAGTTCCGTATTGCCGGAAACGGAATTTCCGTTTCCATGGTCGTTTCGCCGGAATACGCTGTTCCGTTTCCGTTTCCGTTTCCGCATAAAAGTTTCCATTTCCGTTTTGCAAAATTCCGTTTCCACTTCCGTATTTTCGTTCCGCTTCCGTTTTTCCGCGGAAAAGTCGGAAAGTCCGCTCCGTTTTCATCCCGTCGAGTTCCATTTTAACCTGCTGGTGCTGAAAAAAAACCAGCAAACAAGGCAACGCCGCGGGGAGAGACGCTGCCGTGCCGCCCCCTCCCCTCCCCGGCTCCCCGCGGCCGCGCAGCTCACCATGGAGCCGCAGGAGATCGCCGCCGCAGCGCGAAGCTTCTCGGCCATGGCGCGTATCATCGGTCCGGTCAGCTCACACCTCATCCCCTCTCCCCCTACCCTTATCAGCGTCTCCCGAGTTTTCTCGCTTAGCGCACGCTTCTCTCCGCTTCCCCCAGGACCCCAAGGCCGTCAAGATGCGCCGCCACGCCTTCCACCTTCACCAGTACGGCGCCCGCTCTCCCCCTCCCCTGATTCGGCAATTCCCTCGCCAATTTTGAGCTTAATCGTGACTTGGTTTGGTTCCAGGTCGGGGTCCACCACGCTCTCCGCGTCGGCCATCCTCCTGCCGCCGGGCGCCCTGGCGGAGCCGCCGCCGCTGCTGGCCCGTATCTGCGCGTCTCACGAACACGCCGGGGGGCTTGCGCTTACGGCCGCGTCGCTCGTCGAGCCGTTCCTGGTTGCGGAGCAGCGCGATAGCACCAGCGAGGTTGGTTGCTGCTTCTAGTACTCACACCTGCAGTGTAAATGGGGGTATTCAGTATTGTCTGGTCCTGAGGTTTTGTTTGCTTGATGTGATGCCTTCAGGAACTGCAGCCGAGGTTAATACCCGAGGCTCGCCTCGATGTGCTAGTTGAGGTGAGGAACATTAGCAGGACCTTCTGTTTATGACTTTTGGTGTTAAACAAGTTTTATACGATTGTGCTAATACTCCATACTTGCATGCCCTGCTCAGTTCCTCCTTGAAAAGATATAAGTGAATTCATATTGATGAGAGTGTGTCAAGCTGTCAATCACCACATAGTATTAAACAGCTAATGCAGATATGTAGATTTATGTATGTTTGTGGGGTTATTTAGACTTAAGATCAATGGCCACAGTATTATAATGGGATCTAGGGGTAGGATTAGATAGCAAAATGTTCGTTGCTTGATTCTGTGATTTGAAGAACTACACAGGGGATATCCATTCTGAGAGATTTTTAAGAAGATTTTCCTGAAAGCCTGAACTTGTCCTGGCACATGCAGCATGAGGAACCAGCGAACATCAGACCTGGAGATTCTGGAGCTCCACAGTGGCTTTCAGCTCAGTTACTTGCCATGGTGGGTGCTTCTTTTCTGTGAAAATATATGCTCGTTACTAGCATTACTTTTTTTGTTTACCCAGATTCTGGTGCTACTTAGTTGGGACTTTTGCCTTGAGGCAGTTTAAAACTCCGTAGATATTTTTTTCGTACTATATGAATGGGTAATGCTCGTACCATTTTTTAGGAACGTTGCGTATGTGATTAGAAAAACGAACACGTTGACTGTTCTGAAGTTTTTTTATTTATCTTTACTATTAAATGGGAGTTCAACGTACGTTGGTGAAGCCAAATTTTCTGCCTCCGTTTTCTGCCGAACGATTCCTGCCGTCCTCGATCGCTAACATGGGCCGGCCCATGTAATGAAAGAGAAACAAATTCAATCTTTCCTTCCTCAACGTACGTTACTTGCCAAAATAACTATTTCCTTAATGCAATGAAAGAGAAACAAATCATACGTTACTTGCCAAAATAAATATTTATAAGGTAATCTTGGAGCTCAGAAACAGTTATCGTAGACTTAAACTTCATAATTAAAATCAGAACTGCAATTTGTTATTTGATTATTTTGTGAGGTTCCAGATATTAATATATGACATTAGGAAGCAAAATATTGTTAATCATTAGCTCAGCGACTTTGTTTCCATTTTGCAGGTTGATGTCCCAGGATCTGCTGATTCTGTATTATCCATGTTAACATATGATGGTTCACTGATTGAAAGTTCATCGTGGGATGTTGGCTGGTCATTGGCCGATGTCAATCAGAAGCAGGTTGTCTATTGATCAAACTAAAATTTCCTGTACTGATTTTATAGTGATGGAATACTTACAACTATCAGCCATTATCAGGTTGAAAATGATGTCCGGTCTTCCCTTGAGTCTAACAGGAAGAATATGTATGCTGATTCAGTTGACCCGTCAATATTAGCCAAGTCAGCCACAAGAATTGCCATATTAGGAATTTCAGCCTTAACATCAAATGTAAGGGTCATCTGACACATTCTCATTTGATCTTTAGCACCTTCAGCATTATAAGGTGTACACTGTACTTTTTCTTGAATTGATGATCTTGGCCAATGGTGTTCAGAATGCAAGACATATCAACGTTTCACCTATGACACAGCGAGGGGACTCTCTGACGGTAGTAGGGTCTCCCTTTGGCATCCTGTCACCATTCCATTTCTTCAACAGGTAAATATTGTTTCTACTGCTTTAGTTCCATTTGCACCAAGCGTGTTTGTAAGTTCAATCAATCATTTTCAGTTAAATACAAGTTTGTGCTATTAATCATTGTACTGTTAAACTCCAAACAGTTGAAAACCTGATGCCATTATATAACTGGCTATGCAGATAATACTTAACTCTGAAGTGTTGTTTATGTTTTCTCTGTACGTCCACTAAAGCTGAAGAGCAGGGATGGTCTAATTTTGTTCAGGGCATGTGTATGAACCTGTGAATTCTTATTAGTTGTCAATTGGAAAGACATGCATGCAATCATTCACTATAAATGTCATGTTTATTCGAAAAAAGAGAGGTATTGTCAATTTAATCCATAACATCATTGTTGTTCTTTAAGCAGTATATCAGTTGGAACTGTTGCAAATTGCCTACCGCCATGTGCTGTCAGGAGTTCACTGCTGATGGCCGATATCCACTGTCTCCCTGGTATAAATATGACTGTCTCTCTTAGAACATGCACTATGACATCTCTTAGAACATACACTATGACATCAGCTGTTAACAGATTGTCAAATATTCTAAGGTATGGAAGGTGCTCCAGTGTTTGACAAAAATTCTTGTCTTGTGGGGATGCTGATGAAGCCACTAAGACAGAGAGGCAGTAGCATACAAGTTCAGGTGAGTTTACTGGTGTCAGTAATTGATTTTTGCCCATAGAAGTATAGAACTATATGTAAACTTAGCTATCTGCATGACAGCTTGTGATTACATGGGATGGAATATGCACTGCATGGAGCAGCAACAAACTCGAGGAAATTGAGCAAGTATCAAATGAACTACTTGATGTCAATAATGCAAACAGTACAACAACTGAATCATGTGGCATGGATAACCATAGGAGGCTTGTTTGTAATTCGGCCAATGGTCTTAATCTTTATAGCATTCCTTCACTCAGAGATGCTCTATCCTCTGTTGTTCTTGTCACGGTCGGTGATACATCTTGGGCTTCAGGTATTCTCCTCAACAAGAATGGCTTAGTTCTGACAAATGCTCATCTTTTGGAACCTTGGAGATTTGGGAGAACTTCACCTCCAGGTTTACAAAATAAAACCACCTCACTTGCTGGAGAACATCCCCTGAAGAACAAAGTAAACTGTTGCAGTCACAACAATGCACATTGTCCAACGAAGATGCCATTAACAATGAGGTTTCATTGTTTAGTTTGGGTTTCAAAAGAGAGAAGAGAATATCTGTTCGTTTGGATCATGGTGAGAAACAGACATGGTACAGTGCTAGTGTGGTTTTCGTCTCCAAGGGGCCGCTTGATGTTGCCTTGCTTCAAATGGAAAAGGTTGCGATTGAATTGTGTGCAATTAGACCAGAATTTGTTTGTCCAACAGCAGGCTCGGCTGTATATGTTATTGGGCATGGCCTTCTTGGACCTCGATCAGGTAATAAGCCTCAGAATCATAGTTTTCAAAATGTGCTTAAAGCATTTTGATGTGCAATTTTTGGCATGTATATCTCAGCTATTTTTATTATTACACCGTTGATATTTGAGTATTTGTCTGTAGGTCTATGTTCCTCCCTTTCCTCTGGGGTGGTCTCAAAAGTCGTCAAAATCCCGTCAGCTCAACATTCTCAGCTGCCTAGCACTTCAGAGACTGACAACATGGACATGCCAGTAATGCTGCAGACAACAGCGGCAGTTCATCCAGGAGCTAGTGGTGGTGTTCTTGTTAATTCACATGGTCGAATGGTTGGGCTAATAACAAGGTATAAACAAACTCTGTTATACAACAGAATGGACAGCACTTTCCAATTGCATAAGATTTATATCAACATTACCAATTTGTGGTAGATATGAACTGTTCGAACCTTACTTTTAACTTCATCTTAGTTTTCCTGCTTAGCGCATGGAGTGACCTACTTCGTTACTGTCCTTGATTCTAGTGATTGTATGACTGGCTTTACAGTCATCTTATTTCTTTTTTATATCCAGCAATGCTAAGCATGGTGGTGGGAGCACAATACCTCGTCTAAATTTCAGCATCCCCTGCAAATCTTTGGAGATGGTCTTCAAGTATTCAGGTCCGACCTAATTTTGTTCAAATCATTTCTCCTTTATGTCATCAGAGCCTTCCAGGGAATATAGGAGTTCTCAGCTTTCTCCCCTTTTGAACAGAAAATAGAGATTCCACAATTTTGGAGCAGTTGGACAAACCCAGTGAATTGCTCTCGTCAGTGTGGGCACTGGCACAAGCACCGCCATCGCTCCCATTTCTCACTAGTCCCCCTGAAAAGAGCAGAGAGGGAAAAGCTTTGGAGTTCTCAAAGTTTCTCGCCGATCAGCAAGAAGCTTTGAGATCTAGAAGTGATATAGAGGCTTTCCTTCGACACAAGATTCCCAGTAAAATTTAGATTGGATTGTTTCTGCAAAGCACAAATGGATAGTAAAGTACCCTTAACATATAGGAGTGCAGGAAAGGAACAAAAAATTAAGGATTCAGAATTTCAGATAACCTCGACGTCAAAATGGCATGTTGTTTTTTTTTTTGCGATGGAAAGTTGCAGTTACATCCAGCCACGAAACTTACAGAAAAACCCAGGAAACATAAAAATTACAAGGAAATCCTCCTGAGCCGCGGCTTCGTCTTCGTCAAGCCCGACGCTGCGCCGGCGAAATCCGCCGCACCACCTCCGAAAGCTTGGACTGGGAGGCCCCCCATCGCGGACAGAGAGTCGACACTCCTCGGTGCAGAAGCACCTCCACCAAGCTCGACGGACGACGACGCCACTAATGGCATGTTGTTAACTGAAAGTTCTACTCCCTCCGTTCACAAAAGGATGTCTCAATCTTTTCTAGATTTGTAACAAATCTAGAAAAGATTGAGACATCCTTTTGTGAACGGAGGGAGCAGAAGATTCGGTGAAGACCTTCGAAGCATACTCTGTACTGATGAATGCACAGAATCAGAGCGAAAACATCGAAGTTAATTCAAGAAAGTTGACATGTCTTCAGAAATTGTATGGAGATACAGAAAGGAATACAGTCTTTGTACTAACTGAAAATAAAATTTTCTGCCATCTGCCCGTGAGTTGGACTAACAGTGTTTTTTTAGCATCTGCAATTAGTCTGACACCCTGAACTAGGTTTTCTGATTCATCCCGACAAAGCCTTTGTATTCATAATGAAAATCAATCTTGGTTTCTCCTCAAAACCATTCTGGGATTTTGATATCCCAATACTACTGTACTTTAGCCACATTTACGCCTTTGTCATCATGCTATCTTAGTGATGAAAATGGTGGGCACAGACAAATGATGTGTTCATCCAGCGAATTTCTTTGGATTGTTAATACATAATATAGATACATACAGTCTGAATTAAGGTCCATCATTCATGCGCTAGTTCCAATCATGCCGGAAAGTGATGTAAAACAGTTCCGCATCACGCCTCAGAAGGGGCACTGTAAAACATGCCTTCAAAACAATGTACAGTTTAGTTCAACAACATTCAAGTGATCAAAACAATGTTCAGTGTAGTTCAACAACATTCAAGTGATACTACCAAAACATTCTCCTTTTCTAGGGCAAAAATTCTCTCATTAGTCAAGAAACTAGGGTCCATCTGCCTTTACAGTAGGAGATGAAAATCAAAATTCTAAGATTTTCTTGTTCCCTGGAGACAGGCCCATCCATCCATTTCAGATACTGATACATTGTCCAAGTATGTGGAGTAAGCTTTTTTGATCTTTGGAACCTGCATTAGATGAAACATAACTGAGGTACCGAGAGAAGCATCATAATTAAGAAAATAAAACTGTGAAACTATTAAATTTGGGAAATAATCAAATTCCTTTACCTGCTCACACAATATCCCTGAAACAGCAAGTGTTCCACCGATTTTTGCGTAACCAACTATATCCTCGACCAGCTCCAGCAAGGGATTCTGCAGTATATTTGCTGCAACAATGTCGAATGTCCCCTTTGAGGACTTCAGCTCAAGGTTATTGCTGGGTTTTTTCTCTTCTGATTTGTCAATGTTGCTTGAGAAGCATGAAGGCTCCACACCCGTTGGTACCAACTAAACTTGCATCTTGTTGGAATCCATACCATTCAGCAACATGTTCTCCTGAGCAGATTCTACAGCTTGAGGGTCTATGTCTATCCCGGTGGATAGAGCAGCACCCATCTGCATTTCATAAGCCAACAGTGAGTGGATGAAATAAGGTATTAGTGATGTCTTCTCGAGAAAATTGCTGGTATAGTAAACAATAAGAGCAGAGCACAAAGACATGATACCTTCAAAGCTGCAATACTCAGTACTCCAGTGCCTGTTCCGTAGTCCAAGATATGCTCACCCCCTTTAATAACTTCCTTCAGAAATAGAAGGCACAGCTTAGTTGTGGGATGCTCCCCAGTTCCAAAAGCCAGACCTGGATTGATGATTATATTTGTGGCACGTGGATCCTGTGAATGGAAAATGATGAACATTATACATGACGAAGTATCTCTCATTTCAAGTACTCGGTAGATGATCAGATAAACATAAATGACACTTGTCAAGGAAACAACATGATGTATACAGACATACAGGGGGAGTTCTCCACTTCGGAATAATCCAAAGGCCATCGATAACTTTAGTAGACTTGTACGATTCCTGCACAAATAACAGTAATGTTCTCATCTCAAGTATCTGCCAAGCAAATCACTGTATATGTGCATGAAGTACTGCAGTGAAGTGGATACTTGCACAGGTGCGTGCGTGAGAACTTGAGGGCAAAGGTTGGACCAATGTACTTCAGAGATCATGGAAACTATACAGCATCTAGGAGTAGATCATATGCCTGACCTGCACAAGTGTCACCCAATCGCACTGCTTTCCTACAGAGGTTTCGTACGCTGGGCTGTAGTCCAGACCAGCTGAGCTTGCAGCACTGGAAACGCTCGAGCCCACGTTCTCCCCGTATGCAAATATGGTCGTTATGGAGATCTGCACAACAGGTGACTGAGCTCATTAGTTTATTCGACGAATTTCGTGCCTCGTCTGCAGCGAGTAATTGAGCCATGAACTGAACGATATGAGCAGAATTTCTGCAGCTCGGGTTGTAGGACTCCAAAAAAATGCAGAGAGAATAAACTCACCTCGTCGAGATTTGCAGCGTCGGCAATGTCGTCCACGGTGACGGAGCAAGCGCCAAAGCACAGGAGAGACTCGGAGAGCAATTCCTGGATTGCGACGAGACGAAACTTTTGTTAGTTAAAACTCTGAAAACAACTGAAGAATAGGTGAAAGGCAGCGGGGTACTGACAGCGTCCTCCTTGCGGCAGCGGATGCGGACGGAGAGGTAAGGCGCGGACAGGTCGTACCCGGCGGCGGAACTGGAGGGTGTCTCGTCGTCCACGCTAACCGCGCGGGCGCAGAAACTCCTGCCTCGCCAGGACGGCGCCCTTGCGGCGGCATGGATCTCGCCGATGTGGCAGGCCGAGGGGCGAGCGGAGAGCATTAGGAGAAGGGGCGAGAGGCTACCGCAGCCGCCGCCGCCGCCGCCGCCGTGGCCGGTGCTGTAAGTGGAGCAGAGCGATAGGGTTTGGGGCGAAGCGAGCAGGAGGCGGCGGAGAGGGGCGCGGCCGACGCGCACCAGCGGCAGCATCTCGGCGGGCGGCACACTGGAACGGACGGTTCGGTGCGGCGCGCGGGCTCGGAATATGACCCTGATTTGTTGGGCTGCAACGTGTGGCTTCGGTGGATACAGTACTCTCTTCAGCGCCCGTTTTCGTTTTCTGCCGTGGTCCCTTTCTTTTCTCAATTGCTTGGCCGTTTGGATCATTTTGCGAGTCTTGTATTTTTGCTAGTCTTTTCTCATCTCCGTCACCTTGCTCTCTAATGGCGATGATGCTTCTTGTCTTGGTTGTCCACCCATGCGTCTTCCTGCGGGTCAAGTTCCCGGTTCCGGCCAACAACAGGCACCCGATTGTCGGCGTGGATCAGGTGATTCCCCCGTTGATATGACTCGCTCCTTCAAAACCCGCCCTACGTGGTGGGTGGATATTATGGCGACTCAAGCAAGGTTTACTCTTCAGGTCTATGTCGATGACCGAGTGATTGCTTCGTCTCCCTCATCTTCCCTTTGAGCTCGACGGTAACGATGATTTGGTTCAAATAGATTATGTTCCTAGTATTTTTTTCTCGAGAACCACTGTTCCAAGTATTTTGTTCCCAAGGAGTTATTCGTATTTTCTGTTATGCAGGGGATTTTCGGAAACTACGAATGCAATCTAGGATTTTCGGAGATGATTTTTTTCAAAATTTGAAAACAACATTTTGAATTTTAAAAATCAGAAAAAAATGCAAGATGTAATCAATGACGTATTCTACGAAACTGCGAAATCCCAACGCGTAATATCTACAATTATTGGCCACACAAAAATGAAAAGATATGACAAGATTTGGAGGTTTGAAATTTTGTATTTTCTACTACTCCCTCCATCACAGTTTATAAGGCATAATTTGCAATTCTCTGGGAGCTAGGTGAATTGCTATAGGGCGAAGGAAACATCATATGACGCATTAAATTATCGGTTTGTGCCTTATTTCGGTATAGATCGATGTCAAATATAAATGCAGAGAGTACTTTATTGCCAATCGGCCAATAAGAGTAATTTCTGGGTGGGCTAGCACGGTTTACTCTCTTCTAATTGAGCATTAATTGCCTAAATTGTGTCTAACTCTTGAGATTTTCTAAATTTCGTATTATGCCTTACAAACTGTGATGGAGAGTACTTTAGATTCACAATTTTGTCACTTTTACACATCTAGGAATGGCGCATTGTTTTTTTTTAACTAGTAGAAATTCATTATATACATATATAATTTTTTGGAATTTTGAAACTTGAAAATGCCTTTTTCGAAGAAAAATCCGTAAAAGGGCTCCGTGTAGCCCGAGATTCGAAACACCGTACTTGAGAATTTTCAGTTATTTGGGATAATTGTCCCAGGGTTGGATGTTTATGTGTAATTTGTTTTCTTTATTACTCCCTCTGTCCCGGTTCAAAGGCCTCAATTGGCAAATCTCTGGGCCGGTACTAACTGTTTGGACCGAAATCTTGCATGTGTTGGTGAGAGAGGCAACCAGCCACTAGCTGAGAGGGAATTATGTTAATGCGCCTAAGAGGTGGGAAGTTTTGGTAATGCATGATTTTTGCATTGTTCCATTTGAACTAGGACGGAGGGAGTAATAAGTTTGGGAATTGTAAAAACATATCAACTGTTTTTAACCACTCCATTAATACATAACTCCAAAATACAGAGACAAGGAACCAATTAATTTTCTTAAATACTGCAAAAACGGTGTACGAGATTCTAAACGTTGTGGATAGACGTGCCATAACAAATCAACCACCCACCAAGTGGTTTTCCACTGCTTATAACTTAATGCGCAATCAATTCAACTAAATGCACCATAAGGACTTGATCGCAAGTGTTGATTTTATACATCCACTCCCCCAAGTAGGCAAGAGATGTTCCTAGTGGCTAGTTACTTTCATGAGGCAAACTTTTCAAGCTTATATATCTGATCGAACATTTGCCTTTTCCATCGAGTAGAGCCCGTGTTTAATACGCCAATCCATGCTAGGTGAAGAGCAAATTGATGGTTGGAATTCACGTAGAACTTATATATTTTCGTGTGATGGCATATAACAGAGCAAGGTGAAGGAGCACCTAGCAAAGTGACATTGGTACCCAAGTCCATGGAGGCTAGTGCAATGGCTATGCTATGGTAGGATTAGGAGACGTTGGGAATGGTTGTCTTACATTCCTGCATGTCATTCATACATTATCTTGTCATCTTCCGTTACAAATGTGTGTTACAGAATTGTCCACTGAAGAGTGAGGTAAGGCCCGACTGCATAGGAGAACCAAATCAGGGACATGCTATTGAAAACGAATTGTACTCCGAGTTCCAACTGTGTTGATATATGTGACTATGTGAGCTATCAGAGAGGCAATGTCTTGCGATGAAGTCATGGTTTCTAGTAGGACCCTAGTGCAGTTGTTGACCTTCACTCGTAGCGGTGGAGGCAAGGGTCCCGATCTTGCCCCTTCATCTTAGAAATCATGTTGATAACAGAAGAGCGCCTCTGAGATTCCGAATGTGCTACAAGGATTTGGGGGAGATACAAGAGGTGTTGGATTTCGGAAAGTCGACAAGGATCGTCTTTAGATTCCTTGATGTCTTGAGCCTAAATATTTCGAATGTCAACAATCGAGGTTCAGGTAAAGCTCGAGTGTTTCATGTAGCCCACTAAACACTGCATATACTAATGATGATCTAACAAATGACCTTAGAACGTCAAGTGGAGTTCCCGAACCGAACTGCCACGATAGAGAGGTACGCACGCGTATGCCGTATGCATACAAAATCCGCGTTCGACACCTGACCAAGAACACCAGGAGGCGTTGTAGAATGAAGCAACAAGGAAGTCACCCCGAACAAAGGATGGCCATAAGATACAACACTCCTGATTGGACACCTAGTTTTGTCTCCTGTAGTGACCCAGCACACCACTGCATGTTGTAGTGTACAAGTCGTTGACATAATACT
Organism: Poa pratensis; assembly: GCA_947311845.1. Taxonomy (NCBI): domain Eukaryota; kingdom Viridiplantae; phylum Streptophyta; class Magnoliopsida; order Poales; family Poaceae; genus Poa; species Poa pratensis. The sequence goes on along the minus strand of CAMZMU010000059.1, from coordinate 39,210,454 downwards.
CACGGAAGGACCATTTCGTAAATATTACATCCTTCAGAGTAGTACAACAAAAACATAGTCGGTCCAAGGTAACACTATAGGATTACAACACTATTCAGTACAAAATCTCGAGAACCTCCTTTACATACAGAAGTAGGTCTCGTGCAAATGAAACTCTCAAAAAGATCCAAGTCGTAGTAATAAGCTGAATATCAGCTCTACCTCTAACTTCTGATCCACTACTGCTGTTGTCACAACCCTAATCTATCCATCTGGAATTTCGGTGTATAGAGTTGTGCTCCTCCACCCAATTATAGTCGTCTTGTCCATAGGCATTGTTGTCGACGTGTTCACCGTTGCACTGTTGTCGCCACGCATCCGTTGACGAAGTAGAGGTTGACTTCTTCAGGTCCACCAGGTTGATTTGACTCCTTGCCAAAGATCTCATCAACATCGCTATGGATTCATGTCCTTCCTCTGCTGTCTCCAATAATCTAAGCAGGGGTCAACGGAGGAAAGAGTGAGCAACACGAGCGTTACTCGGCAAGTTCATATAATAGGAATAAGGTGTTTTATGCACTAGCTACCATCCATACCAAAAGGTCATGGATGAACATGCATATCTTTGTAAAACATTTTTAGGAAAAGATTCATTTTATCTTCAGAAAACTATGCCCGTCATCCATTCACAGGTGCTAGGGCTTCATGGAGCCACCTTTCCTGCAGCGTTCGCAGCTCCTTCCCGGAACAGGGAGTAACATGTCACAATTCTTTACACTCTGCAGAGGTGCCTTACTTTACCCATAAGAGATCAAGATCATGTTGCACAACCAGGTGTACTTTCCTGTCCACACTTCCTATGGTGTGGGGCCCGATTGTTGATCCAAGCCATTCGCCGTGCTTCTCCAACAACCCCGCATGCCCACCCAATTCATGCATAGCAGAATCACCCCTGGTTCTACCCCTCACGATAGATACCTAGGCATCCCCTTGCAGACCATCATAGGCACCAGAGTCCGTGGGCATTAAGGGGTCCCACCCATGTGCATGTAGTCCCGCAAGACCTACAGCGTACGGCTCTGGCTGCCCGTTGATATGCGAAAGGGAGAAGATCACAGATGACTTTCCCGTCCCATTCCAAGTCTCATGGTTAACGCTTCATTTACGGCGCAAGAACACTGACGGCATTGGTTATTAAGTCCTAGATAATACTTTCCCGTGCAAATGGAACCTCCACCAACCACATCATACCATGGTTCCATCTGCCAGCCAACAATATATTTATATAGCAATTCACATCATTCGAAAATAGGTTTTAATTTTTCATGCAACGATAAACAATAGTATTTCGCATTTACTTTGATAAACATAATCAAGTAGGACATGAGCAAGAGTGAACTTGCCTGTTTGACTGCAAGATTATGCAGCCAAGGTCTTCGATACACTAAAGACTCCAAAATCTGGAAAAAAACGTCATTTGTCCGGTAAGGACTAATGTTTGAAGAAGCAATATGCTATTATGCACAAGTATGAGATGCATTGCCCTAAACCCCGTAATTGACTCTCGATGGTTGAGGGTTGTTTTGAGTTTGGTGATTATTTTTAGATTTGTTTTATCTTCAAGTTTACTTCACAAGAAAGATGAATATAAACTTTAATCCTAAAGTATCATATTAAGCATAATAATGAAGTAAAACAACATCATAATACTAAATGGTTGTTTTAGGGTTGGTTATTATCATTTTTATGTTTGTAAAGTACATGTTTTGACTTCAATTAATTGAAGAAATGGTGTAGTAATTTTATTCATGAATACAAAAAGAATAACTTTTGAAGAAATGAATCATATATATTTGTTGGTATCATACCATAATGGTACTTATTTAATTGATGGTATATTATTAAATATTAAGAGTAATTACTTATGTGTTTAACTTTTCTTTAAGTAATAAAATAATATGACTTAAATACTAACACTTGGAAGAAACACAACAAGTAAACTTATATCATGAAGTAATTATTAATTTGGGTTAAACACTTGAAATTTATAACACAAAATTAATCCAATTATTAAAGGTATTAATAATAGTGATCAAGTTTTATTAAATAAAGAATTTCACTTTTATGAATTAAGAACTACATGATATATTATAAAGTAATAAAATGATAAATTTATATGTTGATAGATTCATCTTTGTATTGTTAAAGGGTTCTTGAATAATTATTTTCCTTATGGAAAATATCATTTTAAAAACCACTTAAGAATATTAGTGAAACATGTTCACAAATGGAATTCTAAAAATGGTCATAATGTTGTGATGGAAATATATTTCCATATTTGTAGTTAAACATGTGGAGCAATTTGAATGGAATTCAAATGCATTCCAAAATAGCATTATAGATAAATTCCATAGTTAAATTAATAAGTAAATTGTTGTTTCAATTTTTAAAGTGATTTAATCTTAGTCAAACAAGTGTTTGATTTATGAAAACAGATAGATTTATTTTTCTGTTCATTTTTGTATATTATTTGTATTTTTCTGATTTTATATGAAATAGTTATGAATTTCCAAAGTTTATTCAATTTAAAATATTTCTGGGATTATTTCCTTATTAATTTTTGATTTATGAAATGACCAAAATGCCCCTGGTCAACCCTGGTTGAACCAGGCCAAGACCTGGCTCGGGTCGGTGGTCAACCCGACCGAGCCCACTCTCTCACTCGCTCTCCTTCTCTTCCTCGTTCCTCTCTCTCGACCACCATGTCGCCGTCGCCGCTTGAATACGGCGAGCTCCGGCAGACTCCGCTACCGTGCCATAGCGCAAACGATGCGCCCCGCCGTCCTCTCCAATCCCACCCCGGCGATTTACTCCTCTTCGCCGGATGCGGCCGTGCGCGACCCGTACCCGAGCCTAGGGTTCCAGTGGCAGCGCGGCATCGCCGTGCTCCCAGCCCTTGCTGCTCCGCCGTGGCTGGTGTGGAGTTCATTCCCGTGCCGCCGTGGTTCTCCATTGGCCACACGGGCACTGCCCCATCGTCGTGGAGCTTCGACCATGGGCGCTGGTAAGCCTTCTTTCCTCTCCTCTCTTCTCCTTCCTTCTCCTGGCCTATGGCCCTGCTCTGTGATGTGTAGCATGTAGTAATTTTTAGGTTTTCCATTGCCAGGTGTTGTGCTGCCTTGTGGCTCCTGTGGTGTTCTCTGGATGATCCTCTAGTGCTCCTATAATATTTGAGGAAGATGATCTAGCTAGTAGATGTGGCTGTGGTGATAATTGCTTGTGCTATCTTTTGCTAATCTCAATTATCTGCCAAATGCAGAGTAGCAAGTGTGTGCTACTCTGAGGTATTAAGTTCAGAGATGTGCCACTGTTATGTGCTGTTGTGTGTGCTAGAATTGTACTAGCCATTACTGTGGTGTGCAGGTGATGTTGTTCTGAACCTTGGGTTCAGAAAATGCTTCTGATGATTTGCCCCTTTGTTATTATGCTCTAAATGTGCCCTGTGGTAGTGTAATTCGTGTGTTTGAGCTAAATTCTTTAACTTTGCTTGCTGTGATGCCTCAATTGAGTTACATAGAAGCATCTTGATGTATTTAGCTAAGGCAATTTTGATTATACTGCTCAGTGGTGCTTTTAGTGCATATGTGTGCTTGTGGTGCCTCTCCCCTTTGTGGGTTTTGTACCCAGCATCAAATACTGGATCTGTGCTTCACACATAGCTGTGAAAAGCAATATTTGCTTATGCCTTTGCTCAAAATTTGTGGGTTATTTGCCCCTTGCCTATGATGCACAGGCTGAGGCCATGATTAAATAAGAACAGATGCTTGCTTGTGATTTTAATTCCCTGTGATGTTATAGCGTAGCATCCCTATGCCTAGCTGAGGGAAATACACTACACCCCACTTATGTGTATCTAGCAGATCAACTCGCTAGAGAAAATAGAGATCAACCTGTGATCTGGTGTGGTGGTGGTGTTGTGGTGTTGCTTGCGGTTCTGCTGCTTCCTTGATCAACAGATCTTATGGTTCTCCTCCTTGTTCACCTTTCTGGCCTTCTCTCCTTGCTCCAGCTTGCTCTTGTCCTTCCTATCCCATCATGCTTTCCTTTCAACAGAGATTGGTGGTGTGGTATGGGTGGATTGGAGTGATTTGTGATGAACTGTGGTTCCTGTGTGCTGTGAGCCGTGAAGCTCGAACTGGTTCTATTTGGTAGTGCACTATTGCTAGTTTGCTAGCTGCTACGAGTCCTTGCTCTTATCCCCTACTGGTTGTGGTGTTGTGGTGTTGACAGCTAGGTGAGTTGCATGGATGTATGAGCTGTGTGCTTGAGCTGCCTGCCTGCTACCCCCCAGATCTTTTGACCTGAGAAGCATGACTTCGGCTGGTTTGGAATTATCCATAGTGGCTTCATTATTTTCTCATGCCAAGTGGATTTCTTTGCCTTAGCCAGTGATGTTGCTCTGAGGCTAATTCTTTTGTAAAGAACAGATGCTTCACTAAGTTCCTTGTTTTAAATCCGATGATGTGTTTAGTAGTGCATCACACTACCAAACTGAGGATAATCCTAACCCTAATCCCCTCTTGTCTATTTATGTCTTTCTTTTTATTTGTTTTGCAGGAACAAGTTGAAGCTGAGATTAAATTTGAAAAGAGGATAATACAAGACTTCTAGTTTAGGAATAGATGTAATTATCATTTTGTAATTTTGTGTATTGTAAACCATTTGTAAAGACCATGTATTATTGTAATTATTCAATAAAGTTATTTGTTTTTGTCATTCAATAATTTTATAAATTGTAATATGTGTTGTGAAGATTTAAAATATTCAAACAACTATAAATTCATTTACTTAATTATTATTTCTATAATTTTATTGTTCCAATTTGAATTACTTTACAAATTCAACTTATTTGAATATTCAAATTGGATTCAAAATTCCCACAACAAGTAAATTACCTAGAGATCATGTCGAAATTTATTGCATTCACCTAAGATGAACTAAACCCTAATTCATAACGATGAATTAACTCCGATCACTCCAGGGTTTTGATTTGCGAAAAATTTGTTCGGGTTTTTCAAATGCATCCATGCAGATGCACAAATTCCTATTTCTGCCCTCCGTTAGTTCCTAAACGCTGGGATATTACATCTGTGTTCTTCAGTCCTTTGTTGAACGACCATGAACCTAGCGAACGATTCTGAATGTATCCCCTGCTTGCTTGTCTATTGCTTCTTTCTTCCTCAGATTGGTATACTCCAGATACTAGTTGAATGTGTCCATTGAGTAAGGCGGGTGAAATCGGAATGTGCTTTGGTAACATGCCCTCGATATGTAGTATTCCCTCAGATGGCATTGTACATTGTGGGTGGATAGTATGACGACTCAAACAAGGTTTCCTCTTCAGGTCTACGCCAATTACTCAACGGTTCCTTTGTTCTCCTTCGTCTTCCATTTGAATTCGACGACCGTTGGGATTTGAGCGGTGGTTGATTCCTTTCCAAGTATTTTCTCCGGAGGACTTACTTCTATTTTGTATGTTACGCGGGAGATTTTCAATTATTTGGGGTTAAATTGTCCCACAATTGGATTTTTGTGGTGTAATTTGTTTTCTTTATTAATATATATTGGAATAGTGTAAAAACACGCTTTTACTCTTTAACCCACTCCATTAGTATACAACTCCAAAATATGTAGACCAGGAACCAATTCATTATCTTAAATAGTGTAAAAACAGTGTACGAGATTTAAAGGTTGTGTATAGAGCTTGATGGCAACGGCGATTTGAGTGATGAGCAACTTTGTTTCAAGTATTTTTCTCCCAAGGACTTGTATTTTTATGTTATGCAGGGTTTTTCAATTATTTGGGGATAAATTGTCCCTTAATTGGATTTTTATGGTGTAATCTGTTTTCTGTATCAATATATTGGGAAATTGTGGAAAAAATATCAACACGCTTTTACCATGCCTTAACCCACTCCATTAATACATATCTCCAAAATACGGAGGCCCGGGATCCAATTCATTATCTTAAATAGTGTAAAAACGGTGTACGGGATTTTAAATGTTGTGGACAGAGTTGTGCCACAGCAAATCAACCACCCAACAAGTAATCATCCACTGCTTATATAACTCAATGCGCAATCAATTCAACTAGATACATTATGCCGATCACGTTACTGAGGGCATCAAATTGGTCCATGAACATTAACGTAAAGCAACCACCATTTCAAACCCGACAACTTCGAGAGAAAAAAAAGAGAAACCGAGACCTTCGTAGCTGAGCTTGGGCAAGTGCTCACTATCTTAACCCTCTCCGCAATTCCATTGTCCCTCAGGGATCTACTGGAAACCAGGCAATTAGAGACTTTTTTTTACTGAGACCATCGACTTCCCACGATCCCAATTAGATTACCCGATCAGTGCAGGGGCGGCACGTGCTGTTCCTTTGCACAGTGCATTCCTTCTTCTTCTTTTTTCCCTCAAGATTCCATAGACCAGGTTGTTTTGTTTTCTTCGCTAGCTATAGGGGACTATAGTACAACTCCAGCCAGTAGGCCTAGCGAAGCATCTTGTTGATTGGACTTGAGCCAGGAGGAGTACGTACGGCCGTGCGGCGGCGCGGATTTACCATACCCTACCCCGGCAGCTCGATCTCGAACTTGGCGCGTCCTCCAGCCATACTGTATATCGTGAGCGACGGGCCTTTTACTACTACTAGTGGGCTTTTCTTTCCGCTTCACGGGCTGGCAGCAGTGCTAGTACCGTCGTCAGCTTCGCGTGGGGTCAACGACGACCAAGACAACTTTATGACGATGTGTTTGCATCGGCTGCCGATGCAGATACTCTGAGGTGTACCTGTCTGACGTGTACAACAAGGCATGCGTGGCATGACCTCAGAGTGGGATTGTCAAACAGAGTGCACAGAGTCTTCTGTGACTGTGAGACCGTGAGTGTATATAGGCTGGACTGTAATGGTCAAACTGTCAAAAGATCGTTCCATTTCTGTTGTTTTCTCCCCTCCCCTTGATGTATCCATATCTGTATATGTTACAGCTCCAGGTTTTTGCCTCTGATATAGGAAAAAAATTCAGGTGGAGGGTTTTCTCCCTCCCCCGGTGACGCTTCAAAAAAAAACTGTCAAAAGATGCAGAACCAGATGCAGAACAGAAGGGCGGTCAAATTCACTCTTCAGATCGGTTTGAGCTTAGACGGAGACCAAGAAGAATTACCGCTGCAGGCGCAGCACCACTCAATACATATATGGGAATAAACAACCAGGTATTTTCCTTTGTTTGACCTGTTTTACACCGCTACTCAATTTGACTAGTCCACTTTATGTTTTAACCACTTCACAGGATAACACGGTAGTACTTACTAGTATAATTAAAATAAGTAAAGATACGGATAATAAACACTACTACTTTGACGCCACTTTTTCTCCTATATTGAATGACCTATGTACAGGTTTTCACCGCATGCAGGTCCCTGCAGGCCATGGTAACTAGCGCGCGGTTGACTGATCAGGTTGACAGTGAAGAGAGCTGTCTGTGCCAACGAAATGCGCCTAGGCTTGCGCTTTCAGGGAGTACAGCAGTTCCTGGAGGAAAACGATGCAACAGTCATTGAAAGGAGAAATGGCGAAAAGAAGCAGCTAGGCAGTCAGTCATTTGGAGATGGAATTACCAGGTCACCAACACCGGAGGCGAGCGAAGGGTAAAGAGCCGAAAGTGATTCCTCTTCCTTCAATCTTTCGAGGCCGTCGAGCTGATCCGGCTTTGCCTCATCTGTACAGGTCTCTTCTTTCACAAAGGACCCGTTTCTGGAGTTCTTCCTGAAGTATATCTCCACCTCTTTGGCTTGCCGTGATAACTGAAGAGCAACAAACTGAAAGAGACGCAGAAGCAGAGTAAGCAGAGTGTTTGCCTATACATTTTGATCCAAGTCAAACAAAAAAACTGCATTGCAAACGGCAAGCTTGTAGGAACACGTGATTAGGGATGACCTGGCACAGATGGCGAACAGAGAATGTTGGCTGGCAACTGAGGTAGGACTTTTCCAGTTTCGGCATAGTTTGTCCATCCAGTTGAACCGGAACAAGATACAAGTTGAGCTGCACAACACAACAAAAATATTCAGCAAACCTAATGGATATACGCCATGGCCTTGGTGCACAAGATTCGCTTAGCCCAGGTAGCCATGTAGTATGTGCATGTGCTCATGTTTATATTTGCCTGTGCAGCACTAGAGAACACACGGAATAACACATACTACAACAAGAGAATGCATCCAGCCTTTTAGTATGTTTAGTAATATGAATCTTCTGAAACATAAAGTACAAAATAGTAATTGTATCATATCTTTTTAGTGGAAGCAACTGTAAATTTGAACTATTGTGATGGTCTGTTTTTACCTTACTATCAAACTCCTCAGCATTACGGAGATGATCCACGAACTTGGCAACACGCCCACCCTTGACCATCCTTCCACTGGAGCCACCGGCACTGCCATGCCGAGTTTGACTGCGGGTGCCATTTTTGCCCCAGGCAAGCATCTCTCCACGCAGTGGAGAAGTAGCCAAGATATCTCTGGCACCTCCCATGGCATCATTCTCCTCATAGCTACTCTCAACACTGTCAATAATCTTAGCAGGGGATGATCGTGGCACAGGCCATCTTCGAGCTCTTTTCAGCTTTACATCTGGTGAACGATCATCAACGGAAGACGATTCTTTGCTGCCGTCATTGCCATTTTCTTCCCTCTCATCATCATCAATGTCCGACGTGGCAATATCAGGAGAACTATTCCGTCCTCTCCTCTTTGTCCGCAGATTCCCACGAGTCTTTCTTGACGAAGCTATTGCTTTTGCAGTGGAGCGTTTCTTCACAAGTGCTTCTGTTTGTCTTCGAAATGTTTCAGCAATGGATTCTTGAATCTTTCATTATAAATAAAGCAAATGTCAATACCAAATAGGCAGGGAAAATAATTTCCCACAAGAAATAGACAGCAATAAACCAACCTTTTTGTTGCGAGTCTTCTCCTCCTCACCAAAAGCAAGTTCCTGGCATATCAAGTAAATTAGAATCACCAAGACAGGTACTACAACAAAAGCTAGATAAACAAGAGTAACAAGACAACTAAGCATGACGACTGGATAACTTATGCATCACCTCTTGCTCGTACTTGTCAATATCTGGATATAAAGCTAATATTAAAGCGTCAAAATTAGGATCATCCCTCAAGGAACGTCTGCTCTTGCAATGAGTGCGGCATGCCGGGCATTCATTATTTCTGCAAAAACACCGGCATCACTTATATTATCACTGAAATAAAGTATATATTTGGAATTTTCAAGCCCCCAATCAGGTTGGATTTACACTTTTTTGAAAGATGACACTGAGAAAAAACATCGCAGACAGACAATACAAGGGAGCATACCCAAGACGCATGGATTTATCAATGCAATCCCTACAAAACCGGTGCAAACACTCCATGACCGTTCTTGTTTTCCGGATAATGCCTGCAACAGAGGACCATAAGACAAGCCAATTCTCAGATATCACAGTTTGGACAGAGATGCTACTTAGTTTCACGACTAAAAGCTTACTCGTCCTATCATATAATAGCATAAAAGCTAGTTGCAACAGTGATCTGTGGACAGTCCAAATATGCATATTTGCGCAACAGAAACATTTGAACCTTCAATGTGCTAGTTTCAACTTGTAGTAAATAATTACGAAAACTCTGACATCTACATAACAAGAGCATCCAATTGTAGTTACAAGTAATGCTTTCAAGACAGAAATAATGCACAGTAAACATAATTGTTATCTCTGAATCTGAAAGCAAGTTGACAAGGCATATTCTCACCTAAGCATATAGGGCACTGCACTTCCTTCCGTATGTCCATTAATTTCACTAGTATGAACCTGCACAAGAAAACAATGTTTTTAGCTACCAGTTTCGATCGTTGAATAACATGAAAACAAGTCTTCCATTACCAATTGGCATATCAATTACTGACAGTGTTATTTTTCTTTTTTTAAGAAATATATTGCTGGAACATAAAGAACATAAATTTCAGGTCTTTGCAATGGGGCAACAGAAAACAGTGGAAAAAATGAAGCTAGTAGCACCCCAGGAGTACTTGAACACTGGAAACAAATATTTGACAGGCGAAACAAGAGTCCATAAGATTCAGTTAACCAGCTCAGAGATGTGAGCAGTACCAACAAAATACAAGAGATACATACTTGAAGGTCAGTAAAAACTACGCCTACATAATTATCTGGATCAAATCTGACAAGCTATGTGTGACACAATCTGTGAGTTTCTCTAATGAACAAAATGCTTTCCCAACAGGAAACTGCACTGCTTCTACAGTAAACGTGGCGCTGATTTGCAACTAGCAGCTAGTATTAACTGCAGGAGAGAAATACACAAAAGAAAAGATATTTACAGAAAAAGAACTCTAATCTATCATGTGTCCGCCTATGAATTCAGTAGCGAGGAAATATTCATCAAAAAAGCTGAGGATTTTAGTAAGGAAGAAATATTCATAAAGACAGCTGATGGAAGGTAAACCATATGCTATTACGTGAATAAGAAATGCCTGTGTACAAAACTGAATTAAGACGCCTAAACAGGGTAGTAAGACCTATCGCAGTCATGGAGGTCAGGATAGCAACAGTAAAACCAGATAAATATTCAGAGCACGACAAGACAATTCATGATCAAGAACTTTGCGAACTCTTCCAATGCACTGCAGGAAGCACGAAGAGGTTCCCAGTACAGGCGAAGGCGACACCTGTTACGAAACTGATACGGAAGATCTTACATGGGCTGGATGATCTTGGATGCTGTTAGCCATAAGAACATGGGGTCTCCATGGAACCACTGGACATGATGAACACGGGTGACAGACTTTGCTAGGGAGCTCACACGGGCGTCCAAGCATGGTGAGCCAATTGCGATCCAGGAGGTCGGGCTAGCATCAACGAGCAAGGACGAAAGAGTTGGCCGTGGACGCAGACGATTGAGGAGCACGAAAAACAGGGCACGGTGGAACTCTCCCAACAGAGCGCCGCTGAACCACGACGAACAGGACTGCCGGTTCAGATGTGTCCGGCGGCTCCGGCGTAACAGCTTCGGGGCACAGCGGCGATCCAACCTGGATGGCGCTCCCAGCATTTGGCGTCGGGAGCACGGCGCCTCCGCGGAGCCGTGTGACGAAAGCATGCATGCTACAGAAAGATCCCATGAGCCGGCGGTGACGGGAGCGGTCGCGCCGGCGCGGGACGACGAAGGAAGAGTAGGGCGCCGGGCCCGCCTGACGACGAGAAGGGCTCGTGGTGGCCCGCCGCCGCCACGACGAACCCGGACCAGCGTACGAGGCACGAGAGCACGATCGAGGAGATCCCATGCCTCGCGGGCGGCTGGAGCGGTGGAGCCGAGGAGGTAGCACGGAGCGGCCGCCTGCGGTGCCGCCGGCCTGGTCAGGTTCCTCCCGAGTCTCGACGGTGAAGTCCGGTACGAGCCCGCCGACCCGGCCGAAGCTAGCGTGCGGGGGACGCGGCGCGACGACGACGACGACAGGGAATCGGGCAGAGGAGGAGGAGGAGGAGGAGGAAGAGATGGGAAGGGGTGGGGAAGAAGGGAGAGAGGCGGTTCACTTACTCGTCCATGTCGGCGCCGTCGCTCTGCGACGACAGGCTGTCCTCGTCGTCCCCGCCGCCGCCGCCTTCCTCGTCCTGCTGTTCCCTCTCCTGCTGCTCCCCCGCATCGGAATCTGCCAAGGCCACGAAACCGAGTGAGCGGCGAGTCGGCGACCCCCGAGGAGAAGAGAAACAGGGGACGGACGCGAAGATGCGCGCGCGTGGTACGCATCGCGTAAGGAGGAGAGGGAGTCGGCGCGGCGCGTCGCTCGAAGCTCACCAGCGTGGTCGCGCCGCTCCTCCTTGGCAAGCTCCTCGGGAACGCCTCCGTTGGCCGTACCTCCGCCGTTGGCGGTGGGTTCCGTGGCAGAGCCAGCGGCCCCGGCGGCAGCTTCTTGGTCCTGGACGTGGCCGCCGTCCGGGGCAGCGGAGGACGGGTGCGGGCGCTTCTGCGCGGGCATTCCGGCTCCGCGCGGCGGTCGTCCCGGGCCCGAGGGGGAGCGGATGGATGGGCGGCGAGGAGTGAGGAGGAGGAGGAGGGAGGGGAGGTGGGTGGAAGCGGCTGGAGTCGAGGGAGGGAGGCGGAGAGCGAGAGAGAGGAAAAGAAAGGAGGCGAGGCAGGGGTGGTGTGTCGCGTGTAACTTTGGGTTGGTGCTACTGCTGTGCTATGCCTGCTATGCCGCCTGTGCCGACCCGGTGGACGGCTTGGTGCGATCAAATCAAAAGACCGGGAGGGAGGGGCTCGTCTCCGTCTCCGTCTCCGTCTCCGGGCCGGTTCGTCGTCGGTGAAACTTCTTCTGGGTCAACGCCGACGGGAACGACGGCCGCCACGCGGTAAACTGACGGAATTCCGAGGACGTTGCAGATTGGATGAGGCAATGAGGATTACCCGATGCAGGAAGCTTATGATTGGTCGTTCGTAGTACTCTGTCACTGTGTACTTGTGTGTTGTGTTGTGTTTTTTTTTTTTTTTTTTTGAGATTTCCTGATCTTAGTACAACTTGTAGTATCTGAACTCACGCACTACACACTCCACACACACACACAACACCACACACACGCCACCCGTGCGCAAGCTAGACCTAACCAGACTATACTAAGACTTGAGCCTCCGCGAGCCTAGATCTTCCGGGAAACCCTGCGTGGTGGGCACACCACAATACCAGTGTAGAACCGCGGTGGAAATTGGCTCCGAACACTGTTCACGTGAACAGTGCGCGCAGGTGAGGCACCCGAAACTCGCTCCCGCTGGGAGTCGAGCTCGGGCGGGTGGGGTGGCCACTGCCACAGCCCACCATCGCGCCACTGCGCGTCCTTGACTATGCATCATTGCATCGGTCGATGTAGCATGTTGCCCAAGATAGTTTCACTTCGTGAAAGAAATTATTGTAAATGCTTTTTGCAGTACTAGGAAGGTACTTTCCTCGGGTTTTTTTATCATCTCCATGAAAAAAATGGTGATTCTCTTTTTAAAAGTAAAGGATTGTATGAGAAACTGAAATCGGTGTCCACGGATTTTTTTTTGGTAGGATTGTACATCTACTCCGCAATCTGGCGAGCATCGTGACGTGGTTCCCCCCACGAGCATCGCGTGTGCCGTGGAAGTATGTGTTGTCGAGTGTTATCGCCATAGCGGGACCACTTGCACAAAACGGTCGCGTAAATTCGCTTAGTTTCATTGGTTGTTAAAACAAAAGGCGGGTAATAATACATCAGTTTGGGGAAGTACTGCGTAGCTTTGCATATGAGGCCATATCTTTAACAATCTATTTCACCTCTTAGCAAAGAAACATTACCGGTACCGAGTTGGTCAAGCATTGAAGGGAAAAATTGTGCTTCGCAACACTTAGAAGAAAATTACATACTTGATGTGACTTTGTTTTCTACGATGCACACATGCATTAATAAAAATCGTATTCCGTTACTGGAGAGTTGGATGTCGAGGAGTGAAGAAGGAGGTGCAACTTGTGTAAATAGAAGTTGCCTATGTAATTCAGATTAAACTCGATGTAGTATACTGATTTACTTTTGCTAAATTTTAGATCAAACTATAGAAACCTTTATATCGAAGAAAATGGTAAAGTATCCCAGGATATGGGATCTTGTACACCCAAGTACATGTAACCATGTCATGTTCCTAAATTTAAAAGGTGGGGTTGTCAATTTCTAAACAAATGAAATGGAAAACAAACCTATGTGTATATGCAATGAGAGCTAACCGAAGCTAGCTTTAGCAGCACTCACCACTTGCAACATATCATCACCTGTTATCCAAGTAATTTATAGATAGTTCCAAATTATCATACTGAAATTGCATTCATATTGCATGTCATCATAATGTCTGCCAGCGCATAACTCGAGTGAACATCATCTGTCACATGTCAATTTTGTTCTATAAGTCTCTAGTGTTCAAACTTCAAACGGTCACTGAGCAATAACCAAGAAAACATTTTGGTACGCATGATACACTTTCTTTTCCACGGCCAACAAAACACAGGGCAAACCAGATATGATGCTAAGGAGACATTGGAATGTTACTGACAATCAGGAGTGTGTCCTATGTTGTACAGGCGCCCTTGAGGATAGAATGCACTTGTTCTTTACCTGCCAGTTCAGTAGGAGAGTGTGGAATTACTTGCAGCTTGACTGGATAGGAAGTATGGACATGTTTCAAGCCATTGTCATGGCTAAAAGGGAGTTTACGAAGCCCTTTTTCATGGAGATTGTTTCGATAGCTTGCTGGCATATTGGATGCAACGTAATGGGAAAATTTTCAGCGAGAAAGGCCATCTTTTGCTAGTTGGAAAGCGAAATTCATCCATGATGTGACCCTGCTTGGGCATAGGATTAGAAAGAAACACCATGCGGCTTGGATGGCTTGGATTACCAGTTTGCCCTAGGGTGAGGTTGTGCTCTTTTTTGGCACCTTGTAGATTTGTAAGTATGTTCCCCTCCCCCCCCCCCCCCCCCCCCCCCCCCCCCCCCCCCCCCCCCTTGTAATCTCTTTTGTACAGTGCGGTTGGTTTGGAATAAATTTGTTGTGGGCTTTTGCTTCACAGTTTTAAGTTCAAAAAAAGTATGGGCCAGTGAACCAGAGCATAGTACTTTTCTGTAATGAAATCTCCATTTTTTGAAACACATTTTCACTCATCACTAGAAAGGTCATCCAAGTGTAGATCATCAACCAACTTGAAACTGTAATAAATCATTTTCGTTGTTTCCTCGTTGGTCCATATGTACTTTTACTGTATTTCATCTTCCATCCACACTATTCGTTTACTCTTTGTAACTGGTAGGATAGGAAGTGTGGCAAACTTTCTGAAGGTTGGGGACAATTTAGTTTTGTGTTTGGTGTGCAGGTACCATATACTTGCTTGACGTTTTTTCTATCTCCCATGGGTGTGATAAACTTTGGTTCTCAACTAAGAGAAATACTTATTGTGGGCTACATCATCCCTTCCTCTTGGGGGGTTCTCAATGCTGGGTTGCGCAACGGAAACTTAAAATTTTTGCTTACCATGCTACGCAACAGCCCAAGATCTATACTATGAAGATATGTTGCACCCCATAATGCTAGATCTAGAAAACTTACAACTATTACGGAAGATCTTGTTATAGTCGAAATAGATGTTGGTGAAGCCTGATGAAGAATCTCACGTCCACGCAGGGAGGTGAGATTGTTACCGATCCGTGTCGTCGAGGGACTACTCGCGCAGGCCCGCTCTAGCAGTATCCACACGTACACCACGCCAATCCGTCAGCGTTTCGCCGTCCAGAGCTACTTGCAACCGACGAAGAGAGACTGTCTTGCGGCGTAGTTTAGGTGGTTGATCTAATCGAACTTGATTAGAGCAATATGAGACTAGAGAGATCTAATTCTCAACACATCAGATCTAATTAGAGAGAAATTAGAACAATGTCTAATTAGAGCGCCGTCTAATCAGAACATCCTCTATTTGCACAATATCTCCAGAGAGAGAGGAACTTGCGCATTGCAATTGGTGTATCTTTTATACTCTATAGATAAAATCACCGACTCTATCCAGTGATGTCGGAAACACTTCCCGGCATCCCGGAATATCTCATGTTCGCTATATTTCTCTCTCAGGAAATTCTGCCCTATACCGGCATTATTTCCCTCTCATGATAACTTCACCGGGACATCTCTAAATCACTCTGGAATTGTTCCTGTGACATCGGAGGGACTCCGACCACTTGACATGGGTATACATCTCGGGTACTCTACCATGAGGGTACCTGGTGCACGTGACGACTGAGGTCCAATATCGAAGAGTCTATTCGAAGCCCAAAGACAAAGGCCCAAGAAGATGGAGTACCCTCCAAGATTAGACATAGGCATAGTCGGTTTAGAACTTTCCATATGTGTAAACTAGGTCGGTTAAGAACTCCCGAGACCCAGCCTATTTAAAGGCTGGGAGGGGCGTCGATCTAGGGACCAAGCCATACTCGAACCACCAAAACTCTTGCGAGATCGACATCCCGCCGGAGCCTCCCTGTAACCTCATAATCTCCACGATCAATAACAGACAGGCAGGAAGTAGGGTTTTTACCTCCACCCGAGGGGCCTGAACCTGGGTAAATCTTTGCCTCTGTTTGTCAGCCGACAAAACTATCAACACTAGCACGTTCTCTCCCCATAATCTCAACCCTAGGTCCTTAACCATGGGATTTGGTGAGGATACCCCTCGTCAATTGGCGCCGTCTGTGGGAAAGAATTGTGCTGGACTCATGGTTTCTTCGGTTCCATCGGAAGTCGGCGACTCGCCGATCGGATCTACAAACGGCAACTCGCCGGCTGCGTCAACAAACCAGAACTCGCCAACTCAGGCGGCACACGGCAACTCGCCGGCTCACTCGACAAACGGCGACACGCCAGGTTCACCCGCAAAAAGTGCATCGGATCCTCTGATGGATTTCGAGCCGCACTCGCCAGAATTCCAGGAGGCCTTCTCCGATCTCGAGTCAGGTTTCGGTTTAACCGTTGGTTCATTCAATTTTTTCGTCAACAAGCTTGGTGTGCAGGACTTGACGGATCCACGCCAACTCGCGACTTCCGCACCCGAGGCTACATCGGCTGCGACTCCTTCGACTGCGGATCCATCTGCGTCCATACCATCGTCAACTCTCCAAGCTGTTCATCTGCATCAACTATGTCGACTCGAGAGATGAACAATCTCATCGACGAACTCCAAGGAGAGGAGGCCGAATCAGCATACCCCACAAACGATCCCGAGCTTGATCTCTCACTCGAGGATACCTTCGACTGCGGGATCTCCTTCAGCGACTTCGACGAGCCCAAAACTCATATTGACAGCCACGTCGACTCCGAGATCTGCACCAACAACAACCTCGACTTCGAGATTCATAACGATTTCACCAACATCGAGATGAGCATAGGCGATGAAGGCATCAACAGCGAAATCCGTTCAGACGGACCACTCGATGGCATATCGACTCCGACATGAGTCTAGATGACGACGTCGGGTCCACGGTGGGACTTGAAGGCACACACACATACCCTCGGGTGATACCCCAGCAGGTCTACGTCGCCTTCGCCGCAGAATCATCAGAAGCTGCGGCCACCCGCAGGCCTACAGAATTCTCGTGCACGGTCACCATGCCGGACGGAGTTACAACTCTGACAATCACTGCTGAGATGGCAGCAAAAGCAGACAAAGTCATTAAGGAGTGCACAATCATGCCTATAGACGCAACACGGGAGGAGATGTTGACCTTCCAGTACTTCACCTGGCAGGAAACGCTTCGACTGCAGCAGATCAGAGCAACACTCGAAGAACGTAAAAAGCAAGCTGGCTTGTCGAGTGCGCGCAGAAGGCAGCTCTCCCTGAGCTCTACCGGCAAGCAGACACAAGACCCAGATCAAGGTTGTCACACCTCTCGCCGGAGGAGAGGGCGGCACTCACCCGCAATCTGGGCAACTCTTTCATGACATACGACGCGAAAGGAGTTCCAGTACCCAAAACTGCCGCGGGTGCTCTCTTCACCGCCGCAGCATACCTCGAGGCTATCAAGCCTCTAGCCGATGACCCTAACGCAAAATTGCATCGCCAACAAATCAAATCACTCGCCTTAGCAGCAAAGGCTATACGCCAAATTCCAACAGCTCCAGGAGGGAGTCGAGATCGTGCCATCGTTGACACACGGCGTGAAGAGCATAATCACAGTGGTAGACGCGGATGCCCAAAGGGTTCAAACTCACATCCGAACAACCCAAGTACACAGGTCGACAGGAGCCTTCCGGGTGGCTAGAAGACTACAGGCTGGCTGTTGCGTGCCAGCGCGGCACGAACACCACAGACATGCAATACATACAACTCATACTCGAAGGCACAGCCCGCGACTGGCTCAAGGCCCTACCTTCATCAAAGTACGAATCGTGGGATCACTTCCGCGAGGATTTCATCAAAAACTTCGAGCCTCTATGTGAGCGCCCAAAAACATTTGAGGAGCTCCGAGCTTGTGTTCAACGGTCAGACGAAACGTTGAGGTCATACATCAGACGATGGACTGAGATACGTAACTCAGTCGGAGTAATTTCAGAAGATATGGCCATGGACGCATTCATAATGGGACTCGCCAGGCGAGACCTCAAAGAAGCACTTGGTCGCAAAAAGCCAACCTCTGTGGCTAACCTCTTGAAGACTGCGACTGAATGGGCAGACGGAGAAGACATGGCGCGCACCACACGTGGATCCTCACCCGCGATAATCACGAAAGCGGCAGTCGAAGCCGCAGAGACTCATACAGAGATGACGGAAGGCGCAAACGTTCAAAACGTCACTACGACGACAGACCGAGTTCATGGCGGCTGGGTTCTCCACACGGCGCAACGACCAAGACAGAAGCGACCGACGGTCAGAAGATCGACGGGACACTCGAGACGATCGACGGGACAGTCGAGATGATCGCCGAGACAGTCGAGACCGCGAGCAACGCAGTGATAGCTACAAGAGGAAGGACTGGCGCAAGTCAAGATCCGGGCACAATCCGAGCGATCATTCGAAGAGAAGATGGATGCTGATTGCAGATTACACTTGTACAAAGGAGAGGACGGAAAACTACGCTCCAATCACTCGATGAGAAACTGCAGGGAATTCGAACAAATGGCGTCTGATTACATAAATCTCAGAAAGGCAACAGCCGCACACGCACCCACGCCCGTGCCTCAGCCAAACAATGTGCCAGTTCTCATGGCACCACCTCCACCACCACAGCCTCATGCAGGCGGAAACATCGCGGGTGCCATACAACCTGTACTCGGGTGGACGAACCTCAGTACCCTCCCCCAAGGGCAGATGTACATGATACAGAAAGGTCGCCCTTCCAACAGGGAGCAAAAACTTCGCACTCGACAAGTAAACATGGCAGTCATGTCGCCTCCTGCTGTAACTGAATTCTTGAAGGGTTCTGAAACCACAATAAGTTTCAGCAGAGAGGACCACCCTCCGTCGGTTGTTCGCCCGGGGCACTCTGCTTTGGTACTCGATGCAAAAATTGGAGGCTATGCCATGTCCAAGGTATTCATGGATGGTGGCAGCGGCATAAACATAATCTTCGCAGATACGCTCCGCAAAATGAATAGGTCAGTTGAAAACCTGCCAAAATCCTCAAATACCTTCCACGGTATCGTCCCAGGCAAAGCAATAAGCCCATAAGGCACCATACAACTCGACGTAACGTTCGGGACAAAAACCACTTCAGGACAGAGTCGATTGAGTTCGAAGTGGTCGACTGGAAGTCACAATACCATGCTATACTTGGGCGCCCGACGTTCGCTCGATTCATGGCGGTGCCACACTACGCATACCTCCAGCTAAAGATGCCTGGACCAAAAGGAGTAATCACAGTCAAGGGAAACTTTCAAAAGTCTGACTCTTGCGATCGAGAATTCAGCAAAATCTCTGAGATGTTTGTCATGGAAGCAACGTTCGCTGAGCTAGCGGTCTCCAACGACAGAACACTTATGCCGGAGCACAAAAAGATGGCAGTCGACAGAGCATTCAACGCCACCAATGACACAAGGTCGCATCAAGTGCACCCGACTGACCCGACCAAGACCGACATGCCAGGTATTCCCAGGGAATTCGCCAAGCACTCTTTACAATTATTTCCAGAGGCTAAACCAGTCAAGCAAACAATGCGCCGTATATCTGGCCCCAAAAGAACCGCAGTCGAAGCCGAGGTCGACAGACTACTCGCAGCAGGTTTCATCAGAGAAATCAAGAAGTCACAATGGGTGGCCAACCCCGTACTCATGGAGAAAAGAACACAGATATCCTTCGGATGTGTGTAGATTTCACGGCACTCAATAAGTGTTGTCCAAAGATCACTTTCCACACCTCGAATCGACCAGATCGTCGACTCCACCGTCGGGTGCGCTCGCTTGTCCTTCCTGGATGCTTACTCGGGTTACCATCAGATAAGGATGAAGGAAGAGGACGAAGAGAAAACGGCGTTCATAACCCCACTCGGGGTCTACTGCTACACCACAATGCCTTTCGGGCTCAAGAACGCAGGCGCAACCTACCAGCGCATGATGCAAGACTGCCTCAAGAAGCAAATTGGGCGAAACGTCCAGGTCTATGTAGATGACATCGTCATCACAACAAGGGAGGAAAACACACTACTCGATGATTTGCGAGAGACGTTCGCAAACCTCAAACGCTTCCACATCAAGCTAACCCGAAGAAGTGCACGTTCGGCGTGCCAGCCGGACAACTCCTCGGGTATCTCGTATCGGCTCGAGGAATCGAGCAGACCCGGAGAAAATACAGGCCATCTTGACGATGCAAAGGCCTTCAAAGCTCCACGACGTGCAGAAGTTGGCGGGTCGAGTAGCAGCACTCAGTCGATTCATCAGCAAGCTGGGTGAAAAGCACTCCCGTTCTATCGACTGATGAAGAAGGCAGACAAATTCGAGTGGACGCCCGAAGCCGAAGCAGCCTTCACGGACCTCAAGCGAGTCCTCACAAGCCCTCCAATCCTCGTCGCACCAAGGGAACGCGAGCCACTATACCTATATGTCTCTGCAACTAACAGGGTGGTGAGCACCGTACTGGTAGTCGAACGCAGGGAGGAGGGACACGCCCAAAGCATACAACGTCCAGTCTACTACTTGAGTGAAGTGCTCTCCATATCAAAACAGCGGTACCCGCACTATCAAAAGCTGGCCTACGCCGTGTTCATGTCTTCAAGGAAGCTGACGCATTACTTCTCGAGCACCCGATCACTGTAATCAGCACCTCAGGGATCGGGGACATCCTCACAAACCCCAACGCAACTGGGCGAGTAGCAAAATGGCTCATCGAGCTAGCACCAAGGACATCAAGTATGATTACCCGAAGGCCATCAAAGCACAAGTCTTACCTGACTTCCACACCGAGTGGATTGAAGCTCAGCTACCAGGAGCACCAGATGTGTCCAACTCATGGACAATGTACTTTGACGGCTCGAAGAAAAACGAAGGCGCAGGCGCAGGTGTCATCCTCACATCCCAAAAGGCGACAAGCTCCGCTACATCCTGCAAATGGGGTTCGAGTTCCCATCAAATAACGAAGCAGAATACGAGGCCCTAATCCATGGCATGAGGATGGCCAAAGCCCTCGGGTGCACTCGACTGATGATCTACGGTGACTCGAATCTTGTGGTGCAGCAAACAATGAAGGCCTGCGATGCAATCGCAGACAACATGATCGCCTATCGAGACCTGTATAACCTCATGGAGGGCAGCTTCGAAGGCTGCGAGTTGCGGCACATAGGACGTGAGAGCAACGAAGAAGCAGATAAGCTAGCCAATATTGGCGCGACTAAGGCACCAGTACCACCTGGTGTATTCTTCGAGCGCATCGAGCACAGATCCATCAAAAAGAAGCGAGCACCTCCACATCAGCCGTACCAGCCAGAGCAAGACCTAGCACAGAGGACCCGCCAGTCGAGGTACTCCTCGTTGAGCCAACTTGGACTCAACCCTTCCTCGCATACATACTCCGCGGCGAGGTACCCGAAGACATAACAGAGTCACGCGTGTGACTCGAAGATCCAAAGCATACACCGTCATCAACGGCGAACTATACAAGCGCAGCGTATCAGGTATGTTCCAACGTTGCATAGCATTTGAAGATGGCCAAGCCATCCTTCGTGATATTCATGCAGGTACTTGCGGGCATCACGCCAGCAGTCGATCACTCGTAGCCAAAGCCTTTCGCGCAGGCTTCTACTGGCCCACAGCACTCAAAGACGCGGAGGACATAGTCAAAAGGTGCATCGGCTGTCAAAAATTCGCCACAAAGCCGCACGCACCCGCATCGGCGTTGAAGACAATACCATTGGCCTGGCCCTTCGCCCAGTGGGGGCTCGATATGGTTGGGCCACTCAAAAAATCCTCCCATGGAGGGCATACTCACCTTCTGGTGGCAGTCGACAAGTTCACCAAGTGGATTGAAGCAGTCCTATCACAAGTTCGACTGCCACTACAGCAGTCAATTTCATAAAATCCATCATATACCGCTTTGGTGTGCCAAGTAGCATCATCACTGACAACGGTACAAACTTCACGGCTGAGGAATTCAAATCCTTCTGCAAAGAGCAAGATATCACGCTCAATTATGCATCTGTGGCACACCCGCAATCTAATGGCCAAGTCGAAAAGGCCAATGGACTTGTGACGAGTGGAATCAAGAAACGCCTACTGGTGCCACTCAAAAGGGCTGCGGGTGCTTGGGTCGAGGAACTCCCATCGGTGCTTGGAGCCTGCGCACAACACCCAACGCCTCAACACAATTTACCCCATTCTTCATGGTCTACGGAGCAGAGGCAATCCTGCCATCAGACGTAAGGTTCAATGCACCAAGAGTCGAAGCATACAATGAAGACGATGCAGATGAAGCACTCGAAGATGCAGTCGACCTACTCGAAGAAGCACGCAACACGGCGCTAGCACGCACAGCTGTCTACCAGCAAGACCTCCGCAACTATCACAGCCGTCGACTGCGTACCAGATCCTTCGAGGTTGGCGACTTGGTGCTTCGACTGAAGCAAAAGAAGGTGCATAAACTTGCTTCTCCATGGGAAGGACCCTTCATCATCACCGAGGTCATTGGCGGTGGAGCATACAGACTGAAGCACGCGAAGACAGGCGAACTCTCGCACAATCCTTGGAACGTTGCGCAGCTGCGCCGTTTCTATGCTTAGATCGCTCAGTCGCACAATGTAATAGGCACATATGTCGGATGGCTGCAGGTTTCAGACGCGCTCTTTTCCTTACCAGGGTACCTAAGGGGACTGGAAGGTTTTTAATGAGGCGGCCTGCAGCCTAATATTCAAAAATGGAATATAGTCAATGATTCCTCATATTTCTGTGTTACTACTCGCATAAACTATTCGCACAACCTTAGTCTCACTCGAAGACTCGGGGGCTGTGCTACTCCAAAACGTGAGCTCTCGCTCCTTCAAACATAACACCCAGCCGCACTCGAAGACTCGGGGGCTGGGTCGTCAAAAAGATACAGAAACAAAAAAGTTGCTCAATAACATGATTGACGCTTCAAACATCGCAAAAATTCACAGCCTCACTCGATACACTCGGGGGCTGTAGAATTCATGTTCTATACTCATAAAACCCCACTCGATACACTCGGGGGCTGCATACATACAAGTAAACAAATATGTACTACGTACAAGTGGCAAAATTTACACTCGGGGGCTGTTCCCTATACATAAATACCCTAATCTTCGGGTTCATCCTTGACGGGAGAACAGGGCCCATAAGTTGCGCATGATAGCAATCAACCAATGTCCTTGCATGATCGAATGTATCATCAAGATTCGACTGGGACAAGGATGATCCAGGCACGGGTGGACGTAGCTGTAAATTTGGACGCTGACTTCGGAGGTAGGCCATCGTTGCGTTGGCCCCATCCACAAGCTTCTGGGTGATAAAGCCTCGGATGGCCCGACGCTTCGGAAAAGCCCGAGCAACGCGTGGATGCCTTGCGGTTGCGGCCCTGTTGGAAAAAGAACTTCGTTGATGCGACTGAAGGCCGACCTGCATAACTCAAGCAGCATAGTGCTCCGCCACACTCGATCCTTCAGAGTCGCGAGTATGCGTGCTCGGTGCCTATCCAAGCGAAAGTGCTGACGACCAGTCGTGGGTTCATCAGTCGCATTGTCCAACTGCTCCTCTACACGAGCCTGCTCCGCCTGGAAGTCTGGAACAAAACTGCAAACAACACAAGTTGGGTGAGCAAAAAGGACAGTACGACTTCTTGAGATAAGAGCAGTCATGCTTACCTCGAGTTGTCTGTTCACGATCTCCATTTCGCCAAGCACATACTCCTCTCGCTGAGTGGGTAGAGCAGGCCTAGCCCTCATCCTATCCAACTCATTGCGGGTACTCTCCAGCTCTTGCTCCAGTTTTGCAACTCGAGACTTCATATAACGCATTACTGCGGCATCGTTAGCCACCTGAGCTCGGGATCGAGTAGGAGCACGATGCCGCGCCGAGCTGGATGATGTGGCGGCTGGCTTTTTCTGTTCCAAACATCATAAAAGTTTCATGAGAAACTCATCACAAAGCTTAGGCAAGTAACAACACACAGCCTTACAAGCAGAATTATAACAAGGAACATAAATTCATACAAAGGTAGCAAAAGCACATGCATACTCGCATGGTCATAAGTTTAATTACAAGACATCAAAGGCGCGCTGCCCTACTTCTCAGACATTGACTCTGACCTAGCCCTACTCGCACGAGAGGCGACCTCTGCTGTCCGGCGCTCCATGGTGTCATAAAAATTTCAGCCAACTTTGCGGCTGGCTCGTTCAAATGCTTTAGGGACACCAGTTTCCCGCCAGGCTTACGAGGGAAAGCAGACAGAGCGGCTTCGAAGTCACCCTCTATCCCATGACCTAAAAGGAGTTTGAGGGTGGTCTCTGAGCCGCGTACCGTCAAAGTGCGAGCAAAGTTCTTCATAGTCGAGTCCCGGGCCAAGGATGCGAAGCCATCCACAGTCGAAGGAGGTTGGCTAGACGGGAACACGTCCTTGAACACGGCGCCAAGCGTGCTCGTAGACTTGGCGAGTGCATCCTTGGCTTGGGTGGACACAACATCCAGGTCGCCGATAGCGCGGTCAAGGGACAAATCGCCACTCGCTGGTCCACAGGTGCCGGTGCACCAACAGCCCTTCAAAAAGCAGAAGTAACAGAAAATGTTACGTACTATTCAGTGGCAAAAAGACGTAGGCAAAAAGTGAAAGATTCAACTCACCGCCTACGTCTCGGGTGAGGCTCGCCAGGCGCTCAGCATAATTCTTCTCGCGCAAAGCGGCGGAGTCCTTGGCATCATCCAAGGCCTTCTTCGACTCAGCCCGCTGTTTGGCGAGTGCCTCTTCTAGCTCTTTAACCCGAGACTCAGCGGTTGCCTTGTCACCTGAGATAGATACAGATGTCATTCACAATCGACAAAGCAAGACATACAGAAGCCAAAAACACTTACGGCTAAGTTGCTCCATGGCAGCGCGCAGTCGTCCCTCTCTTGTTCAACCTGGACAAATGCCTTGCCTGCTTCCACCAGGTTGAGGTAGAAAGGCTATGCACATGGAACCACATAAGCTATACGCAAAAGTCCAAATTTGAGGACTCGACAGAACGACACTTACGTGTTCAACCCAAGGTGAAGGCTTGGCAGCAGAAGTCCCAACCTGCGGAGCGGCACACTCGCAATCTTGGTGGCCTCAATTGTAGTGGCCGTGCTTGCGTTTTCACAACCTCAGCCGCAACGGGAGAAGCTTCAGGCTGGGGAGTCGGAGCTCTCTCGGTTGGGGGAGTTGGAGGTCGCACAGTCTCAGCACTGCAGGCAATAGAGAAGTAAACATAAGCAAGACAATCAACATGCAGAAACTTAAGGTACAAAATGTTCAGACACATACCTGTGCTCTTCATCCTCCTCACTGTCGAGGTCGTCAAACATTGGGCCTCCAAACTGAAGCTCCTCACCCGACTTGGGAGGAGGAGCCGAACTCAAAGGACTCACGTCCAAAGGAGCAGATGTGGTCTTAGGAGATGCACCCGAGTCTCCATCATCCCTCAGCTCCTCCTCCTTTGCGGGTGAGCTCATAGAGGAAGACACAATTTGGGCCGCCCGACGGCGCTTGCGAGTAGGAACCTCGCCCACGTCATCCGTCGTGGCACGCTCCTTGTCCTGTGCTTCTCCAGCCCCTTCCTCTTCGACCTCCTCTGTCGGGGATGTGGTAGCCGAAGGTAGAGGCGATTCATCTCCTCCCTTCGCTCCACTGTCACCTCTGTTTCATGGGTTGGACCATTTTCGGGAAGAGGAGGAAGGGTTGAGGCAGTCGAGTGGCCCTGCATACAACATATAGTAGTCGAAAGTACAAAGATGCATAACAAAATAATAAAAGGAGATCATACACTCGATGGGTTCACTAACCTCTGGCAAAGGCTTTTCAGCCGTATAAGGATCGACGGGGCAGTCGACGTTGCAGGGCTCGCTGGACTTCGTGCTGGTGATGAACCGCACGTGCGACACCAGCTCGTTCTTCGACAGCTCCTCCTTGCTCATTCGGGTGGCGTCGAGCGCACCCTCATACTCCCACATCGGGTGGGCGCGAGCGCGGAGCGGCCATACCCGCATCTTCACAAAGGTGGCAATCAGATGCACACCCGTGACGCTGTTGAGGAGCCCTCCAATTGTCTCCAGCAGGCGGCTTCTGCCACTTCTTCAGTCGAAAGCTCATGGTCCCAGGCTTTCGTCCTAGCGGCTATACCAGCAGTCGAAAATGCTGGGGCCCCATCCTGGTCGACTTGCACATAGAACCACCTCTTCCTCCACCCTGTGCCGAGTCGACTGGCTTCAGGGCGAAGTACGGGTGTCGCTGCGCACTTGGATCTGCAGGCCTCCGACTGGATAGGTTCGGCCGCCTCGGTTGTTTGGCCGAACCATGAAGATCGATTTCCATAATGCCCAACTCGGAGCAACTCCCAAAAGCACTCGCACAGCGTGATGAAACACGCAATGTGCAGAATACCGTTCGGGTGAGATCATGGATCTGCACCCCGTAGGCAAAAAGCAAACCTCGCACAAAATCGTGGAGGGGAGCGAGAAACCCCTAGGCAAAAACTCCGCGAAACAGACGCGCTCGTTAGCGCGAGGCTCGGGAAGTACCTCCTTCGATGGCGCGCGGACGGTCAGCTGGTCCGCCGGCGGCAGCAATCCATCCTCGCGGAACTTCTCGAGGTGCGCCGCCTTGATTGTTGACTTCGCCCAGTCACCGTCGCTCTTCTTGAGGTCGGCGGTGGCCGCAGATGCGCCAGCCGCAACCTTCTTCCCCTTCACGGCGGCCGCGTCGGTCGCGAAGCAGTGGTGGCAGAGGCTTTCCTCTTTGGCGCCATGGCGGTGGTGGCTAAGGAGAGCAGCAAAAGCTCGAGCGCAGGAGCAATGGAGGCAGAGCGCAAGGAAGACGATGGAACAGGGGCGACGCGCAGAGCAAATGGCAGGTAAAAAACAAATGCCAGCGCCGTTCCCCTATTTACCACAAGTCAAAAGCAATCACAGCCATTCATATCCAAATCGTGCGTTACGCACGCAATCTGACGGTACACGTGGCAAACGTGGAGGGCAACCGTCGCCGGCCACTCCGCCCACTACGCACGTAAAAAGAGGAGCCATCATCACGCTTCCGGAAAAAGTGGGCCCGAGTAGTCAAATCAAGTCCACATGGCACCGTCTTCGGTCAGCTCTGCAAAATGGGCCCACCTATGTGTCACGTCCCATCAATCGCAGCATAACGCACGCCACGCGTGTCAGAAATCGCAGTCGAAATAAACGTCATCCCTGACGTCATTGAAGCATCTGTTCAGAAAATGCGACTGCCCTGGTTGGTTTGGATGTGCACAAGCAATGTCAAGACAAAATTGGTCACTCGACCGTTCCTTCGACTGACGCATATTATTCCCATCGGGAGCATATCAAAAATTCTTCGACTGAAGATGCTCAAAGAAAAAATGATTGAGATTATCCTCCATTACAAGCAATATAGCATAATCTCGGGGGCTACTCCCATCGGGAGCGCTCTGGCGCACCCGATAGAATTACGACAAAAAGATTTCTTCGACTAACATATGCAGGATAAGAATATTTTGAGATTATCCTCCATTGCAAGCAATAAAGCACAATCTCGGGGGCTACTCCCATCGGGGCGCTGTCGCGCACCCGATAGCATAACAGCAAATATCAGTCGACAAAGGACACGACTCGTCCAACAAAGTTCAAAAAACATACTCGAAACATTCCCGAGTTGCGTCCGTCGCAAATACCTCGGATGCTGCACGCATAGTGCAAAGGTAAGACCCGCCGAACTTTCGAGCTGGGCTAAGGACCGTTCCAGCAACGTCAATCCTTATACTTTCCGTGTCAGCAAACATGATGAAAAATCCTGACGGACGCGTTGGGTAAAATTCAAAGTTATACTGCAGATCGACTCAGTAAGACCTCAGCGGCCTAGTAAAATCTGGCCAGTTTGTTCCAGATTCGAGTCCGGGGAC
Organism: Poa pratensis; assembly: GCA_947311845.1. Taxonomy (NCBI): domain Eukaryota; kingdom Viridiplantae; phylum Streptophyta; class Magnoliopsida; order Poales; family Poaceae; genus Poa; species Poa pratensis. Next base: position 39,182,225 of record CAMZMU010000059.1, on the reverse strand, counting down.
TCGAGTTTGATTGAAAGCTAGCAAGGTTTTACCCGAATGTGTAGTTAACCAGTCCCGATCCGTCGAGTGTACTGGGTCTGCTAAGCTATTATCCTTGATTTTCATAAGGAAAAACCACAGTCGATGAAATACTCGACATAGCCAACGTGTGCTATTCATACAAGAATTCCAATTATGATATATTGAATGCAAAGCATATGACGTGCACTTACGAAAGAGTCCATGCCCGATTCTTCGAGTCAGACAAGTACTCGGGGGCTACTGACATGGGTATACATCTCGGGTACCCTACCATGAGGGTACCTGGTGCACGTGACGACTGAGGTCCAATATCGAAGAGTCTATTCGAAGCCCAAAGACAAAGGCCCAAGAAGATGGAGTACCCTCCAAGATTAGACATAGGCATAGTCGGTTTAAACTTTCCATATGTGTAAACTAGGTCGGTTAAGAACTCCCGAGACCCAGCCTATTTAAAGGCTGGGAGGGGCGCCGATCTAGGGACCAAGCCATACTCGAACCACCAAAGCTCTTGCGAGATCGACATCCCGCCGGAGCCTCCCTGTAACCTCATAATCTCCACGATCAATAACAGACAAGCAGGAAGTAGGGTCTTTACCTCCACCCGAGGGGCCTAAACCTGGGTAAATCTTTGCCTCTGCTTGTCAGCTGACGAAACTACCAACACTACCACGTTCTCTCCCCATAATCTCAACCCTAGGTCCTTAACCATGGGATTTGGTGAGGATACCCCTCGTCACCACTTCTCATAACCACTAAACTACATCTTTATTCTCTCAATAAAAGATTGACTCATAGCTTAAGTGTGTGACCCGAAAGGTTCGTTAACACATAGACATGTCCGGGAGTTTACGAGACAATAACCAGCATTGGGACCTAGACGTATGTACAGGCTCCTATGTATTCACGAGTGAACGATAGAACCTCTTTATGTTTCTCATTACGCTAATCCCCTTACGCACACAATACCAATGATATCTCGAGTGTGAGACAATGTGCTCTAGTATGATCAAACCCTTTGATCATAACACATATAAAACTCATACCAATATCATTCTCTTTTCTCATTCAATATTATCAATGTCCTGTGATTAAATTATTGAGTATTTAAGTAATTGTTCGATTAAATTAATCCAAGAATAAATCATAAACATGACGTGGGCAGTGCTAATGACATACTGAAATTCGATGATAAAACCATGTACTAGACAGATAGTAGAAACATCTACACATATCGCTAGTACGGCGGACAAGGAAATAATCAAGAGAGGGATAAGCATATTATACCCTCCAGTAGGCCAGTTGGCCATAGCAACAGCGGAGGCAGCAGCAACAACGGCGTTGGCAGCCTCTTGAGAGGCAGCAGCAGCAGTGGCGTCCTCGATGCTCATGATGATGACGAAGTCGACGCAGACGAAGTTGATGCAGCCAAACATAGGCGAGCAATCTCATAGTAGATGCTCCCCAAAAACCTAATCGCCCCTCTCCCGTACAGGATGTGGAGAGGCGGGGTTTCGGAGGCTGCTCTCCCGACAACCGTGTATGCGGTGGACGGGATGGGATCACCGGTGGCAGCAACAGAGAGAGGAACGATGGTGGCAGCACGAGCAGCTGTGATCTGTTGTGTCTGCTGGAGAGGAGCGACCTCTCTTATATAGGCACACATGCAGGTGGAAGGCCAACGAAAACGCATGCAAGGCGAGGCAGGCGGCGGAGGTGGAGGAGCGCGCGTATGGAGCACCTCCCTTCTCTTCACAACCAACACCTCATACTTGTGAGAGAAGAGCTCATCTTATAAGTTGGTGTACATCTCTCCCAACTAGCCATGTGAGACTAAACTCCCACCACTTGCCATGGCAGCATGGGCCTTTAGGGATTTTTCAGGAATTATTAGATGGGTCCAAAGCCGACCCTAAATATTTCAGCAATCCCCCACCAGATCCCAAAGACCCATGATGTTGTCCTCTGTTTCAAACGCTGTTTTGATATACCAGTATTTTCAGTGGAGACCCGTTAAGGTTGAACATCCACCTAGAGCAAATAGATACACTCCTTCACAACTGACAATGGACTATGCCTTGAATTGTCAATTTGGCGTAAAGTAGTTTCACCAAATGTCTTACTAGTACTAGGCTGACCCCTCGGGTGGAGCATATTAGTCACACTCTGACCTATTCATGAACTTACTAGAGATCAACCTAATCTCATAGGCTGTGACCAGCAGTCAGGCTCATATAGGTATGTTCCTCCAAAGATTGCTCTGTAGGATAGCATCTTTGCTTATACAAAGCCTTGGAACACATTAAGACAAATGTCAACCTGTCATACAGTTACCGAGAGTAGTGCATCTCCAACGGAGTGGGTTAGTAAAGTTACTCTCCTTAGAGCATCTCCAACAGCGGCGGGAAATGGCCCACGCACGCCAAATAACAGCTATTTCCCGCTCGCGGGGCGTTTTCACGGGCTCCAGCAGAGGCGGGAAAATATCATGCGCGCGAAAAAACCGTAGCGCGCGCTGGCCAAAGCGCTTCTTTTCGTGCTATTAAACCCGTCGTGCATCCAGCGCACGCTCACTCCACGTGTCTCCGCTTCCTTCCCCAACCGCTTTTCCTCTCCCGCCACCGCTCGGAATCCCCGCCGCCGTCGACGCTTCCGCGCCTCCGCGCCGCCGAAGCCAATCCAGCTACCGCGGCGTCCGGGCTCGCCCAAACGGAACCTTCACCGCTGAGATCCGGTCCGGCGACAGCCACGTCCCGCTCGGGACGTTCAAGACCGCGGCGGAGGCCGCCCGCCCCTACGACGCGACGGCATGGCGGCTCAATCGCTCGCGTGCCAGCATGAATTTCTAGGACTGCCGCAACGCGCAGCAGGCGTCGAACATGGCGCCTCCGGCGCGCCTAATCACCGCCGACGACCGCCGCACACACGCCTCCGCGTGACGCTCCGCCTAGTCGAGGAGCATGACCAGCACGCCGTGGAGGATTGGTACCGGAACCACCCGCGCGAAGAGAGAGAGGAACTGGAGTTCTGGAACACCCGGGCGGCCGAGAGGGCAGAGCGGTGGGCCGAGCAGCAGGAATGGCGGGCGGAGTGGCGCCGGGCGAAGGCGCAGGCGGAACTAGCGGCAGGCCTCACCACCTGGCCCGCCGGCGACGACAGGTGGGCCGCGCTGGAGGAGATTTCGGACTCCGATTTCTAGAGTTCTAGTTTAGTTATCGAATCAAATCGTGTTTAGTTCGTGTTAGTTAAATCAATCGAATCGTGTTCGTGTTCGTGTGTTCGTGTAATCGAATCGTGTAATCGTCCGAGTTCAATATATTTATATTTGCAGTCAATTTATTGTATTTTTTGATTTGGTTTCATTGCAAAAAAGTGCAGATCTAGGTTTGTGGCGCGCTATTCTAGCGTGTCTGGTAAACCATCCCGTTTCCGCGCGATATTTTAGCGCGGCTGCTAAAGAAAAGCAGTCGCCCAGCGAGCTAAAACGGTATTTTGGCGCTGCAAAAAAAATTTAGGGCGCTGGAGCGTTGGGCGCCTGTTGGAGATGCTCTTAGTTAACCACTAGCTTGTTTTCTCAGGTCCTACTTCACGGGATCTCCGATCACATAGGTTTGGTTACTACCATGGCAACTCATGTGGGTTTCATACCCATCTCCTCGATGCATTTTCTATCACAACACGTGATAGCCCTTTAGTAAAGGGATCTGCCAGATTCTTAGCCGACTGGATATAATCCAACGCTATTACTCCAGAGTTTCTCAAATGTCTGACAACTTTTAATCTCATTCTTATATGTTTGTTGGACTGCATGTTGTCCTTTGAACTCTTGACCTTGGTAATCACTGTCTGATTGTCACAGTTCATAAGGATAGCCGGTACTGGCTTTTCAACCACTGGCAAGTCCATCAAAAGATCTCGAAGCCATCCTGCTTCGACACCAGATGTGTCCAATGTTGTTAATTCTGCTTCCATTGTTGATCTCGTTAGGATCGTTTGCTTGCAATACTTTCAGGAAACAGCACCACCTCCAAGGGTAAACACATAACCCGTTGTGGCTTTCATCTCATCAGCATCAGAGATCCAATTCGCATCACAATACCCTTCAAGCACTGATGGGCTTCCAGTATAGTGAAGTCCATAGTTCACAGTACCTTTTAGGTAACGCATAATTCTTTCGACATGCCAATGCACATCACCCGGATTGGAAACAAACCGGCTCAGTTTGCACACAGCAAACATGATGTCAGGCCTTGTAGCGCTAGCTAGGTACATGAGTGAACCAATTACTTGAGAGTATCTCAGTTGGTCCTTAGATGTGCCTTTGAATTTTCGAATTTGCACACTAGGATCATATGGTGTTGGAGAAGTTTTGCAGTCCGAATATCCAAAACGACTCAAAATCTTCTCAACATAATGGGATTGCAAAAGAGTGATCCCACCCTCATTATCTCTCAATAGCTTGATGTTCAAAATAACATCAGCCACACCAAGGTCCTTCATTTCAAAGTTCTGAGATAAAAATGACTTAACCTCCTCAATAACTTTGAGGTTGGTCCCAAATATCAGTATGTCATCAACATACAAGCACAGTATAACTCCTTCGCCCCCACCATGGCGATAGTATACGCATTTGTCAGCTTCATTAACAACAAAACCAGCAGAGGTTAAAGTTGTATTGAACTTCTCATGCCATTGCTTAGGTGCTTGTTTCAGGCCATATAAAGTAACTTACATACCTTTCCTTCCTGACCATCTAATACAAAGCCATCTGGCTGTTGCATGTAGATTTCCTCGTCTAGCTCTCCGTTCAGGAAAGCCGTCTTAACATCCATTTGGTGGACGAGAAGACCATGCGAGGCCGCCAAAGAGAGTAATACTCGTATGGTGGTCAGTCTGGTCACATATGAATAAGTATCGAAGAAATCTTCCTCTTCTTTCTAGGAATATCCCTTGGCCACAAGCCTAGCCTTGTACTTTTCAATCGTACCATCGGGCCTAAGCTTCTTTTTGAACACCCACTTACATCCCAATGGTTTACAGACATAGGGACGTTCAGTAATTTCCCATGTCCCGTTAGCCATGATGGAGTCCATCTCGCTACGGACTGCTTCTTTCCAGTAATCAGCATCCGGGATGCATAAGCTTCTGAAATAGAAGTGGGAGTGTCATCCACAAGGTACACAAGGAAATCATCACCAAAGGACTTTGCAGTCCTCTGTCTCTTGCCCCTACCAAGGGTTTCCTTGTCATCCTTCTCAGGATTTTCATCATGTGTTTGTTCATAATATTCCATAGGAATGGCAGGCTCAGGAGTCTCTTCAGATTCCTGTCTAGAAGTGCTTTGCATATCTCTCATAGGGAAAATATCCTCAAAGAAAGTAGCATCTTTAGACTCCAGAATTGTACCGACCTTCACGTCAGGTACCTCAGATTTCACTACTAGAAATCTATAACCGACGCTATTCTTAGCATAGCCCAAATTAACGCAGTCCACGGTCTTTGGTCCAAGCTTACGCTTTTTGGGGATCGGCACGTTGACTTTCGCCAAACAACCCCAAGTACGTAAGTATGAGAGTGTCGTTCTTCTCTTCTCCCATTGCTCATAGGGAGTAATCTCATTGTCTTTTGTCGGAACTTTATTCAGGGCATGACATGATGTCAATATAGCCTCCCCCCACCATGCCTTGGATAAACCCGATGTATCTAACATGGCGTTAACCAAATCTGTTAGAGTATGGTTTTTTCGTTCGGCAACCCCATTTGACTGGGGCGAATAGGGAGGCGTCCTCTCATGAATAATGCCATGTTCCGCACAGAAAGAATCAAACTCATTAGAGAAGTACTCTCCACCACGATCTGACCGGAATCGCTTAATTTTCTTTTCAAGTTGATTCTCAACTTCTGCCTTATAGATTTTAAAGTAGTGTAGAGCCTCATCTTTGGTGCTTAACAAATATACATAGCAATATCTAGTGGAATCATCTATCAGTGTCATGAAATATCTCTTTCCACCTTTAGTCAACACACCATTCATCTCACAAAGATCAGAATGTATGAGTTCTAACGGTGCCAAGTGTCTCTCCTCCGCAGCTTCATGGGGCTTGCGAGGTTGCTTTGCTTGCACACACGAATGACACTTAGAACCTTTGGCTAAAGTGAAACTCGGTATTAAATTCAGCTTTGCTAACCGTGTCATACAACCGAAACCAATGTGACAAAGACGTGAATGCCAAACTTCTGTTTCATTAACATTTGAATGAATATTGTTCACGACTTTATTACAAAAATCAGCGAGGGAAAAGCGGAACAAGCCTCCGCATTCATAACCTTTTCCAACAAATAGTCCATATTTCGTAACAACTACTTTATTAGACTCGAAGACCAACTTAAACCCTTCTCGACATAGAAGGGAGCCACTAACGAGATTCTTCTTGATGGCGGGGACATGCTGCACGTTCTTGAGCTGCACGATCCTTCCCGAAGTAAACTTCAGATCGACCGTGCCAACACCAAGAACAGAAGCACTTGCGCCATTCCCCATCAGTACGGATCCGTTCCCTGTGACCTGATAAGAAGAAAACAATGAGATGTCAGAACATACATGAATATTTGCACCTGTGTCAATCCACCAATCGTTAGACTGACAAACAGAAAATACAGTAAACAAATTACCGTACCCAGATGCACCATTCTCATTGTTGCTCACAATCATGTTGACGGACTTGGAGTCCTGTCCTGGTTTCTTGAACTTTTTGGGCACTTGGGAGCCCAATGTTCCTCTGAACCACATGTGAAGCAGGCTCCTTTCTTCTTATCCTTGTTGAAGGGCTTCTTACCCTTCTTCTTGAAGTCGGTATTCTGTTGGACACCAGGTTTCCCCTTGGGCTTGTGGAAGTTGGAGTTCTTCTGTACAAAATTGGCGACAGAAGTTCCCTCGTTCCCTTTTCCGTGCGAGTCCTTTGCTCTCGAATTCTGCTCGACACTCAGATGGCCGATGACATCCTCAACTGAGAATTCACGCCTCTGGTGTTTCAGAGTAGTAGCAAAGTTCCTCCAGGAATTAGGCAGCTTAGCGATTATGCATCCCGCGACAAATTTGCCCGGTAGCACACACTTGAGAAGCTCAAGCTCCTTAGCGATGCACTGTATCTCATGAGCTTGTTCCAATACAGAACGGTTTTCAACCATCTTGTAATCGTGGAACTGCTCTATAGTGTACATCTCGCTTCCAGCATCGGTTGCGCCGAATTTAGATTCGAGCGCCTCCCACAAGTCCTTGGCAACCCGCACATGTAAATATGCATCAACCAACTTATCTCCGATCACGCTCAGAACGGCTCCAACAAAGACGACGGTGGCATCCCTGAACGCCTTCTCCTGTTCAGGAGCAATCGTTCCAGTGGGAGTTACACCGGCGACCCAGAATACGTTCATCGTCGTGAGCCATAAGGTGGTTTTGGTTTGCCAAAGCTTAAAATAAGTCCCCGTAAACGGAGTTGGTTTCAGTGCAGCAGCAAAACCTTGGATCAAAAATTGCCTACACATATTAGGTTTTCGGATTGTTGAGTATTTAAGCAATTATTCGATTAAATTAATCAAAGAATAAATCATAAACATGACGTGGGCAATGCTAATGACATACTGAAATTTGATGATAAAACCATATACTAGACAGATAGTGGAAACATCTACACAAATCACTAGTACGGCGGACAAGGAAATAATCAAGAGAGGGATAAGCATATTATACCCTCCAGTAGGCCAGTTGACCGTTGCAGCAGCGGAGGCAGCAGCAGCGGCGTTGGCAGCCTCTTGAGAGGCAGCGCAGCAGCAGCAGTGGCGTTGGCAGCCTCTTGAGAGGCAGCGGTAGCAGCAACAGTGGCGTCCTCGGTGCTCATGATGATGACAAAGTCGACGCAGACGAAGTTGATGCAGATGTAGTTGATGCAGACGAACGTAGGCGAGCAGTCGTGTAGTAGACGCTCCCCAAAAGCCTAATCGCCCCTCTCCCGTACAGGATGTGGAGAGACGGGGTTTCGGAGGCCTGCTCTCCCGACAACCGTGTACGTGGTGGACGGGATGGGATCACCGATGGCAGCAACAGAGAGAAGAACGATGGTGGTGGCGTGAGCAGCTGTGATCTGTTGTGTCTGCTGGAGAGGAGCGACCTCTCTTATATAGGCACACACGCAGGCGGAAGGCCAACGGAAATGCACACAATTAAGGGAGAATTAAGAGACTGGAAATGGATGTACTTAAGAGCATTTAAGACAAAACGTTTCAGCTCACATTCATTCTCCATTAACGCCATTAAGGCAAAACGTTTCCGTTGCTGCTCACATTTTTCCTGCGTGATAAAAAGATAAGATCGGCTCGGCGAGATTCCCGCAACCCGCGGCGCGTCGTGATGAGGTGTGGCGTGGCGAGGCGAGGCGGGCGGCGGAGGAGGAGCGCGCGTGTGGAGCACCTCCCTTCTCTTCACAACCAACACCTCATACCTGTGGGAGAAGAGCTCACCTTATAAGTTGGTGTACATCTCTCCCAACTAGTCATGTGGGACCAAACTCCCACCACTTGCCATGGCAGCATGGGCCTTTAGGGATTTTTCAGGAATTATTAGATGGGCCCAAAGCCCACCCTAAAAATTTCAGCATATATCACACTCTGTCTAGCCATACGATTGGGGTGACATGATTATACTTGAGATGGCCTAGAGGATGTATCTCTCCATCGCCTGGAGGAGTAAGTACCCTTCTTGAACAATCTTCGTTCCATTACTTATTCTAGTTCAAACCCAAAAGCCACCGTTATGGTCCCCATTTACGGCAGGACGTTAGATGACAATCAAAGCGTGAGTGTCGAACAAGCGGTCACTAGATGTTCTCAAGGTATAGGAACTAACTAATGAAAACTATGTATGATCAATTGCTATTCTTCATCTTACCGATTTGTCTCATAGCAAGATCATAGGGTGGGTCGGTTCAGTACTATTATCATTCCAACAATAAACTCCTATAGTTATATGACTTATACAAAGTCCATGATCAGGAAAATGTGATCATCAGATAACACGATAGGCTAGTCTTAGAGACAAGACTAGGAACGCTTTTCCTTGTTCATATCTCTACATGTGCATCGGAGGTTTTCCTCTTGAATACTTTGTATTCGCTATTCAAGTGCCCAATGCAGTTGTAGCATAAGGATATAAACTATTAATAATAAACTTGGAGATAAAATAATACTAAATATTATTGTCTTTAGGGCATATGTCCAACACTCAACACTTCCTATGGAAAGAATTAGGCCTTCACATAAATTATCATAAATCTTGTATGTTGCCTATCAATGTGGACACTGAGCATTTATCTAGGCTTGCTCAATGTTTTGGATGTCAAGATTGTGCTCTCCCATTTACCTACCTATCATTGATCAGCTTAACATAATTACACGACAACTTCTTTGGAGAGGTAATGATGATCTTACTAGAAAATCTCTTGCATCTTGGGAGTATTTTCAAACCAAAATGAAGGGAGTACTACCTATTGTGAACTTTTGCATAAAAAATGAAGCTCTACTGCTTAAGCATTTGCATAATTTTTACAATTAGGCAGATGTGCATTGGGTCACTTTAGTATGGGATTCTTACTATCAAAATGATGCCCCTCATGCTTTCAACTTGTGTCGTTCATTCTGGTGAAAGGATATTGCAAAATTAATGGATGAATATTGAGATCTTGCTAAGCCTTTGGTAAATTTTGGTACTGTAGTTTTTTTTGGTATGATGTTTGGGTTATTAGCGGGTCTTGTGTACCATTAAGGCAGAGACTGGCAAGTCTTATTTCATTTGCAACTGATGAAAGATGTCCATTAAGGACATGATTTCGACCGATGACAAATCCGAGGTGTTTCACTTACCACCGTCCTCTAGTGCGTACGATGAGTTGGCTGCAGTTCTGAGTGGTTGGACGACATACAGTTGGATGAGTTAAAAAATGATGACTGGAAACGTATCTGGAAGAACGGCGATCTTTTTACTTATAAATACTATGCCCCAGTTAGTCAACAAATTATGGTGTTCCTAGTGTTCTGCAGATTATGGAAGTGAAAGTGCATAGTGTGTATCAACATATTTTCTTGGCCGATATTGAGTGATCGTCTAAACACTAAGGATCTCTTACAGAGAAGGTACTGGCATGTGATGGAGGATGTGCATTGTGAGTTTTGTCATGGTAGGGTTTATGAGGATAAACAATGCTTGTTTTTTTACTGCAAATCTAGTATGAGAATCTAAAATCATCTAGTCGCCATGTGAAGTGGCATTGTTGCTTGTTGGAACATCCGGAATATAATAGTTGCAAAGATTTCTAAACATGACAGACCCAACTTGGAGAATGAATTTATGCATGAATATCTTTATGTACATAGGTTTTCGGACAAATGATCTCCATATGTAAAAAAACTGGGTAGATAGCCTTCCTTTGACCTTTTCCTTTCGGCGCAAAATTGTACCTTTTTCTGTTTAATAATTTTTAAAATTTGTGTGTCTTTTGCCTCATAGTAACGGGTCAAAAAAGTGTTATTCTAATTTGTGCTAAGTCATCCTTTTAATTTTAACCAATTTTTAAGAGATTTGTAGAGTTAGTATATTATGAAAGCTCATCCAAGATGCATCTAGTGATACTAATATGATATTGTAAATATTGCTACATTTTTTATAAAGTTGGTCAAACATAAAATGTTTGACTCGGGACAAATTTAGAAGTACACTTATTTGGTTACGGTCAACAAGACAGGCTACTTAAATCTGCATAATCCGCGACAATACAAACTAAAAACATAACTATGTCAAAGCATAAATGATGACTCCATAAAATACATGCGAGAATAACAACATCAACAAAAGGACCGTCATTACTTATTTAAAATATCGACCAAACAAATGTCGGGATTTATGAATGTTAGATACGATTATTTCTGCTCTCCTAACATACTGAGCATGTTTTAACTACAAGAAAATGGTCTTTGCAAATGGATTGAACGAAACTACTTATTATTTTAGAAAAAAATGAGACACGATAGCATGAAGAGAATTTGGACTTTGAATACCCCAGACCGCAACTACATATTAGTTCGAAACTACAATTTTTTCCACTAGGGGTTGCTGCTTAACACTCAGCACCATCTTTTTTGATTGTCTAGCAGAATTTTCAAATGACTCATCTAGTCGGAAAGTCCTTTTGGAGCCCGAGCTCCACGGCTCTCGGTTTTTCAAAAATTTAAAATCCGCACATTTTGGTTTCCAAAAATCGAGAAAAAATACCAGGTGTAGGTAGTGTCGAGATCTACAAGCATGCCAAATGTCAAGTCCAAATTCGTTTTATTTTGGGCTAGATCTAAAAGACAAATTCCTGAATCGACATACCCAGATTCAAAATTTTAAAATCTATCAAAATTTGTCTTTTTTGCACAGCCCAAAATACATCGAATTTGAACTCAAAAAAATTCACGCGTGTGTGTCTCGACACTACCCACACCTGTGATTTTTTTAGCGTTTTTTGGAAACTCAAAAATGTGAATTTCCATTTTTCAAAAATACCGAGCTCCGTGGAGCTCGGGAGCCCATCTAGTGCCCTACCTTCCTATCAAATGGCGACGATGTCCCTGAGGTGGATGTTGGCTTCCAAGCTAGTCGACGCACCGACGTAGCATATGGATTCAACGGTTGTGGTGGGCGGCTTGATATCATCCTTACTGGTAATAAAAAGTTAATATGTGAGGCATGAGTTGATACATTAGGTAACTTGTTAGGCTTAGTATAAGGTCTTACGAATATGATGCGTTTATGTGAGATCACAATTAATATATCGGGTTTAGCGATGTTTTAAGCAATTAAGTTTTAGATCATCTCTAATGCACATGGATAAACCGAAGTATATTATATAGTAAGATTTTTTTGCAAGTTATGCCACTCCCCCCCCCCCCCCCCCCCCACACACACACACACTTGATTGACCCTGTCATCTACATAGCGCAACCAATCCTTATTTCAGATTCATAAGAATTTTCGATTCCAAGAAAATAAGGATATGCTGGGTCGCCTCGACAAAAGTACGTGATGATCTTTTTCAATCTTAATTTTTACTGCTCCAACCTTTAGTAGACCATATCCGAGCCTCGACGCCACACATATGCGCAACTACCCTTGTCATGTTGTCAACATTGTACCCGGTGTTCCAAAGAATAGCCGTATCCGAATCCGTCACTACCCGAGCCGCTTTCAGATTCAACAAAAATAAATGGTAAAAGATATGAAAAGAGCAAAATGGGATCGCACCTTTGCTACGTGCACATCTTTTTTGTTTTCCGGTATATGTGCACGTCGTTGTATTTTGTGTATTTGTGTTCGAAGGGACTTTGTCCATTTGTGTGTTTTATGTCCTATCATGTTAGAGTCAATCAATAGAGACTTGACGGAGTCCCAAAATATACCACTGGGTTCTCCAGATTTGGAGTAACACGCAGCCGTCAGGCAGACTGGCACACGTGGCCTGAAGGCTGGCCCCATTTATAGACGGCTAGAGAGGGGAGACTTGCGGACTCAGCTTGTACAAGTCACCGAGAGACTTAGGCCCATCTCAGACCCTCTATTTTAGACCCAATAGATTAGATTTTGCCCAAACTTGTGACTCATAATAAAAGGTGTTCGGAAAAAATTGAAAAAAAATCAAGTAAAACACAAATGGCTCGTTTTATGTTCTAGAAAAGTTGCATCCTATTTCGATTGATATTTTGTAAATAAATAGCATTTTACCATTTTAAGCTATAAAATTTACTTATTCACAAAATAATAGTCCAAATGAAATGAAACTTTCCCAGAGTATAAAACGAGGCATTTGCGATTTACTGGATTTAGGTTAGAAATTTGAACAAATCTTATTTATTGGATCTAAAACGGAGGGCCGAGATGAGGCTAAGTCTCTCATACACAAAAGTCACCGAAGCCGAGTCCTCGCTGCCGTGGCGACCCAAGTGCGAGCGGAGAACATAGCAGCGAGGAGAGGGCAAACTGAAGTGACCGGCGAGGTTTTGTCCCCAAATCCCCTCCCACCACGCCGCCGCCGCAGCCGCTTGCGGCCTCCGTCAAACCTCTGTTGTCGCCGCCGCTACAGCGGCAGGGGAAGCAGCGTAGCCTTCAGATGGCGAGCGCCGCCGGTCCCGTCGGTGGGTTGCGGGAGAAGGACGAGATTGCGGAGGTGGAGATGGAGATCCTGGAGCCGCCGGAGCTATCGGTGGGGATGAAGAGGGCTAGGAACTCCGCGAACGGCAACGGCTCTCACGGTATATCGCCACATGCATGCTTTAGTTACCTGCTTTATATGCTTCCCGTGCTTCTGGTTATGGCGTGTGATTGCTTCGAAACGTTAGATCTATGCACGGCAAGGCGCTGGTAAGAGATCCGATGGAGAAAAGGCGCACTTTTCATGTGGTTGATTGTTGATGCTTGCTTGGTTGTGTGGAAGGATTGCTGGGTAGGGGTTGGAGCTTCCCTTGGAGCTCTGGTAGAAGGCTGGAAATCCGACATGCCGTTATGTAGGGTTTGGCCTGGAATGTTGAGCTGCGTAACCGCTTCACTGCTTTCTTGTTTTAGGTTGGCCTATAGAGCGCAATTATGCTGCCGACACTGCTATGCTGTTTGGATAAATGGGTAATGATGAAGTTTTGCTGCTGAGTGTGGTTTTACTTGATGGCTTGTTTGGGTCTGTGCTTATGATGGCGTAGGTGCTATTTGTTTCTATACAACGAGGAGCTAAAAGCGTGTTTGTCGTGGACGCGTGGCGTAGCAGCCGATGCAGTATATCACTATAGCAGCAACTAGATTGTAGCTTGATGCAGTAGTACTATAGTAGAGCCAAACATTGTGTAGTTAAGCGATATGCCGTGGTGTTTGAGGCAGTTTGTTGTCGTTTCTATATATCGTCTAGATTACGCCATAGCGTGGATCTAGGCCAGTTGGTTGCGTGACGTAAGTGTAAGCAATTGGTTTGAAAAATCTCCCTTTCAAAGATTAACGGTTTAGATTCTTTTGTATCGCTCTATTAACCAACGGCTTAACTTGGCAATTGTTGAGGCAAACCTCAGTTTGATTATTTATTTGGTTACCCAGCAATTTGGCAAATATGATGAAGTTTCCTCTCCTCGCAATATGTGCCCTTGCGCTAATATTTTTGATTACTGCTTTGGGGATGTTAGGGAAAGGGTCAATTGTTGTGCAACTTGTTGCTCAAGATGAGTAAGCGCTTTCCCATGATTGCATACTGATATAGATTTGCGTGGCAAGTTACGAGTCATATGTTCATCTTGAGAAGTACTTCATCTGTTCCATAATATAAGCCTTTTTAGCAAGCTAAAATTGTGGAACATAGGGAGTATTTTGGTGTACATTTGATTAGCTTAAGGCTCACAACCTCGTGATTCACAAATATAAGGACGAAATGGACAATTCTAATGGCCTTCGAATTACAGTAGGAAAGAGTTGTCTTGGAGTCATCAGAACTGTGAAGTGTAAACTGTAAAGCGTATTGTTGTGAATCTTGTAGTAGAAGAGGACTATTGGACCCCGTCCTTTCTACTACCTCTAATTTCCTGGAAGCTTTCGGAATTCTCTTCCTTCTATTCTTGCAATCAGTACTTATCCTTTCACCTGGACTCCTGCGTGCCATCACTCTTGGCTGACTTGAACAACACGATATCCAGCAGCAGCTTGTCCAAGTGCCTACTGCTGCTGTCCTTGTCCAGTACATCCATAATCTTGCTATCAGCTATGAATGGCTGGTTTGTTTGACCTTATACTGTCCTTCGAGTTCAATCCTATTTACTCATCATTGGTTCCGCCATGGTCGAGTCAATACCCTACAATGTTTTGTTATCTGAGACTATTATATCCAACATCATGTGACTAAACCATTGTCTGCTTCCACTTATTGTTTGCTAAAAAGTCATACTTTCTGAAATTTAAAGCTTTTCAGCTTTTGGGGTTCCTTAAAACTGGAAATAAATATTGAAATCTCGAAGTCCAGTTAGTTGGTTCTGGATCAAATCATAGGGATATTAAATCAAATTTTGTTTCTTATATGGAAAATCTTGCGTTCAACGATCCTCAGTCAGTGATTTTATGTATTGTTATGGTATATGAGCATTGAGTCTGCTGGAATAAAAAAAAAATCCTCTAGGTGAGATGGTCAACAGTATTGGGATTCAGCTATTTGGAGTTGTTGACAGTTTATTTGACACTAAGTGTTTTAACAGACTGGTAGAATAAAATGGATAGTACGAATAAGGTAAAATATAGGTACAAATCTTCTCTGAAGATCACTATGATGAATATGTTGTATATGTTGTAACTTGGCACTCATAGTAAACGTACATTACCTAGGTTTTAGTCGAGTGACTACAGCTGAGAAGAAATCAACACTGCAGCCTCATAAGAATGTCAAATTTCCAACTAGTACAAAGTCCATTTTACAGAAAAGTCCTTCACGATTCAAAAATTGAAAATAACCTATAGATCGTCGATTGCCTAGCTCGCTCGCCAGATCGATGTATTGATCGCCCGCCTAGCTCACTCGATCTCGCGTCGCTCGCCAGCCCAAGTCGCTGGAGCATCTCCGTCCCCAGATCGATCGCTCGCCCGGCGCCGACGCCAGATCGATCGCTCGCCCACCAGCCTCGCTCGCCCGCCCGTGTTGCTCGCCGGATCTCCATCCTAGGTCGCCAGACCATCTCTGTCCATCTCCGGCCAGATCTCCATCCCTGCATAGTCCCAGCTCCCTGCAGCATCTCCGTCCCTGCATCATCTACATTCCAGGTCGCCGGCAGCCTCATCTCCACTCCAGGTTGCCGACAGCCTCAGATCCTCTCCAGGTCACCGGCAGCCCTAGATCCTCTCCAGGTCGCAGCAACAGCAACAGAACCTCTCTGGATCGCATGCAGCTCGCCTCCAGATCGCCGACTCTGAGAAATGGATGCATCAAGTGCATCTTCAACTGCAGCTTCCTCCTCCACAAAGGCGGTATGTTTCTCACCTCGAACATGACGCTGTTAGTGGAGTGGCCAAAGATGGATGTGGCGAACTGCAGCCAGAGCAGGATTGACAGGCCAGCAGAGAGCATACCACCAGGAGCTGAGACACAGAGGAACAGAATGTCAGTTGAAGGTTAACACTGAATAGCAATGAACTAAAATTAAGGTTATGCAAACATCAGGAGTCCAGTACTACAAGGAATAAACAATCAAACATCATTTTATTGCCACAACAGGGGTAGCACTATCATTTTTGTAGCAACGGAAACTTCGGTGCCATTAATAAAATAGTCCAGTATTTTCTTTTATTTTCTAGCAAGCTATATTTCAGTTTCTAGCAGTATTTTCAGTTTCTAGTTTCTAACACATTTTCATCATTCCGCAGTTTGTAGCAAGCGAAGAAAGAAAAACATGCGAGATGATCAGAGGTTTGGAGCTTATCTTGCACTAGAAGCACTCCGTAAAGCAAGGGAAGTACTCCCAGCTGAGCACTGGTAGCTGAGCTATTGCACACAAGTGTAAGAACCGTCGAGAGAATTTGGAAAGAGGCATGTGAGCAGGTCCTGAGAGGGGAAGAAGTTGATGTGTCCAACAAAAAGAAAGGGAGATCTGGCCGCAAGAGGAAATCCTAGTGGAAGTTATGGATGATGAAGGCGGCAATGCATATAAGATTCACCACATGAACAAGGACAAAATGTTGAGGGAAGGAACTATGCGTAGGGCTCTAAGAGTTGATGGTGAACTCTATCGAAAAACCTTGGAAATTATAGCTGCTCATTCAGAGTCCATATCCTTGTCAAATGAAGCAACACAAAACAAGAAAAGAAAGAGAAGGAAATGATTACAAGGAGTGGTCCTTGTTTAGAAGGAGAAAACTATTTTGCAAACAAATCTGTATGTTTAGGAGTATTTGTACCCACTATTATCTATATGTATTTGCATTATATGTGCTCCTGCACTGAAGTTTGCACTATATGTGTGTATGAGACAATTATATTATAGCAACCTATCAACAAAATTGGATGAGACAATTTTTTTTTTTTTTGCGAGATTACAGATGCAGATTACATCGAGTAGGCAGAAGAAATCAAGCAGAAGATACACATTACACATCGATTCTTCTGCGTCGACGTCGCCGGTGAAGAAGACGCATCGGAAACGCGCCGCCGCCGCTGCTTCGAAACCTTGGAACAGAAGCATCTCCCAGGCGGACGGGAAGTTTCCGAAACTCGAACCTCGAGAGGCCTCCATCCAGCTCCATCGTCGTCGTCGCTCGCGCCATGAGCACCTGCAATCAAAGGGTCAACCAGATCCGCCGCAAGCAGATCTGGAGGGGGGAACTCCGCGCACGGCGACCCCGGAGGGCCGCGAGCACGAAGAAGAGGGCGCCGCTCCGCCATGGACCTCCACGGAGCTCCACTGCCAGAGGGGACGAACGCCGCCCGCAAACACACCGCCGACGAAGCCTCCGCCTCCAAGACGCCGCCAGCTGAAGCCCTACTACTACCTACACTATTTACACACCGGGATCCGGCGATTCCCCAGCCTCCCGCCGCCGAGGCGGCCGGCGGAGGCGAGGAATCGCACGGATCCGCGGCGGCGAGGTAATTATATTACAGCAACAGATCAAGAAAATTGATCCAATTATAGTACATGAATAAATGGAGTACTACAAAGTTGAATAAATGGAGAAATGCATCATGTGCACCTAGAGTCTAGACAGGTGTACACTTAACATATTTTAGTACATGAATGCATCATGTGCTTATAATAGGAATAAATGGAGTACTACAATGTTATGCACTATATGTGGCCGAATGTTGTTGTTATGGCATCAGTAAACTTTTAGAAAACTGAAAACACCCCACCACAGTATCGGTGCAAGCTCATCGAAGAATCAGTACTGCACAATGTAGCACATACCAATCCGTAGGAAGCAAAGCTCACAGACTAACACTGATATCAAGCCTCTAAGAAATTTCATAAACACACAAACCTAAGTTGTCCATGCGACCATCTTGGCACCTTGCAATAGCGTCCAATCTAGACTATCAGACTAATGCCACTCGGTCGAAATGCAAAGGTAAACCCTACTTCCATGGTTGCACAAACTACTTACTCCTTAGGCACATCCAACAAATTGCAGCATAACATAAAGTCAGATTCAGAGAACCCAATTGAACCTTAGCAGGGATGTACCAATTGGTAACAATGCAGCATAATCATCATCATGTGCAACTGCAAAATGCAGCACATACCAATTGGTAACAAGCAAGCTGACCACACTGGCAGTAAAATGCCCAGCGTTAAAAAACATGGTCTACCACAGCTGAACTTCAGGAAAATGCACAAATGTGAGGACATGTACAGCAGCAAATTAAGTGGATAGATATTTTTGTCCTTGAAGTAACCAAAATCAATTCACCTAATTAACTAAGAGGGAGTCATACATCTCCCAGGCGCATAGACCATGTAGGCATGCACACATTGAAATAAGTACAAGTGTTTTACTCTATAAGCTTCATTTTTAACCCAATACACTTACAAGACAATCACACATAAGCGCACACCCCCTGTTCATCACTAAAAAAAGCTAACTAACACACCCGGAAATTCCAACATTTGCATATGTTCTCTAATCTCTCCCAGAACTGAAATTTTGGTCAGAGGATATCACACACCATACATCTTTGGTCTCTTACAATATTTCACAGAATCACGCCATTCCCAATCACCAAAGAAGCAATAAGAATCTACAGGGAAGGTAGGGTAGAATTACCTGAGCATAGAGCCCGCGGCAGTTGCCAAGCACGAAGGAAACATGTGGCGACGTGTTCTCTGGGCGGCTCAAGCAGCTCGTACCGCCCCCGCTCTAGGAACCCGCGGGAGAGTACCCGTCGCCTCCGGGCCGCCGCGCCATGCCCCTGGCGCCGCCGATGTAGAGGTAGGAGGAGGCGAGGGCCGCCGGGTGCAGCTGCTGCTTCGTTTCCTCCTCATGTCGTGGCCTGGCCTCCACTGCCACCTAACAACCCATGGCCTTGTCGGCGTCACAGACGCAGAGGGTGAAGAGGAACGCCACGCGACGGGATCCGGGGTCCTCCGCGCTGCCTGCTTCTGTCCAGCCTCGCAGCCACCGGATCCGGCCTTGCCGACGCCGGATCGGGTGATTCCTCGTCGCCTTGGACCAAAAGGTCCGATCTTTCATGGAGGAGAGCACGACGAAGGAAGGTGGAGGGGAGCAAGGCAACGGAGGAGCGCGGGCAACGAGGGGAGGGTAGCGCGGGCAAGGAGGCGAGGGGAGCAAAGAGAGGGAGAGGGCGAGCGGCGGCGAGTTGAGAGAGTGCATCATGCGACACGAGTCACACGACAGAGGTGGAGTGCGGGTTGAGACATAAAAAGTGGAGAGTTTTTTTTTTGCAAAATAACCTATGACGACACTTTTTTTTTGGATCGAAGGGAGTATGAAATTAGGAGAACCCGATCACACCTTTGCAATTGCACTTCTTTCTTTTTCCGGGATTATATGTGCACGCCGTTGTACTTTGTGTTCGAAAGGACTTGGCCCATTTGTGTGTTTCATGTCCTTTTATGTCAGAGGCAATCAATACAGACTTGATTGTGTGGGAGAGGACGCGGGGGAAAGGAGTCGACGTGGGAGCTGACGGCGTGGAAGTCGCTGCAGAGAGAGCAGGGCCGGGCCGGCAAAATTCGGAGCCCTGTACGAAATTCTAAATTGGGCCCCAATGACACGAAACAATTACCCTAATGACCAATAATGTATGATGATTCAGTTTTTGTTTCTTGAAACAAAGCTAGATATAAAAAGATAAACTAAAATAAAGGGAGTGTTTATCAATGATTATTCTACTGAAGATTCACAAAAAATACTAAATTTGGCAATTCGACGGACGGCGGAACTCACCTCGTGTCCTGGCCGGAGCATGGTGCAGGGGCGATCTTTGGCTATATATGATACCCAAGGAGATATGGCGATTTGCTCAAGTGCCGATCTAATCAGCCGATCAACAAACATTTTATTTGCACTCACTGGAAATTTTAGAATTAGTGCATATTATTCCTGCGGTACCTCAGGTTGGGATTGAAGGTGGGTAGATCGGCTCGGTGATCCGCGGAGTGTCGAAGAGCGCGGGGTGCCGCATCAACCATCGCCGTTGCAGATTTGTGGGATTGGGATTGGAGAATTAAAACAACTACCAACGTTTTGGCTGCTGATACGCCTAGAAGAAGACAAAACCGTCGACGTCGCCTGGGTGCTGGCGGCTTGGCACTCCTCGAGTCTAGATAGAGAAATCTTTTTTTTTTGAAGGAATTGTGAGCTGAGACTTGCGAGCGTATGTTGGGGCCTAGTCGATCGATTCATCCATCGCTTGTTCGGCATACCGCTAGCTGGGAGCACGCCGCACGCTCCAGTGGATGGTCCAAGTAAATTCGGCCCAGCTAAAGCACGCTCAAGCTGATGGATTTCTATAGGCTATGTAGAAATACACATAATTCATGGGCCCCCAAAATATTTGGGCCTTGTGCGGCCGCACATGTTGCACACGTATGGGGCCCGGGCCTAAGAGAGAGACGTCGGCGGTGGCCAGTAACCGTGGCGGCGAGGTAGTGGTGAGAGAGGGAGCTTGGGGGAGGAAGAAGAGGTGTGTCGGGCGAACAGAAATCCTAGAGAATGACGGGTGTCTATGCTGGATTTGCGTAACACTTGATGTCAATCGGCTAGAATCCTCAAATGAATTGCGATATCCAATTCCAGTACATTCAAACAGGTGTACCATGGAATCGTCAAATGAATTCCACATTTTTTGCCCCAAATGATGGGAGCCAAACGAACCCTAATAAGAAATATTTTGCAAGTTTTAAGGGGTGCCGTGACACCCCCACTAGATCCGACTCTGGTACCAAACTACCGCCTGCAATTCATATATCATTTTCCAATAATATTCGATGTCATCGTTTAAAAAAAGGAGGACCCCTGGATTGTGTACACACAGTCGACAACATAGGTACATGGATGGTCTTTCTCAATCTTAATTCCACTGCCCCTCGCTTTAATAGAGCATGTTTGAGTGTGTGTGTGTCCATAGACATGTATAAGCAACCACATTTGTCTTGACGTCAACGTCGTACCCGATGTTTCGGATAATTTCTCCGTATTCGAATCCGAATCCGCATCCGTCATTATCCGATCCACTTTCGGATTCGGGAAAAATAAATGGCAAGTGATCAAAAAAAGACTAAAATCCAATCACACCTCTGCATATTTGCACGTCGTTGTACTCTGTGTTCGAAAGGACTTGGTTCATTTGTGTGTTTTATGTCCTTTTATGTCAGAGGCAATCAATAGGGACTTGATTGAGTCCCAAAATATACCACCGAGTTCTCGGCAATTTGGTAACGCAGTCCGGCACAGGTGGCCTGTAAGGCGGGCCCATTTATAGACGGCTAGAGACGGGAGACTCGCTGCCGTGGCGATCCAAATGCGAGCAGAGGAGAGGCCAAAGAAACTGAAGCCACCGCCGAGGTTTTGTCCCCAAATCCCCTCCCTCCCACCACGCCGCCGCCGCAGCCGCAGCCGCTTGCTCCCTCCCCCAAACCCCTGTCGTCGTCGCCGCTACAGCAGCGGCAGGGGCAGCAGCGTAGCCTCCGGATGGCGAGCGCCGCCGGCCCCGTCGGCGGGTTGCGGGAGAAGGACGAGATTGCGGAGGTGGAGATCCTGGAGCCGCCGGAGAAGGCGGTGGGGATGAAGAGGGCTAGGAACTCCGCGAACGGCAACGGCTCTCACGGTATATCGCCATGATCGCCCTCTACATGCATGCTTTAATTACCGGCTTTATATGCTGCCTGTGCTTCTGGTTGTGGTGCGTGATTGCTTTGAAACGTTAGATCTATGCACGGCAAGGCGCAGGTAAGAGATCCGATGGAGAAAAGGCGCACTTTTTTATGTGGTTGATTGTTGATGCTTGCTTGGTTGAATGGAAGGATTGCTGGGTAGGGGTTGGGGCTCTGGTAGAAGGCTGGAATCAGACATGCCGTTATATAGGGTTTGGCCTGGAATGCTGAGTTGCGTAACCGCTTCATTGCTTTCTTGTTTTAGGTTGGCCTATAGAGCGCGATTATGCTGCCGACACTGCTATGCTGTTTGGATAAATGGGTAATGATGAAGTTTTGCTGCTGAGTATGGTTTGACTTGACGGCTTGTGTCGGTCTGTGCTTATGATGGCGTAGGTACCATTTGTTTCCATACGACGAGGAACTAAAAGCGTGTTTGTCGTGGACGCGTGGCGTAGCAGCTGATGCAGTATAGCAGCAACTAGATTGCAGCTTGATGCAGTAGTACTATAGTAGAGCCAAGCATTGTGCAGTGAAGCAATGTGTCGTGGTGTTTGAGGCAGTTTGTTGTCGTTTCTGTATATCGTCTAGATTACGCCATAGCGTGGATCTAGGCCAGTTGGCTGCGACGTTGCGTGACGTAAGTGTAAGCAATCGGTTTAAAAAATCTTCCTTTCATGGATATTTAATGGTTTAGATTCCTCTTTTATCGTTTTATTGACCAACGGCTTAACTTGGCAATTGTTGAGGCAACCCTCAGTTTGATGATTTTTTTCGTAGGAACGTAGAATATTTGGTTACCCAGCAACTTGGCAAATATGATGAAGTTTTCTCTCTTCGCAATATGTGCCCTTGTGCTAATTTTTTGATTACTGCTTTGGTGATGTTAGTTAAAGGGTCAATTGTTGTGCAACTTGTTTCTCAAGATGAGTAAGTGCTTGCCCAGGATTGCAGTGGCGGACCTTGAATGAAATCTAAGGGGGGGCCAAACTGTCATATGACAATGCAAAATATAGGGGTTCCTAATTGTACAAACCCAATAAATTAGAATTTCTAGCATTTAGCGAAATTTGGACTGAACTCGTTCACAAAATACATCTTTGCATCAGTATGCGTAGATAAACATTACTTAGAAAAAGTGTACCAAAATAAAACTTAACTACGGGGACTGGAAGGTTTTTAATGAGTCGGCTTGCTGACCTAATATAGTGTGGTTTAATTTTTTTTTAAACTGTGGAGGTAGTCATCATAGAACACTTGAATTAATTACCAACTTTTTTGAGAAAATAATTACTAACTTTGTAACGATAAACTTTCCCTTAGCCATTCACATTAATCCACATAAAAACATAGAAATTTGTAAAAAAAAAACTTGTGCAGAGTCTGAGACCTAATTTGAACTTCCTCCAATTAAAATATAAGAACCAGAACTAAAAAAAATATTGGGACTTTCGGTAGAACTTAGAAGGAGCTGGGACCTAGGAAACACAAGGAAAGAATAAAATAACTTGTACTAGATAGTAGGACATGGGGATACGCGAGAGAGAGGGGAGTCAGGGACGATGCATGGTAGTAGTCAGAGGTCACATGCGTAGGTGGACTAAACTTCCAGTCGAGACCAATGTACAAAAGGCTCTTGATCGAAACGTAGTATTCTGCAAAGTACTACAGGGTAATAATAGGAAACTTATCATTTTGCTGGGGGGGGGGGGGCCACGGCCCAGGTTGGCCCTCGAGAAGGTCCGCCAGTGCAGGATTGCATACTGGTACGAAACAGATTTGTGTGGCAAGTTACGAGTCATATGTTCATCTTGAGAAATATTTTGGTGTACATTTGATTAGCTTAAGGCTCACAACCTCGTGATTCACAAATATGAGGACGAAATGGACAATTCTAATGGCCTTCGCATTACAGCAGGAAAGACTTGTCTTGGAGTCATGAGAACTGTAAGCGTATTGTTGTGAATCTTGTAGTAGAAGAGGAAGAAAGACCTAGCACTATTAGACCCTGTCCTTTCTACTATCTCTAATTTCCTGGAAGCTTTCGGAATTCTCTTCCTTCTATTCTTGCAATCAGTACTTATCCTTTCACCTGGACTCCTGCGTGCCATCACTCTTGGCTAACTTGAACAACACAAAATCCAGCAGCAGCTTTTCCAAGTGCTACTGCTGCTGTCCTTGTCCAATACATCCATGCATGAACCAAATTTGCTGTATCATGCTATCAGCTATGCTGGCTGGTTTGTTTGCCCTTATACTGTCCTTCGAGTTCAATCCTATTTTTACTCATCATTGGTTCCGCCATGGTCGAGTCAATACCCTACAATCTTTTGTTATCTGAGACTATTATATCCAATATCATGTGACTTAACCATGTCTGCTTCCATTTATTGTTTGCTAAAAACTCAATTTTCTGAAAATTAAAGCTTTTCAGCTTCTGGGGTTCCTTAAAACTGGAAATAAACATTGAAATCTCGAAGCCCAGAGTCAACACTAGTTGGTTCTGGATCAAATCATAGGGATATTAAATCAAATTTTGTTTCTTACCTGGAAAATCTTGCGTTCAACGATCCTGAGTCAGTGATTTGATGTATTGTTATGGTATATAAGCATTGCAGTCTGCTGGAATGAAAAAATTCCTCTAGGTGAGATGGTCAACAGTATTGGGATTCAGCTATTTGGAGTGGTCAACAGTTTATTTGAGACTAGTGTTTTAACAGACTTGTAGAATAGAATGGATAGTATGAATAAGGTAAATATAGGTACAAATCTTCTCTGAAGATCACTATGATGAATATGTTGTATATGTTGTAACTTGGATCTCATAGTAAATATACATTACCTAGGTTTTATTGGAGTGACTACTGCTGAGAAGAAATCAACACTGCAGCCTCATAAGAATGTCAAATTTCCGAAGAAAGCTGTCAGGGGCAATCTTCTAGGTCCGGACATTGATGCTACGTCTAAAACAGGAGGTCTGCATGATACACATGGATCACAGACACTGCCTGATTCTAATGCTTCGAGGTACATCCATTATTCTTGCTACTCTTGTGTGCACTAGGAATTTTAAACTTCGAACAATATTTCCATCTTTTCTGTGGTGTTTGACAAAGACGTAGTGCTATTTTATCTTACACGTCTTAAACGGTCATTTTGTTCACTAATTCGCTAAACACGTTTCACGACCTAGATTTAGTAGCTCATCTCCTGTTGGAGATCCGAGGAGCAAAACCAGAACCCCTACAAAGAGAATATGTACCTTCTATGCTCAAGGCCATTGCAAGAAAGGAAAGAATTGTACTTTTCTTCATGAAAGAGAGGGTCCTGGTAACCTGTGGAAGAAGGAAAAGGCTGGTTCACTTGCACCAGTTGGTATTGGAAAGCATAGAGGTATGAGCTTCTTATAGGATAATCTTTAAAAAATATCTCA
The DNA here is from genome assembly GCA_947311845.1 of Poa pratensis. Lineage (NCBI taxonomy): Eukaryota > Viridiplantae > Streptophyta > Magnoliopsida > Poales > Poaceae > Poa > Poa pratensis. The sequence goes on along the minus strand of CAMZMU010000059.1, from coordinate 39,156,844 downwards.
TAGCCACAAACTTTTGATTGCTCCGCAAATCTAAGGACTTCTGATTGCCCCCATCCGTGCTCAGGGTCTGAAGAAGGATCTGAAGCACAAGGTTTATCCAACTTGAAAGATCGAGACTTCGAGAATTTGGCTGCTTCATCGAAACATGGGCTATATAGGACCCTCATTCATTCTTATGGTGAAGAGCATAAGGGGGTGGCACATAACTCGCCGACCCTTAAGGTTTCAGAAGAGAGGTCTTGCAGAACTGATGATTTGTGGACTACAAAGCCTACCCCTCCTGTAAATGAGCTGCTGCAGATCCCAGTAGTTCAAGAGAAGAATGAAGAACCTTATTTCATGGGACGCCATGCTGGTTTGCCTTCTGATAGCTACTTCGATGGTAGGGGAACCTTACCCAGATTTCATATAGATGGAGGAAAGCTGCTGGCAGATGTGGCCAAAGCATGCAGCCTAAGTGATTCTCATGTATCAGGAACTTACCTTGAAGGGCACCCATTACATCCTGATCCTCGGTATCGTCCATTTGACTATCTCCAATATGGTGAGAAGCTATCTGCTTATGGTGGACCAACAGAGAATCTTCCTCACAAACATCAGACAGAACCTAGTTCAAGCCTTGCCTCATACAGTTCAAATAGTATGACAGGGTTCAGAAATCCAGGCCACAATAGCTCTGATCATATCTTGGGTAGCCAACCTTTCCGAGCAACTGCTCACCTAGGAATACCGTCCCTCCATCAGTTAACACCTGGTATCGAGAAGTTTGGTCTCCATAAAGATGTTAGATTTGACAAGGGCTGTGGTGCATCTGGGTCTGCTTTACTTGCAATCAGTTCACATCAACCTGGGCACCTTTCCCCAGTCAAGGACGAGCCTTGGATAACTTCAGTGCCTTTTGTACCTGTTGTTGATTTTCCTGTCAGTTCATCACCTCCATATAGTCAATATGACCCGCTTGTTGACAGTATGGACCTTCCCAAAGTTAAAGGCAGTAATATTCTCAAGTCCTCGAACATATCTTGCAGCACTTCAAGTCAGCACACTACTGGGTATGTTGTTACAGATGGAGATACCAACAAGTCACTGAATTACGATGACAAGTTGGCAAGGAATATGTCAGCCAAAGGGTCAAATGAGTTTGCAGGTTTGGCTGCACCTGATAGGGAACGCTGTAGTCTGGATGGTGATACTATGGTGAAAGATTTTGAAAGAAAAAATGATGCAGCAATTAACGAGAAAACAAGAGTTTTCCGTTTTCATTTGGCAGAACATGTGAAGGAGTTGCTGAAACCATTTTGGAAAGAAGGCAATCTGAGTAAAGATGCTCATAAACTGATAGTGAAAAAATCTGTTGATAAAGTTCTTGCTTCAGTTGAGCTGCATCAAGTACCAGTTACTAAAGAATTGATAACTGATTATATAACCATGGCTGGAACAAAGATTGAAAAACTCGTGAAGGTAACTTGAATATGCAGTTCAATGACACACATAGCCGTTAAACTACCTATGATTGATTCCTGTCTATTTATTTCATCACAGGCATATGTTGATAAGCATCGTACGAGATGAGATCCAAACTTTTAAATGTTGAGCTACACCACCATACACATGGGGTTTCAGCCAGATGCCTTTCCGATGTGATTAATCTACAATGCAACGCTGTTTGACCTGATCAGTTTTTGTTGGCATACTAGATATTTCCTAGTAAGGTATTCTGTTTCATGACCGTGGCTGGTTTGTAGACTTAGTCTAGACTTCCTAGTAGTACTTAATATGGTGGAATTTTAATTTGATATGTCTGCCTGTACCTGAGTGGACACCTAATGCAACATATCTCGAATCTTAACTGCATGTGTGGTTAATATATGGAGTGATAATTATATATCATTGTTCAGTCTGTTTGGTGAAGTATTCATCTTGCTTAAAGTGCAATGACATTTCCGTTCAGTGTGTTTGGTGAAGTGTTCATCTTAATTGCATTCTCTACATAACCCATTGCGCTTTGAATTTTGATTGAGGGGGATAGAAGGATCAATAGTTTTTTTTTGAAGAAAAACACCCAAAGGGCATCTTAGATGTGATAATTATCAAGGAAAATAATAGTGAGTAAATGGGAAGACAGACGCAAAAAGAACTGTAAAAAATAAAATTACTTTGAAAAGCATACTAAGGCTTCTTTCCCCGATTGTACGACGCATGTCGGGGATTAAAAATTGCACTAAACCAACAAAAAAGGGAAGGGACGCGTGCACACGCCCTCGTTATACCAGGCTTTAGAGCATCTCTAGCAGATCCCGGAAAACGCAAACCGCAAAATTGATATCGGGACCTCCGAAAAAACGCAAACCGCAAAACTGATATCGGGACCCCCGGAAATTGTTTTGCACGCGCGGGCAGAACGGATACACGAAACTCGTACTATAGATTAAAATAAAAAGTTAATCACAAACTAAGTTTTTTTTACATAGATAGAACTTAATATATGTAAACTAGACAATGACGATCTTGCTCTTCATCGGCGTGCTCACTCGTCGATATCGAGGTACTGGTTGAATGCTGACTTGCGCAGTGCCTACGCGAGCTCGTGCTCCGCCTTGGCGGCTTCGAGTCGGGCATGAGCACCCGGTTATCCGTTAGCCATCGCTTTCATAGCCATAGCAAGTTCATTCTCGGTGATGCGGGTCCGCTTAATTGTGGCAAGATGTGCTCGCCGAGCACATCGAAGCCATCCATTGCAGTTCTCCCGCCGCCTAGGGAGATCAACACGTCGCCCGACATCGCTTCCAGCATCGCGCGAGGGCTATCCACCTCCGCGTCGTGCGAGTGGTTGCCCAACACGGCCTCGTCGTGCGAGTTGGAACCCGGCGAGCGCAACTCGGCCCACTAGAGCCCTCGAAGGCGGGCGCGCTTGCTCGCGCCGGTCGAGCGGTGGAAGCAGCGCTCGTCCTTGCGTTGCCACGACCTTCGCTACTCCTTCCTGGACCGCCATGACAGCGCATGGATGATCCTACCATGAATCTATGGGTGAGGTCTAGCATGGAGGCGGACACATGGAGGAATCGCTCGCCGGAGGTTGTCGATTTCGCGGCGACGGGGAATGATTTCGCAGCGGAGGGATTGGGGGGTGGGTGCTCACCCTAAATGCCTCTAGTACCCTTGATATAGTGGCGGAAGGCATGCATATCCGGAACCTAGGATATTTTTTATCCAGACCGGTGACGTTATACAGGATCTGCTAGAGATACTCTTAAAGATCACAATAGCCACTCGCTGCTTGAGACGAGATCTAAATATCGTTGCAAAAACATTGGTTCGAGCTTCACTCCACGCAATATAGGCTTGCAATCCATCACCACCGGTCTAGAGAATTGACGGAACCAGACCATGCCTCAAAACAACACAGAGGATGTCGAAGAGAGCCAATATATCTAGCGCCACACTCTAGCAGACCCTCCGAAGATTGGACGTTGTCGAGGTAGAGAGACACCGGAGAGGCCTTATTCTAACGCGCCATCGCCGCCACCACCTCGTGTTGCCAGGAAAACGAGACCTAAGGAAAAGATGAACCGGACGGGTCCTCATTCCTGTTGCTGCTGACGAGGCCGACGGGCGGGGAGGGGGGCATTTGGCGACGACGCGGAGGAGACCTTTGGCATTGGCTAGGATTGCGAAAAAAGTGGGTCTTCTCTTTTTGGATAAGAAAGATCAATAGTTTGTTGTGAGACAAAAGTGCACAAAAGATGTGAAAGACAAAAGGCATAGAGGAGAATGGGAGGGGTTAGAATTGTCAATGCAATGGCTTAACTTCTACATGGGTAGTAGATAAAGCAAACACTGCTCAACATAGTATGGACCATTATTTATAATAGTACTGAAAACCTTGGGTGTGGAATATTACATACTCTTGGTTAAACTCATCGAGGTCAATGTCGTGTTCCACGACTTCACGTCTTGGATTAGGGTCTCTGGCAATCTAGGTTGCTGATACAACACTACCTGGTAACATAATGAGAGGCAAGAGTGAAGAGGAAAGATAGAGAGAGAGGAAGAGGGTATTAAGCCAAACCTTTGGCATTGGTGATGTTTGGTTACAGAAAACGATTGATAATTGTATGTCGAGCGATTAAACCATGCCTTCGGCGCACGAACCATGAAATGAAAGGACTAGATGAATGAAAGGGAAGTAAGGAGGAAGAGAGAAGCTTGAGAGATAGGTAGGCATAAGGACAATGGCTACACTACTTGTCTTTTTATTGTAACAGTGTGTTGGAAAAAGCAATGCGGAGAGGCGACATAATGAGGGGTTAAGGACATCATTGCATCTTCACCTTCATAATGCAGGGAGAAATATGCAACAAGCATATCTTCATACTCATTAAGTACTACTAATCAAGCAGAGAGCAAAAGCCAAATTGCTTAGCCGAAATGGCAACAGGTGAATCTTCTCAATGTGTCTCTCTTAGATTTGCACGATAATTTGTTACTTCCTAAAGTGCATACTATGTGTGTTATCAGTTATGAAGGATATATTGACAAAGGAGTTGGGCGCACCATGGAGAAGAAACCCAACTAGAGGCAAGGGAGGATGGATTGCGCACCAACGAGTTCATTGACCGCCTTGGGTTTTAAGGCGTTCTCTTAGTGTCGCACGAAAGCTAAGGTGCCTTTGGATGGTAAGCTGTCGCACTCGCGTTAACCATCGACCATATGGTGCCATTGAAAGTGTATGACATTGCCATGGTCTCTGCTCCAACCCTATCGTGTTTTGGCCGCTCTTGGGGCTTATAAACAACGATTGGCCATCTCCTTGCTTCTGACTTTGCCTCCCTTCTCCGATCTACTTGGGAGCTGAATGTAGGTGTAGCAGTCGAAGCCATTTGGTTTGACTATATCCATGGAAAACGCGAAAACAATGACTTTCGCGATGTCCCAATAAACGTTCACGGTGACCGACAAGACCTGAAAATCGTCTCGTGACTCGAAAACGTGTGCCACAACGAGAAAACCGAAATAGAGTAAGTTCTGGTGACGTCCTAGTAATCGTTTATGTGAATACGTGATCCACCGAACTTGGAAGTGATCTCGGGACCCTGAAACACTGTGTGCACGAAAACGGCTAGAAAACGTGAAACGATTAATTTTTATGATGTCCTATAACCGCTTAACGTGATCCAACAGTCCTGTAAACTACTTGGTACCCCAAACTGGTGTGTCGCATCTCTTGTTCCTTGGCGGCATCTTTCACCTAGCATTCATCTGCACCTTCTGCGCTATCTTTATCCAAACAATATGAATGCCCTACCCAAAAACATTAAAAATATGTATGCAACAATAATAACTAAAACAATAACAACAAAGTTGTTTATCCTAAGCAAGTTCAGGTAGGCTAAATAAAACCCTACAAAAATTGGTGTCAACTAGAGTGAAGAGACAAAAAAGTAATCAAAGTACATTAAAAGTAAATTAAGGTTCTAACACATGGATTGTTGGTACCTATGTAGTCCTATCAAGTGCCAAATCTCTAGGTACATTCCATTCCTTCATATCCCTTTTTACCGCTTTCTCCCATGGCAAGTTTGGTCGCCCTGCTTCTCTTAGTATCTCACTATTCAAATGGTGCTTTAGGCTTAGTATCTTCACTACACTTTAGAATCCCAATATTCAATGGTGCTTTACTCTTAGTATCTTTGCTACCCTTAGAATCCCACTATTCAATGGTGCTTTAGGAGGCCTGGGTATGCCAACCACCTTAGTCGTAGTTGGACAAACTTCTCTTTGAGCGACGTCGTTCCTACCCTATCATATATTACTTCATGATTGGGTCCTTGTATGGCCACACACCCACCTTAGCACGAAACATCGCTATGACTCATTTGTTATATGTGTTGTCTTTTAGTGGGCCAACATTCTGCTCCATATAGCGACGTAGGCTTGACTGTGGTCCGACATGACTTACCTTGTCATAGAGGTGCTAGATGCTTGTCGCGCCTCATCCACCGTGCTTTGATTATGGGGCTGATATCCTCATCAATATGACCATTGCTTTGTAGCATGGATTCCAATTATCGAAAGGTGTTCCTCTTTGTTTTGTCTTTCTATACTAAGCTCTCCCTCTTCACACCTCATATACTCGGTTTTGGTCCTATTGAGTCTAAACCCTTGGATTCCAAAGTCTGTCTCCAAAGATCTAATTCCTATTGATGCCCTCCCTAGTTCCATCTACTAGCATCACATCATTAGCACTGAGCCTGCACCAAGTAATATCTATCCTGTTGGCCTCATCTATCACTAAGGTAAAACTGTACGACCTCAAGGATGTCTTAATATTGTCCTATCGTAATACGTAAGGTATCGGTCTCACTATCACCTGCAGGTAGAACCAAAGGGAGATGCCTAGCCCCCATGTCGCTCTTAGGGGCGACTCGGGTTGCAAAACACTAGCCGAAACCCAATCTCCATCTCCTTCCTCCCCTCGCCGTCGTTGGAGGATGTCGGCGGGCGAAGCCTACCAATGGACGGCGATGTCGGGGTCCTCATTAGTGTGCGTGGTGGCACGGCGGGTGGTCGCCTGCACAGGGGAGTCGAGATACGTGGGCCGTTGGGTGCGAGCGGAAGAGACGCGGTCGTCTAGAATTAGGCTACGTGGGCCCACCCTGGCCCGCAACAACCTCTTTGTCCCCTACCCACCCTTCTTCCTCCCACCCCCGCTTCCGTCGGTGGAAGCCGCTGTGTAGGCGAGCATGTGTGCGGCGGCCCTAGGCGGTGGTTGTTGTGCCCTGACAGTTCTCGGCGGCAGCGCGGTGCAGGAGGCTGGCCATAACGGTGCCGCCAGTCTTGCTCGATGCGCGGTCCTGCCTCCCTCCCTCGACGAACAACACTACTCGCTTCCAACTTTGTGTTGGTGGTCTTCTCTAGGTCTTCGGTGGTCTATTTCATGGGTCGAGCGAAATTCTTGCGTGGCGACTGTCGGTGCTGACAACGGCGGGCATCTGACGGCACCATTACCTCCAGGGAGACGTTGTCATGACCCTCGATTGGACCTCGACTGGCGTGGACCTCCGGGGCGCAATGAACGCCAACGCTAACACTTTGCAGACTATAGCTACACTATTTCCGACTAGTTCCTGGCTTCCACCCGTCGACTCTCTAGGCACATGGGTGCGAGGTACGATGACCTGGAATGTCCCGAAGATGCGATTATCTTTGGAGGCGTTTGGCAGCGACTATGGCGTGGCTTTGTTGCTCCGAGGCTCGACGCCTCCCCATTCTTGGCTGGAGGCCAGGCAGTGTGAGGCCTTTTGTCCTTGCGGTCCAAAGTTGGGGTCACCTCCTCTAGAGGTTGTATCTCCCATAAGATGGCGTACAATGGAAATTTCCTTTGTAGGATCGTCCGAGCATAAAGCCAAATTTGTTTTTTGTGACATTCGGCACTCTTCTTGAGAATGCTCAGCCACTCCCAAAACTTCACGGCTTGGCATAATTCCTTAGTGTTATGGTATATGTGGATTGCACTAGCCCTTTCCATCAGTTCGGACTTCTGGTTGCGTTGGCTAGTGCATAAAGCTTGGCATGGTATCAGAGCCTGGGGTCTCCTGCTTCTCGCAATTTATTGAAAATTGGTGGTGCCCCCTTTGTGTCCACGTGTAGGCCTTTGAGCTATACTTCCGCGTATAGGTCTTGAGCCATACCTCTGAGATTGTGAGTGTTCTATTCATCGTGTTGACTTCTCGTGTCACATGTGGGAGGGGGTGTTACGATATATGTGAATTGCACTAGCCCTTTCCGTCACTTGGACTTCTTATTGCATCCGCTAGTGCATGAAGCTTGACATGGTATCAGCAGCTGGCTCAAGTTCAAGTCCTGGCTTTCGTAATTTATTGAAAATTGCTGGTCGCCCACTGTGTCCACGTATAGGTCTTTTGAGACACACCTCTGGGATTGCTCTATTCACGTGTTGACTTTCTATGTGACGTGCGAGGGGGTGTTACAGCATATGTGGATTGCACTAGTCCTTTCCATAAGTTTGAACATTTGGTTGTTGTTGCCTAGTGCAGGAAACTTGAGAGAAACGTGGGCAATCCACATATACTCTAATACCCCCTCTTAGGCTCTGTTCGTTTCTAGTGTTTTTGTGGGGATTGGTGGGGATTATCTCGGTCAAACCCCAAATCCCCACGTATCTCCAAAAGACCGTTTGTTTCTAGTGTATTTCATCGGTTTTATCCCCACTTTTCCCCGAATTGCCCAAACTCTAGTGTATTTTCTTCAATACCCAAAACACTACCCTACCTAGTGGATTACCCCTACCTAGTGGATTATTAATGGGGATTTGATGGGATTGGGTGAAGCTTGTGGGGATTATCCCCACTAATCCCCACAAAAACACTAGAAGCAAACAAGGCCTCACGTGTCTTCCTCTCGTGAATTTACCATCTTGTAGACGTCCTTTTCGCTTCCTTTGTGCCTATTGGCTGATATTGCTAACGACGGGCCCGCAGCCTTGCTTCACTCACAACTCGCTTTTCTTCTTTAGGTTTCTTTGTACTTCTCCATGTAACTTGTACTATCATGAGTTCTTCTCCGTGATAGCCTTTTGGACGTCTTCATTCCACCGCCAAATGTCCTTAGGCTCGTGTTTCTTACCTTTTGGCACCCCAAACACCTCCCTAGCTACCTTCCAAAAGCAAATTACCATCTTCACCCACATGCTATCCACATCTCCCTCTTTTGGTCCTTTCGCGATCATCCTCTCCTTAAATGTCTGTTGCGCTTCGCCTTTGAACTCCCATCACATTGTTCTTGTGATTTTGGCATCCCGCAGAACATGTGCATGGAAGCGAAAATCAGCCTCCGTAACCTTATGCTGAGTCATAACACACTCCCATGTATCACATTACAATCCTAACAAGACTGCCTATGCATTCTATGTATGCCCGTAAAAATACATAAAGGGGGTTCACAGGAGCCCATAGGACAAATAAACCATATAGATACTTAAATTTGACATAACCACTCGCTAAAAGCAAGGAGCATCTGAAGTCAAGTCCTCACTTTCAACCACTCTGAATTGTGCATAACCAAATAAATATCTAGCATATCTTTCATAACGTTTATCATATTTTTTCTGCGTATTTGAGTTCTTCTAGTGGGAGATATGACCTATGCACCAGACACTACCGCAAAAGACCACAAATAGGGTTTTATAATTTGTATTTCACCTGGAAGCTTTTGTGTAAGATAAGTGAGTTTTGTTTTGTTAGTGAATTCCCATGGACTAAGCCTGGTTGAGATAGGGCCCGATTTGCTTGATCCACAAAAGAACATGCCGTAAATTTATCATAAACTCGAGTACTTGAAACAAAAGGGAAAAGCCTTTTTGCTCTTCCCAAATGCTAGTGTACAGTTGTACACGTGTGTTCCTGTGCCTAGCTCTGTTCTTCAGAAAAAAAATGCATATTGTTGTCAAACTGTTTGTTGACGATTGATGTTTCTGTAAGCCTGTTACTTGAATCTTGATGAATGGCTTTCTTTTCTGCAGCCAACCTGAAGTGAACTGGACTCAGGGAAGTGTTAAATTTTACTTCTTTAAGGTTGCCAGATATTAGGGTCCTCCTTGAGGCTGCTGATTTCCTCATTTTATCATCATTGATGAAATCGATGAGAGCTGTCATAACATGAACGCAGGTACGCACAATTACCATAGCTCCTGCCTTTGGGGTAACGGGAATATTTCCTTAGCTTGCAGTTACCAATACCTGTTTTTTTTTTAGATTTCGCTCCAGCGAAAATCTAGTGTTTTCACTTATACTTGATCCAGAAGTAGCAAACTATTCCTTCCCTTTGCTATGTCCTTATGTTATTTTACATTGTGCCTGATACATTCCACTATATTGTTTTCAGTACGTCACACTGCAGAAACAAACACAGAGCTGATCTGGCATTAAAATTCCTTCTCCATTCTGCTGAAAAGGTATACCACACTGTTCCTGTATTGCTATAACCCCAAGGCACTAAGTATTTATAGTCTCTTTTGTGTTATTGTTGTTGTTCAAAATGGCACATAATGGTGAAGCTCCAAATATGATGTATTCTCCCGCTCACTTCTGATTTCAACCTACGCAAATACTTCCAAGTTGGAACCCTAGGCCCCACTTCAAAAGAACCTTTTTTTAATTAAAAAATAATAATGGGTGATATGGGCTTATAATTTGAAAAATAGAAGTGACACTGGAACAAACTAAATTACTCTAGACCTAATATAAAGTAAATACTCTGAATTCTCATTGCTTTATTGATCGTGGGAGAAGCCCAATATATAGGAGGGATAACTTGGCTCACAAGCCGACTCCAAGGAGTATCCAATCTGGACTCTGAAACTGAATCTAAACAGGACTCTTAACCTAATCCGAATCTGATCCTAAATCCTAACCACTTTGGGCTGCACCAGGAGGTGGTGCGGTCAGGGGCTGGTTCCCCACATAACATCTCTCCCTTCCTCGAAAAACAGCTTGTCCGCAAGCTGTAGGCTGTCAAGTTATGGAGTTATCTTGGTCGTAGTCGTCAGCCTCGATGAAGAAGAGCCGTGCACACCGGTGACCCCGAACATAAGTCTCGTCACAGTTGAAGCAAAGGCCTTGACGACGACGTTCTGCCAGCTCTGTTGGAGTGAGGCGCCAAACCTGTCGTGGCGCGGCTGGCTCTGGAATGGTCGACGGTAGTGCTAGTCGTGCTGGCGGGGAAGATATTATAGTTGCGTTGACTGCAGGAGTACTGGAGGGGCACAAAGGCCCTGCAGACCCAAAAGGCTGTTGTGTTGATGCTGGTGGAGGGCAATGGCGCTGCTCATAGGCCTTGGCGAAGGAGATGGCAGTGTGGAGGTCAACTGGCTGTTGAAGCTCAACATCAACTTTGAGGCCCTCGGGAAGCCCGGCTGTGTAAAGGTAACGTTGCTGGGCTGAGCTCAACGGCTCGCTGGTCCTGCACAAGAGTGCCATAAATCTGCTCGTGTAGTCGGCAACCGTGGAGGTGAACGGAAGCCGAGCCAACTCGCCGAGGGGATTGGCACGCACAGATGGCCCAAACTGAAGGTGACACGCCTCCTTGAAGTGCTGCCAGGATGGGATGCCATGATCGCGCTCAAACTGGAGGTACCAGAACTGAGCTGTGTCCACGAGGTGGTATGCTGCTGTCCACACCTTGTCAGCCTCTTGTGTGCGTTGACCCCGGAAGAATTGCTCACAACGATGAAGCCAGCCGAGCGGATCGACAGAACCGTCATAGGTCGGAAAGTCGAGCTTGTGGAAGCGTGGGACACCGGAGCTGGAGCCGTGACCAGGGTGTTGGTGTTGGTATGGGAGGGGGAAAATAGATGTGAGGTACGGTGAGGCGGCATATGTGGGATGAGTCTGTAGTGGTTGAGGTGGTGGCTGGTACGGGGTGGGCGGGCGGTTGCTGGTAGGGCAGTGATGGCGGAGAGGCGTGGAGGGCTGGGTTAAACGAAGGGTAAGAGGGTTGGTGATGGGGTGGTGGAGGGCTAGTTTGTTGCGGGAAAATCTGGGGGGTCGGAAATTGGGAAGGCAGTGCGTGAAGGCGCAGCTCAGATGCTGCGCTCATGAGCGTGGGGGTGGACGCGAGGGCGGTGGAGGCATGTGCCGACGTGGAGGAGGCAGCGGAGGAGCTGTTGGCTGCCGGCTGAAACGTCGTGGGCGGGCTGACCAGGGCAACAGCTGGTGGAGCGCTGGCGCGCTGCTCCAGGGCTTCGAGGCGCTGGACGATTTTCTCCATGAAGGCCTGGTCGGCGGTCCACTGCGCCACCACTTCCTTCAGCTGGGTCGCCAGATCCTTTAGCAGGAGGCTGATGTTCTCGTCCTTGAGATCATCCCCCATCGTAGATGGCTCTGATACCAGATGGAACAAACTAAATTACTCTAGACCTAATATAAAGTAAATACTCTGAATTCTCATTGCTTTATTGATCGTGGGAGAAGCCCAATATATAGGAGGGATAACTTGGCTCACAAGCCGACTCCAAGGAGTATCCAGTCTGGACTCTGAAACTGAATCTAAACAGGACTCTTAACCTAATCCGAATCTGATCCTAAATCCTAACCACTTTGGGCTGCACCAGGAGGTGGTGCGGTCAGGGGCTGGTTCCCCACATAACACACTCTTTAGTAGCCATTGGAGCATAATTTTGTTGCTAACAGAGCTACTAAACATATTTTGCTATCTGAAGGCACTAAATGGAACCTTTTGGTAGTAAGTCAGCTATCAATATGTGACGCATAGATATAAATGCTACTTGTAATGAGGGTGACAAGGTTTAGGTTTCTGCTTGTTGATGCATCCAACCAATTTTCGAGAACACACAGGAGGTCTGCGTGTCTTTTCATTAAGCAAACGAGGGAAACAGATTGTTACAGGAAGGCGCAGGCGCCAAACATGAAGCTCAACACTGCTGCTACAGAGTATTGTACCTTTTCTGTATTGCAAGCTTTGTAGTCTCCCTTGGAATTTGCTGAAATGTGTTGCTTCCTGATGGTCTATCATTTTACTTCTGGTTTTCTAAATAGAACAGGGAATGAATTGCTCAATGTGCTCACTTGGTACTATTGAATGCTCTTGCAGGGTCTTAAATGGCTATAGAGTACAGATGAGCATTTCACTGATTTTCAATGGATTCATTACAGACAGCACAAAGTATCCTAGAAGGAAAGTGCAAATGAATATTTGGACAGTATATAATCAGACTTAATGATTCTTCTGAATGTCTACGCTATGTTTATCCAACCGAATGTTCGGCTCGCTCTAGTGTGTTTTTTCCCTAGTTTAGTTTCATCGTGCAAACCTGTTCTGTCATGCCAGATCTGTCTGCTTCTATCTGTCTTTGGAACCCTCTTAAGTTGGCACTGATGTTTGGTTCAGGATCAAGGAACACAGTTGCTACTGCTCCCTGTTCCCTCCCAAGACTTATGTGGCCAAACTGTTCAGCTATCCAGATTCAGGACATGCTCTTTTCTTCTGCGAATTATCTTTTCAATTATGTTCTTGAAGTTGGACAGTGCTCCTAGTCCGAGATGCTCTCCGATGAAGAAACTTTCAGATTGAAAGATATCAGGAATACTCAGAAATTCAGGATGCATACTTCAATTCCTGGCCTGCTTGCTTTATTTGTAGTGCATATCACACGGTCCAGGGAGGTACTGAACGCCTAAGCCGTATGATTTTTGCCTCTTACTGATCTGCTGGCAGCTAGTGGTTTATCTGGACTTGTGGGTGTTACACGTCCAATTTATGAGGAGAGGAAGGCCAGTACCTATCTTGTTTTTTATTCTTTCTTTCAGTTTGAGCCCGTTCACACTATGCTAAAACTGCAATGTAAGGATTAAGCTCAAGCATGTCGTTGCATTTTTTTTTTCGTTTCTGAACGTGGTTGCTAAATTAGATCCCTGTGACCATATATGCTCTTGTCAAGTTTTAGATATTGCTTCACCTGCGATCTCAGTTTGGTGTTGTAATCCAAAATTTACTACTCCCTCTGTACCTAAATATAAGACGTCCTTGAACTTGTAAAACGTCTTGTATTTAGGGACGCATGAAGTTCAGTTGAAATGACACAAGCTTATTCTCGTTCAGTTCAAATTTCCACTTGTTGTCAGAACGAAAGAACAGATGCTTACTTGCTTGTCCTACTGAATACGATAGATTATAGAGAATCATGATTCAGAGGTCGATTGGTCTTGTATCTTCGCTATTGGAATACTCTGAGCATATGGCACGTCTCATTAGGTTCAGAATATATTCTTGTAATTTTTTTGAGTGTCCCATTCTTTAATGTAAATTCTTTTTTTTCGAAAATAACCCTCAGTCGAACCGTTATTACTAGAGAAATGCCACTCCACCATCCCGTACGTCTCCTCCTCGCTGTAACGCTTCATTCGTTTGGCCTCCATTCACAGGGGAATTTGATTTTTTGCCCACTTTAGGGCATCTCCAGCCGGCCCCCCCAGCGCCCCCCCAGGCGGCTTTTTTGGCGCCGGCGGAAGCAAAACATTTCCAGTCGCGCTCCCAGGAGGCCGATTTTCGCCGTTTCGCGCCGTTTTTAGCGCCGGCGTTCCCAGGCCAAACCCAACTGGCCGGGTTCGGCCTGGGGGCAAAAGGCGACGTGGGCCAGCCTTGTCGGCGAGATGAGGCGTTTTCCCCTCCCCTTTTCCCCTTTGCGCGCCAACTCTCCCGCCATATCCCCTCCCATCCCGCAGGTCCCGCCATTTTCCCCCATTCCCCCAAGATTTCGCCGTCATGCCGCCCAAGAAGTTCACCGGTCCACGCACCTCCGCCGCCGCCGTCGCCGCGTCCTCCTCCACCTCTGTCGCCATGAAGAAGAGGAAGCCCAGGCAGCCGAGGACGAAGCCGGACGGCATGACCACCGCCGAGTGGATCTCGGAATTGGCACGCTGCAAGGTCGAGACAACTAGCCGCCGGAAAAGGGAACAGGCGCAGCGCGCCAGGGAGCTGGCCGAAGGTGGCGGCGATTCCGGCGCCCAAGAAGACGAGGAAGAAGGTGAAGAAGGGGAAGAGGAGGAGGAGGAGGTGAGGGAGGTGGATGCGCCGATTCCACCGCCCAAGGTGAGGATCGGCCTCCCACCAAGCTTGACCTGCTCAAGACCACCGCCGCGGCGAAGAAGAGAAACAATGACCTCGCCTTCCTCATGGGCGGCGACCCTACGGCGATGGACCCCCAGGTTCGGGAGTGGTTCATGGCGCATCGCGAGGCCATCCTCTCCTCCCCGACGACGGCACCTCCGCCGAACACCACAGACGGTTGAACCGACCCGAGTCCCGCCACTGCTGCCGCCGACACGAGCTCGGCCACCGGCACCGCCGACACGGCCACGCCGCCGCCGAGCACCGCACCGATCGCCGCACCGAGCTCCGCCCCTACTCCGACGCCTGCACGCATTGACCTGGACGACGACGCCGAGGTGTCGCCGGTGACCATCTGATCTGCGTCATCAGCATGCCGAATACGGCACTACGTCGCCGGCCAGTGGCATGAATTCGATCGCCCGTTCGTGGCTTCTTTTGTATGATCGCCTATATGTATGATCGCCAAACTGTGGCTGGTTTTGGGGCGGGAATATGAACTTTTAAATTATGTTGATTTGTGTTCGCCTTGGGTGGCCGAACGGCTAGAAAACCCAACCCTCCCAGGCCAAAGTTAGCGCCGGCGCAAAGCCAAAAAGCCGCCGTTTTTCGGCCTGGGGGGGCCGAACGGTTACATTGGGACTATACAATTTGCCCTTCTTTTTATTTCGACTCTCCGTTTTTGCCACGCTTTTCTTTGCTTGTACGTACTAGTATATTATTTGTCCCTTTACAGATTGGGCCCACACACAATTACTAAACTACCCATCTAGCTAGACCAGAGTCGATCGAGCGAGCACACGGAACACAGCTCCCTGTCCCGTCCGCCCAAAGCAGAGGAACAGGCGGCGGCGGCCACACCAAACGGGCTAGGGTTTCAGCCCAGCCCGTTGCCGCCGCCGCGCTCCGGCTACCCGCTCCCCCTCTACCCTCGATCCGTCGACCTGGCAGCAGCACCACCGCCGCTTTCCCCAACCTCGCATCCAGGAGCGCCGGCGGCCCCGACTTCGCACCAGCTCCGCCTAGCCGACCTCGCCTCAGCCCCGCCTGCCGCCAAAGAAGAAATGTGGTAATTTTGCATCATTACTGCTTCTTTTGTAGACGCGCCGCTGTGCTCGTCCAGATGATTGCTCGTCCAGGTGATTGCTTGTTTTTTATTTTACTCCAGAACCCAAATCGAGAGGTACTGTTGGTGAAGCTAAAAAAAATTGGCCCATGAAACAAGCGGCATACTTTGCACAATCCGCTGCTGTAATTGGGCCGGCCCGTCAGATGGCAAACCTGTAAACGATGTCTGCTTATATTATACTCCTATATATATACTGTTTGCATAATTAATCAGCCCAACAGCACGGCAGCACTAACAGGAAATCGTGAAATCCCCTCGTCCACTACTGGCGCCACGACCGCGCTGCCCTCGCCGCCGCCGTGAGACGCCGCCCTTGTCGCCCCTGCTCCTCGGCCCATCCCGCGCTCTCTGCCGCCGTTACGCTGTCCCAGCCGCCCGCCGCCCGCCGCCCGCCGCGCCTCCCCGTAGGCGCCTTTCTACACCCCGCCCTCCCTTGGGCCCCGCGGGCAGCCTCGGGATTCAGCCCTGGCACTGTGAGCCCTGGTATGGCTTCTGAACCCAATTGTGCTGTTTGATGTGGATATAAGAGAGGACGCGATGAATATTAATTAAGAACCATAATGTTTGTCCCAATATGCGCTTGTTTCTGTTGCCAAATTGGCTTTCAGCGTTAGCATATTGCCCAAGCACCATATCGGTTGTCAAGTACTTTTGGTACTCCCTCCGATCCATAAAAACAGTCGGAAGGTCTACATACGAATTGTGCTGCTCACGTGGTTTGCCCACGAATCTTTTAACGGATCGGAGGTTGTATATGATTTAGTATGCAGGTTGACACGGCGACAGTTCGCCCCTGTGTTTCTGCATCTAGTAATTTACTTTACCCCTCAGAAAAATAGTACCAGCAACGAATTCATTTTTCTCTTATTTTGTTGTCTCAGATTACATATTGCCCCTTTCTTTTTCATTGTACGTTTCCCTTACTGCTGCTTTCTGAAGCTGCAATGTTGTGACTTTGGCAGGTCAAAGCAGTTTATTGGAGGCCATAACAGTGGTTCGAGATG
The DNA here is from genome assembly GCA_947311845.1 of Poa pratensis. Classification (NCBI taxonomy): domain Eukaryota; kingdom Viridiplantae; phylum Streptophyta; class Magnoliopsida; order Poales; family Poaceae; genus Poa; species Poa pratensis. The sequence goes on along the minus strand of CAMZMU010000059.1, from coordinate 39,140,065 downwards.
ATTGATGATGACGCTGACTTTGGCGACATCTTGGATGCCTCGGCAGAAGCGCCACCAGCTGCAAAGTTCATTCCAAAGAAACGGGCCAAGCCCCGAAAGCCATCTATGCCATCAAGACCTGTTGTACCCAATCAGTCTGTGGAAACAACTGATGAGAAGGCTGGAGCTTCAAGTCAAGTTAATTTGTCTCAAGGACTTGCTGCCAATCAAGAAATAGCACCTTTGACCGTCCTTGGTAGTGAAACGATTGGTGACGCAGAAGCTCGCGGGGGTACTCTTCACGCACCTTCGATAATGTGCCGACAGTTTCTGCTGTAGATGCGATTTCTCAAAATGAAGATCACGATGACGGCCAGTCTGAAGTAGCTGCACACGAGGAAAGCTTGGTTGTTGCAGATATCCAAGCATCATCCACCCATTCAACTAGCAAGACAGTTGATGATTTAGCTGACTTTGGAGGACTATGTGACACCCATATTGAAGAGGAAAGAGTTGCAAAGTTCAAGCCAAAAAAACAGGTGAAACTCAGTAAGGCAGCATCCAAGTCACGGAAGACGGACCAAAAGGTGGTAGCTTCCGCTGTAGACACGGTCTCACAAAATAAAGAGGATAGTACTAATAATCTCACAGGATGCAGTGATGAGCAGGTACAACCTCCTAGGCATCAAGAACGTGTACAAACCTCAGATTCTCAACCACCCTTGGGAACCGATGGTGGTTCAGTTGAGAATTTCTCTGACTGCGACCACATCCTTGAAGAACCTGTTCAAGAGGAAACGGCTGCAAAGTTGCCCCAAATCGCAAATAAAACCTGGTAGGTTTCATCCAGGGTTGTTGGGACAAGTGATGATCCTGCAGCAGCTAATCTAAAGGTTTTTTTTTGCATCAGATGTGATATCTCAAGATGATAACCATGGTGAAGACCAGAACAGTGATCTGTGCCGGATATCTACAGATGGGGAAGCCACTACTGTTCCAGACACTTGGTCACCACATGTTAGTCTATATTTATAGGTTTACAGATCCATTAGGATTTTAACTAACTTCTCAAATATGATATGCTGATGCTCTGCTTTTGATTGTTTTTAGGATATCAATGATACCGTTGATTTAGACTCTCAAGATGGGCTCATAAATCCTCATAGTGATGGCACCCAACCAATCTTTGGAGAATCCTCAGGTGTGCATTTGATTTACTTTTGCACTTCCTTTTCCATGTGACATCTTCTAGTTCAAAGATTACCGGCTGATTGATAATGCACACAAAAGAAATTAACTACAGGATACCTCCCTTTCTAGAGAATCAGAGCAAAAAATCCATGCATTTATCTTTTAAAATAATATCTACCCTTTTTCGACAGCATCTAGGGCTCTTTCAGCCAATGGCCCTTTTCAAAGTCTATATCACGTAGGATCAAATAAAATTAGGGTCATCAAGCCCTATGTAAAACATCAGCAGGCCATAAATATGAACAATAACAGAAAAGGTTCACACTTCACCACCCCGTTGAGATCTGGGAACTCAGTTTATAGGGTTCCTTCTTCACTACCAGGTTTCTCAACAAGGTCGGACAGATTCTCTCGTGCCTGAAAAAAGATCCAACCACAGAAAAAAGAGAGGAGACAAGTTCAGTTCAACATGTTGCATAAAGAAGGCCCTGCAACTCTGTTAACCTACTGCTTTTGCATGCAGTCGTTGTATCAACTCCTTACATCAATTCTACCAACTCTTTACCTCGCAGCAGGCCCACACGTACTCTAAAAAAAAACCAATTTTCATACCATTGTAAACAATGAAAATAAGGTGATTTTACAAACAAAACTACGCCAGATCAGGGATGAGTAATGTCAATTTTGCAATCAACTTATGAAGCAATAAGAATGAAAAAGATAGGAGACAAACTGCTGAAAACAAATGTATTGTGTTGGCTGGTCTTCGACAGGCTGCTCAAAGGGCAAGACCAAGCTACAGCTACCTGCAGCATTGGCATGACTGCTGCCACGGACGCCAGCTACAACTACCTGGAGTATCGATCTGCTTGTCTTTGTGTGTGAGCGCGTATTCAGCGAGCATGCTGGTGCATATGGATAGCTTATTAATGTCCACTAACAGCATCGCATCCATTATCTGAACATAAAGATATGCATGAACAGCAACCTGAAGTGTGATTTGATGTCATGGAAAGATATCACAAATATATTACTCCAGCCAGAATATTTGCCATCCTAGATTGCTCTCAACAATAGTTAGCACAATAACTGAAGAAAATAATGTACTTTTATTCCTGAAGATTACAATGCCACTACAAATACAGACTAAGACTGGAAAATGCAAATTGTAGGCATAACAAGAAAATATTGCTAGCTGATGCTAGCTAGCTTACTATTTTTTTGCCATTGCTATCTAGCTTGCTGCTGCTTGGTTTGAAACATGGAGATACAGATCTAGCTAGCTTGTTGCTCTGGAATATGGAGGAAGATTGTTTTCTGTAAATTCCATTGATTTGCATGCAATGTGGAAAGTTAATAATTCTGCTCTGCATCAATTAACTAACATCTCCCTAGCTAGCTCCTCGATCGGTCCTTTTATAATGAAAGTGAGGTCTTGCTCTGTATTTTCACAGGTATGCATCTCAACAATATTTAGCACAATAATAACTAAAGAAAATAAGGTAATTTTATTGCTAAAGACTACAATACCACTACAAATATAGACCTAAGAATATTGGCACGGTTGTTCAATTTCTGAAACTAATTTCAAAATCCAAATCATAAGATAAAGAAAATATAATCACTTGCGTATGGAAAATAGAAACGTCAAGACTATATATTTTTGTTGCTTGAAGAATAAATATATATAAGCTTGGCTATCTGAAACCACTGCTCCGAGGCTCTTTAGCTGATAGGCTTTCTTACCTAGCATTTAGGTGTATTTGTCTTCAGTTGCTACAGGTTGTTGTGATTGAAAATTAGGAAGACGAAGGTCAAATATTGGAGGATAAAAGAATACCGCTGCAGCATGGTACCTTGGTATTCACTCTTACAGTATCAAGTGAAAACCTATATGAAGTATGGCATCTCCTAAAATGACAATATCAAGTGATAATTTCTCTAGCTTCTCAACTTCTATTCTTCTCTTGCTTATCAACTGTAGGAGCATGAAATCCCCAGGATAGCTAAAGGGAAAACCTTTCCATTAAAAGTATAGCGGAGATGCAGTAAAATATGTTCTCTGTGATCAAGTAGTGATACAATTGGTCAAGCCCAGATTGTTTAATTGACCAACCACCAATGGTTTAATCAATCACCCAATATTTACCTAATGTCCACTATTGGTATTGAAAATATGCATCAAAGAGAACAGAGTACCTTCGTGCAGCAAATTGATTCGGGCCGAGGTGGCTGAAGTCGCCGAGCCGTGGTTCCAGCAGTGTGGGTGTGAGTGTGGGCGGGGCTCCGGGGGGGGGAGCGGGAGAGGCACAGAACTCCAAGGCGGCGGCGCGGCTCCCTAGGACGGCGGCCGTCGGGAAGGCGCTCTGGGTTGGTGATTCGGGGTAGCGGGAGAGACGCGGCGGAGTGTGGTTGAATGGACACGCTTAATGATGTTTAGCACTAGAGCGAGGTAGCCTGGTTGAATGGACATGATGGTCCTGATATCCACCCTCTGGATCTTTTTATATTAGTATAGATATTACTAGTAATCTTAATTAGCATTTGCTCTGCAGGTAACGATTTTCTGATGCATGCCCTATTTGAATTATTGCTAAAGTGCATGTATAAACCTAAAATTGCCAACACACATTGGGAAAACATAATAGCCTCAGTACTTGTATTATTTCATATGTTCCCATACCCTTAATCTTCTAGGCGGACTTGCATAATACCCATTGTGACCAGACAGTATCTTCTGAGTTGCTGACTGCATTTATTACTTTATGCAACTTTGACTAGCTTTCCTTGTTCTTATTTTCTCATATTTGGCACATATTTCTGATACAGCTGAAGCCACTGCTGAATTTACACCTAATGTTGGAAGGAAAAAGGGCAAACGCAAATCAGTAACATTTATTCTACCGGATGATTCTGAGGTGGTCGCTCCAACAGATACCAATTCTGAGGACCATAATGACATAGGGACTGATGAAAATTTGAACACCTTGCCTCGGCAAACAGTTCAAAACGTAAGTCTGCTAAATTTTGCACTTGTGTTTTTTTCAAGAACTCTACTCTTACTTTGTTAATTTTTTCAGCATCGTCTTACTGAAGAAGAACTTTCAGATGATCGGGAATATACTGACAAGAGAGTCAGTACCATGAGGGAGCGCCATCAGATCGTGGTTTATCTATGAAACTAAGAAACAGGGAAAAATTACAGAAAGTTGGGGTATCTGAGCATATTACTGATGACAATTCTGATGAAGAATATGCTGAACCTTCAGCAGCCGAACAAGATAATGATAGTGGTGATGAGTACACTGCTGGCGAAAAGCAGAAGCCACAGAGAAAGTCAAGGAAGAAAGATCCAAATAAAGAACCTTTGAGGGGTTCGAAATACACCTCAAAGAATCCCACTGCAGAAAAGCCAGCACAGCAGAACCAGCACAAAAATAAAATTGAAGTACCGTCTCGCGGTCGTAAGAGAGCCCTGAAAGATACATTGACAGAACAGCCTGAGAAGAAGAAGCTTACTCACAGAGTTCGTCAAAAAAGAACAAAAGGTATCTGGCTAAAATAACAACAGCACCCAGATACAAAGCATCAGTTTCACATGATATGACCTCTTAACTCTTGCAATTTTGGCCTTTGTAGTTTCAGAAGTCCAAACCTTACTGGAAAAACCTGATCATGAGATAGATCGCATGAAGCTAAGTGTGACGCATCTCAGGTTGTTACAAGAGGCCAGAGAGCGTATTCAGGTGAGTTGTGTTGAGGCAGGTTTGTTGGTGTTATTTATGACATTATTATGCTGTTGCCTCATGATTTTTTTTTCTCACTCTTCCTAGAGTAAAACAAATCCGTCAGGACCATCATCCTCTAATCAAAGGTGTGCTCTTTTTTCCACTTCAAAAATTATGCATGGATATTTTCTCTTAATCGTGCTTAAGTGTCATTTCTTATTTTATATCCAGGTAGTGTATTAAGATAACCAGTTTCAGAGGTTATTTTAGCCAGCTCTTCAATCACATTTTTTACTGACTTTCCCTCTTTCCTGTTCTTTGTTGTTGTTTTTTCACAGCAGTTCCCTATATGGAGACACCGATGATTTTGATCCTTTTGGAGATAACTATGTCAATGACGGAACAGAGGATCAGGCGTTAGAAAATGCAACCAAACTGAATTACCATTCCTACATGAACAGACAGACACGGGCCAGATGGACAAAATCTGACACTGACTTGTTCTACCAGGTATTTAGAAATCAACTACTCAAGCAACTATTTTCATGTTGTATATACTTTTCTTGTGCTGACGTTTTGGCTTGCCCATCTATGGGAAACTTCAACTTTTGTATCTGTTCTGGTCCAGGGACTTCAACAATTTGGTAGCGATTTTGCAATGATACAGCAACTATTCCCTGATAAGTCCCGTGATCAGGTGCGGCAAAAGTTTAAATCTGAGGACAAAAAGCATCCAATGCAAGTCCATGATGCTATACTTCATCGATCAAGAGGTTAGAAATTCCTTTATAAGTGGTCCAGACCATATTCTGATTTGTGATTTGTGATTGTGCTTAACTTAATGCTTCTGTTTTGCAACTGAATACAGATAATGTGTATTTAAAACAAGTAATCAAACAGCTCAACATTGAAGATTTACAGAAAGACATCAACATTACGCATAAACAAGAAGTTGCCTCAAATGAAGGAGACATTGGGAATGAGGTTTTTTCCGAAACTAACATGCACTGTGTTTAATACTGAATTATTTCATTAACCTTTTTTCTGTATTTTTCTGTGTTTAAGAACACGTCGCATGATGTCATAACCGAGGAGGAAGAGAATGGTCCCACTTGGTCAGATGAAGAGCTGGGCACGCACCAATCTGAGGTCAAAGAAGGGGAGCATGTTTCCGGAAATGCTGATGATGATGACCTGGATGATGTTTTTGATTGGTACTAGCATGATAATCATGCTGAAATAGAACATCATGATTCTTTCATTCCTGTGAGTAAAGGACTTGTTCTTTGTGAAATATTGTTTGCTCGCGTGATTAATGAGTTACTGATTCTGTTTTTGCTCTTACAATGTCTCCGGAACCAGAACATCGGGATAGTGTTGAGCAAAACTATACTCACTCTTGGTAGCCACAGGAGCATAATTTTGTCGCTAACAGGGCTGCTAACCATACTACGCTATCTGAAGGTACTAAACTCTGAACCCTTTGGCCACCTTATGAAATAGTTGAGGCATATATAGATTCTTACCACCTATCTGCAACATATCTCATGCAGTATGGTAGTGCTACCGCTAATGAGGTGACAAGCTGTAGGCTTCTGCTAGTTGATGCATCCGACCTAACCTGAAGCTCAACATTGAAGCTGCGTACTCTGAATAGTTGTAGCTTTTTCTATGCAAATTACTGCTGTACTCTTGAGTAGTTGTGGCTTTTTTTATGTTTTAAATTTTGTAGTCTCCCTCAAAAGTTGGTGAAGTCTGCTGCTCTAGTTTTCTGAATAAAAGAAGCTGGTGGTGTGTTCAGAACAGTTATACACCTATCAATTGAATTGCTCCGCACACCCGATTCGTCATGTTGAAAGTTCTTACAGGGAGCATTTCATTGTTTTTCTTATATGTACTGTACAGTCAGCACAAAGTATCCAATGGAGGGGAAGTGCAAATGGATTTTGCATTGTGCCCGTTTTCTTGTTAAGGCCGGGACTGAATTGTTTTTTTTTCAGGGTTCGTCGTGACTGTTTTCCACCGTTTTCTTTTCCTGTATCTGGCCCGTAAAATCTCATGGACCACTGGAGACGCTGATTAAAATCCGTCCGTGTCCCACCATTGGATACTTTGTGCTGGCTGTACAGTACATATAATCAGTTGCAGCATCAGTGAGCGAGAAGAAAAGTAGCGCACTCCATGTTAATCAGTCCTATTGTTTGCTTGGTGAGACTACTACAGGTGTTTTGAAACAATTGCTCCGCCGGTGGATACACTAGATCCCTCAAATTTTTTTTGAAACGAAGGCAAAAGATTTTCCTTTTATATTGATATAGAAGAAACAAACACAACACGGTCGAGGCTGAACAGTAAAAAAGTAAAAACGGGTACAATTTTGATCCCTCAATTTTGATTTCCTATTCCCGTACGCTCGTCTTGCAATCTTTTGGAGTTGGTGTTTGTCCAAATATAATATAATGGTAATATAGGATTGATTCACAACAAAAGGACCATCAATGCTCTGTCTGGAGGCAAATTTGACCCTTTTTAAATCTTTTCACACAAAATGAACCCAAATTAAAAAAAAATTACGATCTAACCCTTTTTCATATCGCCCGGTCTGAGACACCATACGACTGGAAGACACCCTAGGAAAAGACGCCATAGAGGATGATATAGCATGTTGCTTTGCTGACAGAGCCATCTCTGGTGTGGTGAATGCAGGCTAACACTGGTGGCGAACAGATGAGAGCCACTTTTTGGTCCCCAACTCGTCACGCAACAGCACCATACATACAGTCCCATCTTATGCTCTGACGATGCTCATACTGATATCCTAGATACACCAGGTAAGGTAGGTTTTGTGCCTAGCGTTCAGGGTAAGAGGGAAATGGCTAGATGCTCCACCTGACAGCAACCACTCCACGGGCACATCTATCCGCTCTCACGCAACCCCTTTCGCAGGAGCAGATGCGCGAGGTTTCACCCACACTTCCGAACAACCGCCGAACGAAGAATAATGATCCGCCGAAATCCGATACGCCGATCCGCCGGATCCGATACCGGGGGAAGCATCCGTCACCGCGGAGGGGACACATCCAAATAAATCCATCACGATCCACAGAACAGCCCATCACGCACGCACGTACGCCCCTGTCGCCGTCCGCCCGTCGACAGAGCAGCAGCAGTAGTTGGCCGTGGCTCAGCTCGGATGATCTTGTATACTACTGTAGTAGCAATAATAAACAAGGATTAAAGCTTGCGGCGCCGCACCTGCGTCCTGCGTCCACACCATGATGGTACAGATAATAGTCAGATACTTCTAGCACCTACTACTGCAGGGGGCGAGCCAGAGTCAACGAAAGTTACAAGAAGATCGTCGGGAGCACTACCCGACCTGCAGAACCACTCGCTGACATGTGTAAACAAATCGGTCGTTGAGATCTGAACTTGCTGGAGTTGAGACGCAAAGACGATCGGCAACCCCGGCGCCGAGCGAAGGTGGAGAGAAAGAGACCAAGGGCGCGGTGCCGGCACGTCTCTGTCTGGCCGCCGGTGGGCACGGGCCCGGCGGCGGAAATCTGGACAGGACAGCGACCACGGGCGTAGTACCGACGACGTACGTACGCCGATGGCTTTGTTTGCGATGTGCAGTGCGGGCGGGCGCTGGGTGTCGCTTTCCGGCCAGGTCCCCGCCGGCCCCGTGTCTGGCGACGGCTCACGCGAATTATTCGGCGCCGTGCGCGGCGCGACCAGATCCGCCTACCATGAATCTATGATACTCACTCGATCAGCCGCCGGCCCGGGGCCCGCCAGCCCATGCTAGTCGACGCGTGATCTTAGGACGGCCAGTCGTATTTTTCTAAATCAAAATGTGTCGGCCTGGTAGTGTGAAGTTTGGAGGGAGAAAAAGAGGGCGGCGAGAACGATTTTGTTCGAAAAAAAAATGAAGGAAGGCGGCGACGTGTGGTCCTGCCGCGGGGAGCATCGGCGGCAGGCCGGCAGCTTCCTCCCGATTAGCAGCCGGTGAGAAAAAATAATACACTGCTCCTCTTATACATACAGGTATACAACTCCACCAGTTCTTTGTTTTGTTACTAGAACACACAAATTCACATGCCAACTTGCTATACTTCTTCAGAACGCCGAGGGAGTTAGCCGTGAGCGGGTATTTATTATGCACATTCCTTATAAAATTACCGAGATGCGACCTGAGAGAGGACTTGGTGTACCTGGGCAGCAGTGATCTCAAAATTCCGGTACTGTTTTGATTTTTTTTCAAAATGGTAATTTTGAGTTTCAACTTTTTGAACGTGAATACATATATGATATACTCCTATATTTGTCCAAAGTTTCGGTTTAAAAGACGTTTTATTTCAGACTACAGAAAAATAACAAATTTCTGGATCTATAAAGTAGTAAAAAAAAATCTCTATACGGTCTCAAATTTGTCTTTTTTTGTGCAGCCTATAATACAATGTATTCTAAACAAAATTTGGTGCAAACAAAGATAATAAGTATATGTACGCGTATATATTTTCAGAGTTTTTTTTAACACAAAAGTATGATTTTCAAAAACGGGATAACTTGTGCCAAAACAACTTTCCGGATGCGACCTTCACTAAATACCTTCCTTTTTTCTTCTTCCACACAAGCGCATCACCCCTAATTATTGCGGCTCTTGGCTAACCTAGTGATTGGTGGGAATGGGGTCTAACAACCATTGTCCTGATCCCTGTTGAGACTAAGCAACTAGAGTCGAATCTAGGCAGAAATATGAAGCAAAATACAGGACGAGGAAGGAGAAAGGAAAAACGTAGATAATATTAGACTTTGTTTGGATTTATGTATTCAATCTTGGAATTGAACTGGGGTAGGAATACCAAAACTGAGTTTAAAATATCAAAACAACCCGAACAAGGTCAAACAACAAAAACAAGTAGAAAAAATCATGGAAAATACATATGCAAAGCAAGACACTATATTTTTCAAGAACCAACAACAATTGCAACATGGATAATTATCATGTCTCTAACACATAGCACAAGTGAATTGCTTATGTCTCTTACACATAGCGCACACATAGCACAAAATAGATAGTTTCTGAGCAACAAAATACATAGTAGTTCATAACAACAATACACATGATAGGAACCATCAAGGCAAGGCCAAGATTCACATATAGTAACCATCAAGGCACTAAGTCCTTCCACTACTCGTCCAGGTTGGCTGCCTACGTGGCGAGCTGGCGTCGAAGTCGACGCTGACAGTGCACTAGGGGCGCGGGACGAGCTCAAGAATGAGTGCAACCGTTCAGAAACATTCGAGGCTTTGTACATGAAGACTTTCAAGGAATTGAGGAAAAAGAAGACAAAGGAACTTTGACAGTGCACTACTCGTTCAGATTCACATATAGCATGTTGCTTGCTGACAGAGCCATCTCTGGTCTGGTCAATGCAGGCTAACACTGGTGGCGAACAAATCAGAGCCACTTTTTTGTCCCGAACTCGTCACGCAACAGCACCATACATACAATATCATCTATGCTCTGATGCTCATACTGATACCGTATATAGAGCGGGTAGCTTTTGTGCCTAGCATGCAGAGTAGAGGGAAAATGGCTAGATGCTCCACCTGACAGCAACTACTCCATGGGCATGGTATCAGATCATCTATCCGCTCTCACGCAACGCCTTTCGTAGCAGCCGATGCGCGAGGTTTCATTCACACTTCCGAACAACCACCCAACGAAGAATAATGATCCGCCGAAATCCGAGACGTGGTCATGGAGGAGATCCGCCGGATCCGATACAGGAGGAACCATCCGTCACCGCGGAGGGGACACATCCAAATAAATCCATCGCGATCGATGCACGTGATAAGGTAGTAAGACCATCACTGTGCGGTCCAAGGAATACAATTCCACCTACTACTGCTACTACAGAAGCAAGTAGAGTAAGGTCAACGAAAGTCACAAGGAGATCATGAGCACTAGCAGCACCACTCACTGACATGTGTAATCCGGGGACTTCCCTCTCGATCGACGCGTACGGCTAATCGGGATTAAAATAATTTAAGAAACAGATCAGAAGCAAGCACGCGGTGTTCGCTGACCGGACAAGGAATCTGGAACGCACGCTCCGGCGACCCACTGGAAGAAGAAAACCCACCTGCCGCTGTCTGTTTGTCTGTCACAGGCTCGCGGCCGCACGTAGGATCCGGCGAATCCGGGCAAGGTCATGCGATCCACGAGTGACCGCGTGGGCAGGTCGACGGATCGGCCGTTGAGATCGGGCCGGCCGCCGGCACGCTGCACACCAGACAGCTAGCGTGGAGAGAAACTTGCTGGAGTTCGGACGCAAAGACGACGACGAACCCGGCGGCCGGCGCTGTACCGTGCGCACGGAGACGGAGGCGCCCCACTGGCTCGGACGGAAGGTGGAGAGCGCGGCGCCGGCACGTACGCTCCACGTCTCTGTCCGGCCGCCGGTGGGCGCACGCGGCACGGGCCCGGCGGCGGAAATCAGGACAGGACAGCGACCACGGGAACGGGGGTGCGTGAACGGCAACGTACACGACGTACGTACGCCATGCTAGCGATGTGCAGTGCGGCCCCGTGTCTGGCGACGGCTCAAGCGAATTATTCTACGCCGTGCGCGACCAGATCCGTGCCGTATTCCGCTAACTATGATATCATGCCACTGGCTCGGTGGTTCCATCAGCCGCCGGCCCCTACACGCTAGTCTGACGCGGTGGTGATGGGCGTTGTGGTCAGCAGCAGACTTGCAGTCGTATTTTCTAAAGCAAAATGTGTCGGCCGAGTACTGAAGTTTGGAGGAAGAAAAATATGGCGGAGAGAACGATTTCCTTGAAAAGAAAAATGGGAAGAAGGCGGCGCCGTGCCCGTGTGGTCCTCCTGCGGGGAGCATCGGCGGCAGGCCGGCAGCTTCCACCGGGAGAACTCGTCTCTCGATTAGCGGCCGGTGAGGGGAAAAGATACTGCTCCCTCCTCTTATACAGGTATACTACTTAGGGCGTCTTCAATGTAGACTTAAGCCTCGGTCTTAAGAGAAAAAGTGAGCTTAAGACCCGGCCACAAACATTGCGAGCCTCGGTCATAAGCAAGAAATTGTTGTGGTCGACCACACCGGTATGGCTCGGCCATAGCGAATAAACAATAACTTCTTTTCCTCTCTGCTCTCCGCCGCGCGTAGACAGCGAAAAGCAGTTTGCCTTGCCGCGAAATTGGGGACGCCGGACGTCGCTGTTAGAGATATACTTCCTCCGTTTTTTAATATAAGATGTTTTAGCATTTGTCCACATGCACATGTACACAAATGTATGTAGACATGTATTAGTGTGTATGTTCACTCACTTTAGTATGTACCTAGACAACATGTGCAACACCTAAAACATCTTATATTAGAAAACGGAGGGAGTATTAAGGTTGCATATATTTGGTAGTTTAGGATTTGTAATCTGGCACCTATCTTATCTCTAGGAGAGACTTCTTCCTCCAAGTTTGTACTCCCATATATACTCGCCCCATGAGGCTCAATACAACATCCATCATATTCCGCCAATCTCAAAATTCTACATGGTATCAGAGCGGCACGATCTGACCTAGCCGCCGCCGCCGCACTTCCGCACCGCGCCGCCCGGGGAGGTCGATCTCCATGATCTCCGCCGGGGGCCGCGCCGCCCGTACGTAGGGTTTGTCCGCCGATCGGTTGATCGGCTGCTCTAGCGTCTTTTTCCCGATCTTTAGATCGGTTTTCTTTTCTCCGCCGGTCACTCGATCGGTGTTTTCTTTTTTGGTTTGCCGATCATCGATCGGATTGCGTCGCCCACCGCCCGTCGTCCTCGCGCCTCTACTCCGACAACGGCATCGACCTGCACCGGCCCGCTCCTCGACAGCCGGCTACCGCGGGCGACTCGCCGGCGCCGGCTCCGCACCGGCCAGCTCCTTCCGGCCGACTCGCCGGCGCCGACTCCGCACCGACCGGCTCGTCTTTACCGACCACGCAGCAAGGCCGGACGCGCCGTCCAAGGGACGCCTCGGCGCGTCGCCGCCGACTTCTCTCGCTTGCAAGGTCTCCATCGCCGGTTCGTCTTCGCCGTCATCGACCGGGACTTCACCGACAACTTCGCCATCGACTCCGATCTGCGCGTCGTCGTCGCCGCCATGGCGCGTTCCGCGCTGCGTCGGTCTGATCAACCGATCGCGCGCCTGCACCGCCAAGCACGTCCCTGAGCACGCGCCTACCACCGATCGAGCTACAGGTTGCCGCCGCGTCGCCCCTTCGGGCCGCCGCGCCGCCGCCATTGGTCCATGTTGCCGGCAGCCAACGCGCGTTCCCAGGCGTGTACGCCGCTGGCGACACCCGCCGTCGCCCAACCCGCGTACTGCTGCTGCGTCGCCCCTTCGGGCTGTAGCGTTGCGGCACGCGGTCCACTCCGCCGTCCCCGCGCATCGACTTCTACGTGGTATGCGCCGCGCCGCTTCCCTAGGCGCGGGAACGCCACCGTCCGCGCATGGTCTTTGTTACGCCGCCGGGTTCTTCCTCGCCTACTTCGAGTACCGCCGCCGCACCTCTACAGGTAACCTGCATGGCCACTTCAGGTCGTCGCAGATCCCGCCGACCACCTCTCGTCCAGGCGTCCAGCATGGCCACTCCAGGCCACCGCTGCCTTCGCCGCCTTCTACGTCTTCGTCTACCAGGACCACGTCACCAGCGTCATCATCCTCGTCCCCGACAACCGCGGACGACATCGGCACCTTCTACCCCCGTCGATTGGCGCCGCAACCGTCCAGGAGGCCTCCTCTGCTAGTCCCTCCGACGCTGGCGTATGGTTCACGGTGGTCCCTGCCCCCGCATGCACGGTACTGGCAACACCGTGCGTGCCTTCGTCCCCGACGTGTCCCCGGGTCTGGCAAGCCCGGGTCGGCGCCCCGTCTACATCGGTCTCGACAACGTCTTCGGCATCGACTTCCTCCTCTACGACTGCCTCGACCACGTCACCGATTTCTTCTATGCGTACTCGGTTCTGGCAAAACCGGAGTATGCCTTCGTCCCCGACGTGCGCCTTGTTCCGGCAAAACAATGGCCGCACCTCGTCCTCGACGGCTCGTACTGCGTCGTCCCCGGCATCGGCATCCTCGACGACTGCCTCGACGCGTCCCCGTCACTCTCCCCACGTACTATGCGCAAGCGGCTTCTTCTGCGTCTACCTCGACACCGGCACCCCGACCACGACATCGACTACGGCGACCCCTCGCACGGCTACTCCGACCAAGGCTGCACCGCCCAACGCTCTCGGCTCCCTCGACATCGGCAACAAGGGCTACCACCTCGCCTGAGCTCTCATCAGCTTCCTCTCCAGTCCAAGCATCCGCGCCGCGACATCGACCACGACGCTCCCGCTACGACTGCGGGGGGATGTCAGCCCATTGGAGTCCACTTCGGCTTATCTCCAGTCTGATCGTCCGCGACGTTCCAGTTGTTTACGACGCTACCGCTACGACTGCGGGGGATGTTAGAGATATATTACGGTTGCACATATTTGGTAGTTTAGGATTTGTAATCCGACACCTACCTTATCTCTAGGAGAGATTTCTTGTCCTCCAAGTTTGTACTCCCATATATACTCGCCCCATGAGGCTCAATAGAACATTCATCATATTCCGCTAATCTAATAATTCTACAGTCGCCGCTGATGACTAGCACGTCGGCTGGCTCGTCCACATCTCGTCACTGAGCACCTTCCGCCGGCGAAGCCGACAACGATGACCTGCGCGGCATGCGCGCCGGACAGTCAGCCAGGCAGGGCGCGCACCCGAGAGTGCGACCGCCCATGTCCCAGTTGACGATGGCAACTCGGACGGCTGCTCCGCCTGTAGCGCCTCATGCTGTCTCCGACCCATGGCAGCGGGCCCTCCGCGGCAGTCTTCGCTCCGACGACGCCGGCGGCTCCGCGTCGTGAGCCTGTTTCTCCACCAACGTTGTGGATGAAAAATCTGGCAACAATAACCGGCGGAGGAGACTAGATGGGAAAAGAGAGATCCAGTGGGAGGTGTTGCTAGGCTAGTGAAGAACGGTAAGAAGCAGTATATCGGCCAGCAGCCATGGCCTGGACGACGAGAAAAAGGAAGGAAGAAGAAGTGGCAAGAGATAAGATGGGGATCGGGAGAGTGAAGACACCGAGCGGTTGATAAGAAAATAAAAATAATGGCATGTGGGCTCCACCTTAAGACCCAGAAAACTACTTAAGCATTGGAGAGTGTTTGATCTGCTATAGCAAGTGCAGTGGACCCCAGCTTATAGCGATCTTAAGAAATAAGCATTGGAGACGCCCTTAGTACTACTCCAGCTTTGCTATGTTCCTTCAGAACAGCAGGGAGTTAACCGTGAGCGGGTATTTTATCATGCAAATTACTTATATAATTTCTTTTGAGCGAAAGAATATACCCACTCCTCCATGACAACGTCTATGTCTCTGTAGCTTTACCGAGATGTGCGTATGTGACCTTCGCTAACAAATACTCTATACCCTTCATTTTCATTTCTCCACACACGCGCATCACGCTCTAAGTATTGCGCCTCTTGGCTAACCTAGTGACTAGTGGGAACGGGCTCCGACAATCATCTGTCAGAACCCCTGCTGAGACTAAGCAACTAGAGTCTAGAGCCGAATCTAGGTAGAAATAGAAAGCAAAATACATGATAAGAAAGTAGTGCGGACGATCGGAACCTAGGGCATATGCCCTTTTTTTTAAACAAATGAATTTTAAACGTGATTTAAAATGTAGAAAAATCCTGAAACAAAATTTTACGTGTATATCTCCACAAATGATGTGCACGGCCCAAAGTTTTGTGAAAAAATGACTTTTTATTTTGCATCCACAAAAAAGACAAATTTCGGTGCTAGAAAAAACTTTTCACTAGATATACTTTTGTCTTTTTACATAGATCAAATAAAATGTCGTTTTTGCGCAAAATATTCTCGGCACACTTTTTTTCCGCAGGTAAAACGAACCTTTATTAATATGAAAAGGCTGCAAGCAGCTCTTGATCAAGCGACTAAGTAACAGGATCCGAGCCAAAAATCAGTTCTCTGCTCTGCCCTCGCTAAATTAGCGAGGTAGTGACTAACCCTAACTTCTGAACGACATACTTTGAACGTGACTATGTATGCCCGCCATTTTTTTCCAGATTTTTTTGACATTGAGCAATACGTTTTTTGAAACCGGGGCAGATCCCCCTTCTGTAGACGTGTATTTTCCGATAAGTAATGGGAAAGGAAGAACGTAGACAATATAGGCTTTGTTTGGATTGGTGTATTCAATCTTGGAATTGAATTGGGGTGCGGGACGATCTCAAGAACAAGCGCAACCGAAGCATTCCACGCTTTGTACATGAAGACTTTCGAGTAATTGAAGAAAGAGAAGACGAAGGATGTATGGGAGTTCATATCTGATTGGATCTACGCACTAACTGAGTGCGTCCTCATCGTGATCGCCATCATGGCCAGGTGGAGCTTCACGAGTCCCCCGTCCGCCGTCGCTCTCCGCCACTCGACAACGTCATCATGCGACAGGAGAAGCTCTATGACGATTGACGAAGAACGCGACATCCACGCGCACGGAGTCTCCAGGCACATGGCTTGCCGCGTAAGTGACCTCCCCCCCCCCCCCCCCCCCCCCCCCCCCCCCCCCCCGCGCGTGGCTTGAGTTTGTTAAAGTTTTCCAAAATACCATGTATTTGCCCCCTACCACACAATACAGGCTAAAAATGGCTTCCTATCTGCCGAACCTCCCAAATGACTTGCCGCAAGTGCCGCCACTGGAGCTGAAGCACTTTATCAAAGTAGAGGAAAAATTTGACCCATTTATTTTCTCAAAACAAAACAACTATTTTTTTTAGGAATTTTGTTGCGATAACTGCGCGGGAACACCTAAATTTATTGGAGTAAAGTAGATGAAATCATCAGTATATGTGTCCTGCATTCCCTGTCTAGCTATTTAAAAAACGGAGGAGTGAATGCTAATGAACCATCGGATAGCCAAAAAATATCAAATAATCAAAGGGGATATAATTCCAAATCCATGAGTCCATGACCCAACAGATGTGAGGCTAGTTCTTACAGGATAGATGAAACTTGTAGGAGAAAAGAAATTAAGAGTGAATCAAAAAATAGTAGAATACGACAATTCATTAATTAGCAAGGTGTTTCGGGGCCAATTAAAGAGAAGCGAGAAAGGGAGAATAAATTGTGGCCGGCTACACGTGTGGTAGCCAAGTGAAGAACGACACTGATTGAAAGTGTGCTTTTAATTGTATATTGATCAAACTGGGGAGTACCGTCACGTCTAAACTAGCTGGATGGAACTGAGAGTGGACTAATGGCTCCCGAGCTATATGGAGCTCATTGATTTTTTTTTAAATCGACACTTTTGAGTTTCCAAAAATGGGAAAAAATCCCATATGTAGATAATATCGAGATCTACAAGTGTGTAAAATTTTAAATCGAAATACGTTGTATTTTGGGCTGGACACAAATGACAAATGGATGGTGAATAGTACACCGTTTAAATAACTTGAAATTGTTCCCGACTTGTCTTTTTTATGTAGCCCAAAATATAACGAATTTTGAATTAAATTTTGCGCGTTTGTAGATCTCGACACTATCTTCATATGGGAATGTTTTCACGATTTTTGAAACCTGAAATGTGCCGATTTTGAGTTTTTGAAAAAACGAGCTCCATTTAGCTCAGAAGTCATTTGCAGTTACCGGGAACTTAAGGGCCTTTATTTTTCTTATTTCTTTTCTCCATGGCCTTTTCGCCCCTCATGGTTGATTATTTATGCATTTGCTAGTAGGTTTGATACTATACAAGTTATCAATGTGTGCACACAGTGTGAGCCCCTAAGTAGCGTATCCCTAGGGTCGTCGCACTTCTTGCCCTGCCCAGGGATAACCCGGGTCAAGAGCCATTGTTTCCTTAAGTTCACCTGGAGCACCATGACGGTTTCAAACAAGCGCTCATTCATGATCAAAACCTTATTCACATTTTTTTTTGATTGGGGGATCCCGGTGTGGGCAGCAACCTCAAATTAGTCGGACAAATGTCCAGCACACCTCAAAGTGGATATAATTTGGGGTGTGCCGGACATACTTCTGAAGGGGGCCATCTTCTGATCAAAACCTTATTCTGATCTAACGAACATCTTCTTGGAATTCGGCAATATTATAGGTGCATTTTGGCTTATTATGCTGGAACACGTAGTCCAGAGATCCTCTGATTGGAACTTCGAAAGCATAGGGCGGCAGCATGTAAAAGTGACGCCAAGGATCTGTTGATCATCATCGAGACATCAACTGACCCAGGCAGGCCACAAGGATGCAATCCAATAGCATTGCTCGTGGTAATACCATGCTGGCTTATACTACTAGCACGTGGCGGCCACCATTTAAAAAATTACACTCGTGTCAAATCTGATCGATGCTCACATGATGAGGCAGACACTGTGCGGTCCAAGGAATACAATTCCACGGCTGACCGGACATGGTCTGGCATCCATGTATGCCACGATGAGGGAAAAACATAATGACATGTATGCTCTTTCTGGAGGATGTAACATGTTCATTACTTTTTTTTTTTTTGCGGGGAATGAAGGTAATCTTACACCATCGAACTTACAGAATGACCCAGAAGAACTACAAAATTACAACAAGACCCTTCTTCTAGATCCCGACACACCCAGAAGAATTACAAAATTACAACAAGACCCTTCTTCTAGATCCCGACACAGGCGACGCACTAGAGCCGTCGGTGGCGCGCCGCTGCTCCGTCTCAGACCTTGGATTAGAGCCAGCCCCATGGCAGCCGGGAAGTCGCCGATCGCCGGATCCGTAGACCCTACCCACAGGAACGCCGTCTTCGTCGCGATGGAGCTCAACATCACCTTCACCTTCAACTTCAACCTCCGGATCGAACGCCACACTGGATCCGGTCGGGGCACACAGAGCACGCCAGATCCGAAGATCGACGGGCTCGGGGAAGTCGGCCGCAACACGAAGATGCTCCTGGGAGCGCCGCCGCGAGAGGGGAAGCAAGCCGACACCAAAACCCGCACCGGCGGCGCCGCCGGCCCGGGACCTACCAAACCCTACGCTATGTACAGGCCAGGATCTACGGATTCCCACACCTCCCGCCGCCGGAGCGGCCGACATAGGCGGGGAAACCGCAGATCGCCGGCGAGTGAGGTGGGCTGACGGGTGACTCTCAAAAATCGCCTCTCCGCTACAGTGACGAGGGAGAGAGGAGCGTCCAAGTCGCGGTAACATGTTCATTACTGACTGAACCATCCCTAGTCTGGTCAATGCAGGCTAACATTGGCGGAGAATAAATCAGAGCCACTTTTCTGCTCCCAAACTCCTTAGGCAACGGCACCATACAAAGACATACAATCCCATCTATGCGAATAGTGGCATTGGCACTCGGGCTACACATAGTCCGTTTTGATTTTTCTAAAAACGTTTCAAAAAATTCGAGAAATGCATGCTAACATCAAGACATTTTTACTCTCCTAGTGCATAGTTTTGTCTACATCGTGTTTTTTTTTTTTTTGAATATTTCCGAAACTCTAAATTTGAAGTTTTGAAATTTCAAATAACGGGCTCCCTGTCGTCCAGGAGCCCCATATCGTCGCTCGCCCCATCTATGCTCATGTCACTGGACCTGCTTGGATCGTATACTATTATCAGAGTCCAGCTTCTTCCCTACATACAGCAGGTAGCTTTTGTGCATAGCGTTAAGGGTAGAGGGAAATGCTAGATGCTCCGCTGACAGCAACCACGGGCAGGGAATCAGATCAGGGACGCTCTCACGCAACGCCTTTAGCAGCAGCAGACGCGCGAGGTTTCACACTTCCTAACAAGTAGAGTACTCCTAACAACTGCCCAACAAAAAGGTTGATCGCCGAAATCCGAGACGTCATGGAGGAGATCCCGGCCGATCCGATGCAGGAGGAACCATCCGTCACCGTGGAGGGGACACATCCAAATAAATCCATCGCGATCGTGCGTCCCCACAGCCCATCACGCACGTCCGCCCCTGTCGCCGTCCGCCCGTCGACAGATCCATCCATCCCCAGCAGCAGCAGTAGTTTGCCGTGGCTCAGCTCGGATGATCTTGTATACTACTGTAGTAGCAATAATAAACAAGGATTAAAGCTTGCGGCGCCGCACCTGCGTCCACACCATGATACTGCTGCGAGTGCGAGGGAGAGAGAGTCAGCGAAAGTCACAGGAGATCACGAGCACTACCAGTACCACTCCACGCGTACGGCTAATCGGGATCATAATGTTTTAGAAACGGATCAGAATTCAGAATCAAGCACGCGGTGTTCGCTGACCGGACAAGGAATCTGGAACCTGCCGCTGTCTATGAGTCTATCTGTCACAGGCTCGCGGCCGCACGTACGCGCAGACGATCCGGCGGATCCGGGCAGGGTCATGCGATCCACGAGCGAGCACCGCGTGGGCAGGTAAACAAATCGGTCGTTGAGATTGAGATCGGGCCGGCGGTCTGCACGCCGGACACAGACAGCGAGCGTGGCGAGAGACTTGCTGGAGTTCAGACGCAAAGACGATCGACGACCCCGGCGGCCGGCGGCCGGCGCTCTGCCGTGCACCGTGCACATGGAGACGTCCCACTGGCTCCGTCCGAGCTCGGAAGGAAGGTGGAGCTGGAGGGGGAAAGAAACCGAGGGCGCGGCGCCGGCACGTACGCTCCACGTCTCTGTCCGGCCGCCGGTGGGCGTTCGTGTGCGCACGCGGTACGGGCCCGGCGGCGGAAATCTGGACAGGACAGCGACCACGGGTGGGCGTACCGACGAAGTACGTACGCCGATGGCTTTGTTTGCGATGTGCAGTGCGGGCGCTGGGCGTCGCTTTCTTTCCGGGTCCCCGACGGCCCGTGTCTCGCGACGGCTCACGCGAATTATTCAGCGCCGTGCGCGACCAGATCCGTGCCGTAATCCGCCAACTATAATATGCTGCCGCCGTCCGGGCCCGCCCGCCCACGCTAGTCCGACGCGGTGTGATCTCAGCGCGGGCGCTGTGGTAAAAAAATGATACCGACCAGCCCATGGTGGCTTCTTTTTATAGAAGAAGTGCTCCTTAGTGAGAATTTTAGAAATTCGTCCCCGACAGGTCTTGAATTCTGGTTGCCAGGTTTAGCCACTGCTACCTTTGCCACTGGGCCTCTGCCCCGTTGTGGTAGCAGACTTGCAGTTCTGTTTTTCTAAAGCGAAATGTGTCGGCCGAGTACTGAAGTTTGGAGGAAGAAAAAAGAGGGCGGCGAGAACGATTTCGACGGGGAAAAAGAGAAGGCGGCGACGTGTGGTCCTGCTGCGGGGAGCATCGGCGGCTGGCCGGCACATTCCTCTAGATTAGCAGCCGGCGAGAAAAAATACACTGCTCCTCTTAGAGCATCTCCACCGGGGCCTCCAAATCAGTGTCCGGCATTCTCAATTGAGCCCCAATTGGGGTGTCGGACACATGTCCGCCCAAGTTTCGGACCCCGCCCACAGCGGCGCCCCCCAAACGCCCGCCCCCCAAACGGTTCGAGATGCCGACCAAACAACAAACACCTTGTGGGAGGAATTTATTAAACGAGATTTAACAAAATTACAATTTGAAATCTAAACGAGATTTAACAAACTAAACATAAACTACGCCGTTACCGGCTACACACTACAGCGTCTAGCCAACCACTACATGTGCCGACGTCGACGAGAGATGCCGCTTCATGGCCTAGCGACGGGGAAGAAGATGCGAACCAGCGCCGGAATCATCAACAAACTTGCATGCCTCGATGATCCGGCACTGGAAGTTTCATCTGCTATTGCCGTCAGCTAAGGCCTTTAGAAACATAGCCTCGGCCGTGGCAGAGCCTTCTAGTTTCGTGGCCGGCGCGTGGTGTGATTTCATCTACCGGCTGCCCGCCTGATGGGAAGCCTCGCCGGCTTCAGCTGGTGCCCCCTTCTCCGGTGCCGGCGACGCTGCTGACCAAGATGCGCCTTTCGTTTCTATTGGTAGATCGGGCAGCTCGGGGTCATCGTCTGATGCAGACAGCTCCGGCGTTGGCTCCCGCGCGCCGGTAGGGAGGAAGTCGCCGGCACAGCGCGCCTCGTACTCCGCGTCCACCATGGCGTGCCAGTAGGGCGCCGAGATGGAGTACTTGGGGTCGAGTTTCTGCTCGTACGACATCGCCTGCCACTTCCGCATGATGAAGTCGACGCGCTCCTTCACCGGCACGTTGACGGCGTTCCTCGTCTACCCTTCGGGTAGGGACGCGTCCTCCTCCACCGCCACGCTGTGGCGGCTGCACAGCTGCGCGGTCTTCAGCGACACCACGTACGGAGGCGCGTTGGCTGCGTACTCGAGCCACTGCTCGCGTTGATGCGCCCTGGCCATCTCCGCTCAGCAAGCCAAAAGTTCTGTCTAGCAAGAGAATGGCGGAACTTATATTATTGTCTGTATTTTGGGGGTTGTTGTTAATTTGAAACCCACTCTTTCAAGTCGTATCGAGTGATTCTGAATGGAGATAGAAATCCAGATCCATCGGTGTAGCCAGCATCAGCTAGGTACCACTTTCCTATTATCAAGCAGATAAGTTAGGTACCAATCAAATATGAGATAGAAAAATCCAAGAGAAAGAGCCATACCCTGTGTTGCAACCAGTGCATCTTAGCGATCGATTCTCATAGCATCCTAACACTCTTGAGTATGATGTTGATCCCTCCCAACCAAGTAGAACACGGAAAAATTTCATGTTACAGTCTACCACACCTAGCATGTTAGTGGAGATATCTTGGTGCTTGTTCCTATACCTCCCTTTGTTAGTAGCATCAACAAACATAGGAATATGACACCCATCTAGTGCTCCAAGTGCATTGCCAAAACACGTCCATTTGTAATCATTGGGAGGGTGGACAGAAGGATCGAGAAGTTTGATGAACTCCCTAGTTAGATATAGGATGGCTTATAACACGGCAGAGAAGTTCCTACTGATAGTCTGTAAAGACCACTTGTTAGTGCCACACAATAATCTCATTTTAAGACCATGTCCAACAACTACTAGGGACATAGCAACGTTTTCTTCCATGAACACATATATGCTATCTTTGAGACCACACTTCTCTTGCTCTGATAGCCGGATCCCGGTTGAGACTGAACCATTAGAACTAAATCCATACATGGGCAAGAGTGTGGTTGGCAACTAATCTAGGAAAAAATAGGAGGCAATACAGGATAAGGAAGACTTGGGTGGGGTTGTGAGAAAAAATTGGTGTGTGTTGTTGCAGGTGTGCTCATCTTGAAGATCGCACTGAGGAGGGTGGTACTACGGCGGCGTAGAGAACTGGGGCCGTCGCGATTCCGGAGGTTGTGACTCCGGCTGACCCGCAGTCCTAGAAAAATTCATTGCAGTACCAAGCTGAGATACCATTTCAGTGAGTGTAGAAATATTACATGTAGATCATCTCCTGAATGTTGTTGCTGCTCGAGTCTTCGATTGAGTTTAAGAACTTCCCGAGGAAGACGACATCCTATTTCTTCCTCCGCATGCGCTTGAGCTTGCGCCGCCTCCAGCAGAGCGGCATCCTCCTCTGTCTTATCAAGCGCATCCTACGAACGAGTTCGCACTGATGACATCGAGAGGGAAGGTGATCCCTTCGGTAGAACCTTGCGACGGCAAGATTGGGATGTTGTTGCAGCACCGAGATCTGAACAACGACGGGGGTACATGTATATCAAAGTGGTCATACAACCCCCGGCGACAAAAAAAAGTAGATCAAATAGGCAACGATGTGATAGCCGGATCCCGGATGAGACTGAGCAATTAGAACCGAATCCAGACAGGGGTAAGAGTATGGTAGGCAAACTAATGTAGGTAGAAATAGGAGCAAATACATGATAATGAAGAGAAAAGGGAGAACATAGATAAACTTAGGGTTTTTGATATTTCGTAGCCACCCATCTGCCCACTCTCGGATTATATAGATGACCGCGAGTCTCGACAAATAGCTCAATTATCACAACAAAATCACTACTTAGTGCTAATCCGAGGTTAAGTCCAGCTATTAAAGGGTTGTGGAAGAATTCATCGTTCAAAGGAGTAACTTTCAATCTTCCGAGTTGGATCTTCATCGACCGACCTTTGATAACTGAAAACAAAGTAGCTTTAGGGGTGAAAGGATGGATGATACACGGATCCTGGCATCGTCTTCCTCAATTTCAACTATATTAGGTTAATTTTGGCTATGCTTCTTGAAGGTGCTGCTTGGTACTCGATGTTTCCCTGCTATGAGCGTGGTGGTAATTTGTCGGAGAGGGCACAGCGGTTGCGGGTCTCCATCGTTTAGTTGATCCGCCTATGTCTCCTTTTTTATTTCTTCGTTTCTTTGGGTGTATGTTTGCTGTCGCCTCAGCATGCCTGTCCAGGTATTGGTAACGCGGAACTACTAGAAGTATTCATACGTACCGTATAGGAGGTGGGGAAGAACGTGGAGGGTTCCAGTGACGGGATTGCACACACGATTTTACCCAGCTTCGGATCTCACGACGGCGGCGAGATCCTACGTGCTGCTATAATTCACTCAAGGCAAATATGTGTACAGGTTACAATGAGGTTGTATGCGCGTACCCTAAGGCCGCTGGAAGGCTGGCTTATAAAGGCGCCAAGCCTTCCCCTACAAGGAAAGCCTTAACCGACCTAGATCACGAGTCCTAGACTAACACGGTAAAAACCCTAACTTGCTCCCTAAGGCGAACGCAGCCAGGCCTTCGTCTTGGACTTCACTAAGCCAGCCCAGAGCTTATCCTTGCGCCTAAGCCCATGAGGCCTTCTCCATTAAGCCCTCCGGCTTTATCTGACGGGCCTCCCTGGTGGGCCAGGTTTTATCCACCGTGGCAGGTATACCCGTTCGGCATAACCTCCACAGTAGTCCCCGGAAAGGTTTAAGTTCTTCGTTTGCCGTCTTTGTGAAACACGGGCTTTCGCCTTTGTGCAAGGCGGACAGAAGAGCTTGGAGCATTCCAAAATGAGACATTCAGTCTGCCTTAAGGATTAAGCCGAACTCTCCTGCACTTTGAACAATCTGGCAGAAAGATTCTGTCAGCGTCGAGTCTTGTCATGACGTCACCGCAGTCAAAGCCAGTCCACGACAGTCTGGACAGCAAGAGACGTTGTGCCGCCATTACTGCTATTTTTCCGCACACGATCTCCGAGGCGTGCGGGGAAGATGCCCACTATCTGACCGTTGCGGGACGCGTGGCGAAAATCACGCGAGCGTTATCTCACCGCACTAATCGCGGCGCACGGCCCCCATAAAAGGGAACTGATTTTTCCACCTGGTTCATTCCCCTGTTCATCGTCCTCCTCGCACCTGTCCTATCTGAACTCCGGCGAGCTCCACCACCACCACCTGCGCACCCACCCATGGAGAGCTCCGATGCAACCACGGGAGCGGCAACGGCGGCGGCGTCGGCGGCGACGGAGGACAAGATCTGACCATGAGGGGATCGAGCTCCGCGGATGCATCTGCATCTCGCGCGGCAGCGGCGACAAGTTCTGCGGCCATCTCCACCGAAGCAGAGAAGAATGCCCAGCCCTCCGACGAGGGCGATGCGGCGGAGGCAGAGGAGGAGGGAGAGGAAGCATCATCCCGCAACTGGGCAGCTTCCACCATCACCGACGCGGACCTCACGCAGCTGCAAAAGGAGGGCATCCTCCCACCACAGGAGAATGCCACTGGCGGTCAGCGTACGGCCACCCTGCTCCAGATCCCGCCGGCGATGAACGAGTGCTCCTCGTCTCACATCTCCTCCGCGGTTTGTCTTTGCCTCCGCATCCTTTTTTCCAATCAGTCTTAGACTACTATGGCCTTCAGCCTCATAGCGTAGGCCCCAATAGTATCTTGTACATAGCTGGCTTTATGGCTTTATTCGAAGGATACCTAGGCATAGAGCCCAGCTTAGAATTCTTCAAGTACTGCTTTACTTGCAAGCGCCAAACAGAGAAGGAAGAACTGCTTTCCTTAGGAACAGTTAGCATCAACCTTCGTAGAGGCAGAGACTGGTATCCTAAGGCGCCAAAAATAGATTCCATTAAAGGCTGGAATAGCTCCTTCTTCTACTGCAAAGACATGGCGCCAGTAGGCAAAGACATAGGACTTCCTCGCTTTTCTCCTTTGCCTGCGGAGCCTCGCCTTTCTTGGGGCGAGAAACCACTGAAGGTCCTTCCTGACAACCTCCGTCGCATGCAAAGGCGGATTGAGTATTTGACAAAGACTGCTGTGCCCAAGCTCACGGGCGCAGACACCATCCTATGTTGGTTGTCAAGACGAATCCAGCCTTTGAAAGATCGCAAAGGACTCATGTGCCACTACACGGACCAGAAGAAAGATCCCCTCCGTGTTAGTGAGAGTGACCTTACGCACGACGCCCTTATGTATCGCTTTAAGAGGATTGCCAAGGAAAGGATCCAGCTCACAGAGCAGCGTCCTATGTACACAGCCGCCAACCCGCTCCAAGGTAAGGCATTTACCATTACTGTTTTTACACTTCCACAATGTTTGCCTTACTAACACCACTTTTGATTTCAGCTCGCCCTTTTGCCGGATAATCTGCTGGCTCCTTTGTTTTACGTGCCTGAAGCGGCACCCGAGCCCTCAAAGACTCGGAAACGAAAGGCTTCAGGAGCCACTGCAGCAACTTCAGCAGCAGAAAGGCGGAAGCGTGAAAAGCCATCCCTGTTAACGCCGAAGTGCTCGACATTGAGGACGATGAAGATGCGGCCTTCAATGCTCCAGTACAGAAGTAAGCCGAACCTCAATTTCTTTAGTAAGGCGAACAATGTCTATGAATGTTATCTTATTTTGTATGTGATTTGCAGGATCAAACCAACTGCACCTCTCAAGAGGAAGAAAGTAATTTCTTCCAGGCAAAGAAAGACTGAGCCCTCTCCAGCCATCGCTCCCCCCACTCCCTCCGTTCAACAAGAGACAGCCCAGGCCCATCTGAAGATCATCATATAGATTGGACTCAGCCGTCTTACCTGATAAGACGGAAACTGAAAAGTTGGCCAGGGCTGCCGCTGCTGGGAAGGCGGCGGTACTTCAGTCAGAGGAGCCGAACGAGCCCATTACTCGTGAGGCTATCGCAACATGGTGAAGCAAGAGCTCTTTGACGACGAGGGGTACATCTTACCCAACATCGCCGCCATGCTTGCCGATGAGAAGGAGCGCAACGAGCCGCCTCCGAAGCTAAGGCCAGTTGGTCAAACATTGACCATATTAAATCTGGAAGACAATTGTGACGAGCTGTACGTCACAATGAAGAAGAGCTACAAAGCCTTGAAGGCCATGATGCAGGTAAACATTCCGTCTTTATGTACATACTAGTCCCCGGGCATTACGTTGTGCTTTGACTAAGCCGACGTAATGGCCTTTCTTTAATGTGATAAAGACTCAGTCCCCAAGCCCATTGTAGCCATACCTTATTGCTTTACCTTTCTTACTTACTACTACCCTTGCCTAGCAGAGCAGTGAGCAACTTACATGCGATCTATGGTACTCACTGAGTAACCAAAGGCAAGTGCTCAAGCAAGCCGTCGCCGAAAATAAGGCGAACAAAGGTAAATGTTGTTCTTTCACATGCAATGTGACTTTAGTTCATTTTAAGACATAAGATGCTCAACACATGCAATGTGTTTTGCGCAGCTGTTGTGGCGAAGGCAAAACAGATCGTCAGCGAGACTGGCGATATAGAAGTGGTGAGGCGGGAAAATGCCGCCTTGTTTAAGCAACTGGAGGAGAACCGAAAGACGGCCGAGGCCAATCTTAAAGCCGTCCAAGACAGCGCCGCTGAAGGCAGAACAAACTGAAGGCAGAACTTTGAAACTGCAGCGACAGGCTGAAAAGGATGGGCTCCTAATCCAGAGCTTACAAGGTCGTCTTGAACGCCAAGCTGATGAGAGCACCGCCATTGACGAGAAACTGCTAAGTAAGCCTCTCTTCTTTTACTTCTCGCACTTTCTGTCACTTTTCGCCTTTATTCAACACTTCAGTGCGCCTTAATTTTTTCCATTCCTCCCTTCCTCAGTTCCAGCTGGATTTGGGGAAAGGCTTACCTCTGAGACGCGCCTGGAGCTTATCTTGGAGTGTGGCGAGATTGTGTCAGGGCTGTATGCTGCGGGAAGAGACGTTGTCGCCAACATCTTCCCAAAACAGCTGCCCCAAGTGACAAACACCAGCAACTTGCTGCCACTTCTTCAGAACTGCGTCCCAGAGGTGTGGAGCGTCTTCGCTCAGCAGCTAGAGGCGGAGCAAAACTTGCTCTAGGACTTGTTCGCGGCCACTACCCCGAGTCAACATGTGGCGCGTTATCAAGTGTTTCCCAGCCAAGGACAGAGACGGCAACGAGCTCGTCAAAGAAAAGGTCTATGCCTCTGTCTCTGGCTTTGCCTCAGCCGTTGCTGAGATGGTAGACTTGTCTATCTTCTTCTCCAAGAAGCCTGTGCCTCCCCGTCCTGACGACGTGTCTGATGACGAAGCCGAAGCCCCACCACTGGCAATGGCGATGAGTCAGAAGACGGAAATGAAGAAGAAGAAGAAGAAGGCGAGTCTGAAGCTACGCTGGATCCATCCAAGTCCCCTGTGTCTTCGCCTCCTCAGTCCCCTGCATAAGATGCAGGAAAAACTTTGCATTAAGCGTGTCATGAAAGATGGCACAAAAGACTTGTTAAGTTATGTTTTGTAATGGCAGGAGCCTTTTTATCTGTTGAACATGTTTGTTTTGCGACGCATGCACTTATTTTTAAAAGGCTTGCAAACTATGCTCCTTATCCGTCTTTAAGTTTTCTGGCTTATATGCTTTAGCCTTTTCGTATGCTGGCAGAACCTAAGGCACGGAACACTTCGCTGGCAACAGGGTTAGTAACCAAACTGTTTAAACACAGAAACGGCGCCGGCTTTTGGTGCGTAAAGCATCTACTAAGACAAGCCAGCATATACGCGATCAGATAAATACTCTTAGACGGATGCAATTTTAATTTTTGTAAGGCCTTAAGGCAAAAGCATCATGTGAGTAACCACAAGCACGAAGCCAATTCGGGTTAACATTGATATTTTTATCGAAATATATGATCAAATGGAAATAAAAGACGGCGAGAACTCATGCATAAAAATAATTGAGGGAACCAAAGACTTTTATTTCATAATCATATATGGTGTGATTACAATAGAATTGCTAAGTGTAAAAAGGACGTAGCTGCTCAATGTTCCAAGGACGTTTCGTCTCCTTGAGCACTGCTTCTTCGTTCCTTTTCCTTTTGCGGCCTCTTTTCTTCTTCTTCTCGATATCACGGAGGTCCACAAGATAATATGCCCCGTTCTTAAGCGCTTTGCTGATAACGAAGGGTCCTTCCCATATGGGAGATAGTTTGTGCTCCTTTTGCTGAACAAGGCGAAGCACCAAATCGCCTTCTCGAAACGATCTCCGTCTTACCTTGCGACTGTGGTAACGCCGCATGTTCTGCTGATAAATGGCGGAGCGCTGAAGCGCTATCTCACGCTCTTCTTCGAGAAGGTCTAAGCCATCCTGTCTGGCTTCTTCTGCGTCTGCTTCAACGTAGGCTGTTACACGAGGTGTGTCGTGCAGGACATCTGTTGGGAGTACCGCTTCAGCGCCATATATGAGAAAGAAAGGGGTATAGCCTGTTGCACTGCTTGGAGTTGTGCGTATGCTCCATAAGACAGCAGGTAATTCTTCTACCCACGCTCCAGCTGCTCTATGCAAAGGCACTTCTAATCTTGGCTTTATTCCCTGTAGATTATACTGTTGGTTCGCTCAACTTGGCCATTCGATTGTGGATGAGCCACAGATGCTAAGTCCAAACGAATACCAACTTCACCACAGTACTTTGCCAGTTCTCCTACGGCGAAGTTTGTCCCATTGTCCGTAATGATACTGTGGGGGACGCCAAATCTCGTTATAACCTCAATGACGAACTTCTTGGCTGTTGCCCCATCAAGCTTTTTTATGGGCTTAGCTTCAACCCACTTGGTGTATTTATCCACCGCAACTAAGAGATGTTTGACGCCGCCTCGCGCAGTCCTGAATGGACCTACCATGTCCAGTCCCCAGACCGCAAATGGCCACGTGATTGGATGGTGCGCAATTCCTGGGCTGGCATCTTTGGCTGTCTTGCATACTTTTGGCATCCAACGCATTTCTTGACGAGTTCTTCTGCATCTTGCTTTGCTGTGAGCCAGTAGAATCCATGTCTAAAAGCTTTGGCGACAATTGCTCGGGCAGAGGCATGATGACCGCAACATCCACCATGGATCTCTTCTAGTATCTCCTGTCCTTCTTCCGGCGAAACGCATCGTTGATATACACCTGTGGTACTCCGCTTGTATAGCTCTCCATTTATTATTGTGTATGCCTTAGCTCTGCGCACAACTTGCCGCCTTAAGACTTCATCCTCTGGCTCTTCCTTGTTAAGGAGGAAATTTATGTAGGGCTGTGTCCAGTCTGGCTTACCAGCATGACGGAAACAGACTGCGAAGCCATGGGGTCATCCTCATCTCCGCCTTTAATAGACGGCACGTACAGGTGCTCCAAAATATATCGGAGGGCACCTTCGATCTTTTCGAGCCCATTCTGGCTAAGGCGTCCGCTGCTTCATTTTCCTCCCTTTTGATATGCTTGACTTCTAAGCCGATAAAACACCGACCAAACTCGTCTACCGTGCGTCGGTATTCAGCCATTGTAGGGCTCTTCGCGTCCCATGCCCCTTCTAACTGTTGAACAACGAGGTCTGAATCGCCATAGCACAAAAGACGGCTAATGCCCAAATCCTTTGCGACGTGCAATCCATGCAACAGAGCCTCGTATTCTGCAACATTATTAGTGGCATTGAAGTGTATCTGCAAGACATAGCACATCTTGTCTCCTTTAGGGTTCTTCAGTACCACGCCAGCTCCCGATCCCTGCAACATTTTGGAGCCGTCAAAGTGCATAACCCAATATTCTTCGTCAGGGAGGGGAAGTTCATCCATTGCTTCCGTCCAGTCTGCGATGAAATCAGCTAAAGACTGGGATTTGATGGCTGTACGTGGCTTGTACTGGATATCGAAGGCTGCCAATTCAATTCCCCACTTAGCCACACGTCCAGTGGCATCGTGTTGTTTATAATGTCACCCAATGGCGCCTTACTGACTACCGTGATTGGGTGCTCTTGGAAATAATGGCGTAATTTTCTGGCTGCGAAGAAAACTCCATAAGCCAGCTTCTGATAGTGAGGGTATCGTTGTTTGGATTCGGAGAAGACTTCGCTGATATAATATACCGGCCTTTGTTCCGGTAGCTCCTTTCCTTCTCCTTTCGTTCAACAACAACCACTGCACTAATAACTAGGTTGGTAGCCGCCATGTAAAGTAGCATCGGCTCTTGTGGTAGAGGAGACGCTAATATTGGTGCTGAAACTAAGGCGTCTTTTAACTGTGCTAAGGCTGCATCTGCCTCTTCAGTCCAGACGAACGTCTTAGTTTTCTTCAACAACCTGTATAGGGGTAAAGCTTTATCCCCAAGCCTACTAATAAATCGGCTTACAGCTGCTGCAGATCCTGCGAGCCTTTGGACATCTTTAAGACAAGTAGGCTTTTTGATGTCCATGATAGCTCGAATCTTTTCTGGGTTAACCTCAAGACCTCTTTCTGAAACAATGAAGCCTAAAAGTTTTCCTGCTGGGACGCCAAAAAAGCATTTTCCCGGATTTAGCTTCATGTTATATTTTCTCAAGTTATCAAAGGTTTCTTGAAGGTCAACGATGAGATCGCCGCGTTTTCGCGACATAACGGCAATGTCATCGACATAAGCGTGAACATTGCGGCCTATTTGATCGTGTAGGCAACGTTGTATGCACCGTTGGTACGTTGAGCCAGCGTTTTTAAGCCCGAAAGGCATAGTTATGTAGCAAAACGTTCCGAAAGGTGTGATGAAGGAAGTCTTAATTTGGTCAGACTCCTTCATCTTAATTTGGTGGTAGCCAGAGTAAGCGTCCAAAAAGCATAGTAATTCAGAACCTGATACAGCATCTACGACCTGATCAATTCGCGGCAATGCGAAGGGGTCTTTAGGACAGGCTTTGTTTAAGCCGGTGAAATCTATGCACATGCGCAAGTCTTTCACGTCCTTCTTAGGTACTAATACAGGATTTGCTAGCCAATCTGTGTGGATAACCTCTCTAATGAAATTAGCGGCACTAAGCCGAGCTACCTCTTTTCCTATTGCTTTCTTCTTCTCTGGACCGAAGCGACGAAGACCTTGTTTTACTGGCTTGGCACCTTTGGCGACATTAAGGCTGTGCTCGGCAAGTTCCCGGGGTACTCCTGGCATGTCTGATGGTGACCATGCAAAAATATCCCGTTGCTCACGGAGGAACTTGACGAGCGCGCCTTCCTATGCGTCACTGAGGTCGCGCCTATGTTCGTCGTCTTGCTTGCATCAGCGTTGTCCAGCACGATCTTCTTCGAGTTTGAGCTGGCCTTGAAAGTGACATCCGAGCGCAAGGAGGCTTTTTACCATCCGGCATTTCATTGGTGTTAACTTCTTTCTTGTACTGCTCCAGCTCTTCCTTGCTGATGACTGCTTCTGCTAAGACGGCGTTTCCTGCTTCGCATTCCTTCGCCTTCTTGAAGTCGCCATTGACCGTGATGACGCCGTTTGGTCCAGGTATTTTGAGCTTGCTGTAGATGTAACACGGGCGTGCCATGAATTTGGCAAAGGCTGGGCGGCCAAAGATTGCGTGATACGCACTTTTGAATTCCACCACCTCAAAGGCAACTTCCTCAGTCCTATAGTTTGTTTCGTCACCGAAGGTGACGTCTAAGACGATTGTTCCCATAGAACTGGCCTGCCTGCCTGGCACTATGCCGTGAAACTTGACTGTGCTATGTTTTAGCTGTGTCTCAGAAAGGCGCATGCGCTTTAAGGTTTCAAGATAGAGGATGTTGATGCTACTCCCTCCATCCATAAGCACCTTAGAAAGCCTGCATTGCTGCACAATTGGGTTTACAACGAGCGCGTAATTCCCTGGGTTCTGTGGAATATGATCAGGATGATCGTTGCGGTCCCATGTAATGGGGTGCTCGGACCAGTTGAGATACTGGGGAACCGCTGGCATAGTGGCATTGAGTTCCCTCCAGGCTGCCTTTTCCTTTTTGGCCGAAGGAGTGGCAAGGAAAGTGACAAGGCTTGTTTCGACCCTTGGAAACTTGTTGCTCCTCTTGTGCTTTGGCTCCTGATCTTCCGGCTCCGAAGCACTTTCCTCGTTGTCCTTCTGCTCTTTCTTGTCTTTACGGTTCTTGCGCTTGAACTGTTTTGCCTTGAAGCCAGCGTCCGGATCCTTCTTGATATCATCGTTAAGGCGGCACTGCCTGTTGGTATGGGTGCATTTGCCAAGCTTGCTATGATGGGCACAAGGTTCATCTTTGATGTCGTCATAGGTGATTTTAATGGGTCTTGACCCTTGACTGTCATCGCTCTTCTTCTGCCATCTGCTAGCCCCGCTCTGGCCACCCTTCTTATTGGCAAAGGCTACCTCCTTTGATGGTCCTGGCGCATCGTTGGCTTCCTTCTTTTTCCGGCTTTGATTGTTGTTTCGCTTTTCCGGGTTAACAGCTATGTCCATGCGCAGATCGCCGTCGTCAGCTCGAGCGTCGTCTTCTGCTGCAGCGTAATTGTTCGCGCTGTCTAAGAGCTCGCCGAGGTGTTTGATGTTTTGGCTGGCTAACATATATCTCATCATGTTGCCTTTCTTCAGGCTGTTCATAAAAGCATGTATGGCCTGGATCTCAGAAACGTCTTCGCATGCATTCTTTGTCTCTGTCCATCGAGCTATGAAAGCTCTGCTTGACTCCCCCTCCACTTGAGCGCACTTTAGTAGATCTGAGTAAGCCTTTGGACGTTTGTATGTGCATGAGAAGTGTTGCATGAATGTTTTCTGCATGTCTTGCCAATTGTGGATACTCTTTTCTGGCAAAGTGTCGATCCATAACCGGGCCGTTCCCTCCAACATGAGTGGAAGAAAACGTACAGCTGCGTTGTAATCACCGTCATTAATACCAACGGCGTGGATGTAATCAGGCAGCCATATGTCCGGTTTGTCAATGCCATTGTACTTGTCCACAATTTTCTTGACATTGCCTAGCGAGGATGGGAGTTGCACCTTGCGAATCGCCGGTCCAAAGCACACAGGGCCCAGGTAAGACTCCTCTTTGGCCGCTTTAATCTCATCGAGACGGATGCGGGCGTCTGAGATATGAGTGTTTTCCCTGGCTGGTCCTTTGTTGGATTGGCTACGCCTTGGCTCCTCCTGACGGCTTTGGCGATGAGGGGAGCGGGAGCGAGATCGCCTTTGAGGCGGATCTCTGTTGCCCCTATTTCCTTCGTCTCTTGCCCGTGCTGCGGGCGGAGGTGGCATGTTAAGCCGGTCACTCCCACGCCGTGCGTCCTTCCCCTTGTCTTGATCTCTTTCACGGCGAGGCGGATCACTCTTCTTATGGCGTGTGTTATCCTTTGCCGGTGGTCGTCCTTGCCTTTGTCACTATGGCGATTGGACCCAGTCTTTGACTCATCCCTGTGTTTGTCAGGAACTTTGTCCTTCCTAGGTCTTTACCCTTATTGCCATGGCTACTGGAACCAGCTGGTTCCTCTGGATCTCCACCGCCGGCAACGGCTGTCTTGCAAAGACGCGTGTCGTCCGCCAGTTTTGAGTTTGAGTCCGCCTTAGCCTGCTGCTCTACCGCCTTTTCGATGAGCATTTTAGAATAATGGTGGCGCTCTTCAATTGGAACTGCTTCGTCTCCCATGATTTCCCTGGCCGCCTCTAGGTTTTTGGCCGGGGTGGAGAAGAATATGACTCCATCAGGGTTAACTCTGAAAGAGTATTTCTGCCAAGGCTTTAAAGGCTTTTGGGCAGAAGTCTTCTCGAAGTTTCCCTGCAGATCCCGATGCAGAAGAGGGTCACGTATACTTCGTATTTTGCGGAATTTCTCAACATCGCGCTCACGCTGGTACTCTTCCGATTGTATCAATGACAAGTCTGTTGATTGTATCAAGTGTTTGCTATATTTATATAGCAGGGCTACAGCCTATTTCGTTATTTTGGCTATGCTGGAACACGTAGTCCATAGATCCTCTCATCGAGAGCATGGCAGCGGTACGTAACCTAAGTGCTACTAAGAATCTCTTTATCGTCATCAAGATTCAGGACATCAACTGACCCAAGTCCTAGTTGAGCTCATTAGTGAGGTGGCAATCCAATATTGTTCGTGTGTACCATGTTGGCCTATACTATGTGCAAGCCCCCATTTAAAACCCAAGCACTTCAGGCGTGACTTCGACACGGTGGTGATCCTTGTGCACTGGAGGTTATGGAAGGAGAGAAATAGCAGGATCTTCGACCACAAAAGCCAGCGTGAAGAGCTGATCTTCGAGGGCATTCGAGATGAAATGGTCCTTTGGCGATCTGTAGGCCGGGTCTCGGTAATCTGACCTGCCCGGGTCGTAGGCGTCGAGTTGGGTTTCGGCTGGCCAGACCTGTCTGGCTCAGCTCTTACTCACCGTATCTGTTCGTTGGCACACACTTTGTGTGACCGGCTCGCTGTACTCTTTCTCTATCTTAATAAAGATCGGCCA
Organism: Poa pratensis; assembly: GCA_947311845.1. Taxonomy (NCBI): domain Eukaryota; kingdom Viridiplantae; phylum Streptophyta; class Magnoliopsida; order Poales; family Poaceae; genus Poa; species Poa pratensis. Next base: position 39,104,411 of record CAMZMU010000059.1, on the reverse strand, counting down.
ATGGCCCTTCGACAAGCCCCCATTTAAAAATTACACACATGTCAAATCTGATCGAAGGAATACAATTCCACCTACTACAACTACTACAAGAGCGAGTAGAGTAAGGTCAACGAAAGTCACAAGGAGATCATGAGCACTAGCAGCACCACTCGCTGACATGTGTAATCCGGGTCTTTCCTCTCGACGCGTACGGCTAATCGGGATTATAATATTTTAGAAAACAGACGAGAAACAAGCACGCGGGTGTCGCTGACCGGACAAGGAATCTGGAACCCACTGGAAGAAGAAAACCCCAGCTGCCGCTGTCTGTCCTCGCGGCCGCACGTACGATCCGGCGAATCCGGGCAAGGTCATGCGATGATCCACGTGGGCAGGTGAACAAATCGACGGATTGGCCGTTGCGATCGGGCCGGCGCGCTGCACACCAGACAGCTAGCGTGGAGAGAAACTTGCTGGAGTTCGGACGCAAAGACGACGACGAACCGGGCCGGCGGCCGGCGCTGTGCCGTGCACCGTGCAAACGGAGACGTCCCACTGGCTCCGTCCGAGCTCGGAAGGAAGGTGGAGAACGCGGCGCCGGCACGTACGCTCCACGTCTCTGTCCGGCCGCCGGTGGGCGTACGTGTGCGCACGCGGTACGGGCCCGGCGGCGGAAATCTTGACAGGACAGCGACCACGGGTGGGCGTACCGACGATGTACGTACGCCGATGGCTTTGTTTGCGATGTGCAGTGCGGCGCTGGGTGTCCCTTTCCCGGCCAGATCCCCGCCGGCCCCGTATCTGGCGACGGCTCACGCGAATTATTCGGCGCCGTGCGCGACCAGATCCAGGCCGTAATCCGCCAACTATAATATGCTGCCGCCGGCCCGGGCCCGCCCGCCCACGCTAGTCGACTCAGCGCGGGCGTTGTGGTAGCAGACTTGCAGTCGTGTTTTTCTAAAGCGAAATGTGTCGGCCGGGTACTGAAGTTTGGAGGAAGAAAAAGAGGGCGACGAGAATGATTTCCTTGAAACGAAAAAATGGGAAGAAGGCGGCGACGTGTGGTCCTGCCGTGGGGAGCATCGGCGGCAGGCCGGCACCATCCTCTAGATTAGCAGCCGGCGAGAAAAAAATACACTGCTCCTTTTATACAGGTATATATACAAATCCTCCAGTTCTTTGTTTTGCTAGAACACACGGTGCACATGCAGCACTCTCAACCCCACTGCCCTTCCTTCCCACCGCTTCTGCCTTGAGAGTAGACTTTCGCCTCCTCCTTCCGTCCCCGGCTCGCTCCCCTCTCCTCTTCGGCGGCGTTGCCGGCCGGCGTGGACGAGGATGCGTAGCACGGGCTGTAGATAGTACTGTAGGTTTTGTTTCTGTTGTAGCTTGTCCCTTGTGGCGTATGGCGCTATGTCGTCTACCTTTCCCCGAAGGCCTGCAGCTCTAGCGTCCTGGCGCGACGCCAAGCTCGTCGTGTGATGCCCTCCGTCAAGCCTCCATGGTGGGGGATGGCCGTCGGTAGATTTACGGCAGCCTTCTTCAATAAGCGCTCTTCTCCCTTCCACGGGCTGGGCGCCGAGCTTCCCTTTCGTGTCCATCATGGAGATGGTGCGGTCTGGTATGTTTCGGTTGCCTTGCCTCTCGATCTGGTGCTGCAGGAGTTCCTAGGAGTTCTTCAGCAGGGGACCTGTGATGGCCGACGATGCCTTGCCCCTGCTCTTCATGGCCGAAGGGCGGCCCTCCTCAGCCGCATGCTGCGGGATGTTCATCAACCTCGAGGTGAGATGCCGATGCGGAGGCTTTTCAGGCGCTCCATTCTGGCGCTCCCCGGCGCCGGTGTTCCAAGTGGTTTGTCCTCGGCAACATCGATGCTGGCCAGGCTTGCGAGCGCAGTTCTTCAATGTGGTGGAGAAGGACTCGATTGTGTTTATGTTCTAAGTACCAGGGTCCTTTCTATAAAACTGCGGGTCCTTGTTGTAATTTCTATTCTCTTTTGGACCTTCAGGCCATATGTAACCCACCGCTGTTGGAATGAATGCAGTATTCTAGGCCCTTCGGGGCCTTTCTTTGTTCAAAAAAAAAAAAAACGCTGCACATGCCAACTTGCTATACTTCTTGTTCTTGAAAACGACGAGGGAGTTAGCCGTGAGCGGGTATCTATTGTGCAAATTCCTTAAATAATTTCTCTTGAGCCATAGAATATAGCCACTCCACCGTCACAACGACGGTAAAGATGCGACCTTGACTAAATGCTCTATACCCTCCATTTTTTTTTCTTCCACACACGCGCATCACGCTCTAAGATTGCAGCTCTTGGCTAGCCTAGTGATCACTAGTGGGAACGGGTCTAACAATCACCCGTCAGGATCCCTGTTGAGACTAAGCAAAATATTCCGTACAATATAAGGAAGGGGAAAGGAAGAACATAGATAATATTAGGCTTTCTTTGGATTTATGTATTCAGTCTTTGAATTGAACCGGGGTAGAAATACCAAAACTGAGTTAGCCTCCAATAGCAAATCTGTTGTCTGGATGTGCATGATCTTTCCTATTGGATCCAAGGATGGCATCCAATTCCAATTCCGGATTGGATGTGCAAACCGTAGAATTGACTATTTTATTGAGTCTAGATAATATAAACTTGTGTAATATAAATAGTTGCGAGTATACTAAAAATGTTTATGTATTATTTTTCACACATATAACGTTTACCTCCAGCAGTTTTGGACTAGACGTGCATAAACATGTCACATACTAACAAACTAAACCTTGAATTACACTTCATAAATAAATAAAAACTCATTTTGATATCGTGGGTGGCAAGTTGTAATTGCGGGTCGAGCTCAAGAACGAGCGCAACCGTTCAGAAACATTCCAGGCTTCGTACATGAAGTTAAACATCGAACCAAATATCAGCAAGCTTGATATGTACTCCCTCTGTTTTTTAATATAAGATGTTTTAGCTATCTCACATGTTGACTAGGTGCACACCCAAATAAGTGTGTATACATATTAAAACATGTCTACATACATGTTGACACATGTGAATATGCACAAAAGCTAAAACATCTATATTTATGAACGGAGGGAGTAAAATTGTATGATAATATAATACCGATCAGAATAATGGTGGAGGTATGTGTACATCAGGCGGGCCACTGCCCCCCCCCCCCCCCTTCCCTTCCCCCCGCCCCGCGGTCTGCCTTGAGTTTGTTAGTTTTTTTGCCAAAATACAATGTATTTGCCCCTACCTCGGAATAAAGGCCAAAAATGCCTTCCTAGCATCATTGAAAGACGTCCTCATACCTCAGAATTTTTGACATTTCAAATTTTGTTTTTTGGGTAGTGGGTGCATCTGCACCTGCTACCCGTTATGGATTTCCGCAAAATAATACTGCTACTCGTATACATGTATACGATTTTCCTATTGGGTCAAAGGATGACATCAAATTCCTGGTTGGATGTGAAAACCGTAGAATTAAATATATTGTTGAGTTTGGACAATATAAAGCTGTGTAATGTATGGAAATTAGTTGCGTGTATATTAAAATATTTATGTGCTACTCTATTCGTTCCATATTAGATAACTCACCTATATATAGATATGGGTGTATCTAACACTAAAACATGTCTACATGTATCCGTATCTAAATATAGATGAGTATCTAATATGGAAACAGAGGGAGTACCTCCATTTTAAACATAAAACTTTTAGTTTTTTCTTGATTTATACATATGTAGATGTATCTAGACATATTTTAGTGTGTAGATTCACTCCTTTCCCTCCATATGTTGTCAACTTTTAAATATATCTAAAAGGTCTTATACTCCCTCCGTCCCGAAATAAGTGTCTTAGATTTGTCAAAATATGAATATATATCTAGATATGAAACACGTCTAGATACATCCTTGTTTAGACAAGTAAAGACACTTATTTTTGGAACGGACAGAATATTATGGAAAGGAGTGAGTATTATTTCACATATATAACAATAAAACAATCCGAACAAGGTCACAACAACAAAAACAAGTACTTTCTTCGTCTGGAAAAGGATCCATTTTAGTGACATTCTTTTCTGTACGGAGAGAGCAGGAAAAATCATGGAAATAAGTATGCAAAGCATGACACTTTATTTTTTTTCATGTACCATTAAGGAAAGGTCAAGACGCGCATACGGTGTCACGAGTTAGCTCCAGCAGTTTTGTACTAGGCTGCATGAACATGTCGCAGTTCAAGCTAAACCTTGAATTACACTTCTTGTTGGACATTCCACGCATTTCACTCCGGATCATAAATAAACGTTGAGAAGGAGAGTATCCGCTGCAAACATAACAACCGAATAGAAGAAACAAATACACTATGTGGCTCGTCACTGCGTCAAGCTCCGCCTCGAATCATCAATTTGCCATGGAGAAGCACCAAGTTTTCCCACTACTCGCCCTCGCGCCGGCGTTCCTCCATGCGAGGGCAGCTGGTGACGGCTTGCTGACAAGTACCGGTAGCAGCTTTTTCGTATCAAGCTCGACCTCGAATCCACCGCGACAATGCTCCAGGGGCGTAGGACGAGCTCAAGGACGATAATTATGAAAATGCGGCCACGGCCGCAAACATTGGTGCTATGTGTACTTTAGGGGGGCACTGCCCCCCCCCCCCCCCCCCCCCCCCCACACCACCCACACACACAGCTTGAGTTTGTTAAAGTCTTACCAAAATTCCATGTATTTCCCTCGCCTCACAAACCAAACCAAAAATGCCTTCCTAGCCCCCCAAACCTCCCAAATGACTTGCCGCGAGTGCACCCTGGAGCATAAGCACTTTATCAAAGGAGAGGGAAAAGTCGACCAATTTATTTTCTCAAAACAAAACAAATGTTTATTTTGTATTTTTTTGCGATGACTAGGCTGAACAGCTAAATTTATTGGGGTAAAATAGAATAAATAATCAGCCATCTCTATCCTTCATTACCCGTCTGGCTATTTAAAAAAATTCGACGGAGTGAGCGCTAATGAAACCAGAAAATAATCAAAGGTGATATAATTCGAAATCCATAGTGCTTACAAGATTGATGAAATTTGTAGGGATAGAAGAAATTAAGAGTGAACCAACAAGTAGTAGAATACGGCAATTTTATTAATTAGCATGTTGTTTGGGGGCAACCAAGTGAAGACCGTCTCTCTGATTGAAATCGTCTTTGTAATTGTATGGATCAAACTGTGGTGTACCGTCACGTTTCTAGACTAGCAGGATGGACCTTAAGGGTCTTTATCTTTCTTATTATTTCTTTTCTTCACGGCCTTTATCCCTCATAGTTGACTATTTATGCCTTTGCTAGTAAGTTTCATACTACACAAGGCATAAAAAACGTGTGCACAGAGTGTGAGCCCCTAAATAGGCTAGACTCTGGTTGCCCTGCCGCATGGATGACCCAGCCATGGTTTCCTTAAGTTCACTGGGAGCGTCACGAGTGCTTTAAACAAGCGATCATTCATGATCAAATCCTTCTTACTCGCAATGTTTCTTTTGTTACGTTTGGGGGTGTTGGTGTGGGCAGCAACTTGTAATTGGTCGGACAAGTGTCCGATACCACCAAAACGGACATAATTTGTGGTGTGTCGAACGCATTTCCAGGGTTGTCGGTGCTTCTTGATTTTTTTTTGAAAGCATGCGTACAATCAGAAAGTACTACATACATCGTATGAAGTACGAGAACAAAGTACAGAAAGCCAACGCAGGGAACAGAACAAGCACCAGCAACTCCACCGGCGATGAAGACGAAGACCGCCAACCTCCTTCTAGCCACGGCCCGAGGGCACCTCCTTCCTTGAAGATCGTCGCAGAGCCCGTCCGCCGCGCAGCGGCGGAGTTTATGCCGATGAATGAGCACGGCGAGCACCCTCCCGCTCCAGCACGACCACCTTGCCGCAACCGTCTTCATCCCCAGCGCTGGCAGAAGCCGCGAGGCTCGCCCAGCCCTGAGTTCCAGCCTCCGGGCCCTCCAGCGAAGCTCCACAACGTGGAGATCGACCTCCCCGCCGGCCGGCAAGGAGGAGGAAGAACCGGAAGAAACCGAGAGATCCGAAGATCCCCGGCCGCCAAAAGCCGCACGCGCCACGCCGGAGCTCCGAGGAGCGCCACCGCAGAAGGGGAACCGCGCGGACCCTCACCTAGCCACCGACACCATCGCCACCTCCACGACGCCGCCGACGGGGTTCCCACCACACCCTACACTATGTACAGGCCGGGATCAGGGGATCCTCCACCCTCCCGCCGCCGGAGCGACGCCGGAGAGGGGAGAATCCCGCGAATCGCCGGCGAGCGAGGTGGATGGACGGGAAGTTCTCAAAAATCGCCTCTGTCAACAGTATAGAGAGGAGAGCGTCGGCCGAGCTCTGTCTTGTCGCCTGGTGCTTCTTGAAATTTGACAATATTGTACAGGTAGTCCATAGATCCTCTGATCGAAACTTCGAAAGCACAGGGCGGCAGTATGTTAGTGCGGCCAAGAATCTCTTGATCATCATCATCAAGAACAAGAACTTGGTGAGTTCCAGAGAGCACTCGGGTGTCAGCATTTTTTTTAATGAAATGCAACATCAACTGACCCAGGTGACAGTGATGCAATCGAGGAGGAGCATTGTTCGTGGTAGTACCATGTTGGCTTATACTAGTACGTACGTGGCAGCCACCATTTAAAAATTACACTCATGTCATGCCTGATCGATGCAGAGATGATGATGATGTAGTGTGGTATAACCATCACTGTGGCGGTCCAAGGAATACAATTCCACGGCCGACAAGACATGGTATGGCATCCATGTATGCCACGATGAAGGAAAAAAGCTTCCCTGATGTGACACGGCAACAAACAAATCGTGAGTAGACACAGCAAAAGCATCGAAAATATTTTCAGGTCTTGAGCAGGATTGAGAACCGGATCGAGATGTTGTTCCAAACTCACGAGGGGTCTGGAGTAGGTACGTGCTAATTACCTGCAGTTGGCTGTTGCAAAGGGAAAATCAAGCAAGTGGTAGGGTTTCACACCGACGGAGAGATAGAGGGAAGACAGGCGGTGCCTGCCGCCGCATCTTTTGGAAATACGGCGACTCATCGGAGCAAGCACGGCCTGTGGTGGTTAAGCGTGCGTCCTCGTCGGCGAGCGTGAGTGTCCGACAAGGTTACTACCGTCCTGAGAGAGACCCACCTGGAATTCCGTGGCTGGCCTCCTCCTCCTCGCTTTCCGTGCCCTGTACACGCACGCCGCTCACCCGAAATAAATGTACTGTACGCACGGCACCAGAGGCGGTGCCTGCCTGCCTGCCTGTAGTGAGTACGCGCGCGATACGGCGTACTACGCGCACCGCCCACCCTCCGCTCCCGTCACTCACCACTACCACCCTTCGCCGTGGTCCTGGAAACTGTGGCAGCAGCGCCGCGCCGCGAGCGTGCGGCGTGGGGACGTCGCCGTCCGTCGACACCCCACCGCCACGGCAGACGGCAGTACAGCAACCGGCTCGTGCCGGTCAGCCCGCGCTGTCGGTCCGGTCCGTTCACACCCCATACGCCGCTCGCGCTTTCAATGCGGGGCCAAGGGAAACGGTTGGTAGCTGGCTACCCCCGATCGCCGGCTGATCCGATCGTCCATCCAGGCAACACGACGCGCCCGCCGCCCGACGCAGACACTTGGCTCGCCTGCCGCTGCCGCCTCACTCACCCGTCCCTCTCTCCATCTCAGATTTATTCACACACATATTTATTTTATCGCCGCACTTTACGTGGTCGCGACAGGCCCAGCGGCACCGTTCCTCCCGAATCGCGTCCCCGTGTCCCGCGCGACGTCACGCAGCCGGCGCCGCCGACGATGCCGTTCAACCAGATTCATTTTTTCCATCAATAACAAACAAAACTCACGGCGAGACTCGAGCTTCTCGCTGCGCCTGCGGTGCGGTGCCGTGCCGCGTCGTCGAGCCGGCCGGCCACGTGCCCACGCTGTCGGGCGGCGGATCTGAGACCCGCACGCCCGCCCGGATGGATGCTGCGTCTGCTGGGACGCACGGATCGCGAGAGATGCGTAGTAGGCGCGCCTGTCATCGTCGTTCTTCCGCCGCTGGGGCCCGCGCTGCCCGTGACGTGCTGCTGCCACAACGTGCCGCCCTACGCACCGCGCCTCGGTGGGCCCCCACAGCGAGCGGCGGCTTTGATGCCCGTTGTTTATGCGATCAGACGAGACGAGACTGGGCCGGTTTTGCGGTCTGGTACCCGGAAGATGGTCTTTTTCTTTTGTTGCGATCCAAAAAAAGGTTTGGCATCCCGCTATTTCGGGTGGAAAGCCCGAGGCGAGTTGTAACTGCAAGGTTTCTCCGCAGAAAAAAACAGGCCCAGCTCTACCGTGGTGTACAAAAAAAACAAGTGCAATCTTAGCTCATACTCCTGTTAATTTCTTCTTCTAATTAATGTTGTGACTTTCAGTTAAGATCAAAGGACTGAACTTCTTTTTTTAAAGAAAATCATTTATGGCATGTCCTCTGGAACGGAGTTTATACATTGTGGTAGAGAGATTATACATGCGCCTAATAACATGAAAATGTGCCTAAGATGAAAACAGGTAGGCAACAATCCCTTAAATAATTTTAACATCTCAAATGATTCCAAACAATCGGCTGGCGTCCGATTCCCAATTCAAGTGGTGATGCCAAGGACGATTTTCGGATTGAAGACATGATTTATTCCCTATTGACCCTTGTAAATGTCACGTTGTAGATGGCCCTAAGATCAAAGGACTGAACTTCTTTTCTAAAGAAAATCATTTAGGGCATGTCCTCTGCAACAGAGTTTATACATTGTGGTAGAGAGCTTATACATGCGCTTAATAACATGAAAATGCCAATGTTACGTTCATAAGCCTCTGCCTAAGATGAAAACAGCTAGGAAACAATCACTTAAATAATTTTAAGATCAAAAACCGTTCGAAGCAACCGGCTGGCGTCCAATTCCAATTCAAATGGTGACGCCAATGCCGATGTCGGATTGAAGGCACGATTTTTGCCCAAGTGACCCCTTGTAAATGTCACATTGTAGATGATCCTAAGAGTTCTGTTCCGTAAAATAAGGCGTGTAAATTTTATCAAAAGTCAAATCATATCAAGTTTGACCAAACTTTTAGAAAACACTCAACTTCTGCAATGTCTAATAAAACTTGATAAATACATCATCAAATATATTTAGCTAATCAAACTTTTAGTTGTTGATAATTTTATCTATAAAATTGATCAAACTTCACATGGTTTGACTGCAAAACAAAATTATACACCTTATTTTTAGGAACATAATTAAAATTAAACTAAGTTCAAACTTAGGGTCAAAAGAGAGATCTCTTGAGCTCACGCACTGAGCTTACATTTTTTTTGTTAATTTTGTTGTATTATGCTCTTTATGAGAGCATTAACAAGGTAAATTATACGAGCATTGTAGTTTTGATATAGTAGTTTGTTTGTTGTCATATTACTTATGTTTTGGTCTTAAATACATTTTGCCACAATTAATAATATATTACCACAAAGAGATTAATTGTAGCGAGAGAACTCAGAGAACAGACAGGCGACCCGGCTAGGGTTCCTCGACCTTTCTTCCTCTCGCGAACATAAAGTTTAGAACTCTCTCGACCTTTCTTCCTCTCGCCTTCCGCAAGGGTTCCGGCTAGGGTTCCTCGCAGCCGCTGGCGCGCCGCCGCCTCTCCCCACTCCCTCTCCCCTTCCTTCCGCTCGCGTGGCCGTCGCCCCCGTGCGGCGGCGCGCGACCCCCCGCGCCGTCCTTCCAACCCCTCCCTCCTCCGTTCTTCCCCGTCGCCGCCGTCGGCAGGGTCCGCCGGGCGCCACGGGCGACGCCGGCGGCGGCGGCGGCTCGTCCTTACCCGCGCCATGTAGGGCGGAGACGGGGCTCTCCCCTCTTGGCGGTGGTGCTGTTTGGGCGGCGGCGGTCCGGCCGTGGTCGGGGAGTGGCGTGGCGGCGGTGACGCATGCCTGCAAGCGGGGCGACGCGGTGCAGCGGGTGCCGACGAGACGCAGAGTGGGTGGCCAGCCCTGGCGGCCCAGATCTGGGCCCGCGGGGCCCCATCTGGGTTTGGGCGGGCCGGCCTGATCTGAAGCTCGTTCTGCGGATGGTGCTGACGGAGAAGGTGCAGGGGATGGCGGCGACGGTGGCCAGCCTGTTGCAGCATGGCGGCGAGCTTCACGGGCCCGTTCGGGCTCGGCCGGACCCTATTAGAACTGTTGTGCCCCCGTGGGGGCTTTACGGGGATTGGTGTGCTCTGTTGCCGTGTCCGGTCGACTACCGCCTCCGGCGGTGGAGGTTGTTCCCTCCCGCGCGGCCGCTGTGCTGCTGACCTCGGTTCACTCTTCCCCTCACATCCGTCTTGCAGACCACGTGGCGGCTACTTCGGTGAGACGACGTTGGTGGCTTCGGGATCGTCTGGCGCATGATTGGTGGGCGGCTAGTCTGGTGGTTTCGAGGCTCGTCCTCGCGGGGCTTCTATGTTACCGTTCGTCCGGGGTTGTGGAAGGGGTTTTCGGGAGAAATCCTTGTCGATTAGTTTGACACCGACGCGGTGCCGCCTCCGGGTGGCACCCTTCCTTCCTGAAGGGCGTCGAGGCTACCCTTCGCTTCCCTCCGTGCCGGGGGAAACCCTAGGACCAGTGCCCTGATCCGGGCAGCAGCATGGCGTCCCTTCTTGAAGGTGCTGCTTGGTACTTGTCGATTCGGTGCTAGGAGCGTGGTGGTACTCTGTTGGAGAGGGCGCAGCGGTTGCGGGTCGCCTCGTTTAGTCGATCCGCCTATGTCTCCGTTTTGTTTCTTGTTTTTTTCTTTGGGTGTATGTTTGCTGCCGCCCCAGCATTGCAAGTTGGTTGTACCGGTTGTTTGCTATTATGATAGCAGGGCTACGGCCTATTTCGTCAACTCAGAGAAGAACTCTTGTAGCTCCACACCATGGTGAACTCTTCAATCTAGACATGCAAGAGTAAGCCTTTTAGCCTCATAGAAGAACTCTTGTAGCTCCACACCATTTTATACGCAAAAGAATTGTTAACTTTAAAAAAATACCTTAATCCAATTGTAAGCTTTTACGAATATTGCATTTGAATTCCCACTGCACACAAACCCCATGCTAGCTGACTAGCTCCACCCGTGGCCGAGAAAGAAGCAAACCAAATGTAACCGCTCAAGGTAACGCAAATTCTCCCTATCCTGAGGGCCCGGATGGAAAAGCGTCCGGAACTAAACAAACTGTAATGCCGGCACGCAAAAGACGAGGGGCGGCGGCGGGCGCGCGGACAGTCAAAGCGACTGCGCCGAGTTTTATTATTCCCTCTTGCCGCTCCACCACTCGCTCCCTCTTGCCGCTCCCCGCCTATAATAAGCGCCTCCTCTCCCCCAGATCCTACACGCATCCATACGCACACACCATCCGCCCAACAAGCGAAAAGAAAGGAAGGAAGACATGGCGCCGAGGACGTCGGAGAAGACGGCGGCACCGCAGGCCGGGTCGGCGACCGGGCTGGCGCTCGGCGTCGGCGGCGGGCCGCACTTCCGGGGCGTGAGGAAGCGTCCGTGGGGCCGGTACGCGGCGGAGATCCGCGACCCGGCCAAGAAGAGCCGCGTGTGGCTGGGCACGTACGACACCGCCGAAGAGGCCGCCCGCGCCTACGACGCCGCCGCGCGCGAGTACCGCGGATCCAAGGCCAAGACCAACTTCCCCTTCTCTCCCTCGGCGCTCGCCACCGCCGCCCTGGCCGGCGATAGCAGCAACAGCAGCACCGTGGAGTCGTTCGGCGGCGACGTGCAGGCGCCGATGCAGGCCATGCCGATCCCGCCCTCCTCGAGCTGGACCTGTTCCACCGCGCCGCCAACGCCGCCGCCGGCGCGCGCTTCCCTTTCAGCGGATACCCGTGTCGCACCCGTACTACTTCTTCGGCCAGGCGGCCGCCGCCGCCGCGGCGTCCCACATGTACAGCAGCATGCCGCCGCAGGTGACCGTGGCGGCCACCGTGTCCCAGAGCGACTCCGACTCCTCGTCGGTCGTGGATCTGGCGCCGTCGCCGTCGCCGCCCGCCGCCGCGTCGGCCAAGAGGGCCCCCGTCGGTTTTGACCTCGATCTGAACTGCCCGCCGCCGGCGGAGCTCCTCTGATCGGCCGCTGCCGGAGCTGTTTTTAGCTGATATGACCCATGCTAGTTTGTTTCTTTCGTCGCCTTTTTGTTTTCTTGGAAGAAGAAAAAATCCTTGTATGTTTAGGCGAGCAGTCCTGTTGCAGTCTTGCGTGATGGAGGCAAGGCAAGGGCGGTTGATCTGTAAATACGGTTTCTTTTTTTTCGCCGGAGGGGAGGTAGGAGTACTAGCTTGAGATGGAAGACACCCAAGATGATGTACTGTCGCCCAAGACAAGTCCTGCCGGCGTTGTTATGGACCGAATTATATCGAGTCATTACTACTTTGACAGCCTCAAGAAACCACTCGCATTTAGTAATTTATTTATTATACTGAAAATGTTATTTTTATTTTTGCATCTACTATACTGTACTCTATTTGAATGATCGTTGTGAAACGGGAGTGAGATGGATGGAGTAAGTGCGTTTGCACCCGTCGTCTCGTCTATCTGGCGTCTTGCTTGAGACCCATGCAACATGGTCATAATTGGTCGGTTGAAGAAAAGCTCGAGTCCAGTCACCTCGTGCTGCTGCATGGATCCATGCTCGCTCGTCCCCTCGACGTGTCGAAATAACTACGACGACCACCACCACTGTTTCCCGCTCCGTCGGTATTGCGCTCCCGATCAATCGCCATTAACAACGATTCCGTTCCGTTCCTTGGGGAGAAAAAATAGCGTCAGCCTCCCACCTTTTAAGCTGTTCGCGGCAGCACAAGTGGACGCACATACGAGTATTCAAAACACACGCGTACTTACGTAGTAACAAGATAAATCCCTGTCGGTAAAACCAGGCTAGCAGCCGCCCTGCCGACGGGGAAAATAATTTTATTCCGCCCATGCTTTGGCCGAGTCTCCGCCGTTGTGGAACCGTCCGGCGTCAGAGGGGAAGGGGAGAAAAATAATGGCGGGCCGGGCCAGGCTGTTTTGTTTCTCTCTCACGGCACGGATGGATAACGAACGAGGTAGAGGAGGAGCGTGGAGATTAAACAAACAATCGAATAATCAAAAAGAAAGCGGGCGCTGCCAGCAGTGCGGTGCCCACTGCGTGGCGGGGCCCAGCGGGCCGACGGATGGATCTTTCCGTCGGTGTGGGTGGGCCGTACGGCGGGCGGGGGATCGCGACCGTGTGCGCGCGCGGTGTGGTGGTTGGTCGCCCTTTTTCCGCTCGTGACCTTGGGAGTAACGTGAGCGTGTGGGCGACACCGCGCCCCACCCCGCACGGGCCACGTGTGCCGCCGCTGCCGGCCACTCCCTGCCGGACCCGGATCCCCGCTGCGCCGCACAACCCTGTGGCCCTCCGCGTCTGGGCGTGGAATCTCGCTGTGGTGCGTGTACGTCGATGCGCAGAGGATCTGGGGGAGGGACCTGGCGTGCGTGGTCGCGGCAGACAGCGGGGTTGTGGGCCGCTGGCGAGGTGTGCAGTGATTCGCGCGGCGGCAGTTTCGCCCTCGCCCGCGGGCACGGGGTGGGGTGGGGTGGGCCCCGCGCGCGGCGCCGCGCCTGCCATTGTTTGCCTGATCCATCCAGTCCAGCCACGCAACGCCGGTTTCGTCGCGGCTCGCTCGGTGGGGTGGGATTTTTTTTCTTCTAGAGTATCATTGCTTTTCCTCGTGCGGCGACGGCGGCGTGTTGGAGTAGTTTTTTCTTTCTTTTGTACGTACGTGTTCGCGTGGGAGGAGGCCGGGGAGTTGGTTGCGCCATGACCGGAGGCCGGCGGTGTAGTATACTACTCTGCTCGTGGATCTCGTCGGCGGCTCGAAAGGGACGCGCGGCCCAGCGCTTCCATCCGATATTTTTTTCTCAGAAATGCAAATCGATGATTGACATGCAAACTGTATTTTACATGAAGAAATTCGGCGAGGTTGGCAGCGCTAGCGTTCTTCGGACGGAACGGAATAGAGATGCAGCAGGACAGGCTGACCGGGCTGATGAATGGCGTTTTTTCCCTGACTTCTTTCTTTATCACCTTATGATACTCGGAGTATGCGTTCAATTTTCTATATTGGTCGTCTATCAGTTAAAATTGTTCTATTCTATTTTAATGGTAATTTATTTCTTTTTTGTTTGTGGATTGTGTCAATCATGCTATGCAAATAACGCTAGTTTCTTGTGTCGTCTCGGTGTGAGTTACTAAGTAATGAAAAACACCCATTCTTAAAACTCTGTTTCCTTTATAAGATCTGATACATGCAATAGTCCAAGGAAACTTATTCACTACAACACAAAGCAACACGTCCATTATTCATGAAAAACATAAAGGATACCCTAAACCAAAGCTTCATGGCCTCTCTTCCTTAAGCTGATCTTGCATGGAAGATGGTGGTTGTTACGATGGTGGCACGCTTGGGCCAGCAGACTCCGAAGACAAATGATCTTTAATATCCATCTTGATCCGTGAGAGCTCTTGGAACAACGCGTGAAGCTCCTCAAGGTTGAGATCCTCTACCTTGCGGAAAATCAACGCAGCCACCGTCCCCGCGCTCTCTTTCTCGGCCTCTTTGATGCGTTCCATTTGCTCTTTTGCCCTTTGTTTCTGCACTACTGCTTCTCTCTCCAATTGGGCAAGTTCAGATTGCAACAATGCAATCCTTGCCTTCTTCTCATCATTGGTATCCCTCACTAACGACCTACTCCCTTTCTTTGGCATTCTTGGTATCGAGAGTGGTTGTGATTTTTTGAATATCTGAAGATATTACTCGTGAGCGATGAGTTGTGGGATGAAAGAGGAGTTGGAACCTCCTTTTATAGATGGAAACTTTTGTTTTTTAATTAATTGTTCTGAGATAAGGACACTTCAAATTAATCGCAATGAATCATGTATGCAACGTTACGCAATTGTGGACCGCCCATCCGATGTTTTCCTTGCTCTGTAATTTTTTTAAAGATAATTTTTTGGATACACACACCTGAAATTAATTACAAAGTGATGTATATGCAATGTTACGCAATGCTAGACCGTTCAAGAGGTCTTGGCACTATTGCATAATTAATTTCCATTATAATCGGATAAGGACAGTGGAAATTAATCGAATCAAACATATGGACGGTGTTAAACGAGCGTAGTCCCCAATGCATAACGGGCTACTGAAAGAACATGGTTGCCCCATGTGTGGTTTTGGTAATTAATGACAATCATTATGGACTAATGTGTATATTGAGATATCCTTATAGGTTTGTCCATAGGCAACACTTGAACTCCATGTGTTGGATTCAAGGTTGAATGCCTTGAAGGTCATTAGATATAATGAACATATTTGAGATGATCAAGAAAGAAGAAAGATATAATTGATCAAGGCGAAATTGAAAAGAATGTGGATTCAAGTGATCAACACACAAAGCTAAATGTTGCACCATGTGGGATCATGTGATCCAATAGTATGGTAAGCAATTGTCTATATAGCTTTGTGAACTAACCCATGATGTGTATGTGTGGAGTATCCATGTAGGTTTAGGTATCTTCCCATGGGTTCGCATCAAAAGGAAGATTTCATATAACCTATGGAGGATGACGTCAAGTGGTGGGCGTCATCAAGATAATGGTCGAAGTGAAGACGTGCCTTAGAGAGACTCTCCCATAATGGTGTATGGGGGAGCGACATGTGAGTCTTCATCAAGCAAAGTGCAATCAAGAAAGGTGGTTCACTTGAAGAGATCAAGATTGTCATCATCTAACTCAAGTGGAATGCGCAAGGCAAAGGTATGATCTTGATAGGGTTTCTATTTTACCGGTATCATGGTGTTAGTTGGGAGACCGGGTTATAGGATAGTTTTCGTTCCATCAAGAGGGGCTCTCAAATGAGTAACTTGATCGTATCATCGTAGAGAGATCAAACCTTTGCATCTCTAGCATCATCTTTCTTGGTTCTTCTTTGGGCTTTATCTTTGTTGGGTTTTGGTGCTTGTCGTGATCTTCATGACAAGCTCATGTTCTTCGAAAACGGATTTCGCATGAAAAACTTGTTGCGTTTTCGGTGTTGGAAATATCATCGGTTTATCTTTGAGGAAAGGTTCACACCTTCCCTATGTGTGGTGACTTTACTCTATTTATGGTTATTGATATTTCCTTATCTTTCCAACCTTGTTGGTCTCATCTCGTTTGGAGTTTCCTCGCGAAAGTTATTGCAGTTCTGCTACCAGGCTAACTTTCACTTGACGGTAGTACCGCTAGGCGCAGCGGTAGTACCGCTCCTCCTGCAGCGGAACTGCTGCAGTGCGCAGTAGGACTTCCTATGGCGGTAGTACCGCTGCCATCAGGAAGCGGTACTACCGCCAGAGTTACCGCTAGGAGGGATTTAGTCTCGGGTATCCTTACGGTACCCGGCGGTAGTGGCCTCATAGTACGCTGGATTTATTCATTTAAGTCCAGCGGTAGTACCGGCAACTCCGGCGGTAGTACCGCTACCTGGAGGCAGCGGTAGCCCTTGCGGTACCGCATGCGCTGGGAAGCGGTGCTGCACTGGGTACCGCCAGGATACCCGCAGCGGTAGTACTGCTGGGCTCGGCGGTAGTACCGCTGGGTACGAGAACTGCACATAACGGTCAGATTTTCGGGGGACCTATTTATGGGGTCTTCTTCCCCAACGGTTCCTCAACTCTAGAGCTCGTGTTTTGCCCCCATTGCTGACCTTCCTTGAGCTTGCTATCTCTCTATCCCTCCAATGATTCTTGCTCCTTCTTGAGGGAAAAGAGAGAGGAGATCTAGATCTACTCTTCCACCAATCAATCTCTCCTCTTAGTGAGGGGTAGTCTTTGATCTAGATCTTAGGATTCATTTGGTTATTTCCTTGCTCTTCCTCCCATCTTCCTCCATAGCATTAGTTGCTTTGATGGGATTTGAGAGAGAAGGGCTTTGAGCACTTCTTGTGTTCTTGCCATTGCATTAGGTGCATCGGTTTGAGTTCTCCACGGTTATATGTGGAAGTAAAATTTGAGAAGCTTATTACTCTTTGTGGATTGCCTCTTGGGTTGCTTGTAACCCTAGGATGCCTTTGTGGATTTCGGAAGGCTCAACTTGTTGCGAGGTGCTCCGGGACAATGTTAGGAGGCTCCAACTCATTGTGGAGTTCCCCGACCTTTGTGTACGGCTTGGTCAACGCCTCGAAGGTGACCTCATAGTGGAAGGGCTACGCCTTCACCGGCAAAGCTCACGGAGAATAGAGTGAGCACATACGTGCTATTGGAGCGCCTAGGTGGCTCCACACTCCTCCAACGTAGACGTTCTTCCCTTGGGAAGGAACTACGGGAAACATCTCCTCGTGTCCACTTTGCGGTTATCTCTATACCCGAACTCTTACTTGTACATTTACCTTTGTGATAGCCATCGAGTTTGAAGTTATCTATCTTGCTATCACTTAGTGGATATTCTTGTCTAGCATAAGTCGTTGGTGCGCATAGGTGAACCTAGCTTGGTTAGGTTTTTTTTTTTTTTTTTTTGACATTTTCCATTTACCATTACCTCAGAAACTTGTTACAATCATTCTGAACAGGGGTGCTGATCTGATGAGGAAACGAAAGATACCAGATACCAACAGCATCCCCTGCTCTAGCAAGCTTTGCAAGCTCATGTGCCACACTATTACAATCCCTCTTAATCAGGGATAAAGAAAAAGGAAAAACACTCTCTCTAAACATGTTTATCTTCCTGTAGGCTGAGCATAGTCTCGAAAGATCTTGACTCCCTGCCAACACACCTTTAGAGACAGCATCATTGTCTATTTCAACAATTGCTGGGGAAAAGTTCATGTCTTCACAGATATTTAGACATTTCAGGAGAGCCAGCGCTTCTGCTTCCTCGACATCGGCACAAAGAGGCAACTTTTCAGACAAGGAGCAAATTACACCTCCATTATGGTCTCTATAATTCCACCCATAGTTGCCTGGCTGTTTCATGAATAAACGAAGCATCAGTATTTAGTTTCAGTTTACCCATAGGAGGTGGAGACCAGCGTTTATTGGCATCAACCGGAATCCATATTTGATTCGGTTGTGATTTCCCAGCAGTGGCAAGCTTCTTCAATTTTCCATTCTTGTTCCCAGAAAAACCTGCACAAAAAAGTGTCTGTACATAGTTCTGTAAGAACACCACAGAAGCTTCAATTGTGCAAAGACCGTCTTCATGGATAATATTATTCCTCAAATGCCAAGCACGCCATAAAAGAAGCAGGATGAAAGGGTGTTGTTCAGACGCTGAATTTGCAAGCAAGAGAAGCAACCAGTCAGGGCCCGTGTATCTGAACTGCTCTTCTCCAGGTAGATTCCACACCTTTCTCATTTCGTTTCTTAAAGCCTAGCCTTTGTGCACATGACCGTGGCATGGAAACTGCTCTCTTCACCATTTCCACAAATTGCACAGGTGCTATCAATCTCCAACGTTCTTCTCCACTTATTCTTCTTTGTTGCTAGATTATCCGAAGCACACCTCCAAGCAAAAATACGAATCTTGTTTGGAATTTTGCATTTCCAAATAAGGTTCCAAATGTTTCTAGTGTCATCCCCAACATTGCTATTACCAGATCTGTTATGAATATTTCTAGACAGATCAAAGGCAAGCTTGTAGGCACTCTTGACTGTGAAAACCCCAGATTTCTCACAATGCCAAGCCGGGGTATCATCATCATGTTCCATGGGTTTTAGCTTAAGAATATCTTCAGCATCGTGAGATTGAAAGATACCTCTAATCTTTGTCTCGTCCCATGCTCTAGTTCCTGGGCTAAATAAATCCTTCACCTTCCTGCATCTTGTGTGTTGCCTGACAGATGAAATTGACATCGGCATCCTTCGAGGAAGCCAGTTGCATCTCTGAAAGTCAATCAGCTGTCCATTCCCAACTCTCCAAATAATTCCTTTTTTTAGTAATTCAAGTCCATGTTCAATACCTCTCCATGCTGGGGAAGCATCAGCAGCGAAACTGTATCCAGTATATTTCCATGCGGGAAATATCTCGCTTTCAACAGTCTAGCACATAAAGAATCAGGGTTTTTAAGGATTCGCCAAGCCTGTCTAGCAAGCAGGGCTTGGTTGAAAAGTTGGGTGTCTCTAAACCCCATGCCTCCTTTAATTTTCGGCATGGTTAGATTATCCCAGGACGCCCAATGAACTTTCCTGTGATCTTCGTCTTCTCCCCACCAAAATTTCCTAATGGTTTTCATGTAGTCCTCATGGAAACTCGCTGGTAATTTAAAAATACTCATATATGTAGCCAGAGCTTGAGCCACAGATTTAACCAGCGTTTCCTTCGCAGCCATTGACATATGGTTCTCATTCCAAACATTTAGTTTTTTGGAGAACTTTTCCTTAATAGGTTGGAATTTTTCTTTCTTCATCCTTCCCTCCGGGGTTGGAAACCCAGGTACTTCTCCTCAAAAGTACTTTGCTGCACATGTAAAATAGATTTTGTGCTTGATAAATTAAACATTAGTTTATTCCGTATTTATTCAAGCCTAAACCGTAATTATTTCAAAAACCTATTCACCCCCCTCTAGGCGACATCCTTTGCACTTGCAGCTACTTGGAGTGTCATATGGCATGTTTAGGCCCAGCCCTAAAGCACTTATACAACGTACTACTCTGCTCGTGAATTTTGTCGGTAGCTCGTTCGAAAGGGACGTGTGGCCCAGCTTCTATCCGATATTTTTCCTCAGAAATAAAGTTTGCAGAACGATTGATTGACATAAGGATTGTATTTTACATGAAGAAATTCGCTCGAGATTCATGGGTTCTCTTGAAATATGGTGGCAGCGACATCGTCGTTCAGATGGAACAGAATAGAGACGTAGCAGGACAAGCTGACAGGGCGATGAATATGGCGTCTTTTCCTTGTCTTCTTTCTTCATCCCCTTATCGTAACCGGAATTTGCATAACGAAAGTTCAGAGCTATGCATTGGCAGCATATATTTAGGATTTATTTGTATTTTAACGTTTAGTTTTTAAAATAACATTTCCATGGTAAAGTTGGCTATGGCTGCTTGTAGACATATATATATATATATATATGGAGGCATCGACCCAAACCTTAGATACGTTCTATTTTGTATATTGGTCCTCTATTAGTTTAAATTGTTCTATTTATTTTCATGGACATTTAGTTCTTTTTTGTTTATGGATTATGTAAATCATGCTATGCAAAGAACACTTGTTTCTTGTGTATATAGTCTCAGTGTGAGTTACTAAGTCATGAAAAATACACATTATTAAAACTTTGTTTCCTTTATAAGATCTCATACATGCAAAAGTTCAAGGAAACTTATTCACTACAACACAAAGCAACACGTCCCTTATTCATGAAAACATACAGGACACCCCTGAACCAACAGGACACGACCTTCAGATGGATCAGGTATGAAATATTCACGGCTTCTCTTCCTTAACTTGATCTTGGACAGAAGATGGCGCTTGTTGCGATGGTGGCATGCTTGGACCGGTAGACTCCAAAGACAAGTGATCTTTGATTTCAATCTGGACCCACTAGAACTCTTGGAACAACGCAAGAAGCTCCTCAAGGTTGAGATCCTCTACCTTGCGGAAAATCAACCCGGCCACCGTCCCCGCGCTCTGTTTCTCGGCTTCCTTGATGCGTACCATTTTTTTTTGCGCTTTGTTCCTGCACTACCGCTTCTCTCTCCAACTGGGCAAGCTCAGATTGCAATGATCCAATCCTTGCCTTCTTCTCATCATTGGTATCCCTCACTAACGACCTACTCCCTTTCTTTGGCATTCTCGATATAGAGAGTGGTTTGTGAGTAGAAGTGTCTATCTCAAGATATTAATCTTGAGAGATGAGTTGTGGGATGAAAGAGGAGCTAGACACTCCTTTTATAGATGGAAACTTTTGCTTTGTAATTATTGGTTCGCAATGAATCATGTATGCGACGTTACGCAATTGTGGACCGCCCATCAGATGTTTTCCTTGCTATGTAATAGTTTTTCCAAAGATAATTTATTGGATACACACACTTGAAATTAATTCCAAAGTGGTGTATATTTAATGTTACGCAATGCTAGACTGTTCAAGGGGTCTTGGCACTGTTGCATAATTAATTTCCGTTATTATCGGATAAGGACAATGGAAATTTATTGAATGAAACATATGGATGGTGCCAAACGAGCGTTGTCCCAATGCACAACGGGCTTCTTGTACTATCATATTGCACGTTTAGGCCCAGCCCTACAGCACCTAATGCTAAGGTCACTCCAAGGTTTTTTTGAAATCTTTGTCAACTGTCCATTTGAGAAAAAGCAGGCATAACACAAACCAACCGGACTTTCCTCTTTATCCACCCTTGATCAACTGCAACATGGAGATTCCACCTGGGCGTTCAGCCACTAGCCTTATCTCCAGCCCAATGGTGATTGTAATCATTGTTGAGAAGTGCAAGTTCAGAATGAAGCATCTCGAAAAGGTCCCTATACTTGAAAGTTGCAATCCATTTGAAAATAATGGCCAAGTGAAGATGGTCCTGTAAGAGGATTTCCTTATAACAGTACCATGGGGGAGATATTTGTGAGTCTTTACCGAGTGGAGCGGAACGATCAACATCGTCATCATCTAAATCAAGTGGAATGCAGAAGGCAAATGTATGACCTTGATAGGGTTTCTATTTTACCAGTCTCGTGGTGTTATTTTATTAGTTTCGAGTGGAATGCTCAACTCTCTCATGATCAATTTCGGGTAACCCTCGAATAACATGTTGGTCATCACTTATTATTATTCTTAATCATATCAAATAAATCCATATAAATCGATGATCTTGAAGCCAAATAATCATTCCATTTCATCATCTTCATTTCATCAAGACTTGAATCCAATACATTGACTCCAAGCATTTCGCATGGACAAGTCCTTCAAGTATAATTCAGTGAAAATATATTTTCCATAGGAATTGTCCTTAATTATCAAAACCATAGATAAAGACTCCACTTCGCTACGGGGCCCACCTAGGGCCTTCTGGCGGTATATTATGCGATGCCAAAACAAATAGAAAACACCATTAATAGGTTAATAGGTTAGTCCGATACAAATGATGTATATTGGAATGAAAATAGGTTAATCAGTGGAACTAGCATTTGACCCTAGGTTAATAGGTTAGTCCAATAAAAATGATGTAAATTGGCATGAAAAATATAGCAAAAGATTAGCAATTAATCCATCCGCCCAAAAATTGTTGACTTGAAATTGTCTAAATACGGATGTATGATACGTCTCAAACGTATCTATAATTTTTGATATTCCATGCTTGTTTTATACCAATTGCTACATGTTTTGCATCTACTTTATATCACTTTTATACATTTTTTGGGACTAACCTATTAACAAGATGCCGAAGTGCCAGTTCCTGTTTTCTGCTGTTTTTGTATTCCAGAAAAGCTAGTCTGGAAATATTCTCGGAATTGGACGAAACTACACGGGGGTGCCTATTTTTCCAGAACACGCCTGACGGAGCGAAGGAGCAGCAGAGGAGGGCCACCAGGGCCCCACACGCCAGGGCGCGGGCCCCCTCTGCCGCGCCCTGGGGTGGTGTGGGCCCCTCGGGGGTCCGCAGCCGCCGCCCTTTCGCCTACTTATTCCCCCCGACGCGAAAACCCTAAGTACCTGAGCAAATATCCACGAAAAGTTCCAGAGACGCCGCCGTCGTCAACCCTAGCTCGGGAGGGTTCAGAACCTCTTCCCGGCACCCTGCCGGAGAGGGGAATCGTCACCGGAGGCTTCTACATCGCCATGCCTGCCTCCGGAGTGATGCGTGAGTAGTTCATCCTTGGACTACGGGTCCATAGCAGTAGCTAGATGGTTGTCTCTCCACTTTGTGCCATCATGTTTAGATCTTGTGAGCTGCCCTACATGATCAAGATCATATTATTGTAATGCTACATGTTGTGTTTGCTGGGATCCGATGAATATTGAATATTATGTCAAGTTGATTATCAATCTATCTTATATGTTATTTAAGATCTTGCATGCTTTCCGTTACTCGTAGATGCTTTGGCCAAGTAGATGCTTGTAACTCCAAGAGAGAGTATTTATGCTAGATAGTGGGTTCATGTCTCCGTTTAACCTGGGACAGTGACAGAAAGTTCTAAGGTTGTGGATGTGCTGTTGCCACTAGGGATAACCTAACGATGCTATGTCCACGGATATGTGTTTGTTTACATTACGCACTTTACTTAATGCAATTATCCGTTGCTTGCAACTTAATACCAACGGGGGACTCGGATGACAACCCGGCGGTGGATTATTAGTCATAGATGCTGTTGGATAACGATCTATGTATTATGTCGTAATGCCCAATTAAATATCATAGTAGTCAACATGTCATGTATATGCATTGTCATGCGCTCACTATTCGTCAATTGCCCAGCTGTAATTTGTTCACCCAACATGTTAGTTATCTTTTATGGAGAGACACCACTAGTGAACTGTGGACCCCGGTCCATTCTTTTACACTGATTAAACAACCACAAACTGCAAACTGTTCCTTTTTCATTCTCTGCAATTTAATACTCATTTTCCACACCATACGTTTAATCCTTTGTTTTCAGCAAGCCAGTGAGATTGACAACCTCACTGTTTCGTTGGGGCAAAGTAGTTTGATTGTGTTGTGTGCAGATTCCACGTCAACAGTCCAGACTCCCTGTGACAGCTATTTTTCTGGCGCCGTTGACAACCTTCTGAAGAGTTGCTGCTCCTACTGGTTCGATAACCTTGGTTTCTTTCTGAGGGAAAACTTGCTGCTGACTACATCATACCTTCCTCTTGGGGTCTCCCAACGAACGTGTGTTTCACGTCATCAAGCTATTTTTCTGGCGCCGTTGCCGGGGAGACAGCAGTCTTCTGCAAGGGGAGTTTCACGCTTCCAATCTCTTTACTTTGTTTTTGTCTTGCTTAGTTTATTTTATTTTATCTTGTTTGCTTTCAATTATCAAAAACACAAAAAAATTAGTTACTTGCATTTAGTTTATTTTCAGTTTTGTTTTCTGTTAGTTATCATGTCTGGTTCGGCTCATCATGTTTTGGTTCCTGAAGTTGAGGTTCGATCTTTTAAGCAACAAAGTGGAGAAAGTTTGAAAGATGCTTGGTATAGAATCAGCGATGCTCATCGTAGGGTGCTAAAAAATATTCCACTATGATCCTGCTTAGAAATTTTTATGTTGGCATAACTAGCTGGTATAGATATGTCTTGGACACTTTGACGGGAGGTAACTTTCTTGGTACCCTGCGTTGGAAGCTAGTTATATTATTGAGAGCCTAGTAGGAACACCACCTGTTAGTAACATTAAAAATGAGATCACCTTGGAAGATGTTATAAAGAAATTGGAGTCTATAGAGAAAAATTTGCCAAATCTCCTTGATAGTACTAGCAAAGTTGATGAATCACTGGGAACCATTAATGAAAGAATTGCTGTTTTAGAAACTAGTACTATTCAAGATAATCAAAATCTTAGGATTGGTGAATTAGAGGAGGCTATGGATGTAATAAGTTCTACTTTTACCTCTATTAAAACTAAAAGGCAAAAGGCTTTTGTGGGGAGAAAGCAAAAATTTATGTATGTTCCAAAAATTTCTAAACCAAAACCCACGGTGTGTTTAAAACGGATAACGTGTTCAATGAGCTTGAGGGTAAGTCACATAATGGTCTATTTAAATTTTCTTCCCAAGAATTACGTAAACTGAAAAGTCCTAGTGTGACAAACCCTGTTCTTGATGAAGCTTTTGATGAATTAGACCTTTCTTCACTTGGTAATACTTGATGCATGCTTTGTGCCTAGCTAAAAGGCGTTAAAGAAAAGCGCTTATGGGAGGCAACCCATTTTATTTTTCTGCAATTTTTCTTTTATTGAGTCAAGGAGTTTGTTTACTTCTGTAGCAACTCCTTTGTATCTTTATTTTCTCGCATTGTTGTGCCAAGAGTAGCCTCTAATGATAAGATGATGCTTAATTTTGATTGCTGCGCAGAAACAGATTTTTGCTGTTCACTGTACGAAATTCCTAAAATCACCAGATTGTTAAAAAATCTGAAATTTTTGTGCGTAATCTTTATGAATGTCTGAAACTTTCATTAGTTCAGAGTTTCTCGATCTGAGCGTCGTAAGTGCCTCGAAAAAATTCGTCTTTGCGGACTGTTCTGTTTTAGACAGATTATGCCTTTTTATTTTTCGCATTCTCTCTTTTACTAGTGTTGAGTGAAATTCTTTTTTGGGTGGAAGAGCTTCACATAACATCAGTGGCTGTAGCTAATGTTTAAAGTAACAAATCATATTGCGTCTTTACAGAACATGTGAATTTTTGATTATGCACTAACCCTCTAATGAGATCTACTTTGAGTTTGGTGTGACGGAAGTTTTCAAGGGTCAAGAGAGAAGGATGATATAATAGGATCAAGAAGAGTGAAGAGCTTAAGCTTGGGGAGGCTCCCATGGATCTCCCCAGCATATTTCAAGAAGACTCAAGCGTCTAAGCTTGGGCATCCCCTTCTTCATCGTCAAAATTATCAGGTCATCTCTAGTGAAACTATATTTTAATTCTTTCACATCATATGTGCTTTTCTTGGAGCGTCTGTGTGCTTTTTATTTTCAGTATTGCATTTTATTTTCAATAAAGCTTGACTGGACCCTAGCATTCTTGATTGGGAGAGAGACACGCTCCGCTTTTTCATGAGAATACTCCTATTCTTCACTTATATTTGTTGAGTATTCATATCTAGCGCTGTTCAGCTTTTAGCTCTTGTTTTCATGTATCTCTTGTCAGAGCTATTAGCTTTCTTTTGTAGAAAGTACTCTCTTGCTTCACTTATATTTGTTTGGAGAGTTGATGAAATAAATTGATTGGTGTTTGGTTGGTTCAGAAAATGTTGCATGTGGTAATTGGTATAAGGAAAAACTTGCTTAATCTTGTAGATCACTAAAATGGATAACTTGATGCTTGTCAATTGTTTTGAGTTAACAAGTAGATCATGATTAAATTGTGCATCACATGAGTTAAGCCTATTAGTGAAGAACTACCGTAAAGCTTGTTGAAAATTTGGTTTGCATCGGTGGTACTCTAAGGTCTAGATATTTTCTAATAACAGGGTTTGGTTAACAAGGAAGACGGTATGAAGTCTTATAACGTTTGCAATATGTTTGTCATATAAAACTTGGTGTACGGGTTGATATTCTTGTTTGCTTACATAACCTTGCTAGCCTAAACTCTGTACTGAGAGGGAATGCTTCTCGTGCATCCAAATCCTTGAGCCAAAATCCATGCCATTTGTGTCCACCATAACTACCTATATGTGGTATTTCCTTGCCACTCCAAGTAAATTTTTCATGTGCTACCTTTAAATTATTCAAAATGTTATTATTCCCTTTTTGTGTCAATGTTTACTAGCTCATGAGGAATTAGTGTGGTTATTCTTTATTCTATTTGTCGAGTGGACTTTTACACCTGGACTAGTGGCATATACATCCGCTTATCCAATAACTTGCAAAAAGAGCTGGCAACGGGGTGCCCAGTCCCAATTAATTACAACTTTAACCAATTAATTCTCTTCACACTTTTGCCCTGATTCATCAGTAAGCAATGACAAACAGTGAAATACCTGAATGTGTGTAAACCAAAGAGAAAGAGGGATGATCTGCCTTGCTGGTAGAAATAACGTCCTTCATGGGAGCCGCTCTTAAAAGTCCGTTCGACAGGTAGAATACTGTTCTCACCCGCTACCATTCGTTGACAATTAACAAACACCTCTCAAAAATAGATACTCCTCCATGGTATGTGATTGATGGAAGGCACCCGAGGATTCGGTTAGCCATGGCTTGTGTTAGCAAGGTTGGGAGGAGTATCAAATATTTTATGCAATCTCTATATGCTTTCAAAAACCTAAAAGCTCTAGCACATGATTTAATCCCTGCTTCCCTCTGCGAAGGGCCTTTCTTTTACTTTTATGTTGAGTCAGTTTTCCTATTCTTTCTGTCTTCCACAAGCAAACACTAGTGTCAACTTTGTTACAACATGCGTTATATGCAATGTATTGGACTTGTTATACTACTTTGTGTTGACAATATCCATGAGATAAATATGTTGAAAGTTGAAGCAAATGCTGAAACTAAATTCTTCCTTTGTGTTGATTAAATACCTTTTGTTAGAAACTATTGCTTTATGAGTTAACACTTATGCAAAACTGTTTGATGCTTGTCTCGAAAGTACTATTCATGAAAACGTTTAGCTTGTGTGATTCATTGTTTACTCATTATCTATTTGTAGCAAATTATAGACCATTGACTTGGATCACTTCATTCATTTACATGTGCCTTGCAATATTATATGATCAAGATTATGATAGTAGCATGTCACCTCAAAAATTATTTGTTTTTATCGTTTACCTACTCGAGGACGAGTAGGAACTAAGCTTGGGGATGCTGATACGTCTCAAACGTATCTATAATTTTTGATGTTCCATGCTTGTTTTATACCAATTGCTACATGTTTTGCATCTACTTTATATCACTTTTATACATTTTTTGGGACTAACCTATTAACAAGATGCCGAAGTGCCAGTTCCTGTTTTCTGCTGTTTTTGTATTCCAGAAAAGCTAGTCTGGAAATATTCTCGGAATTGGACGAAACTACACGGGGGTGCCTATTTTTCCAGAACACGCCTGACGGAGCGAAGGAGCAGCAGAGGAGGGCCACCAGGGCCCCACGCCAGGGCGCGGGCCCCCCTCTGCCGCGCCCTGGGTGGTGTGGGCCCCTCGGGGGTCCGCAGCCGCCGCCCTTTCGCCTACTTATTCCCCCCGACGCGAAAACCCTAAGTACCTGAGCAAATATCCACGAAAAGTTCCAGAGACGCCGCCGTCGTCAACCCTAGCTCGGGAGGGTTCAGAACCTCTTCCCGGCACCCTGCCGGAGAGGGGAATCGTCACCGGAGGCTTCTACATCGCCATGCCTGCCTCCGGAGTGATGCGTGAGTAGTTCATCCTTGGACTACGGGTCCATAGCAGTAGCTAGATGGTTGTCTCTCCACTTTGTGCCATCATGTTTAGATCTTGTGAGCTGCCCTACATGATCAAGATCATATTATTGTAATGCTACATGTTGTGTTTGCTGGGATCCGATGAATATTGAATATTATGTCAAGTTGATTATCAATCTATCTTATATGTTATTTAAGATCTTGCATGCTTTCCGTTACTCGTAGATGCTTTGGCCAAGTAGATGCTTGTAACTCCAAGAGAGAGTATTTATGCTAGATAGTGGGTTCATGTCTCCGTTTAACCTGGGACAGTGACAGAAAGTTCTAAGGTTGTGGATGTGCTGTTGCCACTAGGGATAACCTAACGATGCTATGTCCACGGATATGTGTTTGTTTACATTACGCACTTTACTTAATGCAATTATCCGTTGCTTGCAACTTAATACCAACGGGGGACTCGGATGACAACCCGGCGGTGGATTATTAGTCATAGATGCTGTTGGATAACGATCTATGTATTATGTCGTAATGCCCAATTAAATATCATAGTAGTCAACATGTCATGTATATGCATTGTCATGCGCTCACTATTCGTCAATTGCCCAGCTGTAATTTGTTCACCCAACATGTTAGTTATCTTTTATGGAGAGACACCACTAGTGAACTGTGGACCCCGGTCCATTCTTTTACACTGATTAAACAACCACAAACTGCAAACTGTTCCTTTTTCATTCTCTGCAATTTAATACTCATTTTCCACACCATACGTTTAATCCTTTGTTTTCAGCAAGCCAGTGAGATTGACAACCTCACTGTTTCGTTGGGGCAAAGTAGTTTGATTGTGTTGTGTGCAGATTCCACGTCAACAGTCCAGACTCCCTGCGACAGCTATTTTTCTGGCGCCGTTGACAACCTTCTGAAGAGTTGCTGCTCCTACTGGTTCGATAACCTTGGTTTCTTTCTGAGGGAAAACTTGCTGCTGACTACATCATACCTTCCTCTTGGGGTCTCCCAACGAACGTGTGTTTCACGTCATCAAGCTATTTTTCTGGCGCCGTTGCCGGGGAGACAGCAGTCTTCTGCAAGGGGAGTTTCACGCTTCCAATCTCTTTACTTTGTTTTTGTCTTGCTTAGTTTATTTTATTTTATCTTGTTTGCTTTCAATTATCAAGAACACAAAAAAATTAGTTACTTGCATTTAGTTTATTTTCAGTTTTGTTTTCTGTTAGTTATCATGTCTGGTTCGGCTCATCATGTTTTGGTTCCTGAAGTTGAGGTTCGATCTTTTAAGCAACAAAGTGGAGAAAGTTTGAAAGATGCTTGGTATAGAATCAGCGATGCTCATCGTAGGCGTGCTAAAAAATATTCCACTATGATCCTGCTTAGAAATTTTTATGTTGGCATAACTAGCTGGTATGGATATGTCTTGGATACTTTGACGGGAGGTAACTTTCTTGGTACCCCTACGTTGGAAGCTAGTTATATTATTGAGAGCCTAGTAGGAACACCACCTGTTAGTAACATTAAAAATGAGATCACCTTGGAAGATGTTATATTTTGAACCCAACACGAGACGGCTCACGTTTCTCCAACTTCAGCATACATATTTGACAAGCGGCAGAGTTGACCTGGCACCAGCGGGGTGGGAGATGTACGCCCTCAATCTCCCGACAAGGTCATGTTCTTGGCATGGCAAACACGAATGATAGGAGAAAGAAAAATGGTACACAAGAGGAACAAGGGCGAGTTTCTCAGTGCCAACAACACGTCCATTTTTAGTGCCAACAATTTTCCGTAAATGTAATATACCATTCGAGCCTCACATCGCACACTATTTGACAGATAACTTTGTTTCTGGTATTATGAGCAATAGACAGGTGATTTTTTCTGTAACTAATGTATATAACTCAGCTGTGGCCCATCTCTGACAGGTCCCATCGGCCAAGCACAACTATGAATAACTTTGAGTTTTTTCGCAGTCGTTTTAGATGTGGTTATCCTAAGTGTCATGCTGTGTACTAGTGTACAACGTTGAGTCGGCCTTACCGAGTTCGACTCTAGGACACAACACCAGCAAAAAACTCTAAGCTGCCATGGGATATGAGCGAGATGAACTCGGCGCATCGATATGGTTGACAACTCGGAAGAAGCCATACACTTCAGTATGGATGTTGTTTGGGGTATATTCAACGATATGTGGGGTCGGGTAGGATCTCTACATCATACTAACATGTAGTAATCCATGTCATGACATCAAAGGTCACCAGGGCGTGCCCTAAGACGCGGCCGACCTAACCTGTCGTGCAACACCCGGACAACTCTCAAGATAACGTATGTGGGATGAGAAAATATTAAAGATCTCACGCAGACATAACGTACAAAGACATGGAGGTCTTCCCGTACTCTAAGAGAACTCCCAGAACCTACGCTTATACAAAGGAAACATTTACAGCGGAAGAAGTAACCAAACATATGGGACATAACAATGGAGACACACGTGTTCTTCATCACAGTCTTCCACACAGTCATAACCCTAAATTGCTCATCTCGCCGAGTTTTTTTTGTATAATTTGTTGAGATCTATCATTGTAACCTTGTGTTTATCCCTCTCTTGTTCTTATCCCATTTTTTTTTTGATGCCACAAGTGAGGAGTAAGAAGACATCCGGGATGAGGCCCGAGAAAGAAGAAATTAACGGGTGGAGCGCAATGTGAGCTCGATAAGGTTGATTTTTTGGTTGGAGATTTTGTGGTTAAGACCATACAGGAAAACCTACTCCCTCCGGTCCGATTTTAACTTTTTTTTTTTTTTTTTGAGAACGTCCGATTTTAACTATCGTGAGAAGAATACTACGCTTGTACAAAATCCTAAACGACTGGCGACAATAATTACGGATAAAAGTGAGTATAATTTCGAGCACCTGTTGGGCCAACACTTTACCTAGGCTGTTTCACAATATCGGACACGTGAATCTACAGGGCCTAAAGTAATGTGAAGCATGTCTCTGGTCACATAGCCACTAGGCCTTAGCCGAAAACTTGGAGTTGGGCCGGCGATCCCAAGGAAGAGCAAAGAAAAGGAAACAGATGGTCAAAAGGTCCTTGCGTCTGTTGCGTCATGCATCACTATTGCTAATCACATCTACTGGTACTCATCCAAATGAGTTTTTGCCGATAAAGAGGAAAGTGATATGCTCGGTGGTGCCCCAGCAGGTTAGCAGCACGCCGTCGCGTGGCTTTACACTGCTTCCGAGTAGGAATTTAGCTAGGAATCGTAGCAGTTAGCCTTGAAACTATGCTTTCTACTGTATGATTTTGTGTTACGTTTGGTTCCCTTTAAATTTGGCTCGGTACCATCCATAGGGGTAGCCGGGTAGGCACGGCAAGCCGGAGCTGCATCCGCACGAGCGGGCCTGGTCTGGGACACCCACCCGTGCGAGCGCGACCTGCCCACGCTTTGTCCTTCCCTCATCGGGCGGCCAACCTCCTCTCTAGACGGCACGCAAGGCCTAAACCAGAGTAGTCCTAGCTAGCCCGCTGCAGCAGCACCTACGCCCCCATTTCGTGGTCACCTGTCTACGCTCTACCACCGTACAGTAGTGCTCTACTACCGCTAGCTCCTACCCTGCTACTACCTGCTCCTACAAGTATACTTACTATTTTCTTCGTGGATTCTCCTGTACGATCCTACCTTTGGTCTTGGCTTCCGTCATGCGGTCGTGGATACTGGCGGTAAAAGTTGCAGGTGCGGCGCCGCTGGTCAGAGCGTGTGGTACGGCCGGTATAGTTACACGCAACGACTGCTTTTGTCCACGTGATGCGTATAGGACTGGTAGAGAGGCGTAAGCTGATGTCAAAAAGCCATCATTATGCATTCCCGTCTCGTCGTGTCACGCATGAAGTTCTTACATCCAGGAGGTTTTCAATGTTCATGATGAGCTCTGGGGTGCGTCTTGTACGTAGTAGTATCCTACGGCCGTACTGCGGATCTCCTCAAACGATACTCCAGCAGTCCAGCTACGGTAGCTGGAGCAGGAAATAATTATGATCTGAAACGAAATGTACACTGACGGAGACGGCTCATCGTGAACGTGCTACCAACGGCGAACCACACGGAAAACTCACTCACTCACTCACGGAGTCGCGGTCAGAAAGGGCAATTCGATCGAGAAAACTTCCGGATCGATCCACGTCTAGCGGCGGCCCCGACCGTGCGTGCCCCCATCACGTCGACACCGCACCTCGATACTTCCTCTCAGACCGTCTCCGTCTTCCTCCACGACGAACGGGGCCATCCCCTCCACCTCTGCCTAGTCGACACGTCACACGTGCGACCTCGCCTAGCCGCTTGCCATGGCGCTACCAGCTCGTTCGGACCCATTAATGGCGTCGCCGATATGGTACTACCTCTCGTCTCGTCTCGTCTCATGGGCCTGGCCAAGCATTTCATCTCTCCGCTTTTTACGTGGTGTTCGTAATTAGTTCTAGCCTATCTGCCCTGATTCCGCCCGTGCGCTGCCTTGATGCCGTCGATGGATACATGTCGGCAATGAAAGTTTGCACGGCGTCTGTGGCATCCTGGCAGGCGCCGAATGCGGCAAAGCTGCACTGACCTTCAAGGCCAAGTGGCAGGCGGGCTCACGTGAGCAGGCAGCGGCGGCCGATCGGCCGGGGCCACGCCACCGGGCGCCAGCGGCGCCGAGGGCGTCAGAGGCGGCAGCGGAACGCCCATACGGCAGGACGAAATTATTGTTGGGGGGCACGGCACGGGAACGCGCCGCGCAGAGCAGAGCGTGCACATGGCGCCGGTGAGCGGCAGGCCAGCGTACGTACGTGATTCTCTCTCTCGTACGTGCGCTGGGCGTCACCGGACAAGACCGGACAGGGCCTCCGCCGTTGGTACTACGTAGGCACGGACGACGGACAGAGGGCGTAGGGTTTCCACGGAGAAATAAGGCGTTTGTAGTCGTAGCGTGCAGTTGCGATGCAGTTTATTTTGCACCTTGTGCGTTTAGTACGCGTGCGAGAGATAATTAGGTCGACAGTGGAGTCTACGATTTCGTCCTACTGGTACCTCCAATTTGGTGAGCGCTATTAGTGATCGACGTACAATTGTATTTGCACCAGGAGTACTACACGCATTGTTTAGCATGAAGAGAAACATAAATTCAAAGTGGTACACGAAGCTGTTTTGTTATTTTTTGAAATGTTTCAGATTTTTTTTTGAAACTTTGTATTAACCAATTTGGCGTCCGAATTGGTATGTTTCAGCAAATCTGGAGTCCCTTGGATAATATCATCACCTTTTTTTAGGGGAAAAAATCATATTCTTTCTCTAAGAGCGTCAATTTGGCTCCCCTCTACATAGAGCCCGGTATTTTAGGAAATAAAATAAAAAGTTACTTAGAAGTCTTGAAAAGTTTTACTGTTTGGTACGTGGGTACATATTTATATGATCCGCATATCTGGAATGATGAAAATTAGGTTGTATTTGGGCTATACAAAAATGACAAGCTTGTGGCCCTATAAAGAAAAGAAGAAAAAAATTATCTTCCACATTTGTCTTTTTTGTGCTTAGATCAGGGATGATAAAACATTTCGATAAACCTGTGCCGTTCTACATAGTAATGCGTAGATGTACCTTTTTCATAATTATTTAAGATAAAAAATGACACTCTTAGTGCTCTAAAAAACAAAATCAGTGATCTAAAAAATATATTTTGAAATCTCATTTTGGCCACTGATTTTTTTTTACATAGCACTACGAATGTCCTTTTAGGACGAAACTTGGCACGCATATAAAAACATGTATTCAGCTAGGAGTAGGTGGGATCGGGTACCAATTCGTTTACTTGTTTATTTTTTTCAAATATTTCAGATTTTTTTTCGAAACTTGGCACTTACCAAGTACAAGACGTGTATGCCAAAACTTGGCACTCATCAATTTGTTTTAGACTTTTTTTTGTTTGAAATATTTGACAATTTTTTTGATTTTTTATTCAGCTAGGAGCAGGTGAGCTCTGTCATGCGTGCCAATTGCTCATTGAAACCGACCCTTTGAGTTTGAAGTCGATGCTCGTAGTGCTCAATACCATCTCTCAAAAGGTGGAGAGGACCAACAAATTCACCATGTGTGACATAACCATTGTCACCTTGGTTCCTTCCATTTGGATCATGATCGGAGCTTGAACTTAATGTGGAGGTATATGTTGCTCAAAGTAGAATGTCGTAACCTCGAATGATAGTATTGAACCAATGGCCTTACCAAGATAAATTATTAACAATTGAAGGTACTTGGCTTGACAAATGAGAATCCAAAGCAAACCCAACGCACCCACTTATGCGGAGCTATAGAAGGTAAAGTGGCAAAAGAAACAAGCCAATCCAATGAAATGTTTGCTGTAAGAAGTAGAAGATAACCACAATGACCAAATTAAAAAGGACACACAAACGGAAATTCGGATTAGCGTGACCAAAGTGCGAGCACAAACGAAGCGATGAACCTGTCAAAAATTACGTACTCAAGTGTCACACAAACACAAGATGGACGCTAGCTCAATTGGCTTGGTTTGGACAATAGATTTGCACAAGTGCCAATCTCTCACTCTCACTTTGTCGGTTGAAACTTTGTCAATACCTACAAGGGATGAAGCTTGGATCCTTTAGGGAATATCACATTGTAATATTGAAACATGACACAGTAACACAACAGAGGTGGATTTTGTTCTTTTCCGACAAAAGGAATAGCAACTTGAGAAAAGTGCTTGGATGTATCATTGGGCAGTTCTTTTCCAACAAAAGGAATGCCATGTATTCAGGTCGAATGCGACGGTTTTCTTTCATGAAGGCGTTTTGACATTATCCCATAATCTTAGTTCCAACCCACTTACAACTCACGGTCACACGAATCGTGATGCAAATTTAATGTCTAGTGAGTTGCAATCCATATGTAGCTATGTAGCTGCAAACTGTTAGTTGCAACTCAAAATATCATTTGCAAACAACTTGCAACTCACATATTACACGAATCGCGATGCAAGTCTAATGGGTAGGTAGTTCAACCCATGTGTAACTGAAAAACTCTCGGTTGGAACCCACTTGTGTCCGGCGACCGCGGCGATATGTCTTTTTGTGCGATTCAAATAAAAAGAGGAAAGCCCAACACTCAATTAGATCGGATTAGGTGTGCTCGATGGAAAACAAATATAATCCCAAAAAAAGCACCACGAGAGGCCAGGCTTAAGCTGCACTGTTTTGGGTTCGTCTTCCATCCAGCTGCAAATGTACGATCGTCGGTGACGCTGGCGCCAGTGGGGACCAAGGCTCTTTCTCCCCGCCATTGCGCCGTGTCCTGCTCCTCCCACGACTCGACGAGCATTGTCATAGCCGTGGCGGTGGAGTCTTGCACACACAAAAGGGAGAGCCCATCTTCCCTCCGCTCGACATGGACACATGATGTAGGCTCCGATGCCAATTCTTATCTGACCGCAAGCTATACAAGAGAGAGCAGAACATGAACTCTGAAGTTTTTGTACTGCCTTAGGATGACTCCAACGGGGCGACCCAAACGTACGCGCATTTGGTCCGCGTTTTGTCCGTTTGGGTCGGCAAACGGACGCGCGTCCGGCCCACGTCTGCCCCTTTCTGGCCACTGCGCCCAACGGGGCCGACGCATCGAGTCCGCCCGGCCAGGGTTTTTATCATTTTGATCATAAATCGGCAGAGCCATGTCTGCATACATACCCAACTGGGCCGAAGTATATAGCAAGCATATGAATCTAAAATAAAATATAATCCCGGCCTCATAGGGCCATGTCTGCATACATATCCAAAATATTACAAATTCCATGTTTTTTTCGGCCATATCGGCCATAGTTCAAGACCGGCATGCAACATAAATAAAACGACCGAGATTTGATCAATCTCGGTCCATGTAGTAACTTTGCTTCTTGAGGTAGTAGGCCTTCTTCGTAGGGTCAAGGCCGAGAGATCCATGTCCACGATCCTGGACTCCTCTTGGCATAGGCCTTTGCTTTTGCCTCGGCCTCCATGGCCCTAGCCTCGGCGTCCTTGGCTCTTGCATCGACTTCCCTTGCTCTTTTCCGGGCGTTTTCTTCTTCTATGTCGAGTTTCTTCTTCTGCAATTCGAAGAAGAGCTTGGAAGCCGTCTCTCTCTCTAGACGCTCCTTTTCTCTCCTCTCCTCCTTCTTGTCGGCAACCTTGTCCTTTTGGGTTAGGAACCCGTTCAATGTCTCTTGCAATGCAACGGTTGTTGCATCTCGTTTCAACTCGGCCTTCGAGTTGTTCTTCCTCCTTGGCCTCCCTTCCTTTTCCGTTGTGTGCTCTCCCTTATCAAGGGGTTGTCCACCATTTTTTAGGGAGGCGTAGAGGGCCTTCCATTTCTGCTGGTCCTTGAGTGCCCGGTAACAATGGGTCAAGGTGAAGGCCTTCTTGTATTGCCTCTTGAAGGTTTCCAAAGCTTGCAACACCTGGGCATACAAATTTATAGTAACCAAAATAATTTGCAAATCTTGCAACACATACAAATTGTACAAGGGAAGAGGAGCCACAAAACTCACCTGTTCATTCATTCCGAAGCCACTTGCTGGCCAGGCTTGAACATTTTCAACGGAGCCGCAAAACTTGCTCGTCTCCGCGGATATGTGGAGCCACCTCTTGGAGATAGATACCTCCGTCCGCTGCGTCTGAATGTTGTGGGGCGGTAGGATTCTACATTCATTGTAGCGCTTGGTGAACCGGCCCCAATATGCCAACCCTCTTTGTTCCGCCCCGAGAATTTGGTTGCTTCCAACCTCGATACAGGACTCGCAAATGAGCACATCTTCCTCGGCCGTGAATGAGGCGCCCCTTTGGCTCATCTTTCTCTTCATTGCCCGGGCTTGGGTCTCGAGCTCTCCTTCGAAAACCGGCTCATTGTCGATGTTGATCACATCGGGGCCGGTCGGCGGAACTTCATCATCGCCGGCATCGTAATCGTCCTCGGCGTACTCGTTGTTGTCCCTGATCATGTCCTGGAGGACGTCGTCCCCCTCATCATGGACCTCCTCGTAGTACTTGGGGTCACCCGGCGACGGCCTGGGCATTTCGCCGAACAGGTTACGCGCCGGGGCGACCACTGCCGGGGCAGCTGCACGCGCGGCCACTGTCTGCGCCGCCGGTGAGTGCCCGGCCAAAGGTGTAGTAGGCGTGTTCAGATCAAGCGAAGGTACCTCGACTGGGCTGGGCGCGGATTCGCCTGAGGTAGGGGAAACCCGCGGCGGCATGGTTCCCGGAAGGTACCCGTACGGTGGCGATGGTGCCGTCGCGAAAGATCTCGATCTTGGCGGCCGGGCCGCCGAGGCGTTGGAGCTGGCCGCCGCAGTCGCGACACCGACCACGGCCGCCGTCGGGGTAATTCCAATCAGGAGGAGGGCAGCGGTCGCGGCCCTGGACACGAGGTCAGAGTCCTCCGGCACGGCGGCAGCCTTCTTGGCGGCGTTGAGCTTCTCCTGCTTCAACCTGCTCCTCCAGTCGCCCTGCTTCTGGGTCTCTGCGGCCCTCTGCTCTTCGTGAGTTCCTTCTTTGGTTTCTTTGCAGCTTTGGACGCACATCCAGCGGCGGGGCCGGCGGCGGAGGCGGTGCCGGCGGCGGCAGGTCCAGCGTCGGAGGCGGCGGCGGCTGCACCGGCCATGGCTAGGGTTGGAGTGTGGACTGGGGTTTTGGAGAGGCCGAGCCCGAAGTGCGGACCAGAGGAGGACACAATTGCGCTCCGCCGCGCGTCCGCGCCCGACGCATCCGTGGCCCAAATTTGGGCCAGGAATGCGTCGCGGCGGACAGAAAAATGGACCGCGGTCCGTTTGCGTCGCCCCGTTGGGCCGTGTTTTTGGCTTGCGCGGACAGGGACGGACACGCGCGGACTCGATGCGTCGGCCCGTTGGAGTCATCCTTAAGTCTGCAACTTTTTTGTTCTCTTTTTGTTCATGTGTGGAAAGGAAATCGTGCGGAGCTACATGCTCCACTACTGACCGTGCCATTCGAGTTTTGTGCTTTACAGTATGCAACTTAGCCAGTGGCGCACATATCACAACCTCTTGGCGTGAGCTAACAACTTGCTGAAAAAAATGCTAACTAAAATTGACAACTGAAACTAACTCATGAAACTGACAGAAAAAGAGTTCAAAAAACTAACATCAAAATCAGAGATTCAGAGATGACGGAGACATGGTTTAAACCCACATGATATGTGGCGTCGGTCACAGTGGTCGAGGATGACGTTGAAATCGTCGCACTTAAGGCACGTATACGCCCGCTGTAGAGGCCGCCACTTCGGTGGAGGCGAAATGAGTAAGTAGACAATGTGATGCTCATCGAAGGGATCATGAACCATGGCGAATGCAAAGAGGCAAATAGCTAACGATTTGGGGAAGGAACAGTAGTTATTGGAGGTCAATTGTAAAGAGCGGATGGTAACATTTTTTCAGTTTCACCCTGTTTATTATTATATATTGTGACATTAAGTGATTCATATGAAGAAAATGGAACCATGGCATACTACGTTTTATACTAAACTTTTATGTTTCTTTTAATATTATTTTTATCATATTAATGAGTATAATTTTCAATTAATTATACAACATAGTTAACCACATAACAAGTTTCGTAAAAATTGTTATAGTGTTATTTGTGTACATTTGTATAGTATATCTGTAAAATTTTGCCTGTACCAAATTGAAATTATATGTTGTAATAAAATTGCTTCTTGAATTGAATAAAGTATACAATGTATGAATATGTATCCCTGTGCATTTATGTGTTCGTGCATATATTTAATTATGTATATATCATGATACATATCTCTAACATCTATAATCTAACAAATATCTTAATTATGGTTATAGTGCTTTTGTAATCGACTTTATAGCTTCTTCAAATACGATGGTTCATTCATCAAGTTTTGAATGACTTTCTAGTCACATCGTTCCTGCATTTCAGATATTTAGTCTCATTCGAAGCTTTAGATTTTACACGCCGAAGTTTGCCTTGTCATCACAATGAGATATTGCTTTACGCGTGTCATACGCTATTGTGGCACTCTATGGGAAACTAACAATTCCGCTGACTTATGAACGATCTACATGAGATAACTCTAAGATTCTGGCTATGAGTTGGATAATGTCTGTAACATCAACGTTACGACGGGTAATATTTTGCATTCTTGTAGAAATGTGTTTCTTAAGAAAAGTTGGACACTCAGCTGACTTTTCAGCGGTCAAAACCAGTGGCAACCCCGGATATCGGTCAAGAGCACTAGTGATGCTAAATCGGTTACTTCAACCTTGCCTACACAATACTCATTCCCATACACCACCCTTTTTGGTATGGTATCATTCACTTAGAGATATACATTCCGGGAGCTCAACAACCAAAATTAACACTTGAGAGCATTGACTTGACAGTATTAGTGGTAGTTTAAAAAATCTCAATTTCTGTTAGATCTTGACTACTAATAGTGCTCATATTTGACTTAACAAAAGTAAATAAATAAATTGCAAATAGGAGGATCACAAGTATATACCCTCATGCTAGAATCAACTTTTACCAGGTGATGGAAGTTTTAACCAAAGCTCTAGTGGCATGGACCTTGAAATAATTTATATAACTAAGCTTGTGTTGCCTTGCTTTCATTATGCGGGAATAAATAGGATACACCCAGTGGCAACATTTTCAGTGGAAAGTTAGATGGTCACATTTTCTTCTCTCAACCTTCTTGATCTAAGAATAATTTGGGGATGTTGATTATTGGATTTTATATGCATTTTGCAACTCATTTGTTGTCATAAAATCCATCATATCAACCTCCATCTAGCCACTTTAATTTCTTATATACATGATTACTAATTTCGGAGCATTTATTTCTGAGAATTACATAATATATAGTTTATTAGGTCCTATTTTCTTTTCCATGGTTTTAGTGTGTGTCTGGGTGATGTTAAACTCTCATGTACTTTGTAGAATGAATTGATCCAAGTTGTAGTCATTCTGGAGAAGTTACACACACAAAATGAAGGGCTTATGAAAAGTTTGAAATTTTTAATATTTCCCAAATTTCTCATATTGAAGATGCAATTGAATTAAATTGTTGGGCTCGTACTCACGAATCATGCGAGCCGAATAAATCTCAAAGCGATGTTCGTGTGAGGAAATGAGGCCAAAATACTAAACTCCATGCAATCAATAGAAATTTTACCGAGCAGTGGTACGAGCGTGGCCGCTCATACTAGCTGTTCTAGGTGATGGATTCTTTGTAACTTCACAAATTTTCACTGATTTCGTCCATGTTTGTTTCCCTAGTTATCCTAAGTGATAAGGAAAGAATTAGGGGAGGTCAAGAATCATCTATTGCCCTTTGGTCAAAAGGGAGCCGGACAATCCACGGAGGAGGTCGGCGATAAATTACCTCCATCCCTTTGGCACGCAAGCTAACGTGCTCCTGGCTGAATACATGTTTTCTACATGTGTGTCAAGTTTAGTGCTAAAATGACATTCGTAGTTCTCTGTGAAAAAAAAGACAAATGTGGAACATAAATTTTTATTTTCTTTGTAGGGCCACAAGCTTGTCATTTTTGTATAGCCCATAGTACAATCTATTTTTCTACATATGGGAAATGACCACCAATACTATAAGACCAGCCACAGCGTGAGAGAAAAGCGATTCATTGGCCTCTAGGAACCGGTTCCACACACTGCCCAGCATCGCTTGTTTGTGTCAGAAGAAAGAAGCGAACCAAAATGTTGGTTCGATTCCTATCGTTGCCATGCCTTAAAATACGAATTATGGCCTGACATTCACCATGCAAAGCTAGAAAGGAGTGGAGAGCATGCAGCCAGCAGGAAGGAGCAGTATTTTAGTTTTCGTTTGATGGGTCCCATCTATGCTTTGAACCGGATACACACACTGCAGCTAAGCTTGGCCGATTCAAAGAATGCTAGCTTTTTTCCTTTGAATCGTATACACGCTGTGGCTGGTCACTACCTAGCAGATGACACTTATCCTTATTGGCCAACATTATTGAAAACAATCCGCAACTCTGTTTGTAAGATAAAATCTCACTTTGAAAAGAGATAAAAGAGTGCTCGGAAAGATGTGGAGCGGACATTTGGTGTGCTCTAAGTCCAGTTATTCGGTTATCCGGTACCCTTCTCTATCTTGACCACCAAATAAGCTATGAGGTCATTAATGTTTGTGTTATCATGCATAACAGGATAATTGAGATTGACAGATTCTAACATGATGTTCGATAAGCAGTTTGAGTGCCATGGTCCTCTTGCCCGTGATCAAGATGAAACAATTCATCATTTATTTATCTCATGTCCTCTTGCAAAGATGACTTGGCGCATTGTCCATATGGCTTTCAACATTAAACCCCCAAGTAGCATAACTAACTTTTTTGGTAATTGGTTGACAGGAGTCTCCAAGAAGGAGAAGGGTCAAATCCGGGTGGGTGCTTGTGCTTTGCTATGGGCTACCTGGAATATTCGAAATGATTATATCTTTAATAGAGCAAAGAAAACTTCCTTCATGCAGGTTATCCCGATGGCTACTCATTGGATCCGTACGTGGTCCTACCTACAGTCAATGGACAAGCGAGGCGCGATGGATTTTGGGTGCAGCTGCCTCGAATCGGTGGCGTCGGATCTATATTTCCAGTGCAGCTGGCGTTCTGATCTTAGGATAACATGTTGATGCAGAGTCATTTTATGTTGTCCTTGTTTTTTAGATGGCTGATTCATATCCTAACTTTGTGTGACACGTGATGTAATAAGTCTGTAAGATACTCCGGTACTTTTTAATAATCAATAAAAGCCGCATGCATCAAATCGATGCAGAGGCTGGGCTTGCCCCTTTTCTAAAAAATGGTCCTCTTGCCGAGGCACATCACCGTGTCCGGTCCGAGTTTGATGATTTTCTCCCCACGTATCAACAAATTAATGATGATACAACTCATCAACTCTAAAACGATCTAGTCGAGCAGTTGAGTGTGCTCAACGGACAGAGACACCAGCAATTCGAGTTCCATGTTGTTTACTATAACTTGCCGAATTTAAAATTTAATTGAACTGCTATAATAATTTTCCCTATCTTTGAGTGTGAACTAGACTATGCAATCCTACACCCCAGCCCCAAGGGATTACTTAGGGATTACTTAGGAATTACTTAGGGTTGCCGCATGAGTGTAGAAAAGAGCTTAGAGTGGAGTGTTAAAATTTCTATGGGATTAGGGTGTAGTAATGCAATCCTACACCCCAGCCCCAAGGGATTACTTAGGGAAAAAATCTTAGGGATTGGAATCCTTTAATATTCAGACTTCTTTTGGTCACTGGATTACAAAACACATGAATAAGAAAAACTCGGGAATTTGATAGGGTTGCACGTGCAAAACAGAGGAATGAAAAACAGAGGAAAACTACATGAGTAGTCATTTGGATAAAACACATGAAATTATCTCGATCCTACGCGAATGAGTATAAAAGAGAGGTGGGAGTGGATGTTAAAATTTCTATAGGATTGAGTTGTAATAATGCAATCCATAGGAATTTCAGAGGTGCCATCCTTTAATCCAAAATGATTCCTTAGGAAGAAATTTTATGGATTGGAATCCTCCAGAATTTCTCCAAAAATCTTTCAATCCAAAGGAGCCTATGGAAATCCTTCAATTTAAACAGGCCCTTTGTGGGTGTTGAACAAAATTTTGGAGCCGCCGTGGAGATGCTCTAAACCTCTCTTATTTTATTGCACGTGGATGTTTTGGAGTGGTTGATGGGCGGGTTTTGTTATCTTTATGGTAATGAACTTCGGTAGTTCGGTTCGGTGGTGGATCGCATAAAACAACATACTTTGGACGTAAATGCGGAGGAGAACCTGGTCCCGGTCGCTCCCTACATCATGGCCGTCCCGCGTTTGGAGATTAGGACCGCAGTTGTATTGAAACATTTCTGAATCTCATTACCTATTCGGTATTCTTTCTGTATTCTCTGCCACGGCATTAATAACGTCAGGACAGTGGGTTTTAGGAGTAGGCAGTGGTCGTAAATACCCAACGGTCGGTAACAATCAAACAAACCAAATGATGGAGTCACCTTTATATGCTTCCGTTTCGAAGGCAATTTGTATCTCCATATTACTCGCCATGTCTGGTCCAGTTCATCCGCTCCGGCTAAGCCTGTCCCAGCCAAGGCGCCTCTTCCGCTCATCAGGTTCCCCGTCTGCAACGAAAGGGAATGTTCCTCTAGTTCATCTCCGACACTTCTGCCAACCCCTACAAGCATTTCTTCAAGTATGAACACCATGGGTGTAAAACTGTAAGTTCATCCATTCCCCCTACAGTTTATGCACTTCGAACCCATTGTTCTCCTCCAGTGTGTTTTCATCGGTTGACGCTTTTTCAGTTCAAATTTTGTTGATGCAGAAGGGGGTTGCACTTTCTGGAGGTGAGTGAAAAGGTACCGGGATCTCCTTCGCGCTCGTTGGGGCCAGATCATCGACATCCCATTCCCGGTGGAGCCGATCAACCCCAGACACATCTCGTCTTGCTGAATCAGAAGATTTTGATGAACGTCTTCACGGCATGCGTAGCCATCCTCGCAGCTCTAGTTCTGATAATAGCACAGCTGTTCTAGGGACAGACCGGTAATGTTGTAGGTCAACCCGGGCATAAAAGACCGAAACCGAAGCCCGAACCCGAAATAACTGGGACCGAACCCGAAATAACCGGTAATTCGGTCTTCGGTCTGCATGTCGGTCCTGCTAATCAGGTGACCGAAATAATAAGGGCTCCTTTGATTCATAGGATTGTCAAAGGATTGGTGTAGGATTGAAATCCTATGTGAATTTTTTCTTTGGAGCCGTTTGATTCATAGGATCATATCCCATAGGAAAAATTCCTACAAGAATCTTGCAGTGCAAACTCCATACGAAAATAACATGAGCTCCAACCTCATGGAAAAATTCCTTCACCAATCAAAGGAACTTCCTCTTCCTATAGGATTCAACTAGACATGCCATACCAATCATATGAGTTTTCTATTCCTACGCATTTCCCATCCTATGAATCAAATGAGCCCTAATGGTCTGTTCGGTCGTTGCGAGTGGTAGACCGAAACGACCGA
Source organism: Poa pratensis (assembly GCA_947311845.1). NCBI lineage: Eukaryota > Viridiplantae > Streptophyta > Magnoliopsida > Poales > Poaceae > Poa > Poa pratensis. Next base: position 39,060,122 of record CAMZMU010000059.1, on the reverse strand, counting down.
AGCGACAGGCATTTTCCACTAGCTACGTGCGATTGTGAGAACGAGGCAATCAGTCGAGCGCGCAGGTCACAAGTCAACATCCCAGCTCCTCTATTTTTCTTCCCCCGTCTCCTTTTTTCCTCCCAGACCTAGCAGCCGCCACATCTCAATCCCGCGCGCCGCCATGTCTCGAAGTCGAAACCCGGCCGCCGGCAACTCCAAGCTCCAAGCGCGGCACCCAGACCGAGCTTCGTCGCCGCCGGCCCGCCGCCGCAACACCTTGCCGCCCCTCGTGGTGGGGACTAGGGAGCATCTCCATCCCGGCCGCATCTGCAACCTCGGCCAACGGCAGCCTCATCACCGAGTAAGAACCTTCCCCTGACTCCTCAAGGTTCAAATGTTCTGCTCTACTACTGTTAGTGACTGTTGTAAATTTGTAACTTCGCTGCTAAATCAAATAAGGTCGTACGGGAAGGTTGAGCTGCTGCTATGTGATGTGCCATTGTTTAGGAATTGTAGGCTCTGTTTGGACAATTTTTTCTATTTAATTCTGCTGGTTGCACTTGTCCAGAGTGGTGAATGGATGAATAAGAGACCTTTCTCTGTTCTTTTGTAGATGGCATCAGAATCTGAGGAAGAACTGCACCAATATGTTCATCAGGATGAGCTGAACGCACGTGAACTTTCCAGAGTTGTGTAGTTGTGCTACCAAATGTGTTCTGCCAATATAGAGGAAACAACAATTGAAATGCTTGTTTAGTTCTGTGTTGCAAACTGTAAAGTGAAATGCCTGAAATGATCATCGTTTTATGCTGGCAAATTTTATGTAAAGTGAAATGCCCGAAATGCCTGATATTTCCTCTATTTGGTCTATATGGTCATGACCGAAGACCGACTGAAAAGACCGAAGACCGAATATAGAAAGACCGAAAAGACTGAAGGTAATTTGGGTACCATTTTTAGATGACCGATTTTTTTAAAGACTAAAAAGACCGGACCGAGCAAACCGAACAGACCAAACGCACAGGCTGAGTCGTAGGTACGTGCGCGTGAGCCGCACTTAGTAAATGGCGTTAATGCAGGATCGTGGTACTAGCACTTATCTTCATGTTCAGGTGCATGTACTCGACAATGTATCAGTCAATTAATTATCCATTGCCAAAAGTGCAATTACAGTTCAATCCATTTTTATCGCCACCATGCTGAGAGTCAGACACGGTTCGTAGTGTTGGGAAACTTGGTCCATGTGCGTGCGGGAGCCCATTACGGTAGGCTCTCCTCACGTTTAGGGTTTAGTGGGTCTTATCCTTTCCTCTATATAAGTAAGACAATATTGTACGTACTGGTTACAGAAACAGAGAAATAAAGAGATAATTGCCTACACCCTGTGTCATCTACTTTTCTGTACGTGTGTTTTTCGCTTTCGTCTCCTTCGACTACGCTGTATACCGTCGGGACGGCCAGCCGGCAGAGGTTGTGCATACAAATGAGGAATAAATTCACTGATTATCGTATCAAGTCTATTCGAATGGACAACGCCGGTGAATTTACTTCAAAGGCGTTCGATGATTATTGCATGGCAACATGAATCAAACTTGAGCACTCTGTACCGCACGTCCACACACAAAATGGACTTGTCGGAGGCACTGATTAAAAGAATTAAATTCATTGCCAGACCGCTCCTCCAGGGTTGTAAATTACCAACTACATGTTGGGGTCACGCAGTGTTACACGCGGCCAATCTCATCAACTTTCGACCATCGGCCTACAACATCCATTCTCCTATGCAGCTTGCGCAAGGGTAGCACGTGGCTCTCCGTCGAGCCTACATCAAGGAGGCTCCCTGCAACGATCGCGAAGGTATAACAACAATCTGATCGCAAAATGGATTCGTATCGCTTTTTCCTTTCCGTTTTTGCGTCTATCGTATTTTCTAGATGTTACCTACGGTGTCGATTTCCCTCCCGAGAGTCGAGCTGACGAATACGTCGCCGACCAATGTCGATACTCTCGGATTCATGGGGATTTGATGACACCACCGTAGGGAGTCGGTACAGACGTGATCCTGATGATCACGGTACTGCCACGGCGCACCGGCTGTGCGACGCGCCCTCTCGATTCCAGATGAACGGACGAAGAAAAATTGGCATCCGAAGTGTTTTCTATGTCGGCGTAAAAGACATCGGCTAACTGCCGTAGAGCCTTCTCGTCGTGTGTTACATAGGTCGGCAAGCCGCCACGCAACACACCGAGCCTCGCACTACGCGGCGCCGTCGTCGCACTTCCGCACGAGCTGACGACCCAGATGACCTCGTAGACCTCCGTGTGAGCTCGTCGGCCCTGCTGGCCACGCAAACACGCCCGAGGCACTGCCGAACGCCACGAGCCCTGCTGGCCCGTTTTGCCTTAATTAATAGCGTTGATGGAGAATAAATTTGAGCTGAAACGTTTTGTATTAAGTGCTCTTAATTATGGCCGTTTTCAGTCTCTTAATTCTCCCATTGATTGCGCCTAATTATACAGGGCTGCGCGCGAAATTTAAATTTTAGCACCTGTACTTTTCCAATTTTATGAATATTTTTATTCCTGCTGAATAATTTATCCGTAAGTCCCTGTAATAGATTGTTTTTGCTGAAATTGTTTATCTGGGCATAAAAGAGCTTTGGAAAGTCATTTTTAGGGCCAATTTTCACGTTAAGATCACGCTTAGCATAATATCTCTATGTACATGCTTTTATATCATGTTTTACTACAGTAATTAATTGTTTTAATACTTAGTAGAGCATTTTAGCATGTCCTTTTAAATTTTGGAACGCCGTCTTATTGAATTTTTGTATCAACATCGCTTTATGCAATCGATTACCTGCTGTAATCTGATATACTTTTTGCATAAATCGCAGATGGCCGGAATCATGAACCGGGAGTTTGAGGAGTTGGCTCAGAACGGGCTGAACTACTTGACCTGGGCCTCGGACGTGTACTCGTCCTTGAGGGCCGGAAGCTTAAGGGAGCATTGGATGCGGGGACCCAGACGGCCCCCAGCAAAACCACTCCGGCGGAAAACGCCCAAGCACTGCATTTCCTCCGCCATCATATGTGTACTACGCTGAAACACGAGTACATGGCAGAACGGAGTGCTTCAGCCCTGTGGACCGCCCTCGAGGCACGGTTTGCTAGGCTGAAGTACACCATTAAGCCGCGGGCGGAGGCGGATTGGATGCGTCTGAGGTTTGCGGACTTCAAGACGGTGGGAGAATACAACTCAGCTTTACACCTGATATGTACTCAACTTGATCTCTGTGGCACCAAAATCACGGAGAGTCAGAAGATTGAGAAGACTCTCCACCTTCCATCCATCAGCTCTCCAGAGTGCGCGGAACTACCGCCAGGAGAACTTCACGCAGTATGCTCTGCTTATCGACGCCCTCCAGGTGGCTGAGGCGCAGGATGAGGTTCTCAAAAAGAACTTCAACTCGCAGCCTTTCGGAGGGGGTCCACGTCAGGAAGTTTATGCCGGCGCCTACAAGGTGCGCCAGCCCAAGTTCAAGAAGCGTGGCAAGAAAGGCAAGAAGGGACCTAACCCTCCCCACCCGGCCAAGCAACATCAGGCGGGTCAGGGGGAGGCAAGGCCCCAGGATTGCTTCCGTTGCGGCTCCAAGACCCATTTCTCAAGGCAGTGTCGTGCCCCAAAGCACGTCGTGGACGCGTACAAGGCCAAGAAGGCGCGCGAGACACACCTTGTCCAGGTGGAGGCACCACCGGCACCCGCAGCGGGGCCGTGATGATCCCCACGCCCGCCGCCGCGCCCGTGGTGGCGCAGAGCGAGGCGCCTGTGGAGGCACATGTGGCGGTTCCCACGAACGCCATCGTGTCCATGGAGGTTGCGCACACCGTGCCCCCTCCAGCACCACAGCTGGACATCGACTCTGCCGCGGCGATGCTCGCTAATGAAGAGAAGATGAGTGAGCTCGAGATTAGGGCTGAGGTGGATGGATACTTTGCGGAGTCCACCTAAATTCCCCTCATTTATTTCATGATTCCCTTATGGCAATAAATTTGATACAATTATTTCAATTTGGTTGTAAGCTCTATGAGAGCAATAATATTTGTTTCACCAACATTTATTCATCGGCGATTGGATGAATTTGTTTTCATCATTTATTCCATCATTTAATAGAGATTATTGTGTTATGTTCTGAAATATTTGTGCGTTTATGTATTAATGTAGCTCTTCCTCGCTTCATTTTTATTAATTAGACGCTATATTTTAGAACACGTGTGGCGCCCGAATGGAGGAAACGTGCCTTGCCGATAGCGGCACCACTAATACCATCTTGAGAGAAACAAAGTACTTTGAGTCCATTACTAAAATTGAGGGGAATATTACGACGATCGCCGGATGCGGTCCGCATGTAGTTGGCTCCGGACGAGCAACTATTACTCCCCATGGGAACAACTTTGGTCATCAATGACGCATTGTTGTACCCAGAATCGACTCGTACTCTCTTAAGTTTCAAAGATATTCGTGCAACGGTTTCCATATTGAGACCCATGATGATGTCAATGGTAAGGAATACCTACTCATCACAAAGCACGACGAAAATGGTAAACATGTTGTCGAAAGGCTTCCTTCATTCGCTACAGGGTTGTACTACACCAAGATTGTAGCACCGCCTGTGTACACTACCCTTAAAACTGTTTTTAGAAGCTCTGAACTTTTCAGCCTCTGGCATGATCGGTTAGGCCATCCCGGTCTTAGAATGATGAGAATATAATTAACAACTCGAATGGTCATACTGTTAATGTCAAAAATTTCCCGAATCCTGATGATTTCGTGTGCTCCGCATGCGCTACGGGGAAATTAATCATTAGACCATCCCCCTAAAGGTGAAGGATGAAATCCCCGCGTTCTTGGAACGTATCCAAGGGGACATATGCGGTCCTATTCAGCCCCTCTCGGGGCCGTTTAGGTACTTCATGGTGCTCATCGATGCTTCCTCTAAATGGTCCAATGTTAGCCTGCTGTCTACAGGAACCATGCTTTTGCAAAGTTGATCTCACAGATCATACAAATGAGGAATAAATTCCCTGATTATCGTATCAAGTCTATTCGAATGGACAATGCCGGTGAATTTACTTCCAAGGCGTTCGATGATTATTGCATGGCAACGGGAATCAAACTTGAGCACTCTGTACCGCACGTCACACACAAAATGGACTTGCGGAGGCATTGATTAAAAGAATTAAATTCATTGCCAGACCGCTCCTTCAGGGTTGTAACTTACCAACTACATGTTGGGGTCACGCAGTGTTACACGCGGCCAATCTCATCAACTTTCGACCATCGGCCTACAACATCCACTCTCCTATGCAGCTTGCGCAAGGGTCGGCACCGAAAATTTCCCACCTTCGTAGGTTCGGTTGCCAGGTATATGTACCAATACCACCCCCTCAGCGATCAGCGATGGGACCGCTCCGTAAGTCGGGGATATACGTTGGTTATGAGACTGTGTCCATAATCAGGTTTCTGGACCCCGCGACAGGTGACTGTCATACGGCCCGTTTCGCTGATTGCATTTTTGACGAGGATCTTTTCCCGACTTTAGGGGGAGATAATCAATCCCTTGATGATGAAAGTCGAGAAATCACGTGGCAAGCCACGGGGATCCACGCTCATGACCCGCGCACTGCTGAGTGATAGAGAAGTCCAAAAGATAATAGATTTGCATTCCTAGCGAATCAACTGCCTGATCATTTTAGTGATCTAAAGACTGTGACAAAGTCGCATGTGCCTGCACGCAATGCACCGGAAAGGGTTGAAATACCAAAGAAAGATAAGGGTATACCCGCTCCCGCCCTTAGGCCTAAAAGGACGCGGAATCCGGTTCCTCAAATCCCAAGTACTCGGGGACGCCCGAAGAAAAAGGACAAGAGAGATTTATCACAGCCTTCCCCTCAAGAGGGGAGCCAGTCGAGACCTGGCACAAGCACGGAAGTTTCAGTGCACGAAATTCCGGACTTGAATTTTCCTATATCGGAAATACCCAGCGAAGATGTGTGCGCACACATTGGAGCGGGAAAGCTAAAGGACCTTGCTCCTGGATTGGGAAATCCGGTGGAGGAAGGAAATGTGCCTGATGCACCCCATGACGAAATGGCCATTAACTATGTTAATTCTGGTGAGTCAATTAATCGAGCCATGGCAAATGTCGACATATATTTTGCCATTAAAATTGCCTCAATCATAGATCCTGACCCCGAGCCTAACACGCTTGCTGATTGTAAGAAGAGGTCGGATTGGAAAGATTGGCAGAAGGCGATAACTGCCGAGTTAGTATCTCTTAACAAAAGAGAGGTGTTTGGACCTGTTTGTCTAACTCCTTCCCACATACGCCCTGTTGGCCACAAGTGGGTTTTTGTTCGAAAGAGAAACGAAAATAACGAGGTAGTACGGTACAAAGCAAGGCTCGTTGCTCAAGGTTTCTCTCAGCGACCAGGTGTCGATTTGAGGAAACTTACTCACCTGTCATGGATGGAATTACCTTTAGATACTTGATCTCAATGGCAGTAAACTTGGACTTGAAATGAAACTTATGGATGTTGTCACCGCTTACCTTTATGGTAACTTGGATTCGAACATATACATGAAGGTACCCGAAGGTATACCTGTTCCGAACCAAGGTAGAGCAAATAGAAGTTTATACAGTGTTCAGCTTAAGAAGTCACTGTATGGACTCAAACAGTCGGGTAGGATGTGGTATAATCGTTTAAGCGATTTCCTTCATCAGAAGGGCTACACGAGCAATGAAGCTTGCCCATGTGTTTTTATACGGAGATCACAAGATGGTTTCTGTATTATCTCGGTGTATGTGGATGATTTGAACCTAATCGGTACACCTGAGGATATTGAGGAAGCGAGTTCCTACCTGATGTCGGAATTCGAGATGAAGGACTTAGGCAAAACCAAGTTCTGCCTAGGTCTACAACTTGAGCATTCCCCTGCTGGGATCTTAATGCACCAGTCTGCCTACACCCAGAAGGTGTTAGAAAGATTTGGATTTGATAAGGCATATCCTTAAGACCCCCATGATTGGGAGATCTTTACAGCGGGACAAGGACCCGTTCAGGCCTAAGGAAGAGGGGGAGGAAGTTCTGGGACCAGAATTTCCCTACCTAAGTGCAATTGGCGCACTCATGTACCTCGCGAATTGTACACGGCCGGACATTGCGTTCGCCGTCAATTTGCTTGCTAGGTACAGTTCTGAGCCTACCAATAGACATTGGAAAGGCATCAAGGACGTCTTCCGATACCTCCAAGGGACCAAAGATCTTGGCTTGTTTTTCCGGAGGAATCAAGATCTTACGCTTGTTGGATATGCTGATGCTGGGTACTTGTCAGACCCGCATACTGCAAGTCTCAGACTGGATATGTTTTCCTTTGTGGTGGAACAATCATTTCCTGGAAATCGTCTAAGCAAACTTTAGTAACAACTTCGACGAACCACTCGGAAATCATAGCATTGTATGAAGCATCACGAGAGTGTGCATGGCTTCGACGGATGATCGGCCACATCCAGCTGACATGTGGGCTGAACACCGTCCAAACCCCAACCATCATATATGAGATAATGCCGCTTGTGTTGCACAAGTCCAGACGGGTTATGTGAAGAGCAATCTCACAAAGCATATCGACCCCAAATTCTTCTATGCACATGAATTGCAAAAGTTGAACGAAGTGAGAATCTTGCATACTAAGTCGTGTGAAAATCTTGCTGATTTGTTCACTAAATCATTACCAGCATCTTCTTTCGAGAGATGTGTTCGTGAATGGGTATGATGAGACTTAGAGAGATGCAAGGTTCAGGGGGAGAATCTTCACAAACTCATCGCTGAAATCTCGATCCCGATGATTGAGTACTTGACTGAAAAGTTAAGTGAGTTGTACTCTTTTTCCCTTTAGTGAGTTTTTATGAAGTTTCTCACATAAGGTTTTTAATGAGGCAATTCGTGCAACATAACAAAAGTATACCATGCGCTTTTCTCCATATTTTTTCCATTGGGTTTTTCGGAGTTTTGAGGCATGGTTATACGGATAAAACCCAAGGGGGAGTGTTGGGGAACTTGGCCCATGTGCGTGCGGGAGCCCATTACGGTGGACTCTCCCCACGTTTAGGGTTTTACTGGGTCTTATCCTTTCCCCTATATAAGCAAGGCAATATTGTATGTACTAGTTACAGAAACAGAGAAATAAAGAGATCATTGCCTACACCTTGTGTCATCTACTTTTCTGTACGTGTGTTCTTCGCTTTCGTCTTCTTCAACTACGCTGTACACTCTCGAGACCGGCCAGCCGGCAGAGGTTGTGCAGCACGTAGAAGTTACTAGTTTACTCGACCAGAACTCCAGATATTAATTGATGATCAATTCATGCAGCACGAACCATCTGGTGCAAAAGTCAGTGTACATCAATTACTTACGGTAGTACACTACGGCCGCAGTGTCTAGAGGCGCCTGCATATGAATTTATGAATACGTTAGCTCCCGCAAAAGATACCGAGGAAGAACAGCAGCATGCAGAGCAAAAACGGTTGCACCGACCTGCGGATGCATTTGGAACACGAACCAATCCGGCCACTTCTTGATCTCCTGCAACCTCTCCTCCTTGGCTCAGAACAGCTCCCGGCGAGTCGTTCTCGCTCCTCTCCGGCACCGTTTCCAGGCCCTAAAAAACTCCGCGAATACAGACCTGGATGCGGAGGGGAAGATAAACTTAACAGGATTCCAGCCTAACATAACTAGTTCTCAGATCGATGACTAACCCAGGATACAAATCTAACCTGCTAAAGTTGCCCGCGGCAAGGGTCTCTTTGGTTTGATCGAGGCAGGAGCACGAACTTGACGCTTATGTTTCTCTACTCAGTAATTCCCAGCTGGTGCGGCTGGACGATTTATACGGCCGGCATCATAACAACATGGCTGTACGATCCATGAAGGGCTGTGAGTGCAGATCTAACATTTGGTAATTTGCAACGCCGGCGGCCACCGTATCCATTTGCGCCGGCATCGAAGGGACAGCTCCCCGCTGCTCTGGACTGGGATAGACGATCTGCCCGTGTTCCTTTCTTAGATTCGAGCAGGTGCGGTTGGCTCATTAAGGCGCAACGGGTACACTGCGTAACGCGTGCCTGCACATGTACGGTCGTATCTGACACGAGTGGTCCTGTAACCCGCTCGTATATCACCATGTATTTCTCTCGTATTGACTAACTAATCAATCAATGCGGAAAATCGCTACTTTAGCACCGGATCTGAAAGTGCGTTCGCTCGACTGAGATTACGGCAGCGATCGCCGCCCGGTCCCAATGATTCGCTTCCATACTTTGTAGTGCTAGTTGGGCGAGCACATTGTTTAGCCCTTGGATTAGATGGCTCCTTAAAAAAAAAAAGGGTACTTGAAGTCTGCTCGACACATCCACGATTAACCGGGATAGATAGACTGTTAATAATAGGTAAGAATAGACCTATTCGAAGCGCGCAATATCACGGAGAAAATATCATAAGACTCGTCAAATCAACAACGGAAGGTGGTCTACTCAACACTGAAAACTATAGGAACCACATATTATGGAGCACAGGAACAGGAGCGAAAAAATCACGGAAGGTGATCCTGTTTTTTACAATTTACATGGGCTAATAGTCTACCCGAGCCGACATACGAGAAGTTAGACCGAGTACTAATGGATTCCCGTTGGGAGGATAAATATCCTTTAGTGTCGGTTCGTGCTTTGGAGCGTGTCGAGACTTTTTTGGATCATGCCCCCATACTTCTTTCTACTGGATCACTGAGACCAACCGTTAAGCCCCAATTCAAGTTTGAATTAGGTTGGCTGTTGCGGGATGGTTTTGATGATCTGGTTAAAAGGATATGGGCTCAACCGGTGATTGGTGTCAGTGCTATCCAACGGTGGAATTGTAAGATGCGTAAGTTGCGTCAATTCTTGCGTGGATGGGCAAGACACACAACCGGAATCCTCAAAAAGAAAAAGAGCGTCTGTGTTCCATCATCGATGAGCTTGATAAACTTGCGGAAACACGTCCCTTATCAGCAATTGAGAGTGACCTCAAACGGCACTCGAATAAGCAAGTGGGGCGGATGTTGCGTGAGGAGGAGCTCAAATGGTACCAAAGGTCTAAGGCTCAATTCATTCAGCAAGGAGAATCGAATACGAGATACTTTCATAATATCGCTAACGGCAGACATAGGAGGAAACTCATTCATTCTCTTCATCAGGATGAGGGTCTGATTGAGGGGCAGGATAAGCTCAAGGAGTATATTACCGAATACTATAAAGGTCTGTTCGGTGCTCCGGAGGAAGGAAACTTCACTCTAGATGAGACACGAACGGATGATATTACCCAAGTAACTCCGGAGGAAAATAACCTGCTAATCGCACCCTTCTCTGAAGAAGAGATTAGTAAGGCGATTTTCCAAATGAAACATAACAAGGCACCCGGGCCTGATGGTTTCCCAGCAGAGTTCTATCAGCATTTTTGGGATATCATTAAGCCTGATTTGTTAGTGTTATTCGGCTGTCTTTATGCTGGGCAACTCGAGTTTTTTCGCCTGAACTTTGGGGAAATCGTCTTGTTACCTAAGATCCAGGCGGCTGAAAGGATACAACAATATCGGCCTATTTGTCTCCTGAATGTTAGTTTCAAGATCTTTACTAAAGTAGCACTAAAGTAGCAACTATCAGGTTAAATTCGGTTGCAGACCATGTGGTAAAACCTACCCAAACTGCATTTATGCAAGGGAGGAATATCCTAGACGGGGTCGTGGTCCTACACGAGACCGTACATGAGATGCATACGAAGAAACTCGATGGGGTAATATTTAAAATTAACTTTGAAAAGTCTTATGATAAAGTTAAGTGGCCATTCTTACTACAAACTCTGAGAATGAAAGGATTCTCCGACGAGTGGTGTAGATGGATACATAACTTTGTTACTGGGGGAAGTGTGGCCATAAAGGTCAACGATGATGTCGGCCACTACTTCCAGAAAAAAAAGGGTTTAAAACAAGGTGATCCCTTATCGCCTATACTATTCAATATAGTGGCTGATATGTTGACCATCATGATTGATCGTGCAAAGCTGGATGGGCAAATTGAAGGGGTAGTCCCACATCTTGTTGATGGGGGACTTTCTATACTTCAATATGCGGATGATACTATTCTTTTTATGGAACACGACCTAGATAAAACGACGAATCTGAAATTGATATTGTCAGCATTCGAGCAGTTATCTGGGTTAAAAATCAACTTTCATAAAAGTGAATTGTTCTGCTTCGGCAAGGCTCAGGACGCGGCTGCTCAGTACGCCGAAATATTCGGATGTGAGCAGGGTCAATTCCCTATAATGTATTTGGGCATTCCAATTCATTATCGGAAACTGACTAACGCGGAATGGAGACATGTCGAGAAGCGTCTGCAAGCAAGATTGGCTAGTTGGAAAGGAAAATTGCTGTCCCTGGGCGGAAGGTTGGTTCTTATCAACTCGGTACTTTCTAATATGATACTGTATATGATATCCTTCTTCCAGTTGCCAAAAGGGGTCTTGAATAAATTGGATTTCTTCCGATCAAGATTTTTTTGGCAAGGGGACGGTGAGAAAAAGAAGTATCGACTGGCTAAATGGGATGTTGTTTGTCGACCGAAAGACCAAGGTGGGCTGGGTATTCATGATCTTTGTATCAAAAATTCAGCCCTACTTGGGAAGTGGTTGTTTAAACTACTTACTGAAGATGGTATTTGGCAAACACTCCTGAGAAGAAAATACATCGGCTCAAAGGCGGTATCACAGGTGTATTGGAAACCTGGTGATTCTCACTTTTGGGCCGGCCTAATGGCGACTAAGAAACATTTCTTTCGCTTCGGTGTATTTAATATCAAGGATGGTACGGAAATCCGCTTCTGGGAGGACAAATGGTTAGGCAACACCACCCTCCGGGAGCAATATCCGGCTTTATACGATATTGTTCGACATAAAGGGGATACTATTGCCACTGTTATGCAGCGTTCACCTCCAAATGTGTCGTTCAGACGTGATTTATTCGGACCAGGATTAGTTTCTTGGAACGCCTTGCTGGCACGGTTGAACTCAATTCAACTCACACAAGGTCCCGATGAATTTCGGTGGAATTTATGCGGGAACATAAAATTCTCAGTAGATTCTATGTATAGGGCGTTAGTGCATTCTGATATGCCAGTCGATGACAACGAAAAAATATGGCATATGAAAATCCCACTTAAAATAAAGGTTTTTTCGTGGTATCTTCGGAGAGGTGTCATTTTAACAAAGGATAACCTTGTCAAACGGAATTGGCATGGAAGTACTAAGTGTATGTTTTGTCCTTAGCAAGAGACAATAAAACACTTATTCTTCGAGTGTAGTTTCGTACGGTCTATATGGTCAACTATCCAAATAGCGTCTAACTTATATCCACCCAAGTCTGTAGCCAACGTTTTTGGTAACTGGTTACATGGGATAGATAAAAGGCTCTGTAGAAATGACAAGGTTTTCAGTGATAAAAATGTTTCTCTTATGCAGGTACTCTACAGGTGCACAAGTACTCTCCGTACGTGGTCCACCTTACAACGTGCGGGACATCGAAACCTCTTTACGGAGGCGTGTGCTCGGCTGGAGGAGGTCGCAAGGGACATTTTCTCACAACATGGGTGGCCACTTGATCGTCGCATTGACCCTCCATAGGCGGATGAGATTGCCATGTCATAGGCTTTTTGTATTATCATGCGGATTGTAACTCGCCTATTTTATTTGCTTCTTTCTACTATCAACTTTGGTGTGTGGCTGTATGCATTTGTTATGCAGAGACCGGGTGTAAGACTTATTTAAGTAATAAAGTCCTTTATTAAAAAAGAACAGGAGCGAAGCAATACATCCATCGGTATTCAGTGTCAGCAGTGAAAATTAAGGCCGGAAGAAATAGAGCAAAGCTACTCTCGCAGAAATATCTGTATCGGAGCAGCCACGTCCATGCACCAAACAGTGTAGCGAAGGATTCCATTGAATGTACGCCTCTTTCCAACGCATGGATCGCAGACAGGCGCGGCACTGTCTCCCCGGTAGGGCATGCACACAGCGGCCAGAAGGAAAAAAAGGATGGATGGCAGTCAAGGAAGAGGGCTCGGCCTCGCGCGTTCCCAAGGCGCCCATCTCAATCCTCTCTCCTGCTGCCGCGGCAGCAGCAGCAGCAGCGGCAGCCATGCCCGTTCCCGAAAACGAAATTCGAAATGAATGCCCACCGCCGGTTCGCCGGGCCCGAGACAGCCACGCCGGGGCCCGCCGCGCCGCACGCACGCCACCCTATCCGATCGCCGTGCTGGCTGCCTCCCGACCCACGACACCACCCCCACCGCCGAATCGCGTCCCGGCACGTCGTCGCCCACCCACGGAACCTCGGCCACAGCCATGGGGCGGCAATGGCATCCTGGACCATAAACGTACTACTCCGTTCCAGATCAAACGTACTAGGTGACACAACGTATGAGGCAGGCCGGGTTCAGGTCTTTTTGCCCGGCCACGCACGGCACCGCGCTGCCCCAGGGTCAATGAGTGCGGCTACGACGAGCTACTGCGGCTAGCCGCGCGGGCGGTACGGGCGGACGGTGGGATGGATGGAGACGATGGAACGGAGCGAGCGGCCTGGCACCATGGATGGGCGGGTGGATGATGGATGGGTCGAAGGTAGATGATGATGGATGGTGTAGGGCTTGCGTCACGACGCCAGGAGGCTGCAGCAGACCAGCAGTGCAGGGCCCCGCGCTGTGTCAAGTCTCGCGGCGGCAGAGGCTGATTGGCTGGGGCTGGGGCGCCGCACGAGCACAAGCTAGCTAGGCCCGGTCAGCGACAGCCTCCCTCAAGCCCCACAAACCTACTACTAGTATTACTATACCTCCCCACTTCACGAGGCGCCGGGCGCGCCATAGCCTAAAACCTATCTTAAGCAAGCAGCATCAGTAATTCAGTAGACTACCAAGGCTGGGAGCTACAGTGAGTGCCCATCCTCGCGCCTCCGTATAAGAGCCACCCCACTCTCGGCTGTGTTCTTCCGAACTTTGCACTTGCATCAGCATAGTAGCGGTGCCCCTGTGCCAAACAAAGAGGGCGCAGAGTGAAGCGAGAGCTAGCGAGCGAGTGAGGCACCACCATGCAGATGCAGCGTATGAGAGGAGACCGCAGTAGCAGCAGCAGCTGCGGCGCTAGCGGCGGTGCCGGGGCGGGAGGGCGAGGAGCGGAGCAGCAGGCGCAGGCGCACTACCGCGGCGTGCGGAAGCGGCCGTGGGGCCGGTACGCGGCGGAGATCCGCGACCCGTGGAAGAAGACGCGGGTGTGGCTCGGCACCTACGACACCCCCGTCGATGCCGCGCTCGCCTACGACCGCGCCGCCGTCGCGATGCGCGGCTCCAAGGCCAGGACCAACTTCGGCAGTGGCCACGGCCAGCACCCTTTCCCGCACCTCCAGTACCACCAGCAGCCGGGCCTGCTGCCGCGGCCGCCGGCGCCGCAGGGCCTCTTCGGCGGGCGCGACGTCGTCGACGTCGCGTACCCGTCCCCCTGGCACTGCGTCTACGTCCCGTCCAGGCTCTCGTCGACCGTGCTCGACTTCCTGGCGCAGCCGCTCCCGGTCAAGAGGGAGGCCCCGCCGTCGCTGCCGTCCACGGTTCTCGAGCTCCGCACCGGGCCCAGCGTCGTCCCTGCGTTCGACCTCAACGAGCCGCCGTCGCTGCTCTTCGGATCGTGATCTGTGCGTGCGCGCGCACGAGCGAGTGTAGAGCTCTCTAGTGGTAGCATCATCATGGTAGCGAAGGTTATTTGTTAGGGAGGAGTGAGATCACTGGTCCGTGTGTACATAAACTAGCTGCCTGATTAAGAAAAGTTCGGCATTATTTCCCTGCTATTTTCCCTGTGGCGTTGGTAGAGTGTCTGCAAAACACTTTCACAGGTTTTTTTTTACTGTAACTACCCGGGCCTTGGCCAGCCTGAACGTTTTTATTCCTTTGGTGAGTTGTGCATAGGATTACAAAGATTTACATGGGGTTAGGGGTGGATATCGAGCCAGCTCAACTCGTAAATACTCGTTAGTTAATGAGCCAACTCAACTCAACTCGTTAACGAAACGACCTCTAGACCCTAACTTGGCTCGACTCAATAAAAACTCGATCTGACTTGATAAACTCATTAAGCTCGGTAATAAACGTTAACATTATAGCGTGAATAGTCCATATTATAACATAAACTTAAATATTCAAACATTTCTTAACAAATCATTGTCCATAGCTTAAAAATCAACAACATGATAGAAAATAACTGGTATATATGGCCTACATGGCTCTAGTGGCTATGCTCCCATGTAGGTATGACCTAAGTATTGTTATGATCTTGACATATTACGAGCTACACGAGTTTAACGAGTACTCGTAACACGACTCTTTAAGCTCGTTTTCTTAATGAGCTAAAAATGTCGGCTTGGCTCAACTCATAAGTGCCCGAGTTCGAGCCGTGTTGAGCCGAGTTTTCGAGTACTCGTTAAGCTCACGAGTTTCGAGTTTTATTTCCACCCCTACATGGGGTAGGAGGGGAAATACATGGGGGTAGAGGAGAGATCAGGGTGGGTCAAAGGAGTGACACCAGGCCCTAAGGTGATTCGCAACCATCGGGAGTTGCAGCGATATGCCTATAAGCGCACATCCTCAATACATCTTGTATGAGCCAGAATCATGGGTTTACGTTGCGTCGTTTCCAAATGCTCCATGCAATGGCTGTGCAGATCGTGGACTCGGCGTAGCTGCTGCACCGATCGTCCCAAAGCTCCTGGACTGTGGCGATTTGGTTCGTATTGTTGGGAAGAAATGGCTCGACATTTCCGGAGCCTTGTGGCAGCCGATCAGAAGATGATCAACGTCTTCAACCTGGGGGCAGCAGGGGCAGCTGGGCGACGCGCCAAGCTGGTGGCGAAAGCGTCGGTCATTGGTGGGAAGTCGTCGGCGGCGGACCAGCCAGTTAAAGATCCTGCACATGAGAGGCGCTGCATTTTCCAAACTTTCACAGCCAAATCGTCAGTTGAAACATGCCTAAAATGATTAGCGTAAAAATCTCTGTTCGTAAAGGGTTTGTGGGAGTATCGGCAGACCCGGGAGTCAGCTTCATGGCGGTTCAAGGTAATTGTAGCGAGGGTTTCCATGAGGGAGGTTAGTTCAGAATTGGCAGCCGAAGAAAGGCGAGGAACGAGGGCAAGAGAGACATTAGATCCCAGGACAGCGGCAACCTGAGCATGGGGACGCGTAGTATGAGAGAAGAGGGCATGGTATCTAGTAGCAAGAGGGGCATCAGTAGCCTAGCTATCTAGCCAGAAGACAGTGTGTTCGCCATTGGCAATGGTGACAGAGGAGTGGAGACGGAAAGAAGCGATCCCGTAAATGATGTACTTCCACATAGGGGTGTCAAGGTAGTGGGGTTCCCCAAGGTCTCTGGAATGGGACCACCCATATTGGCGGTGGAACCAAAGGTTCCAGGGGGCATCCGAAGGAGAGTGGAGTTTAGAGAGGAATTTTGAGAGGAGGGCTGAATTTTGAAAAGAGATGGATATAACCCTGAGGCCACCAAGTTTTTTAGGTTTACATACTTCATCCCAGGCTACCTTGCAGTGACCACCCGTGCACGTCTCCTCGCCCGTCCAGAAGAATGCATGTCAGCGTTTGCCAATGGCCTTGATGGCCCCAGCGGGAAGAAGTCCCACACTCATGGCGTGGGCGAATTTTGCCGTGATGAGCGAGTTTATAAGAAGGAGGCGACCGCCAATGGGAAGAGAACGGCCACGCCAGCCCGAGAGGTGGAGATCACATTTTGAGAGGATAGGCGAGAGGTCGGTCAAACGGAGTTTGTGGAGGGAGAGAGGGTGGCCGAGGTAGGTTTGGGGGAAGGAGGAGACGGCGCAGCCGAAGGAGGCGGCCATGGCATCCGCATCACTTGGTTCTGTTTTTGTGGGCACAAAGGTGCTTTGTGATAATTGATGTCGAGACCAGTGGCGTCCGAGAAGGAGCCGAGGATGTTTTTAAGGTGGACAACATGTTGAGGGACAACTCGAATTATGATCAGCGTGTCGTCAACGTATTGCAGAACGGGCAAGGTAGGTCATCCACAAGGGGGTGGCGAAGGAGACCATTGCGGGAAGCTTGCAGGAGAAGGTGTTGAAGGACGTCAGCCACAAAATCAAAGAGAAAAGATGAGAGAGGATCTCCTTGTCGGAGACCTTTCCGACATTGGATCCATTTCCCAGGGGTGCCATTTAGGAGAACCACGGTTTGGCTGGAGTTGTTTATGGCTTTGATGAGATCCCGCCAGAGCATGGGGAATCCCTTGGCTTCAAGGATTCGGTCAAGGGCGTCCCAGTTTATCGAGCCGAAGGCTTTGCGGAAGTCAAGTTTGAAAACAGCTGTCGGGGCATTCCGTTTATGACATGATTGGACAATGTCGGCTACATAGACGAAGTTTTCCACTATGGATCATCCCGAGATGAAACCTGTCTGGTCAGGATGGACCAAGGCAGGAATGAGGGGGCGGAGGCGACATGTTAGACATTTTGTGAGGAATTTAAGGCAAAAGTTTTGAAGGGAGATGGGGCGGAAATTGTCGGGCCGGTTGGCTCCTGCCTTTTTGGGAAGAAGGACAATATGAGACTTGTTTAATGGGCGTAAGTCAGCCTTGAGCGAGTGGAAGTGCTGCAAAGATTCAAGATGAGAGTTTTTCACAAGATCCCAATTTTTCTTGTAGAAAGCCGGACCGAAGCCATCGGGTCCAGGGCTTGAGTTGTCGTTCATAGAGAAGACAGTCGTGCGCAACTCAGCGAGGGTGAAAAGGGCTGCAAGGGCAGCCGACTGGTGGGTGTCCAGAGACGTTGTGTGTACAAGGGTGAAGAGGTCAAGCTGGGTGGAAACTGGGCGAGCAACCGCAAGAAGTTCCCGGAAGAAACGATGGAGGATGTCTGCTTTCGCATCATGGGAGAAGACCGTGTTTCCGTCGTCATCGTCAAGAACTTTGATTTGGTTTTTTCGAAGGCGTCCAGAGGCGCAAAGGTGGAAATATCTCGTGTTTTCGTCCCCAAGGGTACAATGCCGAATCTTGGCACGTTCTCGCCAGTAGGTAGCTTTCGAAGCGTTGAGACGACAGAGGGAGTTCTTGGCCAGGATTCGAAGGTTTATTTTTGGGGGGGGGGATAGAGAGCACGGTGTTCCTCAAGAATGTCAAAGAGGAGGATAACAGTACGACAATTTGCAAGATAGATGGAAGGAAGACGTCTTGAGCGCGCCCACTGCCTAGCTGCAGATCGGACCCTCTTGAGGCGGAGACAGAGCTGATTTATGCGCGCGAGGTGGCTATGCTGGGCGGAGACACTTTCCCAATTGTTTATTGCAAGCGCAATGAAGGCCTCATGGGATAGCCAAGTGTTGTCGACTCTAAAAATCGTGCTGCGAGGGGCTTTGGATGAGGCTTCAAGGTGAAGGGGGACATGATCTGAGGTGGGGCGGCTAGAGGAGGTAAGTGTAGAGTCTGGGAGAGCCAGGCTCCAATCGGTGTTTATGAGGATGCGGTCAAGGCGGGCGAGAATGGGTGGGTTTGCTGGTTAGACCAGGTAAATTTTCTGTCCAGAAGAGGCAGGTCAAGCAGCGCATTGTTATTGATGAAGTCGTTGAAGAGTGCAGCCTCTGCCACATTGAAGTTGTCGTTGGACTTGTCTTTCGGAGTTCTAATGAGGTTGAAATCTCCCACAATGGCGAAGGGGCCCCGTATGGTGGCAATGACGGAATTGAGAGAGTCTAGAAATTCAGGTTTGGATTGGTGATCGCAGGGGCCGTAGACATTGACAATGGAGAAAGTGAGGTTGTCTAGGCGCAGGGAGAAGGAAGTAGTGACCGAGAAGTCGTTTATGGATTGGTGTGTGAGTTCCAGGATGTTGTCATTCCAAGCTGTGATAATACCTCCGGAGGCACCTCTGGACGGTTTGAATTTGTAGGAGCGTAGGGTTGGAGGAAAGAAGGATGAAGCTAAGAAGGAGGAGATGTTTTACAGCTTGGACTCTTGTATACAAAGGATGGTGGGCAGGAAGGAGTCGACGGCAGAAAGGACGTCGTCATGTTTCGGCCTTTGCCCGAGGCCGCATGTGTTCCAAGACGCAAGAGTTATCTTAATATGCATTGAGATAAAGGTAGCGACAAGCGAGAGACAAAACATAGAGCGATGGCCATCTCAAATTTAAAGGGGATAAGGCCCAGGAATCGAAAGTCTGTTACGGGGGGGGGGGGGGCAGCAGCCCAATTAAAAAGAAATAGAAATAACAAAGGATAACATCCGTGGCATCCTATGGCAGTCTAGCCCGCAGTGTGAGGCCCAACAGAATAGAGCCCAACTTTGGGGTGCACAGGATAGATAATGGATGCCCGGTGGTCGACGAAGAAGAATGGGCTGGAGACGGTGAGAGGAGCCCAGCTGGCCCAGAGGCGCAGAACGGGCCTCAACATGGAGAGGCCGAGGTCACCGTGGTGGAGGGCTGGGCCTCCTGGGCCGAGATGTCGCAAGCGGCAGCAAGAGCTTCGAGATCAGCAGAGTCCAGAGGCTTGTTCATCTCCACTGCAACCGCCAACAGATCTTCCGATGGAAGTTCCCCAGCACAGACTGATGCCTTGGCCTTCCCCGATCCCTCCATGCGGCTCTCCTTCCTCTTCACGGCTCTGTCGATGATGGACTCCTGGTGTGCCTTCTCCGTGGCAGCAAGGTGGGGACTGCACCGCGGCAGGCCTTATCCAGGCGGGCCTTATCCAGGCGGCGCCGGCACAGCCACCTCGGTGTCATTTGCCGCCGTCTCGGAGATAGCGGCCGCATCAACCAGCAGTTCTTGGGCGGCCACAGCTGGAGGAGACGGCATGGGATCGAGGTCCATGACCATGGCAGCGGCAGTCTCGACGGGGACATTGAGCTGAGCGTTGGCGGGCAGTCCGCGCGCGAGGAGATGTCAGCGTGATTTGAGGACGGCGCAGGGGCCCGACGGTGGAGATGGAGTCGATGAGGCCCACGGACGCAGAAGCGAGATTTGCCACCATCAGTCCCTTGCACCCAGCACCTGGCGCCGTTTGCGCATAGGAAGCCTGAAGAACGGCTTCTCTCTGTCAGATCCAAGGACGAGCAGCTCGTAGTAGCCCATGTGCAGCCGGTACTCCAATATTTCAGGCTTGGAGTGCGAAGGATCTCCACAGACAACAGGGAGTGGCGGAGCAGAGGAGAGTGCACGGGCAACAAGGGAGGCCGCCGGTGCAGCTTGGACGCCGCACATAGGGACAGGTGGCGGAGGTACGCCCAGAGCCTGAAGAACATAAGCAAAGCCAGTTCCTCCCTCTATTTCAACATAGTCTTCTTCAGTAGAGTCAGCATCAGGAATAGAGGAAAGGTCATGGTCCGAAGGATCAGATGGAGGGTCCGACCCACCGGCCAAGTCCTCATAGTCAATAATGGAGACACGGCTAATGGTACCGTCACTGCAGTGGTTCTTGAAGTTTAGGAGCTTTGGAATGTCAACCATGGACTCAGCCTTCACAGTGACAAGAACAGCAGAGAAATCAAGCCCCATGAGGCATATAGGATCAATGGAGTGCGGGTTAGCAAAGGGGCCTGACGAGTAAATGATGTGGTCGCGGAACCAGTGCTCGAGGGGGTAATCTTCAATGGCTAGTGCAGCAAGAGCCTCGTGCTCGAAAAGAAAGCGATTGTCTGTTTCTTCATGGCGGACAAAGTGAACGGAGGTCTCACGGCCAATGAAAGGGCCATTGTTGACAGCATTTTCTCTGTCGAGAGGGGAGGCAAAGAAGGCCAACTTTGTGCCATGTGATGAAGAGAGAAGGGTAGCATGGTTTGGGCCGCAGCCGAGAGCGATGGCTTGGTGGATGAGGGATGCAGGAGAGACAACAGGGGGTTGACAAACACATATGCTTCATCCCATGTTCCACAGTGTTGGCCGTACAGAGTTGGTTAGCCGCAGCGTCAGTGCATAATCTCAGTTTCTATAGATTGCATGTGGCTCTGTGATTTTAGAATGGAACACGCGAGGTACAAATTAGTGTAAGAGCATCTCCACCGGCACTCTCCAATGGAGTGTCCGACACCCCCAATTGAGCCCAATAGGGTGTGACGGACCTGTGTCCAGTCAATTAGGGGTGCGACCCACAACGGCGCCCCCCAAGCCAAAAAAAAAGGCGAAATAATTTAAAAACATTTCAAATTTCATTCATTTTTTTTATATATTACAAAGTTTTGAATGAAATTTGGACAAAGGCCTAGGCGCCCTAACCCTAGCCTACTCCTCCTCGTAAGTGTCCAGCCACACGTCGTCGTTGTCGTCGTCGTCGAGCACCGCGTAGGTGGAGGAGGAGCCAGCGCGGCTGGAGGAGGCGCTGTCTTGACGGCACGGCGCATGGCTAGTGAAGGCACCGCCGCCGGAGGAGGTCGCCAGGGTCGCCATGAGACCCGGCGAGTCTCGCTCGATGGTGGTCACCGAGTCGGCCAGCGCCGCCAAGAACCCGGGGAGTCGCCGTCGTGCTCGTTGCGGAGTGCGGACGACACGTCGTACCCATACGGGATGACCTCGACCGGCCATGACGGCAATCTAGGGCGGCGTAGGTAGAGCTGGCCGCGTGGTGGGGAACGCCGTTGTTCGCGGCATTCGCGGATGACAATGCCGCCTCCTCCTCCTCCACGACGCGGCGGTGACCGACGCTCCTCCTTCGGACAGCTGCGGCGCTCCTCCTGGCACCGTGGCCGCACCGGCATCAGCCATAATGGGGTGGTGTTCCCCGCCAGAGCGTGCTGCCGCGCGGCCTGGATGGCGGAGGCCACGGTGTGGCCGGTGTGGTCCCACCACCGGTGACGGTCCTCCGCGTTGTAGCGGCCCGACACCGTCGGGCCGTCATAGGCGTGAGCACCTCGTTGTGCTCGCGCTCGAATCGCCGGAGCCAGGCGCCCCAGTTGTTGTCGTCGAACTCCAGGAGGGCGCGCTGCTGGGGCGTCAGCCGACATCGCCGACGCGCGATGTCACGCCGGATCTGCTCCGACTTCTACGGCATCACCGGCACGGGGAGCCCATCGTTGGGGGACGTGCGCCACCCCGAGGGCATGTTGGAATCCGGCGACACCAGCAGGCCGTACCGGTAGAGATCCCACGCCTCCTCCGTGCCGATTGTGCGGCCGCTTCGCTTGCTGCTGCCTGCGTCGTAGTTGTTCGCCATGGCGCAGAGGGTGTGGGAGACGGGGAGGTGGGCGTTAGAGGCTTTGGAGATGAGGGTGCGGCGAGTGAGTGGCCTTTTATGGGCGCGGCGAGGGAGGTGGGCGGTGCGCGAGCATCCGCGCCGGCGTAAATGCATTGCATGGGAACGCCGCGACACCGGCGCGTGCACTGTCGCGCACGCTGTCGCCCGTGTAGTCGCCTCGCCTCCTGCCCCGTCCCGTCCAGTCGCGTCGTCTCGGAGACCACCCGGCGACTACGCGCCCTCATTAACACGGCGGAACGGCCTCCTGCGCGCCCTCATTAACACGGGCACGGCGCACTGTGTGTATGACGGGCGGGCCACCCCTGTCAGAGGCCATGTCCGTCCCATGTCCGGCACCCCCGAGAGGGCCTCAAAACTTGGGGGCCCTTTCGGGGGTGCCAGACACGATTTTGCTCGGCCCGACCCTTTGGAGGGTGCCGCTGGTGGTCGGTTTTGGCGTCCGGACCCCCAATGGACCTTTGGAGGGTCAATTGGCGGCCTCCGGTGGAGATGCTCTAAGAGAGGCCTGTCAACCTGTTTATATTGTGAGTTATATTATTTCCTTTTTCTTTTGACATGTTGCTTTTTAACTATATTCCTGGTTATGCAAAAAAAAATTGGTGAACATATGGGAGGGCACGGAATGTTTAACCTTGAATGGACACATTTAATCACACTTCGCGTACTCTCACACTCAAAAAAAAGAAGTTACACACTCCGATCCAAAATAAGTGTTGCCCTAGTTAAAAGCTGTGACACTTATTATTTTTGTACCGAATATGCTGACAGCGCAACTTTTCTTTGATTAAGATTGGATGTTACAGGAGTTTGGAGGGTATCCAAACAAAGAGCAAAGAAAACCATGCGGAAAAAATTCAGAAAAAAATGTTCAGACTAAAACAAAGTCTGACACAAAAATACGAACAGATTCAGTCTAATCAGGTTCCCGGGGTCGTCGCGCTACATCAGAGGTAGTACCTCATATTGGTTGTGAAAGAATTAGCAGCACCGGTATTTTGAATGATGAAAAAGAACAAATAGCGCATCTCAAAACTACACGGTCGCTACATTTGCAGTAAGTCTTTGACTACGATGCACTACGTCTGTATTTAGCTCGAAGAATCAGCTTCCTAGCACGTCTGTCGTTAAGCACCTGTACTGTTTTTTTTTTGCAGTAAGTCTTTGACTACGAATCTACGATGCACTACGTATTTAGCTCGAAGAATCAGCTTCCTAGCACGTCTGTCGTTAAGCACCTGTACTGCTAACTAACAACGGAAGTGCTTAAATATGATCAATTGGTGATTTAACACACAAAAACAACTCGCCAAGTAAAGCACCTCTAGGACACTATTACTGTTAGCACCTAGTGTAGTTGACATGAAAAAACTTTTTTATTTGCATAAACAATCATTCAGTTCTGAAAAAGGCAGATAAGAACGTTGTTTCGATCCCAAACTGATTAGGGAACGCAGGCATTAATGGCCAAACGAATATGTTACTATGTCAGGAACCGAGATAACGTTAGTAACCCATGTTCAGTTTGGACGTACAGTACTAGCGTCATTCTGTCACTTCATAAAACAATCTTAGCAGCACAATAAATCCCGATCGTATCTTTACATGGCATACAACCATATTAGCAGCGCAATAAATCCTGACCGTTTCTTTACATGGCAGAAAACTAACTATCATAGCAGTACAACAAATCCTGATGCCGAAGGAACCTCGGTTCCAGGAGGGCACCACCTAAGATTACATCCAGATGAAACTCTAGACTACCTTCGTGCTCTCGGCGAAGCTTCCAGGGTTAATGGTTATACTCTTGGTGCAATTATCTGTCTTGTAGATGCCAACCAGCCGATCAGCTAGTTCAAACATGTTGTTCCTGAGACTGCAGACAGGGTGACAGAGAGAGTTATATGAGCGGTCAAACGTGGAATGATATTCACTTCGCTTCGATGCTATCCATACTATTCCAGCTTTGCTTTTATACACTGTATATCAAATTTGGACATGTTTTGCAGAGGTAATCTGTCTTCATAATAATTATTGTACACGGTAAACTTGTGTAATGTGTATATCTCAAATGTTTTTCATAATACTTGCTTGTATAGGTAGGAATTTAGATCAATTTCCAACTTATCTAAAGGGATTGAGCCGACAATACCAAGTATTCAAACAACGTAAAAGGATTTTCATTTTGAATTCAAGATATAGCAGCAAAGAGGAAAAGCAAAATGTGAGGAAAGTGGGCTGAAGTAAACATACCTAATAATAATGAACTGGGCATCTTTGGTACGGTCTTTCACATAATGTCCGACGATGGATACATTCTTAAAATCTATAAACAGCAGTTTGATTAGTCTATTGAAATGTCAGATAATATTAGGTAAAGAGAATGGTCACAAGACTTACCCAATGCTGCATCTATCTCATCCATAACATACAATGGAGTCGGTTTATAATGGTGAAGAGCAAACACTAGAGCCAGGGAGCTAAGCGTCTGTACAACAACAAATGTTTAAATTGGCATAGACACAGCAGATCAATATTAAGATGAGAGATAAGCGGTCCAAGTAGACTGCACCGTAAAAGAGTAAGTGTAAGGGGTTTATATATTTCGCATTGCATCAAAAGCTCCTAATCAAGCTACACACTTGAATTATGTGTAACAACAAAAAAGGTGTGCCGCATGAACCAAACACACCTCAGATGCTTATTTCAAGTTCTGAAGAGTTGTACCTGACTCTATAATCAAATAATTTTGATGCACTGTGATATCTTAAATATGAACAGCCGTCTTAACCAGGAAACATAGATGTTTTATTTTGCCAATAAAAAAATCTCAGGCTAACTCTCAAGTGCCTGGAATCAAGATTAATGTTAAATATTCACTTCCTTTCTATTTCTAGCCTCCTAATGAAGCATGCAGCTTTTCTTAAACATATATGGCTTTCATCTGAAATGTGAGACAAAGAAAGTGTCTTAATTATTAAATGAGCAATAGACAATAATATAATACGACTGTTCTGATTCTTATGATGTCCTCGATTTATTCATAAGCAATGAATGGTAAAGCCCATGGTTTACAAAGCGTGAAGCGTCCCCAAAGCGATGGGGGGGCGCTTTGGCGCTTAAGCGACGCCTAAGCGGGCGCTTTGGACGCTTAAGCGCCTAAAGCGGGCGTTTTTCCAAAGCGTTGAGGGGGCGCCTTGACGCTTAGGCGTCGCTTAAGCGTCCCAAAGCGGACGCTTTGTAAACCATGGTAAAGCCCATTGTTATGCATTAGAAAACTAACACAAAGTGGACACAGATTTTATGCTCTTAGGACTATATGCGACTATTATTAAAGAAAAGTAACATTGCAAATTATATTGACTTTCTAGGTACCATCTCTATGCATGAATAACATTAAGAAATTAGCTTTCTGAAATTTCTATAAGTACGGATAAAGAAATACCTTCTCGCCGCCAGATAGATTGGCAATGTTCTTCCAGCTTTTCTTGGAGGTCTTACGCTGAAAACAACACCTTCTGAAAATGGGTCCAACGAATCAACAAGTTCCAGCTCCGCATCGCCTCCAAGAGTAATCATCTAAAACAAAATGATAATATTGTGAAATCATTCCACAACACCTTCGAAAATAAATATCTCCTTTTCGGCAAGGAACTTCCTTTCTTGTACTCATTGCCGCCAGTAAACATTTTGACCAACTTTCCGCTTGTTTTACTTCAACAATATTATGAAATAATAATGTTTTGTAGCTAACAAAAGTTCACAACAAGTGAACTTGCACAACAGAACAAGACAACGAAACAAACACACATTGTTGCAACAATGAGCTGACATCACCAGGGCTCTCTTTCCTATACAGTTATTACATTTTTACCCCACCCCCTATAAGCCCATGAAAGCTATGAAAAGGTTGAGTGGTCAATTCATTAAAGTTAATATGGGCAAGTACAGTCTAATTGCATTAACTCTACATTCCGTGCCTGGTTTGTTAGGTGGTGACTGTTAGAAGTAATCTTGTCATATTCTATGCATAAAGTCTCTAGCTTAGTCAGGAAGTATCTAGAGTATGTAGGAGTCCTAGTAGAAGTAAAAGTCTACAGTTCTGTAGTAGCTTCTAGAGTATTGTACCGACCTACTGTTCAGTGAACAATAACCGCCCTATATAGCCTATTAGGGATGTACCCCTTTGTAAGAAAACTAAGTGTGTGTGATATATTGAGAAGATATATAGAGCTTCATATGTTCCTGGCGTGACCGTAAGAAAGTGAGGTGTGTGTGTGAAGCACAACCTTATTAGAAGAGAGCTAAGTGATTTACCTCCATCAATTGGTATCAGAGCCGTGTTGTGTGTTGTGTTAGCTCAAGTGAGATATGGAGAAGGATGGAGAGATTGTTTCCATTCGATATCCTATGCTCACAAAGAGCAACTACTTGGCATGGTCCATCAAGATGAAGGTGTTAATGCGTGCCCAAAGGCTTTGGGACGCTGTTGAGGCAAAAGATCTGAATGTGCCCCCCGAGGAGACTAAGGATCAAATGGCGTTGGCTGCCATTTACCAAGGGATACCAGAGGACATGCTCTTCCTGGTGTACGGAAAGAAGACAGCCAAGGAGACCTAGGAGGCCCTGAAGATTATGCACATGGGTGCTGAGCGTGTGAAGGATGCCAAGGTACAAACTCTCAAGACGGAGTTCGAGGGGCTGCGCATGAAGGAGTCAGAATCTGTTGATAATTTTGCCTCCCGGTTGACAACCATCCTAAACCAGATCCGAGCACTTGGTGAGGACTTTGAGGAGGTGTACGCCGTCAAGAAGTTCCTTCGTGCTGTCCCTAACAAGTTTCTCCAGATTGCCTCGGCCATTGAACAATTTGGCGATCTCAAGACCATGACGATGGAAGAGGTCATTGGGCGACTGAAGGCACACGAGGAGCGCCTACGAGGAAGTGGTGATGTTGATGAGGAGCACTTGCTGCTGACCCGTGCAGAGTGGAAGGCAAGACACGAGGCTGAGAGCTCCTCGCGAGGACGAGGGCGTGGTGGAGGACGAGGCCGTGGCTGTGGCCGGGCTTGGGCTAAGTCTGAGGTGAAGTGCTACAACTGTCCTAATTTTGGACATTATGCTTATGAGTGTTCCGAGAAGAACAACAAAGCATTCTTTGCTAAGGCTCTTTCTGACGACGATGAGCCAGCCCTCCTGTGAGAGGGGTGTTCATAGTGCACGTCCAACGGTGTGATACTGTGCACAGGCGGTGGTGTGATACCATCGTCATAGAGGACGCCGGTGTGAGGCCGACGACTATGGTGTGATGCCACTGTCATATGGAAGGTCGATGTGAAACCGAATCGGTGGTGTGATGCCATCTTATATGGAGTCAGTGTGAGGCTGACAAGCACGGTGCGATGCCGTTGCTAGACATGAGGCGGTGCGAGATCTGGATTAGAGGATCTTAGTTGATATGACAAGATTAGGGGGAGATTGTTAGAAGTAATCTTGTCATATTCTATGCATAAAGTCTCTAGCTTAGTCAGGAAGTATCTAGAGTATGTAGGAGTCCTAGTAGAAGTAAAAGTCTACAGTTCTGTAGTAGCTTCTAGAGTATTGTACCGACCTACTGTTCAGTGAACAGTAACCGCCTATATAGCCTATAGCCTATATAGGGATGTACCCCTTTGTAAGAAAACTAAGCTTGTGTGATATATTGAGAAGATATATAGAGCTTCATATGTTCCTGGCGTGACCGTAAGAAAGTGAGGTGTGTGTGTGAAGCACAACCATATTGGAAGAGGGAGCTGAGTGATTTTGCTCCAACAGTGACTAAGTTGTTGGACTTAATTTGTGGAAGGAGTGTCATATTACATGCACGCTATACATAATCTGATAGTCATACCTGGTACATCTCTTTCAGTTTCAGAGAAATTATGTTGAACCCTGCCATGAACTCATCTAACCTGCAATAATATATATTGCATGTAAGGAGGTAAATCGACCGACACAAATATTAAAACTGAAAGCAAGGCTATACCTCCTCTTCCTCAGCCCATCATATAGCTTTTTAAGATCATCGCGCTCCTGTGTGGTAGCATTTAGCTCATCGACGCGTTCGCTATATAAACGAGCCTTTGTGCGATACCTGGTTCAACCAAGATAAGTGATGAAGACGTTGACGGAAAAAGGTTTTGTCAATAGGTTTATGGCAGTAATCCATACTCTGCTATTGAATCCAGATTTGGACTCGAGTCTTTAATTTGCGCTTCTAACAATGCCACCATCTCCATTGCTCTTTTCAGGTTACACATTTCATTGAGATGCTCATCACCTAGTGTTTCTTTAAGTTTCTCAGGATCAATAGCATCCTTTTGTATTCTGTGAGGAAAACACGTACCATTTAGAAAGCATAGAAAACATAGATGATTCATAAAATAACTGAAAAATAACACTTGCACATACTGATCTATGTGTTTAGCAAGATTCGCCTGAATGTCGACGAGCCGTTTCTTAAATGCCTTCACCTTCATTTCCCACTCCTTGGCAAGCTTTTTTGTATCTTGCAGTTTGTACTCTGCATCAACCTGTTTTTACACAAACAGTTCATGTTATTTTGCTTCCAGGAAAATTCAGGTCACCAAAACAAACATCTTGGTAAGTTATATTAAGATATTAGTAGAATCGAGATTAAACCTCGGTTGCTCTTAGTTCATCCACCACTTTCTTTGTTTTATTGTACTCTTCCTTTGTTTTGTCAAGCTCCTCTTTATGGCTGTCAATCATCTACAAGTACAACGGACTAACATTAACCTTCCAAACACGCAACAAGCCATTCAGGGTCCAGACCATAGAGCAACCTAACTAAATTACCTCTTGGTTTTTCTTATAATCTTCTTGAACGAGAAAAGCCTTCTTCTCAATCTCTTTGAAAACAGACATGAAGTTCTCCTTTTGAGCAACCAGATTCTCTATTTCTTTTTTGGCCTCCTCAACGCCCTTGGCTAACTTTTTCATCAACTTTTCGCACGTAGTTATCTTTACTTTGTGGCGGTTGATGTCTGAGCTTGTTTTGTCAAGTTCCTGATATTTAAAGTACAAATTCATAAACATCAGGGTAAGAACACACACACACACACACACACACACATGGAAATGAACAGACAAGGATGTACTCACGGATTGGATATTCGCAACTTTTGCCTTCTGATCCTTGAGCACCTGCCCCCCTGCATTTTCAATTTTCTGCTGAAGTTCTGAAGCCTGTTGTACATTTAAGGAATGATGAAGTTAAGGTTATGAAGTAGGTGCTGTATTTGGCAACTAAAATGCTACAACAAATTGTTAGAGGTCTGAATGTTAAATAGTGTTCACATATTTCTGTAAAATTGTATTTACTGCTAACAAAAGCACATTGGCCTAGCTTTTGGTTGAAATGTGAGACTTCAAGGTTTGTATAGGCACTTGCCTGATCTTTGAGCTTGCTGGAACACTTTGCAAGTTTCT
The DNA here is from genome assembly GCA_947311845.1 of Poa pratensis. NCBI lineage: Eukaryota > Viridiplantae > Streptophyta > Magnoliopsida > Poales > Poaceae > Poa > Poa pratensis. Next base: position 39,030,261 of record CAMZMU010000059.1, on the reverse strand, counting down.
TTAGTTCAACTTGTTCAGTAGATATGATGCCATCCAGCTCTTTCATTCTACCGACCTCATCATCTTTGGGGTGTGATGCAGCTTTCAATGAATCTAGTCGCTTTTCATTGTAAATATATTGGGCATTCATACTCTCCACCTTTTACAGAAGAAATAAAAGGTAAGGTGGTCTCAATATAACACACTCCAACTTAAGGACAAGAAGAAGAAATTTTGTAGTTTAGGTACCTCCTTTTTAGCTTTTGCTAATTCCATCTCAAGACGAGACTTAGCTTCTTCCAGGGACCGGTAGCGTTTTTTAGCATCATTAATACTTTCGCGCAACCTCTTGAGTTGCTCAACAAGTTTGTTGAGATCATTTTCAGCATTTATAATAGTCTCTTCTGAGACACTTTCTCGAATGGATGTGCCCATCTTGCCACCTCGTGGTTTGCCACCACCACCGCTCATGGTCCCAGACTTCTCAAAAAGTGCACCATCAAGGGTAACTACCCGGCGGAATTCACTATCTGCAGTGTATGCAATTCGAGTAGCCTGAAAACAAATAGATGATTCATGTTAGTGCTTTAAATATAAACAGAAGGAGCGGTATTGTTTGGTACCAGGACATGATATGCCCCCTAAACAAAGTAATTTTTAGAATTTATGACAGTTACATGAAAATGCTAGAGGAAACCAATTTAGAAACTATTTGAGAACCAAATGAGTAAGGCACATAATAACTGCAAGCAGCTAAGACAAAAAAAAGGTAACTTGAGGATTTACCTGATCAAGATCGTTTGCAACAACAGTATTGAACAAGGTAGCGTAGAAAGCTAATTTCAGCTTCTCATCTTTAACCTTTACCAGATCAAAAGTCGTGGAACTCCTTCAGGTGTTTTTACTTTCTCTTTCAGCTTACGAAGATGATGTGATTGCTTTTCCTGTAACGGTTAAATACCAAAGTCAAGCATAAAGCAATAAAACCAACAGGGAAAAAATTTACACAAGTAAACAAGAAAGCAAAGGAAAATAAACTAGAGCATACCAGTATCATAAAAGTAGCAATCCCAAGATTTCTTCTGCGCAATAGTTCAACACAAGCTTGGGCTGAATTTGTTGTTTCAACAACAATATAATCAAGCCCACCGCACGCTGTTGATATGGCGACATCATATTTTGCTGCAAGGCAAAATAGCTAAGAAATTAAGGCATATTTAGCTAAGTAAATGTTTGCACAAACATACTGTGTAGTACAGAATCTCTCCCCCCCACCCCACCCCCCCCCCCCCCCCCCCCCATCTCTGAGATTATAACCATAAAAGCTTCATAGTTTTTGAGTGATCACGAGTTGAGCAACTCAGTAACTCGATGAGACTGTAATGTCCAGCACCAATACACACAATGCTGGAGAAACCGCAAAAAGGAAGTGTAATACTAATCTGTAAAATTGGTACATCTGTAGCGGATTTCTGTACTGGTATCAAGAGAGACACTGACTGGAGAAGCCTTAACCTAACAAGCTAATAAAGCAACATCAAGAAAACTATCGATTGAATTTTTATCAATGATGTATCCTTGATAAAGCCTTAACCCGACGTAAATATTAATTTTTTAAACTCAAATACTTGGTATAATTACTGATGGCATAAGCTTCTGTAGCATAATTTGAACTTATAAGAATTTATACACATGGAATTTCAAGACTATCCAAAAACCCGTTCAGTGTACTTTGGATTCACAACAATATACAACACATTTGTCTATAAAAATCATTCCATTCTAAAGATGGGGTGGGAGGGGTTTGGTCCAGCCCAACTATCTCCTCTAGAACTTATGCACAATTTCAGTACAATAAAATTACAGAATTTACAAAAGCAAATTTCACCTCCGGTAAAAATGATACAATCTTCATTGGACGGTACCTAACACTAGCTTTTATATTTCAATAAAAGTACACTATTATAATACATAAAAAAAAGGTGCAAGTGCAATAGAAATAAGTCTGATGTCAAATGTGCTCATCGCATTCTGTTCTATCAGATATCGTTGGTTCTAGTGGGAAATTGTGGGGGCAGCATCCCCATTAAACCCTGTGACCTGGTTCAAGCCCAAGTACAATGAGAGTTTGTTTCCTGAGCGAAAAATATGTTCCAACCACCAGATAAAGACGCAAAACTCATCAGCAGCCACAGGTGTGTAAAAAGGTCGGAATAGTTTAGCTTCATGCATTTGAAAGTCATTCTTTTGTGACTATGGATTAGATCTTACCATCAATTGCACCAAGATCACCTAGCCTGCCATAAATACCATCTATTTCCTTTGAATCCTTAGCTTGTAAAATTGCCTTCAGAACGGTTCCATCATTCCTCTCAGAATCCCTTGTGGATTTAATCTCCACAACTTTCTGTCTAGCTGCTTGTTCAAGGGGAATAAGTGTCTCCTCTTCTTTTAGGCATTCCTATTACAAATCCGAAGTTAGGATCCAGGAAGTTCAGGAACCTCATAAAAGTTGAAAGAACTTAATGCTCCCAGGGAGAAGAAATGACTCAAATTGTATGGAAGTGATTTACCAGTTCAACTTTACGAGCTTCAGATGCTTCACTCTGGTGTTTCTCTATTTTTCCTTCGAGCTCCGTAATATATGTATCCTTTGTTTTGATTTTTTCCTTGATGATTTCCATCTGGTTTTGGGCATCAGTTAATTCTGCCCGAGCTCCATCATGCTGAAACCATGCAATAAGTTCATGTAAATGAACAAAAGTCAGAACATTATATCTTACCATTGGTTTGCCAAAAAATAATAACAATTTTTGCCTAGAGTCTGACTCCTGCAATGTCATTCTTAATAGTGAATACTTCTTGTGCCCCACAAGGCAGGTCCAAGATCTGATGGCAAACTGTGGCTTAATGGTGAGCATTTCTTGTGCTTTCGATGAAACACATGCCCAAGACTGGCAGTCAATTGACTCGTTATGGGGAAAGCATATTGAAGAAAATCGACAACGGTATCATTATTGTGCAATGTATAAACAAGTGAAAGGCAAGGGTGGAACCTTCTGTTTCATTAATTCTTTCTCCGCAGAAGCAACATCCAGCCTTCCTTTATGCTCAATAATTTGTTTCTCCCACGGTTCAAGCTCGTCCTTACTTGGGCAAGTTCAGCACGTAGTCTCTCAGTCTCTTCTGTACTTACAAAAGCATGGCTATCAAACAGAACAGTTTGATGACAAGGGAGAAAAGGGCAAATGTTGAAGGAAAAATTCTCACCTCGAGAGCTTTCTTTAATTCGCTCCAGCACTTTCTCTTCTTGGTTAAATCGTTCTTGCAATTTTGGTATCTCTTCCTCAAGCTGTGGAATGAGATTGGATGATTCTTCAATCTCTTTTGTTGATCCTTCAATTTTTGCAGCATCCTGGAACAACATGAAACTTAAGACTTAATTGATTGAATTACGCCTGAAATCATGTTAACATACCTTTTCAGATTTCTCCTCCAGCTTCTTGATCTTCTGCTTAAGATGCTTTAAATCTTCCCTATGCTTTACATCTTTCCTCTCAAACTCTTTAAACTGATCCTTGCAAGCTTTCATGTTATTTTCAAGGTCCTGCATATATAAATAAAGAAATATAACAGTGGTGCATTTCATATGGTAAAATTAGAGTAAAACTAGCAAAACAGTCAATACATATGTAGGCATAGTTCAACTTTGAAATCACGGCAGCATAAGCTTTAGAAAATGTAATTTGAGCCGTACCTCTTGCCTTTTGACATGTTTGTTGTAAGCAGACTCCATTTCCTTCAGATCTTTAGTATTCTGTTTAATTTTGTCCCTGGATTATACAGAAAGCAATTAGTTCTAAACTCATGACTGTAAATACAACCGTGCAGTAAATCACCTTTCGGAGGCAAGGTTCTTCTCAAGGTCTGTAACGTTATCTTGGAGCTGGGTAACATGTGAGGTAGCATCATCAGAAGCCATTGTGGTTGCCTTTTCTTGCCATTTCAAAAGCAAGAGTTCCTTGAGCATGTATGTTTCAGCTTCATTTTTTGCACTCTACAGGAAGATAACTCCATCAATAGTGTTAATCAACAAAAATAAGAATCAATTTATGACATCCGATCAGCACCTCTAAAGTATCCCTTTCCTTCTCAGCCAATTTCAGCATCTGAACTGATGCGGTTCTTTTTTCATTGAGCACTTCCAATCTAAAAGCATCAGAACAGGAAAATGATTACATAGCACCAAATGGACAGAAAGCACTCATCATGACAACAGGCATTGAAGTTTTTATTAAGAAACTCACTGTTTGTTAGCTTCTTCGATTTTCTCAACATATTGGTTCGTCCCAATGATGTCTTCTAGATATTCTAGAAAACCCTCATCATGCGGACCTTGAGATTTTGGTTTCATCAGGGAGATTTGCTCAACCTCACCCTGTACAGTTTCAACCTCAGAAGTTATGCATATGTAATACTGGCTAAATACGGTTGGAAAAGCACCTATGGCTGCCTAGTGCCTACCTATTCCATGTTTATATCAAGAAATATGCAACAGGTGGAAATTCTATTAATAAGGTAATCAAATCTACGAGATATCTCAAAATATCAGTATAATTCAATGAAGAAGTGCACAGAACCTGCAGGATCAGAAAGCGGTTATTATCAAGGTCCACTCCTTTGCCTTTCAACAGTTTAGTTACTTCAGTAAAATTGCTTCCACGGTCATTTATGTAATACTTAGAAGTGTTGTCACGGAACGCAACTCTTGTTATGCTAAAGTCGCTGCCCTCAACAACCTTGTAGTTTCCATCATCCTGCATGTGGCCAGACAAAAAGCAACAAAGAATTATGGCACTGCCGAAACGTTAAGAAACTTTAGGTACATGGCTGAGGCAATACCATATCGATGATTTCTTGAAAATGGACAGAAACCCCAGCACTGTCTAGGTTCTGGTGGTTAGAAGAGTTGTGTATGAGCTCTGAGACCTTGTTTAGGCGCATCTGCGGTTAGGAATGAACTAATCAGAAACAATATATGCAGCAAAACAACCAGATTATTGTTCTAAGTTAAGATAACATCTAGTGAATGCAAAAAGGTCATCTTTCATGAGCTTGACATTAAGAACTTTACATCATTAATCAAAACATTCAAAGGAAACCTTTGCAGGAAATGGCCAATGGAAAATAGGAGGACAATACTTCATAAAGAAGGGTCACACTCACACCATGTCCATAAACATATCCGACTTAGCCACCAAAGTTAGTATCATCAATATGCTAGATTATACAATACCTTGAGGCAAACAATTATGTGATTACTTTGTCTGTTGTACAAGTATCACACATGAACGGTAGGTTGTTACACTCAACCTTTGAAATCACTGGGTAACTTAGACTGGCATGACACTGCTGGCCTTTAACCATTGGATAGGCCAAATTAATGAGATGATACATGGACATGTAATACGTACATGCTTCGATATTAAACAAACAAATATTCCAATGAACTAAAAACATTTATGATGCGGAGCATTAATGTCCACCTGCTTTGCGCGCTTCCCAAACACAAAGAGCATTGCATCAATGACGTTGCTCTTCCCACTGCCATTTGGCCCAACAACAGCTGAGAAGCTCTGCAACCAAGAAAAACTTTATTACAATTTGTTTTGTCTCAAAGAATTGTCGCTTAACAAGCACCGTTAGACAAAAAAAATGCAATAAGGAGAATTCTATTGTGCATGAATCATATATGTAGCATGCAAGTTCTGTGTCCCGAAAAGCTAGGAGGCTAAAACTCTAGTTTACTCTTTGATGGTACATCTGCTCATCAGATTATAATTGACTACTGTTCTGGCTGTATGCCTTATGATACAAGTGTTCTGCATCCTGAGAATATTTGTGTATTTTTGGGATTAAATGATGTTCGTGTTATTATTTCAGTCAAATGCACTTGGATCCTTCTTGTCTTATCAAATTACAGCTTCTGCACGAGAATATTCACGATGGCAACAAACAATGAATTAAACTATACAAAGCAAGTTTGCTCAACATGAAAAAGCATACAAAGCAAATCATATGGTTTCAGAACCACCTGTATGTTAGTCATATACTCGTACTTAAGAAGAAAACATGTGCTCGCATTTATAGGACAAGGATCAACAGATCCAGCTGAAAGATTGACAAAGAGGCACAGTTTGGTGTTTAGCTTCCACATGATTTAGTTGAGCATCTTTAGAATTCAATACGGTGCTTCTATAAAGTGAAATTTAATAGAAATGCATAAATGCTGTAGTTCTGTCATGTGTATGAGTTCAATATATCACAACCAAAACAGGTGTTTATGCCTCACGGTATCGATTGTGCAGCTAGAAACCATTGAACAAAAACTATACTGACGAGTGTGTTAGTTCGACTCCAGGGTGAACCGCCAAGCGCAAGTAGTTGGCGACGAGTATGCCAGTTCATATTTTCCGTGGTCGAAACCAAATGAGCCAGAACAGAACCCAGAAGCTGAAGGGATAACGAATGGTGCAAATAATTCAAAATTTCGTAGGCATGGCCGCATGGGGAGACCAGACATGCAAACCTCGAACGAAACCATACCAAACTCCTCTTGAGACGTCAAAACCTAAGTAAGCTGCTATCCAATTGGAATCTCTAGGGTTTAAGGATTTACAGATCAAGTGAAAATGGTAACTCTAGCATCCATAATTAGGCTCCTAGGGGCTCAAATCAGCTGCCAAAACGAGCGGAAATTCTAAGAGCCGAAGAGGGGAAACCCCGTGCGCGACACCCCTAACTCCCTTGCCGTGTGTCGAGAAGACGAGCACGCAGAGTAGAAACTAGCTAGGGCTGCGCCTTGTGTGGGAGAGAGAGAAAGAGACCTTGTGGAAGGGGCCGATGCGCTGCTCCCCGGCGTAGGACTTGAAGTTGCGGAGAACCATCTCCTGTATGAACAGCCGCGGCTTCGCCGGCCTGCCCGGCGACCTAGCCGGCGAAGGCGACTGCGGCGTCGAGGTCTCCATGGAGGACCGACGCGGGGATTTCAAAATGCAGCCGCGGGAGACGGGAGCGCGAGCGCCGCCGCAGCAGCGATTTCACCCTACCCAGCCGCACGAGATCTACTCCGCCGCCGGCGCTATCCCTGGGCGAATCCGGAGGCGAGGGCGAAGAGCCAGGACTGAGTTTTTTTTTTTTTGAAATGTCCAGGAGTGAGTTGGTGGTGGGGGAGATTTGGTGAAAGTGTGGATTTGGGAATTTTGGGGGAAATTTGGGAGGGAAAACTGAAATGTTGAGGAGGGTTTCCGCCCTCGCGCTGGAGAGCGAAGATGATGTCAGACCAAAATTAATTGGGAATCTTCGGAGATGGGCTGCCTTGCTGAATCTGGGCCAGTATGCTCCTCCTGCGTTTGTTTTGGTCCATATCACTTCAGTGTTTTTTTACAACCCATACGACTTCAGTTTGTAGCTTGCATCGCCTTACAGAAATTACCTAAAAAATCACCTTATTATTTATAGGCAATATCACATTGCATCACAGTTTCCACCTACCACTACAAGTGTAGTCTTGATCATCCGGCAATGACCTATAGGCTATAAATAGCCTTGTGAGCATGTATTACATTCACTCTCATTTGAATGAATTCAAGGGGAGTACATTAGAGTTCCAAGAGTGGGATGTTTGGGTTCACTTATGTCAACGTATAATGAATGTTCAATTATCAGATAAGCCATATAGCTTTGTATGGAAGTTAACTGACTCTGGGATTTTGTTCGGTCAATCTATGTATGTCGATATGATGAATGGACACAACGTTTTTTTCGAAAATATCTTTGGAAGGATACCTCTAAAAATTAAGATTTTTATGTGGTTTCTTCGTAGGAAGGTGGTACTTGCAAAGGATAATTTAGCGAAAAGGAATTGGACAGGGTAAAAATTGTTGTTTTTGTGATTCAGAGGAGTCTGTTGAACATCTTTTTTTACAATGTCCTTTTGCTAAAATGATCTAGCGTATAGTTCAGTTCTCTTTTGATATACCTCCGCCAACTAATATTACTAATATGTTGGTAACTGGTTGAACGGAGTGGGATAAAAAGACAATGGCTAGAATCCGTATTGGGATTTCAGCTTTATGTTGGGCTATTTGGAACTGTAGAAATAATATAGTTTTTAACAAGGGTGGAACTACCAATTTCTTGCAGGTGTTCTATATGGCTAGCAATTCAATTACGACATGGTGAACCTTCTACCGCCAGACCAGAGGGATATCATGCTTTTTGGGTGCACACAGCTGCTGATGGTCGCTCAGGATTTTATCCGACGGGCTGGGTGGCGACATGAGGGATATCATGCTCTTTGGGTGCACACGGCTGCTGATGGTCGCTCAGGATTTTATCCGACGAGCTGGGCATGCTAGTAGACTTAAAGATGTCTAGATTCTTTACGCTTACTATTTTCTTCTGGTTGATTTATGTGGCAACATTATGTGTTCGCTGGTTGTAAGACTTTATTACTATGAAACTATTTATAAAACATTGTGTGTATCAATCGATGCAGAGGCTGGGGTATCGTTCTCATTTCGGAAAAAAAGACATGTTCGTTGAGAGATCCTAGGGTCAAATGTGAAATGTCGAGTAGTTGTCCTTAGAGATTGGCAGCCTTCGTTGTCATTCTTGTTGTTGTTTTTCTCTCTGTGTTTTTGCTAGATCCTTCATAGCGTGTAACTGAACTACTTTCTATCGATTTGGCAGACCACCTGCCGTTAAAGCTTTAAAAAATGTGAAATGTCATACGTGGCTGGGATTGGCGTTGAGAAAGAGTGCCTTCAAGGTGACCACGAGAAGTCGTGTCGAGTTGAGCCTTCTACTAAGCTCCATTGATGGCTTACTAATATAGGACTAAGTTGCGCTCCAACAAGACAACTGAAACTATTTGAAAAGATCAGTGTGTCAAATTTTGTTAGTGTGACGACCTTCGCTATAAATCGTTCTCTACTCGTATTGTGTTACGACTGCATATGAAGAGATGCATTCTACATCGTTGTTTTTACAACAACAACGTTTTAAAACTTAAATATGTTTTTTGCTAAAATTGAAAATTGAGATCAAATGTACTTAGGTTCCAAATATTCCCTCTAGCGAGGATGCTTTTAGAGCCAAGGTTGGAAAAGTAAAGTAGACAGTATTTGAAGTACTCTGGTAAAGTACACTTGTATCGGAGTAATTTATCAACAAATGGGAGTTACCGTTGGGCAAAAAACAAATAATTAAAAACCGAACCTTTATATCAAGACCAAAACCGGAAAAAGATAAGAAAACCGGTCGCTAATTGGGTAGCACATCAATTCAGGAAATCCAGTCAGTAAGTTTGGGTAACCAGCTAGATTGGATGACAAAAAAATTGACTGAGGCCAAAGTCTATAATACAATCACAGATCCGGTATACTGCCCGAACGCCGAGCCCCAGCCATACACACCCCAGAATGCTTCCTACTGCGTCAGTACCTACCTATCTACTACCCCGCACCGGCCGCACCATAGGAAACACTAGGCACCGCAACCCGCACCCCCGACGGCTCACATTTTGTTATTCTCCGAGGGCCGAGCCGGTGAGGGGCGACCTTATAACATTTGTCAGCACGACGCACGATCGACAACGTCAACAAATGTTGGACATTCTTGCAACGCGAGTCTCTTTTGAGGTTGATTCTTCTAAGCTTTTTACTCCCTCTGTTCAAAAAAAGATGTCTCGACTAACTTCAAATTTGGATGTATCTACACACTAAATTATGTCTACATACATTCAAATTTTGAGTTAGTTGAGACATCCTTTTGTGAACGGAGGGAGTACTTAACCATATCCAATTTTGGAGGTGACAACCGCCACCACACTATTTGGTCATGACTGAATAAAAAGACCAAATTTCGGTACATGAATTTTTGGTCACCGACGGACTAAAAATAGACAGAGATAAAAAATACCTAATTTTTTGTCATGGCAAAACACCCACCCCTAGGGAGAGCCGTGTATTTCGACGAGGTTAGGTTTTTTAGGGCATTCTAGTATTAACAAGCTTCGGATACAAAAAAGTATTAATAAACTTAACAAGTGGCAACAGACTATCATAGATAACCACCATAGAAAATTACCAAGGATTTGAATCTTTCAAAAAATCTATATAAATATTTTGAATCAAAGAGTCCCTAGTAGTATCATAAACGATCAAGGAACGCTTCCAAAGAAAAGAACAGATCAAACAACTAATTGGCACGTAGTTTATGCATAGTCCATATCCAAAAAACACAGCTTGATGACGCGATATCCGAACCATTTAATTACTGACTGTGGTCAAAGTTCTGTTAAACAAAACGATCGAGCCCCCAAATACTTTTCGGTTTTCTCTATCACTGTCACTAGAGACGGTACTATATGTAAAGCAGATCACGCCAGCCTCATGTCACCAAAACTAATCAGCTAGCTGCAGGACAATGCGAAGATCCAGCTCAAAGAAGGAGTGTGTCCCCAGTAACTACCACTTATCTCCTCGATTAAGCTCCTTCATCCAGGCCAAGAGACAGCGTGATTAGCTTAAAATAACTCGTCTCAGGGCGCTGCGCACGTACACAACAACTGATAAGCAACTGGCGTAATGAAGAGTGAGACGTTGAATAATGCAAGTTTTGCTTAAACAATAATGCAGTGCAGTTGTTTAGACAAATCGTGTAAGTTTGTCGTCATGCGTCGAGCGCGCGCTCGCTCAACCTTATACCAAACTATGGCAGAGTCATTAAAATGGTAGCCTCCAAAATTGATATGTAGGCAGCTCTAAAATATTTTTGGAGCCTTCGAAAGCAACATGCAAAATCAGAGTCGCAAAACACAGCCTGCAAAAAAGAATCTGGCATGCGGCCCCCACTAGTCATTGACTACTTCATTCCCAAATCTGAAATCCCCACCTAGGATTGCAAAAGGGAATAAATCATCTCATAAGTCCGGGAACTTTGCCCTACATGGGTACAACTGCTACGGGTGTCGAAGCAGTCAGCGTCGAGCACATCACGAGCTCGTGATGCTTCGGTGGTGGTGGATTGTACATAGATCTGGTGTAAAGTGGAGAATCAATGGAGTTTCTAGGCTGCTTGAGGAAAGAAAGGGGAATATGCAATGGGTAAAGGGATAAGCTAACTCTAGATAATATAAAACCGGTTTAAGCACACCACTCACCAATGCCACAAAGGCTCGCATCAATCTTCTTGAGCCTTTCCACAAAGAGTAGTGCCTCGATCCACCGGGACCTTTAAGGACGATCGACGGACCCTTACAAATTGTTCAATTCAATCTCCACATTTTAATTGTAGCCTCACGAACTTGCTCGAAGCTTTTGACCACAATGATTGAGCTCAGCAAGACATCATCACAATGTAGAGAGAATAAAAGATACAAGGATGATCAAGATATTGATCAACACACAAAGCTAGAAGATGTACCAAGTGAGATCATGTATCTCGTTGTATGGTAAGCAATTGTCTATATAGCTTTTTGAACTAACCCATGATATGTGTGTCTAGTATTTATATGTCGGGTTAGGTATCTTTCCATGGGAAGGAAGATTTCATATAACCCATGGAGGATGACGTCGAGTAGTGATAGTCATCAAGGTTGTGTAGTGCAAGTTCAAGATGAGCATCTCGAAGAGACCCTTTGCTAGAAGCGTGCCACCCATTCGGATATTATGGTCAAGTGAAGATATGCTTAAGGGAGGCTTTACCATAATGGTTTATGGGGGAGCAATCTGTGATTCTTCACCGAGCGGTGTGCAATTAAGAAGGTGTTCCAACTTATTGAGGAGATCAAGATCATCATCATCTAGCTCAAGTAGAATACGCAAGACAAAGATATGACCTTGACAGGGTTTCTATTTTACCACTCTCGTTGTTGGTTGGGAGACCGGGTTATAGGATAGTTAACCATACTATCAATAGGAGCTCTCTAGTTACTAGGTTTATCGTATCGTTCATAGAGATATCAAATCTTGGCATACTTGGTATCATTTTTCTTGGTTCTTATTTGGCTTTCTAAGAAAGCGGTTTTGGTGCTTGTCGTGATTTTCATGACAAGTTCAAATTCACAGAAATGAATTTCGTATGAAAAACTTGTTGTGTATGTTTTCGGTATTGGAGGTTTTGCCAGTTGTTCTTTATAGTGAGGTCAAACATTTCATCATTTGGTTTTATCCTCCCTTGTGTGTACTGATGTTTCTCAGCATGATATTGTATAACTTGTTGTTGTGATTCCAACGAACCCAAGTTCATCAAAATCAGAATCCGGATGCTCAAGATATGTTCGTTTTTGTGTTGGTATCTCTTGGTGTTTCTTACTGGTGCCCGGTCCGGAATTAGACCGGATTTAGGCCAGAATCTGCAATTTACATCTTTCTTGTGTATAACGGGAAGATTTCTTGGGATCTATTTAAGGGGCCTTCTTCCCCCAAAGGTTTCGCAACTTTAGAGCTTGTGTTTACCCTCAATATTGTTGATCTTATTTGAGCTTGCTTCCTCTCTGTTCCTTCACAATTCTTGCCTCTATTTGAAAGGAAAAGAGAGAGGAGATTTGGATCTACCATTCCACCAATCAATCTCTCCTCTTAGTGAGGGAAGCTTTTGAATCTAGATCTAGGAAGGATTTGTCGTTCTTCCTCTCTTGTTCATCCATAGCATTATTTACTTTGGTGGGATTAGACAGTGAAGGATTTGACCACCTCGTGTGGTCTTGCCATTGCATCGGTTTTGAATTCTTCACGGTGATTCGTGGAAGTGAAACTTGAGAAGTTTACTACTATTGTGTGCTTGGGTGCCCTAGAGCTTATTCCTCTTGGATGCTTGGGTGACCTAGACGGTCGTTGTTGTCTCGGAGTTTTGGGAGCTTCGAGATATTGTTGGGAGCCTCCAATTAAATTGTGAAGATTTCACCAACCTTCTATGGGTTTGGTGACCACCCTCAAGGTCTAGTGGTTCGTGGCACTCCACATTGGTGGAGGACACGAGGAGATTACATCGTGCCATTGGTGGGTATCTAGGGATCTTTGTGACTCCATATCTAGGTTCTATTTGACATATCATATATTATACCATGAGCGGATGTTAGTTCGACATATGGTATCTGTACCCACCAGATTGTTTCAAATCGGATGTAGGTGTGAAAATCATTCTATCCGCTTACATCCCTAGATGGCATTGGACATTATGACAAAGATCGTGGCTGGAAATGAGGGTGGGTTTAGGGTTAGAGTACATGGGCTTCCGGTAACATTTTAATTACACCTTAGCCTTCATAGGTCTCAGGAGGGCACGCGGAGTAACAGCGAGAGGTTGATCAATGGATAATCTTCAATCTAACACTGCAACCACCAATAGACCCTGACAGGTCAGTGTATCTTCGTTTGTTGAAGGAGAATCTTGAAGGATGGAAGGGGTCGTTAGAGTAAGGATGATAAAAGGGATAGCGCTGCTAAATAAGAAAGAGCATGCCAACTATGAGAAGTAGACATGTGGGTTCATGTTAAATGAAGAGCGTGAAACATAGTTTCTTGGAACAATCACAAAGAGGGGTGAAGTCACCACCTGAATATATTACCTCGAAATGATGCTGACATATGTATTGCAAATTGTTGAAAAGGGATAATCACGCCACATGTTTGTGGCTATCTCATTTTTTCGTTCTCCCAAACTGGCGAACACAAAGCGTGAGAACAGACATTATGTTGGACACGACAGTAGTTGCAATTTAATTAATGCTTCTCAAGATTGTACCATTGTCAGCTCCCTGATCTCCCATAAGAGATGACGATGGTGGTTAGCAACATAATTCACATTAGACGAAGTCGAAAACTTTTCGGAAATCTAGTTTGATGACGATCTTAGGGGAGCGTAGCATTGTCCTGCCACAAAACCCAACATAGTACAACATTCTGAACCAAAACACCATGCATGCACCCTAATTTTCGGAAATCTAGATTTTCAGCATCGAACGTTTTACCATCTAGCATTCACTTATTCTGTCAAGGAAAGAAGACATGGGATTCTCACGGATCATCTTCTTTTTTTGTTGACAGGAACATGGCATTCCCATCTTAGCGGAACTTGCCAAAGGAATCTATTTTTCTAGATCGTTTCCACCTGGTTATGCCGGCCACTCTCTAGTTGAGCAGTTGACGCGAACAAATAATTAAACCGTGAAGGTTTCGCTTAAAAAAGCAAAACCACACGTAGTTCCGGTTCCGGACCTCTGTTCCACTATAAACCGGCCGCTCGCAAAGCCACGTCCAGTTGTGATCTGTCCAAAGCAAATCCCTCGCTTCCATTCCGCCAAGCTCACCGAGCAACAAGCACACCACCCAATCCATGGCTTCTTCCAAAGATCAAGAAGCCGCCGTGTCGACCCAGCCGTCGTCCCGGGAAACCAGCAGCAGCCCGCCGCGGGCTCGGGCGCCGCGGCGGCCAGACATGGGCACCGGGTGCGCGTCCCTGTGCTTCCACCTGCCGCGCCGCTCAAAGAAGAAGCAAACCCCGCTGGCGAAGCTCAACTCTAACAAGAGCGTGGACGAGCAGCCCGCCGCCGTCGACGCGTTGGCTTCCCCGCGCGTCACCTTCCTGGCGTCGGCGTCCCTGTCCACGTGGTGGCCGTCGTCGCCCGGCGGCGGCGACGTCGCGTGGAGGAGGTCGTCGTCGACGGTGCGGGGCGCGCCGGGCGGCAGCCGGAGGGCGCACTCGTCGTCGTTCTCGTACTGGCGCCGGTCGCAGCAGTCGTCGTCCCGCGTGATGCCGCACGGCGGCCCCGCGTCGGCGTCCGCGCGCGTGTCCTTCTCCTTCCCGTCGTCGCCCATGTCCGTGTCCTCCTGCATGAGCACCCCCAAGATATCTCACGGGTGCGAGGAGTAACTAAGTGGTACGCACACTTGAAGATCGATCCGTCGATCGATGGAGGCATTGGAGATGAGACGCATGAGGTTTCCGTTCTGTATCATATCGATCTTGTACGCCGGGGTACGCAAATTGCCGATCTCTTGGATAGTTTCTTATGTTGATGATGTGCACCATGCATGATGGTGAGTGAGCTTGTAATTTCGTAGACGTACGCGCCTGTCATTTTCTGAAACTTATTTTATTTTGTTCTACATTTGTCTACCGTTTGTGAGAAATAGTCCGAATTATTCGTAGTTGGCGTCAGAGTTAATCGTGGGTTTCACGTAAGGTTTTGATTAATATTTCGTGCACGTACGCTTCTTTCTTTTATGCTTCGCGATTGACCTTGGACGCACGTACGAAGGTGGAATCCATCAACGAGATCTAACGTGATGACCTGCACAGCTGTACTAGTAATGTATGCCATTTGGTAGGGATCACTACAGGAATGGGGATCTATGCCGACGGCCAATCCCTGTGCCTACAGCATTTTATCGGGGCCGTCGGCATAGGTCCCCACCAGGCCAGCCCGTCGACAAAGCCGTCGGCATAGCCGGCATAGATTTGGCACAGGGGCTATGCCGACGGCTTTGCCCTCGGCACAGGTAAGTCGTAGGCATAGCTCTTTTCCCCTATTTTTCATCTAATATGAAATAATTCATATCTTTAAATCTATAAATTGAAATTTAACAAATAAAATGTCTAAATCGATTAGAAAAAATAGAGGAATCCAAATATGACATCCATTTCATCTTTTTTTTTTCATGTATATGACTTTTTGCAACATATTTGTGGTACTTTCTTGTTTAAAAAGTTGTTTTTTGGCACTTAAAAATTGAAAAATAATATTTATAATAATATTTTAAAAATTGTTTTTGGCAATAATGTTTGCCATACCAAGACACACACAGGGGCGGAGCTTCAGCCCGGCATGCCCGGGCGGCTGCCCGGGCTCCGGCTGTTTAGTGCCTTTGATGATTAGCTGAAAGTGCTAGCTTAAGTGAGAGCTTGTTGGGCAAATCATGTGGTAAAACGTAGCTACATGTATATTTTGCCCGGGCTCACTGCTTCGGCTGGCTCCGCCACTGGACACACATATGTGTCAAATGTGGACACTTTATCACAAATCATGGCACGACGGCCATTTTGACCATTTTTTTCAAAAAAATAAAAGAAAGTGAAAAATACTCAAAAAATGAAATCGTTTGGCATGGAATCCTTTTATGTGTACTAGTGATTATATCACAGAACCATCGATGATTTTAAAAAATGCGACCCCTTTGAATGAATACACACGACGGCCATTTTGACCATTTTTTCAAAAAAATAAAAGAATGTGAAAAATACTCAAGAAAACATATCCTTTGGCATGGACTCCTTATATGTGTACTAGTTGCTAGAAAAAAATGATAAACTTGAGTTTTGACAAAATTTTCACAAAACTTCACAAAAAAATCAATCATCTATAAACATGTATAAGTTTCGAGTCAAATGACCTAGATATGATCATCCCCGTGATATAGTTTGTGATAATGTGCCAATATTTGACACATAGGTGCGTCTTGATATGACAAACAATGTTGCAGAACTAAGTTTTTTCAAAGTATGTTTATAAATATCATTTTTTATTTTTTATTGTAAAAATGATATTTTTTGTGAAGCAAGTACAACAAATATGGTGTAAAATGGCACCCATCTAATTTTCACACAAAGTAGACCATATTTGATGGATAATCTGGAAATATTAGGAATTTTCTCGATTTCTACCTAATTTCGTCTATTTAAATGATTTTATGTCTATTTTCCGGAAGTAATTCAATTTTGAACTACAAGTATGTGATAGTTTACTCTAAAAAAGTTACAAAAATCGTTTTAAGATACAAAAATAGTGGTTATATCACAGAACCATCGATGATTTTAAAAAATGCGACCCCTTTGAATGAATACACACGACGGTCATTTTGACCATTTTTTCAAAAAAATAAAAGAATGTGAAAAATACTCAAGAAAACATATCCTTTGGCATGGACTCCTTATATGTGTACTAGTTTCTAGAAAAAATGATAAACTTGAGTTTTGACAAAATTTTCACAAAACTTCTTCACAAAAAAGTCAATCATCTATAAACATGTATAAGTTTCGAGTCAAATGACCTAGATATGATCATCCCCGTGATATAGTTTATGATAATGTGCCAATATTTGACACATAGGTGCGTCTTGGTATGACAAACAATGTTGCAGAACTAAGTTTTTTCAAATTATGTTTATAAATATCATTTTTTATTTTTTTTATTGTAAAAATGATATTTTTTGTGAAGCAAGTACAACAAATATGGTGCAAAATGGCACCCATCTAATTTCCACACAAAGTAGACCATATTTGATGGATAATCTGGAAATATTAGGAATTTTCTCGATTTCTACCTAATTTCGTCTATTTAAATGATTTTATGTCTATTTTCCGGAAGTAATTCAATTTTGAACTACAAGTATGTGATAGTTTACTCTAAAAAAGTTACAAAAATCATTTTAAGATACAAAAATAGTCGTTATATATCAGAACCATCGATGATTTTAAAAAATGCGACCCCTTTGAATGAATACACACGACGGCCATTTTGACCATGTTTTCAAAAAAAATAAAAGAATGTGAAAAAATACTTAAAAACAAATCCTTTGGCATAGAGTCCTAATATGTGTACTAGTTGCTAGGAAAAATGATAAACTTGAGTTTTGACAAAGTTTCCAAAGAAGTTCTTCATCAAAAGGTCAATCATCTATAAACATGTATAAGTTTCGAGTCAAATGACCTAGATATGGTTTTTTTAAAAAGAGGTGGAGGGAAAGCTTTTGACAGGCGACCATTTGGTTATTTGTGCATAAAATGTGGTCTATTATTTTTATTAAATGATGGGTCCAATTGTGAATGCCCATATTTTGTAGTTTCTTTGCAAACAAACCATTTTTGCCACTCAGAAAATGAAAAATGATTTTTTCGTACGAAACAAACGAAAACTTTTTTCGGCAACATTGTTCGACGTTCTAAGACGCACAATTTTGCAAAACATGAGTCCATTGAAGAAACTATGTCACAAATATGGGCATAACATTGACGGAGAGAAAGCACAGAAATGTGTGCTTCATTCTTATTGGTGGACCGTTTGTGTGATGGATCGATGAGTTGGCAAACATCCATCCGTCCACAGCATGAAAATATCTAGAGTAGCACTGTAGCACCACACAGCACCGCATGCACATCTTTCTCTCTCTCTCATCTCCGCACCGCACAAATAGGATAAGGCATCTCCTTCCATTATCTCTTCCTTGTCCTCATCTCTTCCCTGTCCTCCACACCACACGCTCGTGACCACGAGCACGACGACGCAGCATAGCCCGAGGTCCGCCCCATGCTCCACTACTGCCGCCGGTCTCGATGGAGGGGGGTGCCAGGCCTCCATGCCGCCGCTCGGTCTGGCGGAGCACGTCGGAGTGCATGTCTACGGCGCGACCACGACCACGACGACGCATCCACGACGGCAAGGCCATGACGGCACCCGCGCATCACTGGATCCCGGCGGAGGGCGGTGGCTAGGCGGCCGAAGAAGAAGATGCAGGTCGGCCACGTGGTGCCGCCGCTCGGCAGGGCTGAGCACGTGGTGGTGCATGACCACGACGGGGCGACCACGGCCACGACGACGCAGCCACGACGGCGCGACCACGACGGCGTCCGCGCAACACCGGATCTTGGGAGCACGCCGCCGTCCTCGTCGCGCCGATGACCGCAAGCCAGAGCAGCGACGCCGTCCTCCCTGCGTCGGACACCGGGGCAAGCCACGAGCACGCCGTCGTCCTCGCGCCGACCCAGCCCGCCCCAGCTCGTCCCCACGGAGGGCTGGCACACGAATGTCCTCGTCGAGCCGGCGACTGCAAGCCAGAAGCAGCGCCGCCGTCCTCCCCGCGTCGGACACCGTCGTCCTCGTCGCCGCCGCCCTATCCTGTCCCCAGGCTGTCCCCAGTGAGGGACGGCGGGGATTTTTTTTACAATGCGTGTCCACCCTATGCCGACGGCAAAGCCGTCGGCACAGGTCCCCCTGTCTCGCCCGGCTGAGATGGGACCCACCCACGCTGTGCCGACGAACACGGTGCCGACGGTGCTGTTTTGGCCGTCGGCACAGCCTGTGCCGACGGTGTTTACCTGTGCCGACGGTCACGTGGCCTATTCCTACGGGCACCTATGCCGACGACCCTGTGCCGACGGCGGCCGACGGCATCAGGGGCTGTGCCGACGGCATAGCCGGCCATTCCTGTAGTGGATGAAGATGACCTGTATTATCTATGCAGATGTAGTCGCTGGCTCGTCGCGCTTGTAAGAATTTCCAATCTTTTCCTTTGTAAACAATGACATTGAAAAGGTGTTGATCCGTATGTTTAACGGGAGGTTGCGGTCAACCAGTTGCTCTTCAGGATGATCGGCGAACACGTCTTGTAAGACCGAAGAGGCCTTCTTGGCAACCTAGAGGCACAAGAGTTTTCTTAGACAGCATTGGTAGTATACTCATTTTGGTTGACAAGGCCGTGTGTGTGAATTGCTGTTAATTAGGGCACCTCGACGACCCACGACAGACATCAAGGGGAAAATTAGATGTAACACTGACACTGACAGGTGGTACCCATGTCCACCTCAGCAAAAAAATATCTCCATGCCACGTCAGTCTGATTGGTGGGTCTCGTCTGTTAGATTCGGTGTCAATTCACGTTTAGACGCGGATTCAGATTTTTTGCAAAAACTTCGGAAAAAATCTGGTAGGTTTCGGTGATTCAAACCAAAACTGGTTCCAAAATAGAATTGAGTTGCCAAAACTAGTAGGTTTATGCTATCAACGCGTATGTAAATCCACGAGAGCCGGCTTCTTCAACTGGACGCTCCCACTCCTCCTGTTCTGCAGTCGCAGTCTCAACACCGGCTGGTTAGCACTCGAACGATCCTGTTTTCGCCTTCACCATGGTCGGCGCTCGGCGGCGGAACGGAAGCAAGGACGCGGCAGGAACAAACGCAGAACGCTGAGTGGCGCGGGCTCCATGGCTCCTTTGTCGGCGCTGGCGCCGGTCGACCTGTTGCCGTCCGCTGTGAGCAGCCCACCCGGGCCACCGCCGAGGTACAAACACCCCTGAGTCGCTGCCGCACGAAACTAGTCGGTCAGGGAGCCGCACGGCGGAGACGTCTAGGCGTCCGTGCGCGCACCGCGGCTGTTGCCGGTGGCGTGCTCGGAGTAGCGCGTTTGACGCGCCTCGACACTACGCATCGATTGGTGGCGGTGCGCGGGCCAAATGGTCACTGGAGCACCGCCGGTGACCATCTAGCGGCGGCGGGCGATGGAAGTCGGCGACACATGATGTTCCAGAGCACGCGGGAGAGGGGAAATTGGTCGGAGAGGTTCGGCTGCTCACCCTCTCGAAAGTAGCATGCTCGTCAGAGGCAGCAAGAGTATAAGCAGAGCGAATCAAACTTGGCGGCACTGCGCCGGCCGAAAGACTCGATTCCCGCAAACCCGTCCATCCTGGCACGCATATCTCGGCAAGGTTGATATGGAAGACGACGTGCAGCTTTTCTTAAGCTTGGTTTGCTCCAGGGCGAGCAGAATCGACGACACAGTGGAGGTTTTGCGGCCGCGGCTCCGGGCGAAGGTCAGCGACAAACGACATTCCAGAGCTTGCGGGAGAGGGGAAATTGGTCGGAAGATTCGCTTGCACAGGAGGAAGAGTGTTAGAATATATGTACACGTACGAGTAGGACTTTGAGATAGACTAGGATTGCTATACCTTGTACTCCAAGTTTACCTCTTCCTTGTACCTCCATATAAACCCCATGAGGGTCCAAGCAATACACAACAAAAGATTAGGGATTCTAAAACTTTCACATGGTATCAGAGCGGTTAGCCTCGCGGCGCCGATCCTAGGTTCTCCACCACTTCCGCATCGCTCGCCGCCTCCGGGGAGATCTCTCCCCGGGGACGTGGCACCCGGTTTCGATCAACGATCGGATCGGTTCTTAGATTCAATTTCGAGTTCATAGATTAGACTAGATTTCCGAAATTCCCAATCCTGCAGATTAGATCCAATTAGCAATAAATCCCTAAATCTCCACGACCCGAAATATCCGGTGAAGATCAAGTGCTAGTTCCCTCTACGGCGGTGCGCGACTACAACATCAACATCGCTGCCAAGGTTACTCGCGAAGGAGCGGCGCCAGGATCGACAGGAGCTGCGTCGTCTTCATACATGCAGAACAGCTGTGCCTGCCACATGCAACATGCATGCGTGCATGGCACTAGAATCCACATGCTGCTACAAGATCAAGATCGGGACACAGGCAAAAGGCAAGGCGTCTGCTCCTAATCGCTCCTACTACGACAACTCCTACTAAGACATCCTACTACGGCATCAAGATACGCCCGCCAACTGATCTGCACCGCATCCACCCGGACTACACCAAGCCGAACCACATCGAGCTGTACGACTATATCAAGATCTTCGTCGAGTTCTACACCGCCAAAAACCCGCCGCCGCCCAAAAACTTCGCCGGCGTTCTGCTAGGGCGATCACACGATCGACTCGCCCGCCTGGTAAAAACCCCGCCGCCGCCACAGAAAACCTGCCGCCGCCGCCCAAAAACCTGCCGCCGCCGCCCAAAAACCCGCCGCCGCCGCAGAAACCCTGCCGCCGCCGCCTCAAAACCCAAAACCGCGCAATTTTTTTGCGTCTTCGGCTCTATCGGCTACACCGACCGCGACAACCTCGACCACGGCTACATCACGCTCGGCTACCTCGACATCAACATCATACACACGTCTACAGCAACTCAAGAGCTCCAGTCGACAGCATCCGCGTCATCCCTTGCATCCATGACACTCCCGCTGTGACTGCGGGAGGGAAGAGAAGGAACCAGAAGGGGACGGCGATGATGACAAGGTGGAGGAGACGACGGACGCACAGGACTTCTCCAGTCGCAATCGTCCGCTACACTCCTGTTACGACTGAGGGGGAATGTTAGAATATATGTACACGTACGAGTAGGACTTTGAGATAGACTAGGATTGCTATACCTTGTACTCCAAGTTTACCTCCTCCTTGTACCTCCATATAAACCCCACGAGGGTCCAAGCAATACACAACAAAAGATTAGGGATTCTAAAACTTTCACAAAGAGGACATAGATTCAGAGCCAACAATACACTTGGTTCATCACGGAGTGGTCGGAGACGACGACGCGACGGTCTTGCTTTGATTCCGGCCACGAGCTCCCTCCGGCGCCAGTCAACGACAGAAAGAGAGGGGGAAAAGGAAAAAAATGGTGACACTGGTAGGTGGGACCCATGTCCACCACAGCAAAAAATCTGACCATGCCACATCAGTGTGACAGGTGGGTGCCGCCTGTCAGATTCGGTGTCAATTCACGTTTAGACGCATATTTGGATTTTTGCGAAAAGTTCAGAAAAATCTAATAGATTTCTGCGTTCAAATCAAAACTAGTACCAAAATAGATTTGAGTCGCCAAAAGTGGTAGGTTTATGCTACGAACTCTTTACATACCAAACATGACAACCAAAATGTTGTATCACTGATGATTCTGGTGTGACCACACGCTTCAACCAAAACTTGTCTCTCTTCTTCATGCATTAAATTCTTGCTTAATAAGTACTCCATCGGCCACTTATTGATGAGGCAAAGCCCGATCTCAAGAATTGACCTTATTTTTCCTCTATGATTAAATCCTGCAGTCATAGTACTTTCTTTTTTTTCTTCTTTTTTCGACTATAGAAATATATTAATATCGAAATCTAATTTCTAATACTCGTGAGTAGCACATGATGATATTTTTCCATACTAGCTGTCATAAAGTACCTTAAAGTGATTTTTGGTTTTATAATGCATCTTTGTTGCCCACATTCGCTTTCAGTGTACTCATCCGATATCCCCTCCGAGTGCGGTGATTTAGAGGACGAGCTCCATGGAACAAGTTTTTCTGAAAAATTCAAAACGCCATCTTTAAATTTTTGAAAAAAATGTGAAAACAATTCCAGATGTAGACAATGATCATTTCTATCAGTTTGAAAAAATTCAATGCAAAATATTCTGTATTTTCGGCTGTGTAAAAATGACAAAATTCTAAATCTTAGATGTGAATAGTGCATAATTTAAAAAATTAAGATTTGTCAAAATTCGTCATTTTTTATAGACCGGTATACACACTATTCAGGTTGAAAATTTCCAGAACCATAGAACACGTCATTGTCAACATTTAGAATTTCTTCAGAATTTACTGAAACTTAAAATGTCGACTAGAAAAAATAAAAAAGGGGCACTATGGAGACCGTGCTCCAAAGGCACTTTCGTCTGTATCGTATGGACAGTGGAGCCGTGGATATTGGGCAGTTCGAGGTCCGTATTGGCCATCGCTTGTGGCACACCGCCAAATCGGTGTACTGGCTGGTATGTTATCTCCTACCACGATGAGCGGTCAAATTCCTATCAGCTATCAGAAGCACGCCGACACACACGGCAAGGTTGCAAAAAGTAGGCACTCCAGCACAATCGAGCGCCGAACAGAATGATCTAAGCACGCGGCTCGGTTGTTGCTTGATCTAGCTAAGGGTCAACCCTCCTGTGTGGTGCAAATTTTCGATGCATCCCATCCCTAACAGTTCTGACAACTTAACCATCTGGTTCATGATGGATGGATCACCCCCTCTTTAGAGCATCTCGAAGACCATTGCTATATTGGATTTGCATATATTGGGTATAGCAAGAGGAGAGAGAAGGTGCGAGATTTTGGCCAACTCCGACGATGCTCCGGCGAGGTCCGGCAAAGTGGTCCAGTGAGGTGCGACGATGCGGCGAACTCAAGCGAGATTTCGGCCAACTCCGGCGATGCTCCGACGAGATTTCGGCTAGGCCTGCGTGACCTCGGCATGGCTAGACGAACTCTGGTGACAAATCCGGCCGACGACACATCCATAGTTTCAAAGAAGTACATGTGATTCACACAAAATCCATAGTTAGCAGCAGTTTTTTTTGGAATCCACAGCTTTGACACAGTTCTCAACTCACAGCTGTTTTTTCACAGCTCACAGTTCGCAGCAGTTTTTTTTTGGAATCCACAGCTGAACCAAACACACCCTAAACCAATTTTGGTTTTATCATACATCTTTGTTGCACACATTGCTCTTAATGTAATCATCTGATTTCCCCTGCGAGTGATTTAGAGGACGAGCTCTATGGAACTCGTTTTTGTGAAAAAATCAAAACAACCTTTTTTAGTATTTGAAACATATGTAAAGAATTCTTGATGTAGATAATGATTATTTCTTCCAGTTTGCAGAAATTCAATTCGAAATATTCTGTATTTTTGGCTCTGTAAAAATTATAGAATTCTGAATCTGAGATGCGAACAATGCAAAATACAAAAAATCTACATTATTTATTTTTATGTAGACCGGAATACACACTATTTCAGATTGGAACTTTGCATAGCCGTAGAATACGTCACTGTCAACATTTAGGATTTGTTTCAGAATTTTCTGAAACTTAAAATGTCACTAAAAAATAAAAGTGGAACTATGTAGCCCGTGATCCAAAATGCATTTTCCGTATCACCTCTTTACTTCACATGTCTCATAATAACGCCTCGCTTGAGTAAATTCGTATATATCCGACGAGAATTTTGATTTCATTCATTTTCTCTACACGGTGTCAAAATCCAGTCGGTTAAGTTGGGACTTTTATCCAAGTATTTTTGATAAATCTGACCCTTTTGAGCAACTAAACACATGTATGACCCCTTCTCAAAATTATTTTTAAATCTGGCCTCGTGAGGTCGACGCAAAAAAGGATGAAGTCGAACTAGTTCAGTTCGACGCCATCGTGAAAGTCTCATAATTTTGCTAATGACTTAGAATTTTTAAAACAGGGGTCGGCACCAAAGAGGATGGAGCCGACATGTACAAGGTCGATGCCCATCCTCTCTGTAGCCGACCTCAGGGATCCGATCTGGAAATAGTTTTAGAGAGAGGAAAAAACTGACATTAGTTTCGTTCAGAGGCCTTATTTAACAAAAAAAAATACTTCATCTAAATCGTGCAGACTATGGAGCCATGAATTTTTGGCAGCTCGAGGTCCGTGGTGGCCATGATTTCTCATTGTTTGTTGTCTCTGCTTGTGGACTCTGGCAGGACCTAACAGTACCTGCCCTTATCTCTCGATGCCTAGTCACACCCGATACTTCGAGGTTTCTCGCTTGTGGCACTCGCTGATATGTTATCTTTTCTAATAAAAAGGATAAAAGGTTCAGTGTTAAATTAATAATGCCATATGGTGAATCGGATATATAATGTTGAACCCAGCATACAACAAAACGCTGCACACACATGAAACAAAACTGCGAGAAGATTTATAGGCGAACATCGAAAAACATTGCTACTGTCCACAGAAGCAGACATACTCAACACGCAAGACTCAGAAGTGTGAACGCCGAGAACATTATCACCGCGACGGACCACAAAACTGTAGACATGCATCAGGTAGCCCCAAGCAAAGGAACACCAAAGTGCAGAAAAAGCTGTAAACTTTCTCAGAGAAAGCCCGGCAAGAAGCTCCCACCACAGTGGCAACCGCCGCCACACCAATCTGGAGAGCAACAATCCATGTACTCCTTCTACCGCGATGAGTGGTCAATTTTCTATCAGCTATCACAAGCACGTCCTCACACACAGCAGTGTTGCAAAAAGTAGGCACTCCAGCACAATTGAGCGCAGAGCAAAATGACTTAAGCACGCGGCTTTGTTATTAGCTGACCTAGCTGACGGTTGCCATCCTGTGTGGCACAAATTTTCGATGCATCCCATTCCGAGCAGTTGTGACCACTTAACCATCGTGTCATTATAATGGATGGCCCCTTTTTACTTGTTCTGTCCACCGAAAATGAAAGGGACATACATGTCAAGGTTGCTTCTGGTTCCATATATATATAGAGTACGTTGTAATGAAGCAGGACTTTAATGCCTCACTAATAAGCATGTAAGATGTTTATCTCCTAAATAAACATTGAAGTCACCATGTGTAGGGATTGGGGGAAAAGGTAGACTGTTTATTCTGCTATCCTCATATAGTGCTGAATCAGAATGGGATCCCATATCCATCTCTTGATTTAGCAAGATCTTTCTTACATGAACATACCTAATGTTCATCGATGCCACGCCCATTCATCCCTCATAAGAACATGAAACTTCTGGACATTGAGTTATGAATCTTTCATCCCCATATTAATCATGTATCCCACGATTGGGGATTGAAATAAAACTCAAAAGTCACGAGCTTGACAAACGCTCGAAAGATCGTCTCCAACTCATACACTAATGAGTCAAGATGAGTTGGAATGTTATGCGTACTCGATGAACCCATTAATATTCTTATCTTAATATGCTAGCTCATAGATTATTAGAAAAAAAAACCTCTAGGATAAAAAATACACGAGCAATTAAGTCAAAAGATCCAAAGTTGACTTGGAGACGTATCGACGATGAACCAACGTTCTCGTACTCTTGCTCCATGATGATTTTATTACATTTTCCAGTTTCTTAATGAGAACATCAAGCTTATCGACCCAACTCGAGTATTTATCGAACCATGCCAAGCTGGGTTTTTATCTCGTTAAGGTAACGCGTTAAGTCGAGCAAACTCGTCAAGTAACAATTATTTACGTGTTGAGTCAAGTTGAATCAAGATCGCTCGATATCCGCCCCTACCCAGGATAGACACAACCCGCATCATTGCATCCCAATTGATTATTTTCTCAGCTAGACAAACATGACCCTTTTTTCATATCCAAAAAAACTGTCAGTAAATATTGCTAACTTTCATCTTTACTTGTGACCAATCTTGAGGGGGAGTAAATGCTCACGAGTGTCGATCAGTTTCTTATCGACGAGGATAAGCCCAATCTCTAGAACTGGCCTGATTTTTCACGTAAGAGTATGCTCATGGTCATACTACTTTCTATAGCACGTTGTAATGTCACATCATGATTTTTTTGTTCCAACCGGTTTGAAGTACCTTAACTTTTGGTTTCATCATGGATCTTAATTGCTCGTATTCATTTACAGTGTTTTCATACGATGTACTCCTACTTTGTTTTGTCAAATAATGAAGTTGGTCGTCTAGAAAAGACATGCACTTCTCCCATATATCGTCCATTGTCATTGTGGGTTCGTTATCATCGCCGTCGACCAACCACCGTAGCACCCACACCACCATGCAGAATAGATTTGTCTTGTATGATATGCCTCATTATAACTCTCTACTCTATGTGTCTCTCATAATAACTCGTATATACCCGGCTAGATTTCTGAGTCGGAATTCATTTCTCTTCATGGCATTCAGAAACCAGCTGCCGCACTTTGGATTACCATGTCACCCTCTGAAGTTGTGTGTATATGAGGTAGCTCAAGCTCCCCAGTGACCGCGATCACTCTTTACTTTGTGTCTCTGTTAGTGGACAACTGACACATCCCTACAACACATGCCTTTTTATCTTGACGCCTAGATGATACCCAAATACTTCAGGGTTCCTTGACTTATGGCACACCACACCTTATTTTAGCTTGGCAGTTATGTTATCTTTCACTGTCGCATCTGTTGATTGAAGCACCTCCAATATTTTGCTAAGTGACCCTCTAGCAGATGCGGCGGATGTGACAAGTAGGTATTCTAGCAAATGTGACAGATGCATCAAGTGGTCATCTAGCAGATTCTAGCAGCTGTGGCATTTGCTATCACAACCATGTCCTAGTACACAAAAGTACTGCAAAGAGTAGGCATTCGAAGACCATCCTCTGCCGAAAAAGAAGATTCAATTATGTGACTTGATTATAGCTAGCTAGTGGTTGACCATTCTATCTGGCACAGTTTTTCGATGCATCTCATTCCCCACAATTGTCAACACTAAAGTACTAAACCATCAATGATCCTCAATTCCTCATTACCATCGATCACCCCCCTGCTTACTTGTTTTCTCTATAGCAAATGAAATTGATGTACATATCAAGGTTGTTTCATATTGGTTTCATATATATGGAGGAGTTGTGTAGTGAAGCGAGACTTAAGTGCCTCACGAACAAGCACGAACGGGTGTGCTATTTCATATATATATTTTGAAGTTACTACAGTACTTCGTAGTATGGGTGCACAAGTACAAGTGAAATCTGGTTATTTATTCAGTGAGGCCAACAAATTTATTCTAGTGATGAATTAGATCTGGATCATGTACCTTCAAAAAATCTATAATAATGACTTAACAAGAACTTTCGTACATGGACGTAAGTACGTAACTAATGTTTGTCGATGCAGATGGATTCTATAATTATGAACATCATAAGTCATCCTTACATTTCGTCACATGATTCTGATTCCCAAACAATTGACTTCCACAACCATTCTTGCCCTCTTAAGAACCTTTCGAACCTTGAGTTACGAGTCCTTGATCCCAAAATCATCAAAATGGCAAAATTACAAGTTCCCTCTCCTAAAGTATTTTTATAAAAAGAAACAATTTTTTTTGAAACTTACGCATCGTAGGATGCACACAACACACATTATCACGTCTTAATTGGTTAATTTTGTCAAAAGGACAAACATGATCCTTTTTCCGTAGCCAAAAAGTTGATAATAAATACTGCTACACTTACATGGTGCATACATCTTTACATGTAACTAGCCTTGAAGTGGAAGAAAAATGCTCAAGAATAAGCCAATCGACCGCTTGTCGTCGAGGCCAAGCCTGATCTCGAGAATTGCCTAGATTTTCCACCTACGATTACCATCATGTAGTCATAGCATGTTCAAATACTACGCAGTGACCGGTCACGATGTTTTTGTTGTTCAGGCCATTTTGAAGTACCTAAGTTTGTATTTTATCGGGGATCCTTGTTGCTTATTTTTGCTTTTATATTTTCATATGATGTATGTTGTTTGGTTAACCAATAATAATGATTGTCTAGTAAGAACATGTACCTCCTAAATTCGTCCATTGTCGGTGTGATTTCGTCATTGTACCCACCGTCGTACAGTTCACCCTACCAAGCCATGCGATACGACCAAGAGTAGAGAAAGACGACCTAATGGCCCATGTGGCGAAGTTCGTCTCATATCCATACGATCGCATGTGAGTCATGTATCAGCCATAAGTGCATTAGTGTGATGTCAGTTGTCTATAAAATATAGCACATGTGCTTTAAAAAAGAATGAAGTGAGAGAGAGAGAGAAAACAAGTGACTGTAGTTTTGCATATCTTTTGCGTGATTCTTACATAGTTACATGCATATTATATAAGATATTTTTTGCTATAGAAACATACGGCCAAACACATGCTAAAATTAACAGGGTATGTTACAAAGCGTATCTATAGAACATTCCCGCGAACCTCCGCCGTGACACTTCTACCAGACACAGGATCGCTGACCAACCCAACACTAGAACAGATTTTCCGTTGTAACTTCCTAGCCCAATCCAGTAGTACACGAAACACCCTACAGGCTACAGATCATTTGGCAGTCTGGTTTTGGACGGGCCGAGGCCCATCATCCTCTACTCGTTGGGTCGAACAGGATCAGGGACCCCGTATCCACCTCGCGTTCTTGCCGCTATATACTCCTCACTGCTCCGGCGACGAAGCCACATCTTGGCGGCGGCGCCACTGCCTCTCCTCTGCCTGGCTCTTTTCAGCTACTTCAGGCCACTTTCCGTCAGCCCCGCCGCGCTGTCTTCTCCACAATCTCGTGACCCTGCAATGCCGGCTCCTCCACCTCGCGTCTCGTGTCGGGTCCCGCTGCACTGGCCATCACGTCTATGTTAACCTAGCTAGAGTGCTAGACGCGGCCGTTTCGGCTACCGTTCGCGTTCCTCCTCAAGACTGTTGTAGCAGTCGGAACACGGGGTCAAGCGGTTTATGCATGATCGATGTGGTGGGGAGGGCACAGGGTGGGGCAGATTGAGCCTCGAGTCGTTCGCAGCCATTCTAGCAGCCTTGGTTCAGTCCACCATTTTTTGCGATTTTTTTTTTGCGATCCTTTGTTGGCTACGATGCGGGACCGTGCTTGACTCTGTCAAATCGGAGCAAGAAGCTGAGATAGACAAGTTAATATATATGTAGCTTAATAAGAGATGAAGAACTGTCCAGCTTTTTTTGTGTTGATTCTGATTTGCTTGCAGCTCCTTGTTGGCAATGAAGTGACGGTTCAGGCCCTGATACAAAGTAGTTGATGCTGATTTTGGGTTCAAGAAGGAAATTTATGGCTGGAGCTGTGCCTGTGGGATGTTTCTTAGAATATTTGTTTTTGAAAATGGGTGTGCATTACTCAAGGCATAATGTTCAGGCTACATCCAGTTTTACAGTCAATCAAGGCCATCTCCTCCACGCTGGGAGGGACTGATCCCAGTAACACACGCCCAAACCTTACTGTACTACCAACTTAGCAAGTTCATGGGCTATAGAATTTCCAGTTTGTTTGACCTTGCTCACTCTGAAATGTATAAAGTTCCGCAAAAGAATTTTTACTTCTGAAAGAATGTCAGAAGTAGCAGATTTGCTTCTCCCTTTCTTGTTCAGATCTCGGACAATCGCTGCGCAGTCACTCTTCATTTCAACTGGACTTGCAGTGAGAGTAACGACTGATTTTATCCCTTCTAGAGCGGCCAACGCTTCAGCATATTCAGTCGATCCACAGTAAGACAACATGCCCAAGAGGACACAATAATTTTACCTTCATCATCTCTTAGAATTTTGATAATAAATAGACGTAACTTGGATGGCTACAAGTCATTTTATGCACGTGTTTCGTGAAGCTGTGTTTGTATTATATATGTGGTTACGAATATCGGTAGATGATGATCGAATTTGTGTACTTGTGTAGTGGTGATGGTGTCAGATGAAGACACAAGCAATAAATTGAATCTTTGTCGTGATTGTACAAGACTACTCGACACATGCCCGCAGCTCGTGCCTCCTAGCTGACAACCAGTACCGCTTCCTTCTCCTTAGGTGCTATATCTGCTGTTACATCTGCAGCAACTTTGGGAACAGCTCTAACTTTGCTATAAGAGGTTAACCTCCCTATTAGCTATCACATCCATGTTCTAGCACACGTCAATATTGCCGAAAGTAGCTACTCAATAACAATGTACCGCACAACTGAATGAATACAAGATGCAACTTGTTTATCAGATCAGCTAGCTTACGGTTGACCATCCTATTTGGCGTAAATTTTTGATTCATCTCATTCCCAACAATTGCTAACACTAAACCATTCATGTTGCTCATCACCATCTTCCACCCCTCCTTTTTTCTCTCTTCATGGCAAATGAAGTGGACATAAACGCTGGAGTTGTTTCAGTTGTAGGTTTCATATATATGGATGGTGTATGTGGGACTTTAGTTCCTCACCAACAAGCATGCTGTTTTATGTCCTAAGTAAATGTTGCAGTTACCATGTACTACGCATAAAGTGTGTACAAATACAAATGAAATCTTGTTAGTTATTCAGCGAGGTTTACATTATACTCATATGGTGCCGAATTAGATTAGGATCATGTACATAAAAATACGGTCATGATTTAAGAAGATCTTTTGTACTGCATGGAAGAACATGTTTGTCAATGTAGATGGTACTTATGAACATTTCAAGTCATCAACACATTTTCCCCCATGATTCTGATGCCCAAATAATCAAATACCGATTCATCCCCTCCCAAGAGCATGAAACTTTTATCTATTTGTCCTACATTAATCAACATGCCTACTTTTTATATAATAAAAAATATTTTCTCAATTCTGCATCCTAGGACACACACAACCCACATCATCATATCACGGTTAATTAATTTTGTCAACTAGACAAATATGATGTCTTCTCTGCACCAATAAATTGGGAATAATATTACACTTGCATGGTGCATTCATCTTTACATGTAACAAAACCTTTTGAGGTGGAAGAATTGCTCAGAGAATAAGCCAGTTAGCCACTTGTCGACGATGACAAGACCGGTCTCGAGAGTTGACCTACTTTTCGCCTAAGATTATGATCATGCAGTCATAGGTCTTTCAAATATCATGATTTTTTGTCCATTGAGCCGTTTTAAGTACCACAAGCTATTTTTTTGCTTTTATCAATAATCTTTGCTTCTCAAATTTGGTTCAATGTTTCCACATGATCGGCATCGACCCACTGCAGCAACACGCACCTAATGGCTCCTTCGGGGCTCCAGTAAGGGAGGGAGAGACAGCGGCGCGACTTCGGCTCCTTCTAGTGCTTATCGTCGTCGCTATCTGGTCTATGGAGTTAGATGTAACTTTGTAATTTCTTGTGTTATTTGTACCGCTTAAATCGAAACTTTTCTCGAAAAAACTTTCACAGTGACACTTTTGCTTACCCGACGCGGAGTTGGTGACCAACCAAACCCAACGGCGGACAGTCACAAGCTCCTCCGACCGCACCAACCACCCGTGGACAGCCAGATAGAAACGCCAATAGACAGCTCGGCCGGCGCCTACCAAAAAGTCCCCCCCCCCCCCACAAAAAAAACCCCACAAATTCAAACCATTTAATTCCCACTGAAGCCCAGCCGCAGCGTCGCCTGCCTGCCTCGCCACCGCCGTCAGTACCACCACCGCCGACGGCCACCGGAGCGATGGGCCGGAAGCGCGCGCTGCTGGTGGGGATCAACTACCCGGGCACCAAGGCGGAGCTCAAGGGCTGCCACAAGGACGTGGCCCGCATGCGCCGCTGCCTCGTCGACCGCTTCGGCTTCACCGACATCCGCTTCCTCGACGACGCCGACCCGGCCGTGCCGCAGCCCACGGGGGCCAACATCCGCCGCGAGCTCGCGCGCCTCGTCGCCGACGCGCCCCGGGGACGCCCTCTTCTTCCACTACAGCGGACACGGCACGCACCTGCCGCCGAGACCGGACAAGACGACGACACCGGGTTCGACGAGTGCATCTTGCCAGTGGCGGAGCCAGGACTGAAGCAAGCCCCGGGCCAAAAAAAAGGCTTACAAAAAAATCTTCAGAACAAATCTTGTAAGGGCAAAGATTTTTTTTTAGCTTGAATGACACAAAAATATGGCGCAAATTGCAAAGATGGACATATATTTTTAACTCTAGCTGTATACGGTCCAAGAAGTTCAGCAGCGGAGATATCAATTGAAAAAATTACTTCAGTTTCAGCAGCACTTTGCTCCTTCTGCAGTTTTTTTTTTTTTTTTGCGAGGGAGTTACAATTACATCCAACCGAGACTCCTACAGAGAAGCCCAAGAAAACAAAGAAAATACAAGTAGGTCCTTCTTGAACTCTGGCGTCGTCTTAGCCATGCTCGACGCTGCGCCGGCGAACGCTGCCACACCACCTCCATTGGCTTGGACTGGGAGGCCCCCCGTGGGCAGAGAGTCGACGCTCCTCGGTGCCGGAACACCTCCACCGCGCACGACGGCCGGCGGCACCACCTCGGTCTTCAGAAATCGCGAGCTCCAAGTCGTCAGTCGCCGGATCCGCCTGCGACGGACTCCGGCAAAGGGGAACGCCCCCTCGAGGACTCCGCAGAGCCGCGAGCAGGGTCTGGCGGCAGATCCGCGGCGAAGCTCACAGAGCCGCGCCAACGGAGGGGAGATCCACCACCACCAAACAACACCGACGCCGTCACCTCCACCACAACGCCGCCGGCGACACACCCCACGCACACCTAATTCACATAGCCTGGATCCGGGATTCCCCGACCTCCCGCCGCCGGAGCGGCCGCCGGAGGCGAGGGATCCCGCGGATCGCCGGTGAGGAACCGATGCGCACGGATTCGCCCAAAAGATCACCTTTTCCTGTAGCAGGGGAAAAGAAGAGAGGGTCCAACTCGTCTCTTTTGCTCCTTCTGCAGTTGGACCAAAAGCAAGCGCAGCAATGGGGATCCCGAAGCAGGGAACTGGCCAGTAGCCGGCCAGGCAACGTGGAGGAGAGGACTCAACGAAGCAGGAGTCACGAGGCAGCGGCTAGGCAAGGCGGGCCAGCGACTGAGGCGGCGCCGCGTGGAGGAGATGCGGCGCTGGCCAGGCAGAGCGAGATTGGATCCCAGGAGGCCGGGGCACGGGTGCGGCCAGCCGGCTTGCCAGCGTCGGCGGCAGTGGCAGAGCTGGGAGATGGGCGTCGGCAGGACTCGGGCAACGCCGCGTAGCTGCGCGCTTCTGGTAGATCGAGAGGAGAAGCCGAGCGAGGACGTGAGCGAGCCAGTTGGGCCAGACCTGGGCTGCGCCCCGGGCCAACGTTTTTTTTCCGTAGATGCCAGGCCAGATGTTTTGCTGCGTCCCGGCCATGGTCCTGGTTGCCCGGGCCCAGCTCCGCTCGTGCCCTCCGACGTGAACCTCATCACAGGTGTGTGATCCGACACAATGCCCTCTTGTTTTGTTTCGTGCGCTGTCGCTTATTATGTCGCTGTTCCGCCTTTGAGCTGGTCAGGCAGTGGGGATAGAGTGGTAGTAGGTGAGATCTGAGTAGTAGTAAGTGAACTAGTTTGGAAGTGACTGTGATTTCAGATATAGCACACTGTGGTGGTAAATTCAGTTCATTATCAGATCAATTGCTGGACAACTGAACTTTCAGATGGCGCAGAAAATTTCGATATACAATCCACTGGTGCAAGCAAATACTGTAGTACTTGCTCCTTGAAAATGAAATGCGTATAGTCTGAAGTGAGCGTAAGGATTCAGTACTAATACCGAACTGGTGAAAATTACGTACCTGAGGACTGAGGTTTGGATTGCATCGCATGTCCATGTTGTAGCCAACGTTTTAATACACAGTAACACTCCATTTCCCGTCTTTTAACAGTATTCTGGCGGAGCTCCTGTTTGGTTCTTCGGAAATAAAGTACTAAGAGCATCTCCACTCACGGCGCCCAAACGGCCGCCCAAACGCTTTCCGGACAGGCCGTTTGGGCGCCATCCGGACTATTTGGCGCATTTGGGCGTCCTCGCTCCCCACTGGCGGCGCCCAAATCGCCCGGCCTTCCATGATTCGACCATGCACTCGTCTTCCTTGGTCGTCCAGATTATGCCGTGGCTGCCCTTCTTCTTCTTCGCCGCCTGCTCGCCGACCACATTGTCGGTCACCACCCCCTCCTCCTCGACCTCGTCGTCGTCCTCGTCGTCGTCCTCGTTGTACTCCTCATCCTCGTCGAACTAGTCGTCGTCATCCTCCGCCCGGGCGTTGTCGTTGATGATGTCGTCCATGATATGGGCGGTCTCCTACACACAAGGAGCAAGGCCGTAGCCACGACTCGCCTATGCACACGTCTATTGTACATACCATGGCTACAAAACGCGGGTTCATACCTGCACGAGCTCCGGGGCGTCGGGAGTCATTCCGTCGATCACATGGGAGGCGCCCGCGTCGAATGAAAGGCTCCGATCGGCGGCCGTTTGGACGGCGGGATCTCTCCGCATCGCCGCGAATTCAGATCGACGGGGTGGTTTAGATCCAGGCCACAAGAAGGGAAGATGACGTTGGGGTCGAAGCCGCCGTGATGCTGGTTGTCGCCGTACTCGAGGGAGAACCTGGTGCGAGGCGTGGCGGCGCTGTCGGCGAAGGAGGAATTCGACGGCGAGCTGCCGACCTTGCATCGTAGAGTGGCGTTACTCTCTTGGCTTCCTCCCAAGGCGAATGCTTGGTTCAAGGCGGCGACGGTCTTGTTCATGGCGGCGATCTTCCTTGCCGTCAATGGCGTCGCCGTGCCGAGCCGTTTCCTCTCATTCTGCTTCACGCGACGCCCGACACGGCTCTGCGTGTCCAATCGACGCCGGATTACGTCGAGGTCCCAATCCTCCTGTCTCATCGCCTCCGGCTTCTCCCTGGGCGGGGGGGGGGGGGGGGCTTGCGCTTGACGCCCAGCGTATTCCCCGCCGCCTTCGTCCCCGCCGCCTTCGTCTTCGCTGCCTTCCCCTTGGGTGCCGGCGCGGCGCGAGGGTTTTTCTTTTGGCGGGAGAGATGGCGGGGGAAATGCGATTTTTGGAGACGAATTGGGGGAAGCCGTCACTTATTGCGATCGCCGTCTCATTGCCAGGCGTGGCCCGCACGTCGGAGGCCGACGTGGCGTCGCGTTTCCTTCCGTCCGGGGCCGCCCCAAGCCTCCCCAAGTTGAGGGCGTGGGCTGGGCGTGTCGGACACAAAACTGGGCCGCGCCGGACCCAATTCGCGTTTGGGCGCCGCGAGTGGGGGCGATTTTGTGTTCGCACGCCCCAAAGGCGTTTGGGCGCCGCGAGTGGAGATGCTCTAATACACTGCCATCTGCAGAATTTTGGTTCGCAGTTTTGATCTAATTTAGCGTAGTTTCTTAAGTCGTGCTTGGTCCACTGACAAAAATGCACAAAATTCTGTTTGATGATAGATGTTTTTACCAACATTTGTGCAAGTAGAATTTGGTCCCCATTTAGTTTACTACCAGAATTTGATAATAGTCATAGAATGTTTGTTTGCTTTGGTAGCTGCTTTTTCTGTACCAAATCAAACACTAACTGAATTTACCAAATTTTGGCATGCATCAGTAACAATCATCGAACCAAGCAAGTCATGTCACACCTATTCAAAACCTTGTAAGAACCTTGAGCTATGGGTCACATTCATTCCAGACAATTGAAATGATAAAACTGACATGCGTCGTCTCTTGAATTTACAAAAAAAAACTCAACTTCTGCATCCTAGGATGCACGCAATCCACATCCTCATATCTTAATCTTTAAATTTGTCAACTGAGCAAACATAACTTTGCTTCAATAGCCGAATTTTGACAGAAAATACAGCTACATTTACATGGTGCCTCCTTCTTTTTTTAACCAACTTTGAGGTGGAAGAAAGTGATCAAGCATACGACACCGACCACTTATTGACGATGAAAAGCCCGATCTCAAGAATTGACCTTATTTTTTCCTTTGTGATTAAATCAAGCAGTCATAATAGTTTTTTTTTTGGACAAAGGGATATATTAATATCGATTTTTTTTCTGTTCCAGCCGTTGTGAAGTACCTTAAAGTAATTTTCGGTTTTATAATGCATCTTTGTTGCGCACATTCGTTCTCAATGTACTCATCTGATATCCCCTTTTTACTTCACATGTATCACAATAACGCCTTGCTTGAGTAACTCTATATATGTCCGACGATATTGTTGGGTTCATTCATTTTCTCTACATGTGTCAGAATCCAGTCGGTTCAGTTTGAACTGTCATCTGAATCGTGTGAAGTATGGAGCCGTGGCTTTGAGGGAGCTCGAGGTCCTTGCTGCCATGGTCGCTCGTTGTTTCTTGTCTATGCTTGTGGACTCTGGCAGCTAAGGATGACTCCAACGGGGCGACGCAAATGGACGCGTGTTTGGTCCGTGTTTGGTCCGTTTGCGTCGTCAAAAGGACCCATGTTCGGCCCACGTCCGCCCCTTTCCGGCCACTGCCCCCAACGGGTCGACGCATTGAGTCCGTCCGGCCAGGGTTTTTGATCATTTTGATCATTTTCGGGCATGGTGGCCATAGTTTCCACGCCCCCAAAACATTACAAGTTGCGGCCATCGGCCATGTCCCCAGGTGTGCCCAAAATATTACAAATTTCGGCAACCGACCATGTTTTTCCGGCCATGTTGGGCCATAGTTCAACACAAATATGTAGAAGGGGCCGAGAATAGATCAAACCTGATCCATGTACTGCCTTTGCTTCTTCTCGTAGTAGGCCTTCTTCCTAGGGGTGAAGGTGGAGATGTCCATGTCCATGATCCTGGCCTCCTCGGCGCGTAGGGCGAGTTCAAGGTCTTTGGCCTTGAGCTCCACCTCCCTGGCCTTCACGTCGGCCTCCTTGGTCCTTGCCTCGGTCTCCTTGCCCCTGATCTCGACCTCTGCCGCCCGGGTCCGAGCGTTCTCCTCCTCTATGTCAAGCCTCTTCTTTTGCAATTCGAAGTAGACCTTCGAAGCCGCCTCTCTCTCTCGAGGTGTTCCTTTTCTCTCCTCTCTTCCCTCTTGTCACAGGTCTTATCCTTTTGGGATAGGAACCCGCTCAAAGTCTCTTGCAACGCAAGGGTCGTTGCATCGCGCTTCTGCTCGGTCTTGGAGTTGTTCTTCCCCCTTGGCCTCCCGTCCTTCTCCTTCTCCGTTGTGCCCTCTCCCTTGTCAACACCAAGATGTCCCGCTTGTCCCGCCTTCTTGAGGGAGGCGTATAGCTCCTTCCACTTCTCCTGGTCCTTGAGCTCCCGGTAGCAATGGGTCAAGGTGAAGACCTTGCCATATTGAGCCTTGAAGAGATCCAAAGCTTGCAACATTTGCTCCTTGATTCCATAGCCACTTTGCGGCGGCCGGCTTTCGATGTGCTCAACGGCGCCGCAAAACTTGCTCATTTGCTCTTGAATGTGGTTCCACCTCTTAGAGATTGAACACTCGGTCCGGTGCGTCAGAATGTTCCGGGGCGGAAGAATTCGGCCCTCGTTGTAGCGCTTGGTGAACCGGCCCCAAAATGCCGACCCTTTTTGCTCGGCCCCGACGATTTGGTTGGTTCCAACCTCGATCCACGACTCGCAAATGAGAATGTCTTCAGCGGTGGTGAACGAGGCGCCTCTTTGGCTGACCTTCTTCCTCATGGCCGCGGCGGCGGCATCGAGCTCGTTGAAGACCGGCTCATTATCGATGTTGATCACATCGGGGCCGGTCGGTAGAGTCTCATCATCCCCGGCATTGTAGTCGTCGCCGTCGTACTGGTGTTGTCGCAGACCATGTCCTGGAGGACGTCCTCCCCGTAGTAGGGGTCATCGTCCTCCTCGTAGTACCTGGGGTCACCCGGCGATGGCGTGGGCACAATGCCGAACAGGTTACGCGCGGGGGCGACCACTGGCGGGGCAGCTGCACGCGCCTCCGCAGTCTGCGGCGCGGGCGACTGTGCGACCAACGGTGTCGCAGGCGGGTTGAGAACGAGGGCAGGTACCTCGCCCGACTCGTCGGAGATAGGAGAAACCCGCGGTGGCATGGTTCCAGGGATGAACCCGTGCGCAGGAGATGGCGCGGTCGCGAGCGGTTTTGACCTTGGAGGTCGGGCCGTGGAAGCGTTGGAGCTGGCCGCGGTAGAGGAAACCCAGACCGCCGCCGCAGTCGCTACCCCAACCGCCGCCGCAGACAGGGTAAGTCCAATGAGGAGAGGGCAGCTGTCGCGGTCTTGGTCACGAGGTCGGCGTTGTCGTCGTCACCCTTTTCCCCGGCGGCGGCCCTGGCGGCGGCGTCGAGCCTGTCCTGCTTCAGTCTCCTCCGTTGGCCCCGCTTGGCCGTCTCCTTGGCCCTCTGCTCCTCCGTGAGCTCCTTCTTCACTTTCTTCAGCCGGGGAGTAAGCCCGGCGGCGTCGTCGGCCAGCTCTAGGCTCTCGGCGGCGGCGGCGGTCTTGGCGGCGGCCTTGGCGATCCTGGAGGCGGCGGCGGACATGGGGTAGGTCTGGACTGTGGATTTTGCCTCCAAAAGCGGACCAGGGGAGGACACAAAAGAGCTCCGTTTCGCGTCCGGGGCCGACGC
The DNA here is from genome assembly GCA_947311845.1 of Poa pratensis. NCBI lineage: Eukaryota > Viridiplantae > Streptophyta > Magnoliopsida > Poales > Poaceae > Poa > Poa pratensis. Next base: position 38,990,701 of record CAMZMU010000059.1, on the reverse strand, counting down.
ATCGGTGGCCCAAATTTGGGCCAGGGATGCGTCGCGGCGGACCAAAAAACGGACCGCGGTCCGTTTGCGTCGCCCCGTTGGGCCGTGTTTTTGGCCCTCGCGGACACGAACGGATGCACGCGGACTCGATGCGTCGCCCCGTTGGAGTCATCCTAACAGCATGTGCCCTTATCGCTCGATGCCTAGTTGACACCCAATACTCAGGGGTTTCTCGCTTGTGGCACACCGCCAGATTGTTGTACTTGCTACTATGTTATCTCCTACTGCCGCGACAAGATGTCAATTAACCTATCAGCTATGACAAGCACGTGCTAAGAGCATCTCTACCGGGGGCCTCCAAATGACCCCTCAAAGACCCATTGGGGGTCCGGATGCCTAGAAATGCCACCAGCGGCACCCCCCAATGCCTCGCTCCGAGCAAAATCGTGTCCGGCACCCCCGAAAGGGCCTCCAAGTTTGGAGGCCCGGGAGGCCCTCCCGGGGTGCCGGACATGGGGGCAGACATGCGCCTGACAGGGCTGGCCCGCCCTTCATACACACAGCGCGCCACGCCCGTGTTAACTTGATCTTGGCAGGAGGCCGCAGCTGCGCCGCGTTTAATGGCGAGGCGACGAGACGGTGGCTCGCCTATCAGCACGCCTCGCAATAATGCTCCGCCCGTTTCCCAGGCGGGCGCAGAGCGAAGCGACGCCTCGCAATAACGCCACGCCCGTTCCCATGGCGTAGATGGAAGCGACGCGTGCTGCAGTCGCAGCGGCTGCCCGCGGCGGCGCCCTGCACACGCGTCGTCGGCGTCAATGCGTGGCCAAGCGAACCGGTGGCCGCGTTAATGCAGGCTACCAAACCCCGCTCCTTCGGCTGCCTTTAAAATCCGGCGCGTCGCAGCCCTCCTCTCCCCACACCACCACTTCTCCCCTCTCCCAACACGCCACCAATAGATCGGCCGCCGAGCATGGCGGCCAACTGCGAGACGCCGGAGGAGCGCGAGCTCCGGCGTCATCGCGACATCCTCTCGGCGGAACGCGAGCGCCGCGGCCAGCAACGCCTCGAGCAGATGGAGGAACGCCGTCGCCGCAACGAGGAGACGGAGATGGCCAGGGCGTATCAGCGCGAGCGGTGGCTCGAAGACGCGGCCAACGCGCCTCCGTACGTCATCTCGCTGGAGACGGCGCAGCTGTGCCGCCGCCACAGCGTGCCGGTGGAGGCGTCTCTACCCGGAGGGTGGACGAGGAACGCCGTCAACGTGCCGGTGGCGCCACGGCTCAGCGGCAAGGAGCGCGGCGACTTCATCATGCGGAAGTGGCAGGCGATGCCGTACGAGTAGAAGCTCGTCCCCAAGTACTCCATCCTGGCGCCTTACTGGCACGCCGTGGTGGACGCGGAGTACGAGGCGCGCTGTGCCGGTGACTTCCTCCCTACCGGCGCGCGGGAGCCAACGCCGGAGTTGTCTGCATCAGACGACGACGACGCAGCCGAGGATAACGACGACGACCCCGAGCTGCCTGATCTACCTATAGAAACGGCAGGCCCATCTTGGTCAGCAGCGCCGCCGCCACCGGAGAAGGTGAAAGAACGAGGATGTCGCATAGAGGGGGGTGAATAGGCGTTTAAAATAATTACGGTTTAGGCTTGAATAAATGCAGAATAAAACTAGCGTTTAATTTATCAAGCACAAAACCTAAACAAGCTAGGTTCACCTATGTGCACCAACAACTTAGCTAAGCAAGATAAACAACTAAGTGATAGCAATAGATAACTTCAAGCTCGATGGCTATCACAAAGGTAAATGCATAAGTAAAGGTTTGTGTATAGAAGTAACCGCAAAGTGGACACGAGGAGATGTTTCCCGTAGTTCCTTCCCAATGGAAGTACGTCTACGTTGGAGGGGTGTGGAGCCACCTAGGCGCTCCAATAGCACGGATGTGCTCACCCTATTCTCCGTGAGCTTCACCCGTGAGGGATTGGCTCGTTCCACTATGAGGTCGACTTGAAGGCGTTGACCAAACCGATACACAAAGGTCGGGGAACTCCACAATGAGTTGGAGCCTCCCAACAATGCCTCGGACTTCCTCCGAGACTCACAAAGGCACCTAGGGTTACAAGCAACCCAAGATGCAACGAGAACCACAAAGAGTAATGATCTTCTCAAACTTCACTTCCACGTATCACCGTGGAGAACTCAAACCGATGCACCTAATGCAATGGCAAGAACACACAAAGTGCTCAAAGCAATTCACTCTCAAATCCCACCAAAGCAACTAATGCTATGGAGGAAGATGAGAGGAAGAGCAAGGAAGCAACAAATGAATCCCAAGATCTAGATCCAATATGCTCCCCTCACTTAGAGGAGAGATTGATTGGTGGTGGTGAATCTAGATCTCCTCTCTTGTTTCCCTCAAGAATGAGCAAGAATCATTGGAGGGATTGAGAGAAAGCAAGCCTTTTGGAGAACAACAAGGGAGAGCAAACTTGCAAGAAGAGTTGGGGAACCATTGAGGAAGAAGACCCCTTAAAAAGGTTCCCCACGAATCCAACCGTTGGGCAACAGAAACCCTTGCCAGTGGTAGTACCGCTGGGAAAGGCGGTACTACCGTTGGGTTCTTCATCGCAGCCTTCTGGCCAGTCAACGACTGGCCTTCAGCCTCTCCGAACCCACGTCCCCGGTACCAGTTGGTACCGCCGGTGGTACCGCTGGCGGTACCGGAAGAAAGCTCCGAACGTTCGAAACGGCGGTACCCGCGGCGGTACCGGCTGGCGGTACTACCGCTAAACCCAGCGGTACTACCGCCGCCAGGTAAAACAGCAAAAAAGGCGAACACCGAAATGGCAATATCTTTTGCATGGAAGCTCCAAATTAGGTGAAACCAATTTGGTTGGAAAGGTAACGACAAGGAGAAGGCCTACAAAAAGTGGAAATATTAAGAACCATAAATAGAGTTAAGTTGACACACATGGGAAGGTGTGTAACTTTCCTCACGGATAAGCCGATAATATTTCCAACACGAAAATGCAATAAGTTTTCCATAGTAAAACCGTTTTCGAACAACTTGGTCTTGTCATGACGAACACGACAAGCACCAAAACCTCATAAGGATAAAAGTCAAATAAGAACCAAGAAATATGATGCCAAGTATGCAAAGGTTTGAGCTCTCTCCGAACGATACGATCAAGTTACTCATTCAAGAGCCCCTCTTGAAAGTGTGGCATCTATCCTATAATCCGGTCTCTCACTAACACCATGAGACCGGCAAAATAGAAACCTATCAAGGTCATACCTTTGCTTTGCGCGATCCACTTGAGCTAGATGATGACGATCTTGATCACCTCAAGTTGGATCACCTTTCTTGATTGCGCTCCGCTTGATGAAGACTTGTGAAATGCTCCCCCATACACAATATGGGAGAGTCACTTTTAGGCACATCTTCACTTGACCATTATCTTGATGACGACCACCGCTTGACGTCATCCACCATGGGCTATATGGAACATTCCTTTTGATGCACGCCCATGGGAAGATACCTAACCCCACATAGATACTCCACACACATATATATGGGTTAGTTCACAAAGCTATATAGACAATTGCTTACCATACCATTGGATCATAAGATCCCACATGGTACAACATGTAGCTTTGTGTGTTGATCACTTGAATCCATCATTTCCACTTAGCCTTGATCAACTTTGTATCTTTTCTTCTTTCTTGATCAATGATGATGTCTTGAAGATGAGCATGAATATCCACGGTATTATATTCTTCAAGACATACTTGCAATATGCTCAAAGCAAACATTAGACCATAAGGATTGTCATTAATTACCAAAACCACACATGGGGGCACCATGCTCTTTCAGAAGGGCGCAAGCTAAAGCCGGCGAGGCTTTCGATCAGGCGGTCAGGCGTAGATGAAATCTCACCACGCGCCGGCCGCGAAACCAGAAGCCTCAGCCACGGCGATGCTTCGTTTCTAAAGGCCGTAGCCGATGGCAATAGCAGATGAAACTTTCGGCGCCGGATCATCGAGACATGCAAGTCTGTTGATGATTCCGATGCTTGGTTCGCATCTTTTTCCCCTTCGCTAGGCCATGAAGCGGCATCTCTCCTCGCCGCCGGCGCGTGTAGTGGTTGGCTAGACGCTGTAGCGTGTAGCTGGTACCGGCGTAGTTTAGGTTTAGTTTGTTAAATCTCGTTTAGATTTAAATTGTAAGTTTGTTAAATCTCGTTTAATAAAATCCGTCGCCCGCAAGGTGTTTGTTGTTTGACTGGCATGTCGGACCATTTGGGGGGGGGGGGGGGGGCTTGGGGTGCGCCGCTGTGGGCGCGGTCAAAAACGTGGGCGGACGCGAATTTGGAGGCCCCCGGTGAAGATGCTCTAACACACAACAATATAGCAAAAAGTAGGCACTACAGCAAAATCGAGCGAAGAACAAAATGATTTAAGAACGCGGCTTGGTTATCGGTTGAGTTAGCTGATGGTTGACCATCCTGTATGGCACAAATGTGTGTAACATGCTAAAAAAAATGTGATACAGGAGAGCAACGAAGAAAACACATGTGTAGAGTAGTCTGTTGTACCTGAATTGCCAAAAAGTGCCATTACTAGCGGGCAGCAGCTACAACACTGCCGCAATCACTCTAGGTTTTGTCTCCGCTGATGGACAATCCACATATCTGTACAGCTCGTGCCCTTTTTATCTTGACGCCTAGCTGACAACCAGTACTGCTTCCATGTGGTCGGTTGCTATATTATCTCTCACACATCTGGAGCAGCCGGTGGAGGAACCAAGAGCTGAAGAGCATCTACTGGACGACAAAGTATCGTACAACTTTGTGATTAGTATGCGACTTGTAACTCAGATCAGCTAGCTGATGGTTGACCATCTTAACTGGGCCAAATTTTTGATTCATCTCATTCCCAACAATTGTCAACACTAAACCATTCATGCCGCTCATCACCGTCCGGTCCGTCCCCCACCCCCATTTTTCTTTCCATGGCAAATGAAGGGGACATAGGAAAGTTACTTCAGGTGTAGGTTTCATATATATGGAGGGTGGTGTAGTGTGACGTACTGTCATGGGACTTTAGTTCCTCACCAACAAGCATGAACGGTTGTTTTATGTCGTAAATAAATCTTGAAGTTACCATGTACTGGTAGAAAGTGTGTACAAATACAAATGAAATCTGGTTATTTATTCAGCGAGGTTAATATTATACTCATATAGTGCCGAATTAGATCAGAATCATGTACATACAAAATCCACGGTCATGATTTATGAACATTGCAAGTCATCCACATATTTTCTCCCATGATTCCGATGCCCAAATAATTAAATGCCACACCCATTCATTTCCCTGCAAGAATATGAAACTTCCAAACCTTGAGATATGAGTCATTTGTCCTAAATTAATCAAAATTACTTTTTATATAATAGAAAACTATCTTTTCTCAATTCTGCAACCTAGGATACACATAACCCATATCATCATATCGCAATTGATTAATTTTGTTAACTAGACAAACATGATGACTTTTCCGCAGCCAATTTTTGAGGATTAATACTACACTTGCATGATGCCTTCATCTTTACATAACAAACCTTGAGGTGGAAGAATGCTCAGAGAACAAGCCAGTTAACCATTTGTCGTTGAGGACAAGCTTGATCTCGAGAATTGACCTAACTTTTCGCCTAAGATTATGATCATGCGGTCATACTACTTTCAGATACTAGGTAGTGGCACATCATGATTTTGTTGTCCATTTCAGCCGTTTTTAAGTACTACTTTTCAATTTATCATTAATCTTTTCTGCTCAAATTATTTTCCATTTTTTCCATATGATCCCCATTGATGCACTGTCGCAACAGGCATTTACCATGCCATGCAAAAGAGCCAAGGGTGCTCAAAGATAGCCTAATGGCGAGTGGGTTCGGGGTGGGGGGGGGGGGGTGGGAATGTTAGGTCGATCTCCAGCTGTGCGAGCCCAACGGCCGCACAACCCTGATCCCACGCCCTGATCGGGGCCGTCCAACCGAACCTCTGGTTGGTGGGCCCCTGTGGCCTGCGCTATATAAAGAGGTGGGGGTCAGCTGCACAAGACACGAGGTTAGTCGTGCTCCACCGCCCCACCGATGCACCCATCCGATCTAGGGTTTTGCGTAGTGCCCACGGGAAGCTCCACCACCGCCGCCACCTACACTCTACAATCACCGCCGCCGTCCACCATGGGCGGCATCTCGAGTGCCCCAAACCACGGAGGAGGTACACGTTTCCTCTCCTCCTATCCTTCTACCGAAATTGAAGATTCTAGGATTCTAACAATGGTATCAGAGCACATCTAGATCCTAGATTTATTTTCGGTAGCAATTGAAAAGCAAAATCAAAAAGAAAATTCCCCACCCGAAGAACCCTAACCCTGGAGGGGCAAAGAACTCACCTGTGAAGCCTCGGGCTCACCGGCAAAGCAGCGCCGCCGTCGTGGCCACGCCTGCCCCTCTCGATCTCGATGCGCACCTTCGGGGGCATCCGGGAAGAAGGGCTCGGAAGTGGGGGGGGCACGCCTCTGCCACAGCCGAAAGAAAAGATCCCCTTCGGGCAAAGGGCACCACCGCCAAACCGCTCGACGGCGGCGCGCTCACCGCAAGGGGAACGCGCGACCGGCGAGGGGGATGGCAACGGCGCCACTCCGGCGTGCGCCACTCACCACGGTGGGGCGTGCGGCCGGGCACAGCAGCGCAGCAAAGAAAAGAAAAGGAAAAGGGGAAGCACGCGACGCGCGCGGCGCGGCCGTCTCGCGGCCGTCTCCGGCAAGGTTCGGGAGCGGCGCGTCCGTCTCCGGTGCGCGACAGCGTGGGCAAGGCAGAGGAAAGGAGAGGGAAAAAGAGGAGACGCGAGGCGGCGCATGGCGCACGCGGCGGTTGTCTCCGCCGCACGGCGCGGCCGTCTCCAGCACGGCCACCGGCGCGCCGCCGGGCCGGTGCGATTTTCCGCCGCCGGACCACGGGAGGATAGAGGTGAGCTGCGGGAGAGAAAATGAATTTTAGGGTTTGACCGATTCGGGGGCTGGTTTTGTTTCTCCGATATGGATGGAGGACCGTCCGATCTGATGGACGGCCAAGATCGGCTGGGCGGTAACCCTAACGCGCAGATGGGCCAGTGGGCCAAAAGTGGACAGGGCCGTGGTTGTGTCCCCAGCACCTACATCGCCGCGGGCGACGAATAGAAAAAGCGGCCGTTGGGCCGGGCCGCAGCACAGGCCGAGTTTTTTCTGTTATTTCTTTTAACAGAGCAAAGTTTTGATGTTTTTTATCTAGTTTTTGGATAAATTTCATATAGTTTTGAGTTCTATTCAAATTGATCCAACGAAATATTTGTTTAGAAGAAAAGTTACAGAAATGTTTCTGAAAAGTATAAAAGTTTATGAATTTTTATTCATAATTTCCGCTGCAAATAGTTAAAAGTAATTGCATAAAAGCAATAAAGTGAGAATAAAAGCATGATAAAGTGATATTTATGATGATTATGATTTTGTTATTAATTGACCAACGTTGTTAATAGCATTATCATGATTTAAAGTGAGAATAAAAGCGTGATAAAGTGATATTTATGATAATATGATTCTGTTATTAATTGACCAACGTTGTTAATAGCATTATCATGATTTAAAGTGAGAATTAAAAGCTTGATTAAAGTGATATTAAAGATGATTATGATTCTGTTATTAAATGACCAACGTTGTTAATAGCATGATCATGATTTGTTTATTATGTGTTAAAATGTGCATTTATTTCTTTTATTGCCCAACGGTGATATAGTTTTAATTGCACAAACAGTGACACAAATAGTTGTGAAAAGTATAAAGTTCATGAATTTTATTCATGTTTTTCCGCTGCAAATATATAAAAGTGCTCTTAAAGTGTAAATAGAAATAAAGAAAGAATTAAATTACAAGAGCATGTTAAAAGGAATTATTGAAACAATTATGGTTTTGTTATTATTATGACCAACGTCGTTAATAACATAATCATGATTTGTTATTGTTTTATGTGCTTTTATTGCTATTTTCTGCCCAACGGTGATGTAGTTTTAAATTGCGCAAACAGTTGCATATTTTAATTTCGACCAACGTTGGATTTTTATATGCAATTGTTGTCTAACTTAATTGTGGTTTTAAGGAGGGTACTACTTGATGAGCTGCATCAAGGATGTCCCTACGCTCAGAGGTGACAACTACTCCAAATGGAGAAAGAAAGTGTATTTGGCCTTTTTTGTGCTGAGGTCGACTGGGTTGTGGAGACTCCACAACCAGTTAAGACTATAGAGTCACTCAGAGACGAAAAGGATGATGATAGTATTTGGAAAAGAAAGAAGAGGGACTATGCTCCGCTGGAGATGTCTTACACCCTCGAAAACATAAAGTGGCTAACCGCCAATATAAAGTGCATGGCATTTATAAAGAATACAATTGAGCAAGCTATTGTCTGCTCAATTGTAAAGTGTACATCGAAATGAGTTCCTTGAAAAGATAAAGGACCAGTTCACTGGTTCTTCAAAGAAAAGTACACTGCTATTTTGGACATGGCAAGAGTGTCATATGGTGTAATAATGATCATGTGGGTGTTGCATTACTCCACAATGAGCTTTATTTATTATTTTCATGTGAAAAGTGCATTTCAGTGTGCAAAGTGAATAAGCATGTTTCCTCGGGATAACGAACAAAAGAAAAGAAAGCGAACTCATGACTCGTCAAATTATGGCACTGTTGATTAGGCCATATTTCGAGGGGAAGAATAGAAAGCCTCGTTAAAAATGATATTCTTCCTCCGTTAGAGTTCTCAGATATCGAACAATGCATAGATTGCATAAAAGGAAAATACGTAAAACAAATTAAAAAGGGTGCAAACCGAAGCACAGCGACACTAGAAATTATTCACACTGATATATGTGGACCATTTCCGGTGAAAAGTGTGGATGGTTATGACTCGTTCATAACGTTCACAGATGATTACTCCCGATATGGTTATATTTATCCAATTAAAGAAAGATCTGAAGCATTGGATAAATTTAAAATATTCAAAGCTGAAGTTGAAAATCAACATGATAAAAGAATTAAAATAGTCAGGTCCGACCGTGGGGGGGAGTACTACGGTCGGCACACTCCATATGGTCAAGTACCTGGACCTTTTGCAAGGTTTTTACAGGAAAATGGAATAGTCGCCCAGTATTCTATGCCGGGCGAACCACAGCAAAATGGAGTAGCTGAAAGGCGTAACCGTACTCTTATGGATATGGTGCGCAGTATGATGAGTTATTCCACACTGCCATTGGGATTATGGATGGAGGCGTTAAAAACCGCCATTCACATTCTCAACAGAGTACCAAGTAAGTCGGTGCCCAAAACACCGTACGAGTTGTGGACAGGGAAAGTTCCTTCTCTACGCCACTTGAAAGTCTGGGGGAGCCCAGCTGAGGCAAAAGTTTTTAATCCCACATTGCAAAGTTAGACCCCAAAACAGTAACTTGCCATTTCATTGGCTATCCTGATAGATCAAAAGGTTATCGTTTCTACTGTGCAGACAGATACACAAAGTTTGTAGAAACGAGACACGCGGTCTTCTTGGAGGACGAAATGATGAGGGGGAGCATGGTAGGCCGGAAAATTGATCTTGAGGAGAAGAGGGTGTGTGCACCTTTTCCGATGATCCATGAGCCATTTTTCGCCCTACCTGTTGTACCTGCACCGATAATCCCAGAGGTTGTGGTGCAAGCACCTGTTGTAACTCCACCCGTGACCACAACGAGGCAAGATTCGGAACCTGTCCGTCAGGAGCCGACTCGACCCGTTGTTGAGCATGAAAGGGAGCGACGACAGCCACATTTAGAAGAAGAGTCGCACGTTGAGACACATGATGTGCCAGAGAATGAGACTCTCAGAAGGTCTAAAAGAGCTAGGAAATCAGCTATTTCTAGTGATTATAAAGTTTATAATACAGAAACAGTTCATATGGAAGAAGATCCCACTTCATATGAAGAAGCCATGAGAAGCGTTCACTCTTCGAAGTGGCTGGAAGCCATGGAAGACGAGATGAAATCGATGAGTTCTAACAATGTTTGGGACTTAGAGGAAATTCCTAAAGGAGCCAAAACAGTAGGCTGCAAATGGGTCTACAAAACAAAGTATGACTCCAATGGAACGTAGAAAAGTATAAAGCGCGACTTGTGGCAAAAGGCTTTACGCAAAGAGAAGGGGTAGATTACAATGAGACATTTTCTCCGGTCTCATGTAAGGATTCCTTCAGAATCATCATGGCACTAGTTGCGCATTTTGATTTAGAGTTGCATCAAATGGATGTAAAGACGGCATTTCTAAATGGAGATTTAGAAGAAATGTTTACATGAAACAACCCACGGGTTTTTTCATGGAGGGGAAGGAACATATGGGATGCCGCTAAAGAAATCCATTTATGGGTTAAAGCAAGCCTCTAGACAGTGGTATTTAAAGTTCAATAATACAATTAAAAGTTTTGGATTTAAAGAGAATGTTGAGGACAACTGCATTTATGCAAAGTTTAAAAGTGGGAAATATATTTTCCTAATTCTGTATGTGGATGATATTCTGCTTGCGAGCAATGATGTCAGTCTGCTACTAGAAACAAAGAAGTTCTTGTCCTCAAATTTTGATATGAAAGATCTTGGTGAAGCTTCATATGTTTTGGGCATAGAAATTCACCGGGATAGAAAGAATGGAGTGCTAGGACTATCACAAAAGGCATATTTAGAAAAGGTTCTAAAGAAGTATATATGCATAAAAGTAGTACCTCACCTGCTCCTATAGTCAAGGGCGACAGTTTTGGGAAATTTCAATGTCCCAAGAACCAATATGAGATCGATCGAATGAAAGCAGTACCATATGCTTCGGCTGTTGGAAGCTTACAGTATGCACAAGTGTGCACTCGCCCTGACTTAGCTTTTATCACCGGGTACTCGGTAGATATCAAGAAAATCCAGGCCAGAGCACTGGAATATGGTAAAGAAAGCATTGCGTTATGTGCAAGGCGCAAAAGACCTCATGCTAACATATAGAAGATCTGATTCCCTAGAGATAAGAGGGTATTCAGACGCAGATTTTGCGGGAGATAGAGATGATAGAAAATCCACGTCAGGATACGTGTTCACTCTCGCTGGAGCTCCAAACAGACAATAGTTGCATCATGTATGCAGAATTTATAGCAGCTTATGAGGCCACAAGGCAGGTGATATGGTCAAAGAAGTTGATACCCGACTTGAAAGTGGTAGATTGTATTGACAAACCACTAAAGATGTACTGTGACAACCAGCCCGCAGTATTCTATACTCACAACAACAAGTCGAGTAAAGCTATCAAACCAATAGAGATAAAGTATTATGTTGTGAAAGGTAAAATCCAGAATCAAACTATAAGTCTCGAGCATATAAGGACAAAGGATATGCTTGCGGATCCGCTTACGAAAGGCTTACCACCCAGCGTGTTCATGGAACACGCAGTCGACATGGGTTTAATGGAAAGCCTATGATTCCTGGATTACAGAGGCCCAAAAGTAAAAGAATTTGTTTCAAAACAGAGAGGTATATTGTAGCTGTCTGATTCTATCGGCAATTGAGCTGTGACGATGAAACATGCTCTATGTACTGATCTGCGATGAAACGAGTAGAGTATAAAGTATAAAGTTAAAAGTAAAAGTTGAGATCTAGGGGGAGAATGTTAGGTCGATCTCCAACTGTGCGAGCCCAACGGCCGCACAACCCTGATCCCACGCCCTGATCGGGGGCGTCCAACCGAACCTCTGGTTGGTGGGCCCCTGTGGCCTGCGCTATATAAAGAGGTGGGGGTCGGCTGCACAAGACACGAGGTTAGTCGTGCTCCACCGCCCCACCGATGCACCCATCCGATCTAGGGTTTTGCGCAGTGCCCACGGGAAGCTCCACCACCGCCGCCACCTACACTCTGCAATCACCGCCGCCACCTACACTCTGCAATCTCGAGTGCCCCAAACCACGGAGGAGGTACACGTTTTCCTCTCCTCCTATCCTTCTACCGAAATTGAAGATTCTAGTTCTAACAGGGAATGCACCACATGTCCATACAATCATTTGCTAGTCATGTATCACAGCATGTGCAATAGTGTGTTGTTAATTGTTTGTACAATATACCATGTATCATTTTTAGGGAGGTAAGGAAAACAAGAGAGACAGAAACAACTAGTTGTCTCCATGCCCAATGTTGTGATATCAATCATCAAGGACGATGGAAGAGCTTGGATTGTGGCGAGGGCAAAGCACGTGGCCCAGGTGGTGCCTAGTTTTGGCTCCTTGCGTTTCTTTCTATGATGTAATGCCTTTTATTTTCTTGGGTCACCCCTGTTTCCTCCTTGTTAATCAATGAAATGTCAGAGCTCTTACCCGTTAAAACTTAAAATTGGTTGTGATTTTACACCCATATCACTGAAGGTATTTATGCTTTATAAGAATGTGGTCAATACCTTAATTACACACACAATATCGATATCGTAACCTTGTGTAGTGATTTTTCAGCAAAGCGGTAAAGTAAGATAACAAGTTATACCATGATGCAACACACATATACTTGGGATGTAAATAATTAGTTATTCTATAGCAACATACGTGTATTTAGCTAATCTAGAGAAAACACATGTGTAGAATGTACACGGCCGAAATGGCAAACAAATAGTTTGCAAGAGTGCGGCCAGATATGCTATATATGGGCATGTTTGGTTCACGTTTTCACTCATGCAGCTTTTACGTTACCCTAGGGCCAGCCTGGTCCATGAAGAACTCAACCAAACACCGATGAAAAGTAAGAGCTTGTAAAAAAGTAGGTGGGTTGATAGATTTGCACGCACTTTGGTTGTGGCGGCGTGTTGCATGTGTTGTGAGATAGACATGCAAGATTCCCTAAGACTTTGCATGTCTCGTGTTCTGCTCCGCCTGCATGAGAAACTGCATGCGAGGGAACGGTCGATTTAGACGTTTCTTTTGGGGCAGGCTGCTTTAAGCATCGTGCTGGCACAAACATGAAAGCTCGTAGTTAACCAAACACAGTGTAGACTAAAAGATTTCATTTTGCATCACTCTACCAACTTATACCAACTTTACTACAAGCTCACCAACTTTACTACCTGAACCAAACACCCTCCGCTCGCGAACCTGCGCCACGATATACCCGACGCGGAGTCGCTGACCAACCAAACCCAACACAACAGCACGGCGGACAGCACAACCACCTCCGACCGCACCAACTATCCGCGGACAGCCAGATAGAAACGCCAATAGACAGCTCGGCCGGCGCCCACCAAACAGTCCCAAAATAACCCCCACAAATCCACGCCATTTAATTCCCACCGAAGCCCGGCCGCCGCGTCGCCTGCCTGCCTCGCCACCGCCGTCAGTACCACCACCGACGAGGTCCACCGGAGCGATGGGCCGGAAGCGCGCGCTGCTGGTGGGGATCAACTACCCGGGCACCAAGGCGGAGCTCAAGGGCTGCCACAACGACGTGGCCCGCATGCGCCGCTGCCTCGTCGACCGCTTCGGCTTCGACGACGACGGCGCCGGCATCCGCGTCCTCGACGACGCAGACCCGGCCGCGCCGCAGCCCACGGGGCCAACATCCGCCGGGAGCTCGCGCGCCTCGTCGCCGACGCGCGCCCAGGGGACTCCCTCTTCTTCCACTACAGCGGACACGGCACGCGCCTGCCGGCCGAGACCGGACAGGACGACGACACCGGCTACGACGAGTGCATCGTGCCCTCCGACATGAACCTCATCACTGGTGTGTGATCCGAAACCGCCCCTCTTGTTTTGTTTCGTGCCGTGTCGCTTATTTTGTCGCTGTTCTGTTCTGCCTTTGAACTAGTCAGGCAGTGGGGATCGAATGGTTGGTGAGATCTGAGAAGGGCCTCTATTTGATTGCCAAGTTTACGACATACTCCAGTAGTAGGTGGACTGGTTTGGAGGTGACTGTGATTTCAGATAGCACATTGTGGTGGTAAATTCAGTTCATGATCAGATTAGCTGTCGGACAACTGAACTTTCATTTAGCGCAGAAATTTTAGACATGCAATCCACTGGGTTAGGCAAATAGTATTGCTGCCATACACTGAAAAAAATGCACAAAATTCATGTTTGATGCTAGATGTTTTTACCAACAACATTAGTGCAAGTATAATTTGGCCCCCATTTAGTTTGCTTCGAGAATTTTATAGTAGTCATGGAATGTTGGTTTGCTTTGGTAGCTGTTTTTTCTGTACCAAATCAAACACTAGTTGAATTTACCAAATTTTGGCATGTACCGATAACAATCATCAAACCAAGCAAGTCATGTCTCCCTTGAATTGATTTAGTTTTAGGCGTGCAGAGGTAGCAACTTATTTCAGATCTATAGCGGAACGGCCCGATCATTCGAACTGAAACACAAGTAGGAGACCTCAAATTTAAACAAAAAAAAAATTGCTCAGTAAGATATGTGCTTCTGCAACCAGGCCATATCTGAATTTCCCACTTGTTGGCCTGTTTCATAGCATTTTTATTGCAACAGGATGCTGTGTGCTTGCTTCAACTATTAAGGTAACCGATACATAGATATAGAACAGTTAACAACTAACATATCTTGCATCTCTTAATCTTGACAAAAATACCTCATCTTGCATCTCGTCCTGTCAATGTCTTTCTAATTTTCTCCTCTGCACTGCAGACCAAGATTTCACAGAGCTTGTGCAGAAAGTCCCTGATGGCTGCCTGTTCACCATAGTCTCTGACTCCTGCCACAGCGGCGGCCTACTTGACAAAGCCAAGGAGCAGATTGGGCACAGCACAAGGTTGAACCAGGCCCAGCAAGGTAAACGGGAAGAGCGGTCTGATTCAGGCTCCGGCTTCCGTTCGTTCCTCAAACAGACCGCCCGGGACGTGCTGGAGTCGAAAGGAGTTCACATCCCTCACCGTAGCCGCTCACAGAGCAGCCACGACGACAGTGAGGCTGAGGAACCCTCAGTCACAGATGGCCACACCAAGAACCGGTCGCTGCCCCTCTCGACATTCATCGAGATGCTCAAGGAGCAGACCGGGAAGGACGACATCGAGGTGGGCTCGATCCGTATGACTCTGTTCGGCCTCTTCGGTGATGACGCCAGCCCCAAGATCAAGAAGTTCATGAAGGTGATGCTAAACAAGCTACAGCAGGGCCAGCAGGGTGGCGGCGTGGTGGGCTTCGTGGGCACGCTAGCGCAGGAGCTGCTGAAGGCCAAGCTGCAGGGCAAGCAGGAGGACCTAAAGCCGGCCATGGAGCAAGAGGTGCACAGCGTGGAGGAGGTGTACGCCGGGACGACGGCGAGGGTGCCCAGCAACGGCGTCCTGATCAGTGGGTGCCAGACCGACCAGACCTCGGCGGACGCGACCACGGCGAAAGGCTTGTCCTATGGCGCGCTCAGCAATGCCATCCAGGCCATCCTCGCGGAAGAGAAGCGGGGAAGGTGACGAACAAGGACCTCGTGCTGAAGGCGCGGGAGCTGCTGTCCAAGCAGGGGTACAAGCAGCAGCCTGGGCTCTACTGCAGCGACAAGCACACTGAAGTGGCTTTCATATGTTGAGAGCATGAAACTTTAGCTGTCTTTGTCCATTGATGGGAGAACTTTACTCTTTCTCCTCGTGTGTCGGATGATGCTGCCTGTGGGTTTGGAACTTGGAAGCCTGGACGATATGTCTTGCTGAGAATGGACTCTTTGATGTTTCAGCACCGAATAACATTCACATGCTCCGAGGTTATACTTAACTACACAGACCATAGATCATTACCCCATGGCCCATGCTGTCTCAGAAGCTGAAATATATCAAGTCACTGGGCAACAGATAGAGTCGTTGTCCATTTCCACCATCTCTAAGCCTGCCTTTTGCATTATTTGTTAGTGGCAACTGCGAGAATATGGGATCTGTTGCCAAGACAGACATAGCTGAAGCTGACGGAATGATTGGGGCCACGAAAGACTAGCACTGGCAGCGCTGATCACCTCGAGCGAGAGCACTCAGCTCAGCAGAGCTCCACCAACCCACCACCTAGCCAACCGCGTTCCCACCACAGAGCACGCCACCCCACCTAGCCAACCGCGTCCCGGCCTCCTGGCAGCTGCCGCCGGTCTCCGCCCACCGAAAGCGCGCAGCGTCGCCGGCGGCGACGATGGGCCGGAAGCGCGCGGTGCTGGTTGGCATCAACTACCCGGGCACGGAGGGGGAGCTCAAGGGCTGCCTCAACGACGTGGCCCGCATGTGCCGGTGCCTCGTCGATCGCTTCGGCTTTGACGATGCCGACATCCGCATCCTCGCCGACGCCGACCCGTCCACGCCGCAGCCCACAGGCGCCAACATCCGGCTGGAGCTCGAGCGGCTCGTCGGGGCAGCGCGGCCAGGGGACGCCCTCTTCTTCCACTACAGCGGCCACGGGCTGCAGCTGCCGGCCGAGACCGGCCAGGATGACGACACCGGCTACGACGAGTGCATCGTGCCCTGCGACACCAATCTCATCAAAGGTTAAGGTGGCAATTAAGAGCATGTAGGAGGATCACGTATTCACGTGTGATGTTCTTATTCTAACAGACGTAATTCAGATTATCAAATATAGTACGACTTAGCTTACAAGTGTCTGACAAGTGACAGTCAACTACTTCATGTACGCGCTGCAGACCAAGATTTCACGGAGCTGGTGTGGAAGGTCCCCGATGGCTGCCTCTTCACCATGGTGTCTGATTCATGCCACAGCGGCGGCCTCATCGACAAGACCAAGGAGCAGATCGGGAACAGCACCAAGCAGAGCAAGGCCCAGCAGCGGCAGCGGCCACCTTCCGCCGGCGCCAACCTGTGCGCCTCGCTCATCGGGGCCGTCCAGGGCGCGTTCGAGTGTATCGGCATCCGCCTCCCTCGCCGTGCACACAAGCAGCAGAGCGGCGAGCAGGCCGAGTCGCCGGCCACGCATGCCGGCACCGTCACGAGCCGGTCGCTGCCTCTGTCGACGTACATCAGGATGCTCAAGGAGCAGACCGGGAAGGACGACGTCGGAGTGGGCTCGATACGGACGACGCTGTTCCACCACTTCGGCGACGATGCCACGCCCAAGATCAAGAAGTTCGTCAAGGCCATGGTGGGCGGCAAGCTCCAGCACGGTTCTGACCAGGTCACCGCCACCGCCGCCACGGGCACGGAGCTGACGCTGAACGCTAAGCTGGGCGACCACGAAGGCGTGGACCAGGCCGACGCTCTCGGGCCAGCCATGGAGCAGGACGTGCGGAGCGTTGAGGAGGCGTACGCCGGGGTCGCGGCGAGGGCGCCGCCACGGAACGGCGTCCTGATCAGCGGGTGCCAGACGGACGAGAGCTCGGCAGACCTGACCACGGCGGATGGCGCGTCCTACGGCGCGCTCAGCAACGCCATCCAGGCCGTCCTCGCGGAGGAGAGGCGCGGGGTGGTGGTGACCAACAGGGAGCTCGTGCTGAGGGCGCGCGGGTTGCTGTCCAAGCAGGGGTACGTCCAGCAGCCTGGCCTCTACTGCAGCGATGAGCATGCTGATGCTGCCTTCATCTGCTGATTTGCTGGAGCATGAGTTTGCCGTGCCGGTGGATGGGGAAATTCTCCTGTCCCGTTTGCCAACTGTGCAGCGGTTCAAATTTTCAGTTTTGCCAAGTTTGGACCACCGGCGAGATGACCGGGATCTCGCTAGTTTGAGTGATTTTGGACCTTTAATCAGGAGTCCAGGACTGCTTAAATTTGGCTGAAACCCAATCAACATTTTGAGAAAATTTAGAAAAAGATAGTCTGCTTGAATGTGGTTTCAGGTTTGTATCATCTCATATAAGATTTTCGGATAAAACTATAGACATTTTGGTACCTACTACTGATTCTAAAAATAAATGTGGGATCTATGAACTTGCAGCCATGTTTAAATCCAGCTTTGACTATTAGTCGTTGACAGTGCAAACATGCCCGTACGGGAGGGAAAAACTTTTGGTCAAAACCTTTGGCAGGACCCAAATTTTACCCCAAAAGTTAATCGAGTCACATAGAATAATTTAATTTTCTACTCAGAAAGTGGCTCGAAGGGTAAGAAAGATAATCTATCCATGTTTGCTATGGGGGTATTCAAGAACGCAAACAATTATGTGTGGAGATAAACAATGCTATGGGTAGCTTCTGCTGGGGTGATTCTGATGACCCGAAGAAAATGCACTGGTTTGCATGGTGGCGAATGTGTATTTCTAAAAAGATGGGAGGTATGAGTTCCTGTGATCTTCATTCTTTCAATATAGCAATGTTAGCAAAACAAATTTGGAGGCTTTATAGAATCCGGAATCGCTATGTGCGCGGGTGTTACTGGCAAAGTATCACCCTAATGGTGATTTGCTAACAGCTGGCCCAAGCAGGGGTTCGTCTTTCAGTTGGCAAAGCATCCTTGCAGGTTCACAGACGTTTAGACGTGCTTGGTGAGTTGACTCGGGTACTCGAATAAATATTTGGGAGGGACCACTGGTTCCTAAATAGCCATACAGGAAAGATCATGACTACTCACAGTCATATCTTGCTACGTACTGTAGATGAGTGATCCCTAGTCTCTTAGGTTGGATGAAGACTTGATCTGTGAGAATTTCCTAGAGGTGGATGGAGAGAGAATATTAAGTATTTGAGTAAAACGCACATGGAGTCTACCAAGTTGCATGGTTGGAGCGTTTTGGTCACGAACTGGGAAAATGCAAACTTTTGGTCACGAAGTTGTGTAAATGTGGGACGTTAGTCATTCCGTCAGTCCCACCGTTAAAATGCTGACGTGGACACTGATTTTTTACGAAAAAGACCTTAACCTTCTGGAAAATCACATTCGCACCCGAGCTCATATGCTACAGTGATTTTCGGGAAAATAAAAAAAATAGTAAAACTTTTCAAAAAAATTCGAAAAAAATCACAGGCAAACATGAGTATGGTACGCACACCCGTGATGTTTTTCGGATTTTTTTGAAAAGTTTTACTATTTTTTTATTTTCCCGAAAATCACAGATCCAAAAATTTGAATTTTCAGATCTGTGATTTTCGGGAAAATAAAAAAAATAGTAAATTTTTTCAAAAAAATCCGAAACAAATCACAGGTGTGCGTACCATACTCATGTTTGCCTGTGATTGTTTCCAGATTTTTTTGAAAAGTTTTACTATTTTTTTATTTTCCCGAAAATCACTGTAGCATATGAGCTCGGGTGCGAATGTGATTTTCCAGAAGGTTAAGGTCTTTTTCGTAAAAAATCAGTGTCCACGTCAGCATTTTAACGGTGGGACTGACGGAATGACTAACGTCCCACATTTACACAACTTCGTGACCAAAAGTTTGCATTTTCCCAGTTCGTGACCAAAACGCTCCAACCATGCAACTTGGTAGACTCCACGTGCGTTTTACTCTAAGTATTTCCCTTAGTGAACAATTTTCTTAAGATTTTGTTGCTTGACATCGTACAAAATCTTATACTTTCTCGGTACTGTCTGCTTGTGGGAACATCAATTTGGTGCCAAAACAAGGAGAGTTGATGGACAGGGTTCCTCGAGGATAAATCTAGTTTGGGACAAGCTGTGGAAATTGCAAGTACCAAGTAAGGTTAATTTTTTTAATCTGGAAAGCTCTTCATGGTGTTGTTCCTTTTATGACAATTCTCCCTACTAGACATATAAAAGTACATCAACAATGCCTTGCCAATAGGCCCTGAAGATATGAAGCATCTCATGTTTTCATGTACAAGGGCCCGTGAGGTTTGGACAGAGCTTGGTGTTTTGCATATAATTGAGAAAGATTTGGCTCTTGGTTGGGGTGTACAGGAGAAGCAGACAAAGAGATAAACTCTTGTTTGGAATGTACGTGGATGATTTAGTTTTCACCGGAGGAAGTACTAGAGATGTTGAAGCCACTCTTTCCCATATATCATACTATGTGCAAGAGAAGCTGACAAGAAGATAGACTCTTAGTTGCATTGATGATTTAATCATCACCAGAAGGAGTACTAGAGAGATTAAAGCCTTCAAATATTTAGATGAAAAAGTTGTTTAGCATGAGCGACCTTGGCTTGCGCAGCTGTTACCTTGGTATTGTAGTGCGTCAAAACTCTAGCACATTTTTTTTGTGTCAATCGGACATATGCAACGAAGGTGCTGGAAAAGTGTGGGATAAAATATCGTAACCCAGCTCTAATAACATTGTTTAATACACATGGATCCACGGGCGAAGTTGAACAAAGAGAGCTCAAATCCTCTTGTGGACAATACTCATACCGAGACACCGTGGGCGATCTTAGCTAATTGATCGATACACGACCAAATATAGCTCACTCCGTTTTGATTCTGAGTCAGTTCATGGAGAAACCGACTGCCGAATATCTTGCTGCTGTGAAGCGGGTGTTGCTGTATGTTAAAGAGACATTTGATCATGGATGCATGTATAAGAAAGGCGAAGAAGGTATGGAGCTTCATGGTTACTCAGACAACGACATGGCAGGTAATATAGATAACCGGAAAAGCAGTGGCGGCGCCAGTAGGGGGTCGAGGGTGGTCGGTCGACCCGGCTCAGATTTGGCGGAAAAAAAATCAGATGGCAGAAAAGAAAAGTCACCGAGTGACCGAGTCGAATCCGTCCGTGACCTGCCCAGCGCCCTACTCCTCTCTCGCCTCTGCCCGCCCCGCTCGATCTCCTGCCCAGCGCCGCCACCCGCCGCCCGGCCAGGCCGCGTCGCGCCCCCGCCGGCGCTGGCCCCGAAGAATCCCTCCTTCTCGGAGTCGAGCTCGCTGATGCCCTTCTCCCGGTCCACCCCCTCTCCCGCCGCCGCCGCCCTGTCGCCTCTCCTCGCCAGCCGCCACGTTTTTCCTCTCCCCAACCGGAACCTAGCCTGGGCTGCCCACCACGAACCCGTTCCCCTTCATGGAGGGCCGGCGCAGCTGCAGGAGGCAGAGGCGCTGCCTCCACAGATCGACCTCCGCCACCTACCCGACCTCCTCATCACGTCCGTGCGCAGCAGGCGGCAGCTCCGTGCTGCGCCCCTCTCCGTGTGCAGATCTGAAGCAGAGGGAAACATGGGCAGAGGAGGCGGCAGTGGAAGCGGAAGCGGCAGCAGATTCACGACCAGTCTGCGACCGGAGAAGGTAATCCTTTGAATCGTTTTTTGTAGGTCTTGTTCGATCCATCAGATGCATGTCTTGTCTTGTGATCGTTTTATACCATTGCTTTCTTCCTTTGTTTGTACATGAACAGATGCTTACGTATGTGTATTAGGTCATGTAAAATCTGTAACAGGTGATCTATCAATCCGTGCACAAGTATGTGGTATAGATAATTTTTTGGTTGACAAATTTTCATGTGGAAAAAGAAGAATGGTTGCTTTTGAGTCTAGTGTGGAGAAGGATGCTACATATTGTTTCCATTGTTTTTTTTCTCCAAATCTTCAAGCAATAGTTCACACTTTGGATATGATGTTTTCATAAAGACGGGGTTTAGAAATTGGAAGAAAACATCGAAAAATTTCAAGTCTCATGTAGGTGGACCAAATATCATTCACAACAATGGAAGAAATAGTTGTGAAGATTTCAGCAATAAATGCAAGAAATAGTCTTGTGCTTGATGAAATATTTAAATTGAATCTGTTTGGACCTTTCTTGTGTTGAATACACTTGGTTTTCTGCCTAAATTTTTTTAGACCTTATTTATTCGACCCGGCTCAGTTCAATTCCTGGCTCCGCCACTGTCGAAAAGTAACTTGGGATGGTATTCTATCTCGGCACCAACTCGATCAGATGGGGCTCTAAAAAAGAAGAAGGTGGTGGCACTCTCCTGTCTCCTCCTCCTCCAAGGCGGAGTACATTGCAGCCAGCGCCATGCCAAGGGGTGTGGTTAGGGAGGCTATCATCTGGATATGATGATGAAGACAGAGGTGGAACCTTTGATGCTCTGAATTGATAACCAATCAGCCATTTCACTCTCCGAAATCTGGCACTCCATGAGCGAAGCAAGCACATTGAAACTTGGTTTCATTTTATGTATGCATGGACGCTGGAATCATTGATGTGCGATATATATGCACAAACGAGCAACTCACTCACATCACCATTAAGTCGGCCAAAGTTTCAGTAAATGCGAGACAATATTGGCGTTCAAGTAATGAAGGAAGGAAAGGAACGACAGGCTTAAGGAAGTGATTGTTGATGATTAATCTTTCCAAGTATTGGAGTCATAAGATTAAGAATTTCCGTCTGAGTAAGGAAAGCGCATATGAAGAGTCTAAACCGTGTGGAGTCTAGTTCGGTAAACGCCTATAAGAAGAGAAGAAAGAATCAAGAAAAGGTGCGATCATTGTGCACCACCAAATTTCGTTTTCTTCTCTCTCGCGAAGTTGCTTTGATTTCTCGTTTTCGATCGAGGGTAAGAATCAAATCCAATAGCGTCGATGGCAGCAACGATGGGCCGGAAGCGCGCGTTGCTGGTTGGCATCAACTACCCGGGCACGGAGGCGGAGCTCAAGGGCTGCCACAACGACGTGACCCGCATGCGTCGCTGCCTCGTCGACCGCTTCGGCTTCGACGACGCCGACATCCGCGTCCTCACCGACGCCGACCCGTCCACAACTCTGCCCACGGGCGCCAACATCCGGCTGGAGCTCGAGCGGCTCGTCGGGGCCGCGCGGCCAGGAGACGCCCTCTTCTTCCACTACAGCGGCCACGGCCTGCGGCTGCCGTCCGAGACCGGCCAGGACGACGACACCGGCTACGACGAGTGCATCGTGCCATGCGACTTCAATCTCATCGAAGGTTAATTCCTCTTTATCCGTTTGCTCTTACTGTCTAGTTGTTGCTACGTTCTATCATGCGTGATGCTCTTAGTCTGACAGACGTTAATTCAGATTAGCAAACACGACTTAAGCTCCTTCCTTTACAAGTGACAAAGTTTCTTGTACGCGCTGCAGACCAAGATTTCACGGAGCTGGTGCGGAAGGTCCCCGATGGCTGCCTCTTCACCATGGTGTCCGATTCATGTAACAGCGGCGGCCTCATCGACAAGATCAAGGAGCAGATCGGCAACAGCACCAAGCAGAGCAAGGCGCGGCCTCGTCCCGCCGGCGCCTGCCTGTGCGTCTCGCTCGTGGACACAATCCGAAGCGCGCTCAAGTACATCGGCATCCGCCTCCATCGCCGCGCCCAGAAGACGAAGCCGCTGGCCACCGTCGCGAGCCGGTCGCTTCCAGTGTCGACGTACATCCGTATGCTCAAGGAGCAGATGGGGATGGACGACGTCGGCGTGGGCTCGATACGGACGACGCTGTTCCACCACTTCGGCGAGGATGCCACGCCCAAGAAGCCAAGATCAAGAAATTCGTCAAGGCCATGGCGGGCTGCAAGCTCCGGCACAGCCCCGACCAGGTCGTCATCCCCGCCGGCGCCACGAGCACGGAGATGGAGCTGACGCCGAACGCTAAGCCGGACGGTGACGAAGCTCTCGGGCCAGCCATGGAACAGGAGGTGCACAGCGTGGAGGAGGTGTACGTCGGGGCCGGGGTTATGGTGGCGCGGCCGCCGCCTTCGTGCAACGGCGTCCTGATCAGCGGGTGCCAGACGGACGAGACCTCGGCAGAGGTGATTACGGCGGATGGCGCGTACTACGGCGCGCTCAGCAACGCCATCCACGCCGTCCTCGAGGAGAAGCGCGAGAAGGTGGCGACCAACAGAGAGCTCGTGCTGAGAGCGCGGGGGTTGCTGTCCAGGCACCAGCACCCTGGTCTCTACTGCAGCGATGAGCATGCTGATGCTGCCTTCATCTGCTGGTTTGCTGAAGCTGCTTCACTGTGAAGCATGAGTTTGCCGTACCCACCGACGAGTGACGATGTGTTTGCAGTTTGCCTGCCCCGTGTGCGAATTGCGTACTGTGGTTAATCCAAATTTTCGGTTTTGCCAAGTTTGGACCCACCGGTGAGATGACCCGGATCTCCATAGTTTAAGTGATGTTGGATCTTATATCAGTAGTCCACGACTGCTTTAATTTGGCTGATATCCAATCAACATTCTGAGGAAATTTAGAAAAAGTTAGTCTGTTTGAATTTCATGACACGTAAATATTTC
Source organism: Poa pratensis (assembly GCA_947311845.1). NCBI lineage: Eukaryota > Viridiplantae > Streptophyta > Magnoliopsida > Poales > Poaceae > Poa > Poa pratensis. The sequence continues at coordinate 38,966,535 of CAMZMU010000059.1, read as the reverse complement.
GGATAAAACAACACACATGTTGGCACCTACTTATTCTTAAAATGTTGGTACCTATTTCGGATAAATATTTCATGCCAGCGCTGAACACACAATGTCTTTGTCGGTATCCACATGTGTGAGGAGGAATTTTGAGCGGACTTGTGGTCGATAGGGATTCCAATACATGGAGCTGTGTGTCGTGTCCTTTGGTAGCTCACGGCCCACCTTATATAGGTGTTCGTGCGGACCCACAAGTCTTACGGTCCCATTAAACGCTAATTCAACTTCTCTGCCAGACTCTGTTCCTGTCTGACTTAGGTCCAACCCCAGTCAAATCACTTCTGGTTGGCTACTTACTCTTAAGTTTGTGACACAAGGTTTACAAACATTTAGACACAACAAGAGTTACCGCTTCCGAGTCCTCGTCCTGGCACGGAATCCGAGTCGCTCCATTGAACACCTGGCCTCAAGTCATTAGTCGCTAGCGGTTTTTAGCAAAACATGCCGACTCCCGAGTGACCTAAAATCGTAACTATGAACCTACACAATGTGGCATATGTCTCATTCCCTTTGCATCACGAAATCTTGTGTGCTATAGAGAAGAGCTTGTCATATTTTAAATGGCTTGACTCTCTTATCGATCTCATGGTATAGATTCATCAGACCTACCCTTAGTTAGACTCCTTGGTTAACTCTTAACTGAGTTGCATGTCCAAGCTTTCTAAGTCAAATCACACGAGAGGGTCTAGAGAATATCTTTCCGATTCAAATGGGCAAATTCCGTCTAGGTCAACTACGTCATGTGTCTTGCTTCACAGCCGGCCCAAAATCTACCTTTGTAGCTATCTAGTTGGAATAGCATTTGATAAATCCTACGCCGGTTGATCCACAACGGATCATATGAGAACTTCAGGTCTAAGGATATGGTAAGCCTGGTGACCCCCCCCCTCCCTGTGCTGGCAAGGTGACGGGTGTGTGTGTGTGTGGGGGGGGGGGGGGGGGTGGGGTTAGGGTCAAGGTTTTAGTTTTGCGGCAGCACAATACCGCTGGCGATGGTGGTGCAAATAAGGTCTCTCCGGTTCCAACCCTATCTCACTGGAGGGTCTGGCAGCGTCAAGGGAATTGTGGTAGTTTGTCTTCATCGAGCCTATGCTCTAATGTGGTGGGTCATCATCTGTGTCGTTTCACTGCGGACGATATCTTTCGTTCGGGTTGTCCCCTCCCTTGGGCTTGTGCGGGCTGCAACACCGATAATGACTGGCAATGACCGCTACTTCGACCATCAATTTTGATCAGGACACGACCTCGTCATTGCGGCTTTCTACTGCAAATGTCGTCGCACATGGTGCGTAACTACTACCAGGACATCAACGAGGATATCGCCTCTAGGTCAGTCCATGCAACTCAACGACTGCTGCTTTGGCCTGCGCCCTCCCCTCCAGCCATGTGAACGACGGCGGATTCATATTCGAAGAGATTTTTTTTTGAGGTTTTGATTATAAATTTCAGTTAGGTCTTTTCTTTAAGTTTGGGACAACTTTTCTACTTCTGCTATTCATATTTTTTTACTTAATACATTCTGGATATCAGGCATATGAAAAGAATATTCTAAGTACAAATTCAGTAGTGCTTTCTCCTGAACCGTCGACCTGATATCCAGAATTTTGATTGGCACCAACAACAGAAAGAATACCTGTTTTGCGTCCATATACAAGCTGAACGAAGACGCGGTGAATTGTACAGTACACTTTTTGTCGTTGAAATTCATGGTTAGCAATAGTTTGCTTGTCTTGATCTGTTCGTTGTGTACGTGAAGTCGTGAACTCCAGGTGGTTGTCCATTTTTTTGACCGCCAGATGGACAGATGGGATGGTTGTCCAAGCCTCCTAGGAACGTCAAAAAATAACAGTTCCACTGTGGTCACACATTGTTCTAGCGGGACGCGAAGATTCCAAGCTCAGATCACAGAGAGAACAGGGGCAAGGGGGTCACACGAGGCACCGATCCCCCAGACGTCCCCATCGCCGTGATCGCCGGCGCCTCCTCCCCCACACACCAACCCCAGCCGCCGTCCCGACCTCTCGCCAGCGATAAGCAAAATCCCGCTCCCCTCCCTCCCGTCCACAAAAGCCCCGTTCTTTACCACCCCCACCCCTCTCCCACCTCGCTCCTCCTCTCCATTCCACCCTTTCACAATCCCAGTCGCAATGGCGTCCACTGCCGCGCCGCCCGCCGCCCTCGTCGCACGCCAGGCCGCTGCCGCAGCCGCCGCGCCGCTCCGACGCGCGGGGCTCGCGGCCGGGTGCCAGCCGGCGCGGTCGCTGGCGTTCGCGGCCAGCGGCGCCGCCGGCGCCGACCCGCGCCTCGCGATCCACGTCGCCTCGCGCTGCCGCGCTGCGTCTACCGCGCGCGGCACCCGCGCCGTCGCCACCATGGCGAAGAAGAGCGTCGGGGACCTCGGCGCAGCCGAGCTCGAGGGGAAGCGCGTGCTCGTGCGGGCCGACCTCAACGTGCCGCTCGACGACAACCAGAACATCACCGACGACACCCGTATCCGCGCCGCCATCCCCACCATCAAGTACCTCCTCGCCAACGGCGCCAAGGTCATCCTCACCAGCCACTTGGTAAGCCTCCCACACCTCACCCTCTCCCCGATGCTAGCGATCTCGCTGTCTCATATGCAATGTGGGAATCCGGGACTTGCAGAATGTGATTGTTTACTATAACCTGTTCCGCGCTGAACGCTGTAGCTCTAGCTATCAGTTGCCAGTTTGTTTATTGGTGTGATTGTCCGATGGTTAACCTGTCCTAAAACAACTGATCATCGTCGCCGAACGAATTACTAAATACAAATCTTTGACTAATCTCTTAATTCATCATCTATTGACTATTTGTAAGTTCTATAAACACAGTAGACAGTACCTTCTTAGCTGACTACTGCCGAGCCAAATCAAATACTCCCTCTGTTTCTAAATATAAGACGTTTTGGTAAGTAGTATGTGTCCTGACTATTGCATCACAAGTAGTGAATTGTCCTTTCGATTGTAAATTGTGATACTCTGTATTCCCTGTTTCTTTTCTAGCAACCCTTTTATCAAGGATAATTCGATGCTAGTTTCACACATAGCTACTTATGATTGCGCATGTCATCGCTATGTGATTGAAAACCCTGTTTCCTATTTTGATTTGCAGGGACGCCCTAAGGGTGTTACTCCTAAGTTCAGCTTGGCTCCCCTTGTGCCAAGATTATCCGAGCTTCTAGGCATCACGGTATTCTTTTTATCTTACACCATCTTTACTTCTAATTGAGCATGTGCTTAATTGATTGTATTGATTAAATACCTTGTTATTCACGATTTAGGTGACAAAAGCAGATGATGTTATTGGCCCAGAAGTTGAGAAATTGGTGGCTGGCCTGGCAAACGGTGCTGTCTTGCTCCTCGAAAACGTAAGGTTCTACAAGGAAGAAGAGAAGAATGAGCCAGAGTTTGCAAAGAAGCTTGCTGCACTAGCAGATCTTTACGTAAACGATGCATTCGGAACAGCCCATAGAGCACATGCATCCACTGAGGGGGTTACCAAGTTCTTGAAGCCTTCTGTTGCAGGATTCCTTTTGCAGAAGGTTTGCTACTTTCTTTTATTTTTTAAGTTTGATGCTTGAAATCAATTGACACTAGTCAGCACACAACAAAAGGAAAAAAAAGGTCTATGGCAGAAGATTTAACATTTTCTTTTGTACTTCCGTTCCTTCCAGACTTTGTCTCAAGTTCTGGACCTGTTTTAATTGCAGGAACTTGACTACCTTGATGGAGCTGTTTCAAACCCTAAGCGCCCATTTGCTGCCATCGTGGGTGGCTCAAAGGTGTCATCCAAGATTGGGGTTATCGAATCCCTGTTGGAGAAGTGTGATATCCTTCTTTTGGGTGGTGGTATGATCTTCACATTTTACAAGGCACAAGGACTCTCTGTGGGTTCTTCCTTGGTTGAGGAAGATAAACTTGAGCTGGCAACAACTCTCCTGGCAAAGGCAAAAGCAAAGGGTGTCTCCCTTTTGTTGCCATCTGATGTTGTCATTGCTGATAAGTTTGCTCCTGATGCTAACAGCCAGGTATGTTACATTTTTTTTCCTCGTATCACTGGAGATAATTATCAGTAGACCTTTTTTAGTCAAGTTGAAGCAGTTAAAGAATCCGTGAAAATTGTTATCAGTTCTTGGCATGATTTTTCTTCTTCTGCAGACTGTCGCAGCATCTGCAATTCCTGATGGTTGGATGGGGTGGACATTGGCCCAGATTCCGTCAAAACATTCAATGATGCCCTGGACACAACACAGACAATCATTTGGAATGGACCAATGGGTGTCTTTGAATTTGACAAGTTTGCAGTTGGAACTGAGGTAATGACCTGTGTAATACATTCACCCAGTTTTAGTATGGAACAATTTGCGCAGAAAGAAACTTAACTCTGATATCTCTCCTGTAGGCTGTTGCAAAGAAGTTGGCTGAGCTTAGCAAAAAGGGTGTTACCACTATTATTGGAGGCGGAGACTCCGTTGCGGCTGTTGAGAAGGTGGGAGTGGCTGATGTCATGAGCCACATCTCAACGGGAGGTGGTGCTAGCTTGGAGCTGTTGGAAGGAAAGCAACTCCCTGGAGTCGTCGCATTGGACGAAGCTGTCACAGTCACAGTATGAGGCTAAGCTTCACTTTGTTGCATCGTCATTTTGTCATTGTACCGTTCAAAACTTGCTATGCTCTCCTCCTCCTTTGCACCTCCCCGACCACTCGAAATGTAAGAGACCAATGTTCTATAGAGAAATGCTGGGAGCTGTTTGAATAACAACCCCATCATGTGTTCACTTGAAGTATCTTTTCTCTTTTAACTTAATTAGCACCATAATCGATTCAATGGCAAAGATGGACTGAGGCCTGTTTTTGGTTCCTTCTGAACTTCCTGTGTTTGCATCAGCTTTTGCATTTTGCTGGGTTGAGAATGTTTGATTCCTGTTTTCGTTTCTATTCCAGGGAAGCAAACTCTAGAGGTGTTGACTGTGGGGCAGTCAATGCACTTTAGAGTTGTCGATTCTCGAAGTTCAGTGTGGACAATCAGGCACATCTTAACTTCTCAATCTGAATGTCCTATCCTGTGAGCACTATTGAGAATTGACATAATTCGGCGCAGAACTTATGTACCAACTGAGTGCTGAAGCTGATCACTGAAAACATCATTTTTGGAACAGAAAGCATCATCAGATGTGTGTTGATGTAAATTCTTTCATCCAAATGATATTATTAAACACTCTTTCGTTTGGAGTTTGGACATGCTAGCCTGCATGTCGATTCTCAACCACCAGCAGTTCAGCATTAGGACTGGTTCGATGGATATTCGTGCTGCTAACATGTGGTACATATTTAACCAAAAAGCACAAGATAACAGATTTAAGAAGTAAGCCTTAATTTTGATTCGACCAAAAACAGACCAAACTTAACACAATAGGCGGATATCTGAGTCCTCTGCAAAACCTTCTCATAACACCACTCTGCTGCTGACTATTTTTATCAAAGATAAGACACACAAGGTCAACACGCACAATACAAACCCCATATATGCTACTCCCTCCGTTCACAAAAGGATGTCTCAACTAACTAGAGGGAGTACATAACCTTCGTTTTTGTTTTGTTACTTTTCTCCTTTGGAGCCATCATAAAAAATCAAAATGGTATCCCCCTTTGTATTAGTGCCTTACATACCCTGGATCACGGTACAAAATGGCCACAAAAGTGCATACACAGTACTACAAATATTGCACATTGACATGCTCACATCTAGTACAACCGAAGCAGTATGAAAAACATGATAAATTAATTAAAAGGTGATAAATATATGCTGAGAACAACAGCAATCCTAATCATACATAAGTTTATGTTAAAAGGAACCCCGCACAAGAGCTTACTTCTCATTAGAAACCTCGTTGAAAGACAAGTCAAGGTATTCCGCCAGACTCAATCCTGACGACGTTGATATAGTCTGGCCTTGATCAGGTGTAACCTTCTTTGTACGCAATGATTCTGGAAGCCAGGACTTGGCGACACCACCACCAATAGGATCATCAACCATGGACTTCTTGCAGTATTCCATCTGCTCTTGCCCTCCAGAATGGTAACCTGAGCCACCCCATCGCCCTCTTCCCCTTGAACCTGGGCCGCTGAAGTAGTTCTCGCCCCGGCCTCGTCCAGAAGATGAGGACGGACTACCTCTTGGTCCATAGTTGTTTGCATGCAATGATTCTGGAAGCCAGGACTCGGCGCCACCGCCACCAATAGGTATCAGTATGCTGCCAACAATAGGTTGCAAGTTCTTCCAAGGATCATCAACCATGGACTTATTGCTGTAGTCCAATTGTTCTTGCGATCCAGAATGGTTCTGAAAACCAGAGCCACCCCTTCCCCCTCTTCCTCTTGAACCTTGGCCGCTGTAGTAGTTCTCGCCCCTGCCTCGTCCGGAAGGGCTACCTCTTGGTCCATAATTCATCGGGCTACCTCTTGGTCCATAATTAACCGGGCTATCTCTTGGTCCATAATTAACCGGGCTACCTCTTGGTCCATAATTCACCGGGCTACCTCTTGGTCCATAGTTCATCGGGTTGCCCCCTCGGCCAACATTAGAGCCTCTGATGCCAAAGTTGGGTGACTGTGGATAAGAATATTGAGCTGGAGAAGCAGAATGTGGGTTCCAGTGTGGTGGAGGACCAGGAGGTGCTCCTCGGTATTCTGACATTGGAGTCTGGAATGGAATAGTCCCTGGTGGAGCCGGTTCCTGGGCCGTATGGTGCTGGTGTTGAGGAGGATAGTTGTTACCATAGTTCCCAGATCCAGCTAAAAAAGCAAAGTAAGACCAATGATAAGGGCGCAGTTTTGTAATATTAGTCATTCAAGGCATGCAAATTGAAAATCTCAAGCAGAGACACAGCTCAAAGTAGTTTTAACTCGCTATCATGATTATACAGTTCTTTGTAGGGCCATTTAGCTAAGCTAAGATCAACCCATATGGTAATCAAAAGGATAAACCGGTTATGTTTTACTAGAAGCGTGAGAAGTGAGAACCGATAAATGATGGTGATTTTCACATTTTGTAGCATATGCAAGAGGCCAAAATAGTAGTTGAGGTTTATTGCAGCACGATATAGCTAAATGTAAGCACTAAACAGTCCAACATATTTACTATTCAATGTTTAAAGCAACATTTAGAGTGTAAGAAGGTGGACTCTGAACACCCCTTCCATTCCATGGTTGATGATGGAAAATGTTCGAAATTATTCTCTTCATCCTAAAAATTATTCCCAGTATCCAGTTAGAAGTTAGCGTCTACATACTTCCTAAAAGGCTGCTTTATCGATTAGAATTCAATTTCTGCATCATGATTTTGTTGCAGTTAGACAAATCTCAGGAAAACTAAGTTGTATAGATCAGTGGAAGTGCTAAAATCATGAGAGCTATATCAAACCCTACAGATGCGAATCCTATACAGGAATTAACCTAGAAGCCTAGAACATCTATGCTTAACCTAGAGGAACAGTATGCAGTTCACATGAGGAAGAGAAGAAGAGGAGCAATACCCTAGCAGGGTAAGGTACCGACCGTGAGGCGGGGCTGGAGCGGGAGAGGGCCAGCAGGGAGTCGGGGATCTTGCGCTTGTGCGGGGCGGCGGCGGAGGAGAAGGCCGCGCCGGGGTTGGTGTAGAAGTCGAACCGCGCGGCGGGCGCGCGGCGGAGGAGGGCGCCAGGTCGGGCTCCGGGAGATCCCCGCCGGCGGGGGAAGCGGCGCGGCAGATGGCGAGGAGGAGGAAGCGGCGGCGGCGACGGAGCGGAGGGCGAGGAGGCGCTCCCGGCGACTGGACGACGACTCCTCCGCCGCCGCTTGCTCGCCGGTGTTCATCTGGTAGACGGGGATTGCGGCGCTCTCGTTCGTCCGCGATTTCGCGACGCGTCTGGCTGCTATGCTTAGTTCGGACTTCAGAAAAGAGAGAACCCTGCCGTATTTTTCTTTGACGGTAAATAGGAGCTTTGCCTATACATAATTAGAAGAAAAATAGAATTGATCCAGTTAATAAAGAAAACTGGACCTAAAAACTATACAAAACGTGGTTAAATAACCGCACATTCTCATACTCTAACTCATGGAACATCATCTGTGCCTGAAATAAGGGAATTTAGACCCAAACTAACAGGCCACACCTCATATCCAACTAATAGAAACTCTCTAAACACACACAAACTCTCACCGCTAGAGATGCATCGGTGTGCACCCTCCACACAGAAGAGATCAAACATTACTCACAAATAACTCTCGAAACGGCTCCATCACCTGCGGTGTGCGCTGCTTCTTGTACATTTGCAAATAATTTTGCATCTTCTCCTCTATGGTTTCGTCGGTGTCTTTTTCTTTGCTCTTGATTTTTGGGATTTCCCCAAAAGCCTCCGCCCGCTTAAACTCGGCACGCCTGGCTGCTGGAATGACACAATCTTTTTTCTTCTTGTCCAACCCGATGCTTCGTCGCTCGGCCAAAGAGGGAGCATCCATCCGAAGTTGTTTGTCCTTGAGCATGTCGGCAATCTCTCGGCAGAGCTCCACCATTGAAAAAGGCAAGGTCTTCTCCTGTGGCTCAATCGCGTCAAACTGAGCCATCACCTTCGTGATCTTCTCCTCCAGGCTAGGGGCATCAGAACCCCTCAACTCCTCCAATGCCAAAGGCATCTCCACTCCAAGATCCTTCATCGGGGGCCCCTGCACCACCGGGGAGACATGCTCCGAAGCAGCAATATGCATGGAGGTGGATTCCAGTGCAAGCGCCAACGCTGAAAAGCTCACACCCCTGGGAGAGTAGCAACCAAAGCGCTCGACCCCGGCGTCTGCGCAATCAGCATTGCCCCTAGTACACCGAGATGGTGTTAGCACACCTGCACCACAGCCAGCGGCAGGGACAGCCTCTCGAGAGCAGCCTCAGCCCGCTCCAGCAAGCCCCCAACACGCTCCATCAATCCCTACACAGATTTCTGCATCTTGAGCTGAGCCGCGACCATCTCCTCAAGCTAAGACGCGACCAATCCTTGGAGCTCTGCCCGCAACGATGTCGCCTACTCCTCGAGGTTTTGCAGCACGTCGGACGGAGCTGCCGGGTTAGCAGGCGCAGGGCAGTCCATCTTCTTTGGCAAGCTTTCTTGGTGACAGCCGCCGACATGAGGGGCAGAGCGAGGGGCCGCAACCTCGGCCCAAGAACAGGAGCCATCCGGACGGCGAGCGGGAGGAGGGGGCTTGAACCCTGCGTATTTGTCTTCCCAGAAATACTGTTTCATGTGCTTTTAGGAAGTTTGGAAAATATATTTTCTTACTTAAGATGCGGCACTCTGGTTTTGAACTAACACCTACTAAGATCTGATACCGTGTAAAATTACATGCACCGAAGAAACTCATCCAAAACTCAAGCCGATGGAAAACTAAGGGTAATGCACTATAGTTCAACATATTTGATTTTGATTTATTCCCTCTCTTTCCCCTCAAGAGATTGCTCCTATCCACTATGGATAGCTGCTCCCTCCACCCGGAGATGGTAATCTCCATAACAACATAAGAATCACACGAACCTCTTCAACAGTATAGCCCACTTCAATTAGTTATATCTAAACTAATAGAATAGCCACTGTGATTTATGGGTAAAATCCGGAGCCTCTGGCTCAAATTCGGACTAGAAATTGTTGGTATCCCATACTAACACAGTAAACACAAGTGACTATTTCACAATTTGTTAACAACTACAATTTTCTCCTAAAAATGCCCTTTTCCTTGTCAAGTGCCTCTCTTCTCCATGTCTAGTTGTGGCATAATGACATCAAAACAAGTTGGTACATTATTCCATCGACGCGCATGGATTTATTAAATGAGGGCTAATTGTTGATCTTCATCTTAGGTGCAAATTTTTGATGCATCCAATTCCCAATAAGTTTCTCCCAATGTTGCTCATGATCATCAATCAACCTTTTTTTGTTGTTTGGATTTCATGTTCTCCATACTGTGTACGTGATAGAATTTCTTGAGGTGTTGGATTCATATATATGGAATAGCGAAATAGCCAATGGACTTTAGTGCACCAACAAACATCGATTATTCATCTTGTGGATAAGATTTGCACTTACCCTGTACTTCGGAGAGGGGGGCAAAATTAATAGGAAATTAAATATCGTTACCTATTTAATATGGGCGAGTGATAAAATTATGGATACTACTCTAAAGTATACTGAGTTCAAGTACATACAAAAAATTATGTCCAATCATGTTTTTCTTGCAAGAGTTGGATGACCTTCCTCTTCTTGGTAGCAACATGGTATGGGGTAACAGATGTGAAATGTATCAAATGCTCCCAAACTTGTGGTGCGATTGTGCAACGGAGTTTGAACATATAGAACCATAGTTGGAAAACACTCATTAAAAGATATAATTTCCGGTGTTTTACAACTTGCACATAGTTACATCTACTACTTCATGAAATAACAAATAGGAATACAAAAGGTATACTGAGCTGTTGGTCTTGTATTTCAAGCGGCATGCTTTAGTCGTTGTACTGAGTTGTTGGTCTTGTATTTCAAGCCCATCCACATCTAACAACAACAGATTAACTCATGAAAGATTCAGTTAACTCATACAACATCCCGAAACAAAAGGTATAAAAGAGACACGGTACAAAACTATCCAACCCGACATATCTTACAAGTTTGGAACAAAACTGAAACTAATTCACGGAACACGTTGTGGGATCTGATCATCGGGAGATAGAGAACCAAATGGACATGAAACCAAGTCTTAGGTCCCGATTGGTTGAGCGTTTATTAGTCAGAAACAGGGGGAGAATTTTACGTACCTATTTAGCTCCTCCTAAAAATCCGGAGCCTCCCGTGTAAATGGCAGGTATTAGTTACGGAGGGGAATTTTGGCAAACAGACCAAGCGGGGCCTTAGGCGAGGAGGCGGTGGAGGCCATCGGCGGTGGCCGGAGATTTAGAATTTGGGTGTCCACGATGGCCCATGGCTGCTTCCATCCGGCGGGGAAGAAATATGGTGATCATGCAGGGAGAGCAAAGATTTCAGGTGGGGTGGGATTTCCCGTCAATCCCACCTCCCATCTCCCCGTAGATATCCCACTAAGCCCACTAAAAATACCCAATAATTTCGTACGGGCAAACTGGGACGAGCCCACCTAACCCACGGAGGTCCCACTTATCTCGCACACATGCGCACAGTCGCCGTCGAGTCCGTCCGGGCGGAGCAGGGCAACCAGCTCCGCCAGCGCCGGTGTGTCCCACTACAGGCCCCGCCACACCGCCTCTGACGCCACCTCCCTAGCCACAGTCGCGTTGCCGCCGCCATAGGCCTCCGTCATTGCCGCCGAGAACCATGGCGCCGTCGTCGCCGAGAATCGTGGCCTTGGCCGCTCTGGCCGCCATGCTCAGGACCGCGTCGCGGACCTTGGTCAACGCGGCATGACGGCGCGGGCGGCGGGCCTCCTCTGCTCCTCCCTGCTTCTCTCACAGTGAGCCACCACCACTCCTTCCCCGACGACCGCTCCCGCTTCTCCTTGATGAGCAAAGGACGGAGGGCTACTCTGGCCATGGAGGAGACGACCGCCGAGTGGCCGGAGGGTGGCGGGATCTGGTCCAGCATCGCGCAGGGGCAGAGTGAGGGGCTCCGGCCCCGGCCATGGAAGAGACGACCGTCGAGTGGCCAGAGGGCGGCGAGATCTGGGCCGGTCTCGCGCAGGGGCAGAGGGAGGGGCTCCGGCACCGGACAAGGATGAGACAACCGCCGAGTGGCCGAAGGGCGGCGGGATCTAGGCTGGCGTTGCGTAGGGGCGGAGGGAGGGGCTCCAACACCGACTATGGAGGATACGACCGCCGAGTGGCTGGAGGGCAGCGGCGACGGGATAAAAGGCCTGGAGCACGACATGGACTGACTGCTCCAGACACGAAGGGAGGGGCTCCGACACCAGCCATGGAGGAGACGCTCTGCCACTGAACTTGTCAATGTGCTGATTTAGTGGGATTTGGCGGGACATGTGGGATAATCCCTAAAAAGCCAACTACAGAATGCGGGTGGCGGCTGGGTCGGTCGGCCGTCAGATCTGAAGGCTGCGGCCCTCTCCTCCTCAACCTCACCCTCCTTTCGCCGGATCTGGGAGGTCAGCCTCTTGCTGAATGTAAGCCGGTGGAAGGGGGCAGCTTTGGGAGCTGAGGGTGGTGGAGGTCGAGCGAAAGCTTGGGCTGGCGTGACTAGCCCCGACGACGGCGACGCCTACGGGCATCGTAGTCCTCCTTGGAAGCGTCATCGTGGTCTATGCCCCCATCTTTGTCCCGGTTGAAAACCCTAAGTTCTTTAGACCGGGCAGTGGCGGCGCCATGGCGTCGCGGGCTCCTTGGCGACACGGCCTTGGGACGAAGTGCTCCAGAGCAAGGTGAGTTGGTCTTTGGCTCAACGCCTCAAGGTGAGGCTTTGCTGTGGCTCCAGAAGAAGTTTTTCGGCTCGCGGTATGCAGGTATTTTCTTGCGGCATCGGCGTTTGTCTCTTTGACGTGCTACTTGCCGGAGGTTCGACGCTCTTGAACCTGGGCGAGTGGATAGGAGTCCCTTTCGGAGGTAGTGTTTGAAAGGTTGGTGCATTGCCTGTATTTTCCCGGTGGTGCTAGTTGTTCCTTGGTCTGTGTGCTTGGAAGAGCGGTTAGCTTGTGCAACTTTAGTTCATCCCTCCAGAAGCAGGCGGCTTTCATCGTCATGGTCAGGCCTTCTGAGCAGCTCTCAATACAAAGGCTTCGGGTGTGGCGCAGCTCGCACAACGGAGGGCATCAGTAGGGGTAGGGGCTTCTTCGTGTTTCTCCTAGCTAGTGCTGGTCGCTCTGGCCCGAGTCTGACCTGTTGTCTTGGGTAGTTTGCTCGAGCTGCGACTTGTAATCTTCTTTGCCTGTCTCTGTTTGCTGTAAACACTGTCATATGTGGATTCGTTAATTCAAAGCTAGGCTCTCGAGCCTCCCGTCTAACAAAAATGGGCTGTTTGACCAAGCATTTCATACCGGCCTTGGCATGGGCTAGTTATTTCTCATGTGAGTAATATAGATTGGATCCCTGAGATTAATTTTTTTGAATAGACAAAACATGTTCAAATATTCTCAAAAAATTGACAACACACATCAATATTATATATGCAATGCCAAAAAATTATGCTTCAAATTCGACCTACACTTAGAGCATCTCGAGTTGGAGCCCCCAAACTGTCCGCGGACACGTCCGGACGTGTCCGCGGACAGCGACCAGACAGCTCCCAAAAGTTGTGCTCTATAGCCACAATGTTCTAATATTGATAACCAAATCCATGCAAGCCATGCACGTCGATCATACAACTAGTTTGGAGTCTAAATAAATAGTTCTAATCAACTTATTACAACAAATAATTGTATGTAAACAAATAAAAATAAAAGTAGCCGAACATAACAATAGTTCACATTATTCTGACCACAAATCAATGCAAATGGGAAATTCACTGTTTTCACATGAAGACATACATGTGCTCCACCAGATCATGGAGTAGTTGGGCGTGCACCTGTTCATCTCGAAGTTGTCGGTGTATCTCAAGGAAGTTCAAGACATGCTCTGCTTCTTGTTCAGGTAGGTGCACATGTTCTCCAGGTTTCTCAAAATCGTGTGTGCGAGCTGCCCCTTCTCCCTCGTCCTCCACAATCATATTGTGTAAAATTACACAACAAGTCATGACCTTCCATAGTAACTCCGGATCCCACATCATTGCGGCTCCACGGACTATACCCCAACGAGCTTGCAGCACACCAAATGCCCTCTCGACATCTTTCCTAACAGCCTCCTGTGCAGCTGCAAATCCGCATTTTTTGGGACCAGTTGGTTTGCTGATAGTCTTCACAAATGCTGCCTACTGCGAATAGATACCATCTGCAAGATAGTATCCGATGGTGTAGTCGTGTCCGTTGATGGTGTAGTTGCATGTTGTAGCTTCCCCATCACAGAGCCTCTTGAACAGGGGAGAGCGCTGATGCACATTGATGTCATTGTGAGAACCGGGCATGCCAAAAAACGCATGCCAAATCCACAAATCTTGAGATGCCACTGCTTCAAGTACGATTGTGGCCTCTTTGCTGTGACCTTGGTACTGCCCACGCAACCCTGTTGGGCAGTTCTTCCATTGCCAATGCATGCAATCAACTGACCCTAGCATACCTGAAAATCCTCTTATTTCTCCAAGGGCCAATAGCCTTTCAATGTCCTTGGCATTTGGTTCTCTAAGATATTCGTCGCCAAACACCTTGACCATAGCATACCCAAAATGCTCCATAGCCTCAATGCAAGTACTCTCTCCCATCCGTACATACTCGTCGATGGCATCCGCAACCTTTCCATATGCTAGCATTCTCAAAGCAGCGGTGCATTTCTGCAATGGAGAGAAAGAAAGCTTTCCGCAACAATCATGCTTCAACTTGAAGTAATCATCATACTTAGTCACTGCTTCCTGTATGCGTCGGAAAAGGGACGAGCTCATGCGAAACCGACATGGAAAGAACCCCTCGTGAAAGACCGGATCAGGTTTGAAATAGTCGTCGTATATGTCTCGACAGCCTTTGATCCTATCACGGGCCAGCAGTAATCCGCCCCTTAATCGATCCCCGGAAGTTGATAACGTCCTCCGCCTTCTCCAATTCTTCTTGAATGCTAATCATCGACATAGCCTCCTCGTCTCCCTCCTGCAACATGTCATCGTCGCTAGACCCAGTGATGAACTCGTTGTACATAAACTCATCTACGGCGGAGTAATAGTACTCTTCGTCAGAGGATGAATCCATGGCTACAAATATAAAAAGGTCATCACAACCCGGCTCTGGAAATTCGACAAACACTTTGAGAGCAAGATGGATGGAGAGCGATGTAGAACGTAACGGAAACGGAGACTGCATGCCTCATTTCAGTGGAGGCGGGGCACCGGCGAGCGTCTAGAGCTGCGGGGAGGTGGCAGAGGTTCGGGGAGGAGGCGGATATACGACGGCAAACGCCGGCGGAGCGGAGAGGTCACTAGTACAGAACCTCGCATTAGAGCCGGCCTAGAGAGCCATCTCCGACGGTTTTAATGGCCGTCTCTACGTCGGGGTCTCTAATGTAGGCTTCATTAGAGCCGGTTGGCTCAGGCCGGCTGTAATGACCCCAGCATCTCCGACGGCCAGGATTAACAACCGTCTCCCATACAAAACCTTCTGAGACGGCTATGATTATCAGACGTATGTAATGCATATACATTGGAGCCGGCTACAAATGGTGGCCGTCGTTATGATGTGGACGGTCCGAGTTTTCTCTCCGACCATAAAAGCTGCTTTTTAGGCAATATGCGTGTGCTCCGGGATTATTTCTGGGGTATCCGAGTTTTGGTACAGGTCAACAGTGCTACATAATTCTTTTTCTCTCTCTCATTGCATGAACAAAACCTGAACTGGCCAGAAATCACATATAACTAAGAAATGCCAACAGCTAGCAAATGCATATATATTATATAACATGCCTCCACCCGCAATTTGTGCCAATTAACAAAGTAGCCCTAATCAGATAAGTGTTCACCATATACCCCTAAACTTAGCAAGCTAGAATGAGTTCTATATTAGCTGGAACTCAATCATGACTTGCAAGTTATTGATCTTTCTTAGAATAATCAAAACAGGTAGATCAATCACAAAATTCTTGCCTTCAACGAAGTTCTTCCACCCCAGCTTGTCGAAATCAATGCGCCCATCAATTCTCTTGTTGTAGGTAATGACGATGATGGTGCCTGCTGCTCTAAGACGTAGTCTAGCCATGCCCTGAGCCAGTATGCCAGCCTCTTCTGCTATCACCTTAGGTAGTTTCTGTGCATGGAAGATAACGTAACTATGTCATTTTCCATAAAGACATAGCTATATATTAACATAGGAAATTATAGTGGCATGAAAAGAGGCGGTCCTGTGGTACATACCATCTGATGGCCCTTGAAGAGGTTGATCTACGACGCCAGAAAACACTTTGTTGATCTCCGGTGCGTAGTTACCTGCGTCAAAAGTAAATGGGTTAGGTTGAGACTCCAAGTGCAGAGTGTGTAGTAGTGGAAGACTTGTTTCCCCACGAGGGGTGACTCGAGGGTTTAATATCGAACTCTCGGGGAATCAGTAGTGAAGATATATCTTCTTATCCTTCTTTTGGTTACCTACAAAACAAAGTTAAATGTTTTGGTCCTCAACCTCACCTGTGGTTGTCAAGCACAAGGTGTAAGAATGATATCAAGATAGTTATGCAATGCAAACAGGAAATAAATATGCAATGATGGTGGATGCAATGGTAAATGATATTTTTGGGTTTTTTAATGATGTATGCAAGATGAAAAGTATTTTTGTATTTTCGGATTTAATGATGGCTGAAAATAGAAAAGTGGTATATGGTGTTGGAAAGGTGTTCTTATGATTAAAAATGGACCGGGGTTCATGGTTTCACAAATGCACTCTCTCTTTATAAAGTGGCAGACAATGGAACACACACAGAGTTAACATATGAGATTGCAACACAAAGTTTGATAACAAGTTACTTAGATATATGGGCATCATGTCCTAACATAGAGACCTTTTGATTATTAGTATCTCTTATACTCCACCAAGATGCGAACCAAATCATAACACCTCAGTAATTAAGATGACTCAGAGTATAGCAATACGTTTCATGACATGAAGTAAAAATAAGAACATGCTGGATCTAGTCACAGGAAGAAGCTTGGTCACCCTCAACCCTTGCAGCATGGTATTTTTGTTTATCTCTAGTGAGGTAACAAAGTAAGGTAAACACCCAAGTGGATCGCGATATTAAGTTGTCAGCTTACCGCACCCACCACTCCCCGTTACTCAAATTAATGCACACGTTCCCCCACACACGCTCTCATAGACATGCTTGATCATAACAAGTAGACAAGAACGGGGTACATAATATGCATCTATACTCATAACTGAAACAAACATTGCAATCTCAAACATATATTAACTCATAGAAAGATCCACCACATAGGTATTACAAATATGACCGTAATCATGTTCAGCAGCTCATATGGTACTAATTAGTGAAGCTCAAGAGAGGAGAGATACATAAGTTACTTCCACAAACCCATAGTCCAGAGGTGGACTACTCCCTCTTCATCATGGAGACGGTGGAGAAGTCGATGGAGAGGATGGAGACCACACCGGCAGCGCCCCGCCGGAGTTTTCCCCCTCCAATCTGCAGCTCCTGATCTCCGTTTCGGTGTTTCTGTGTTTGTACGGCGCTCTGTTCGCGAAACGCCAGGGGACCTTTTTTATAGGCGTTTTTAGGTCAAGACGGAGTCGGTGGACGAAAGATCGACGGCAGCGGAGCCACGAGGCCCAAATGAGTGGGCCCCACGCGGCCACAGTACCTGGCCGCGTGGGTCACCCCCTTTCTGCCTTCCGGTCTCTGTTTGCTTGCTTCCTTCGCTCCGAGGTCTTCCTCCTTCCAAAATACTGACGCCTGTATTTTTCCATAATTTTTGGACGACGTTTGGGTCCCTGAAACATAAAAGGAAAGAAATAGGGTTTTCTGCCTGCGCATGGTTAATTCCATAAAAATAGGAAACAATTGATTTATTTCCTAAAATCATTAAATAACAGTAATATAACCCTTATATGATGCAAATATGATTGGAATATGTGTGATATAGTGCAAAGTTCATGTATGCATTTTACATGCATCACCATCTCATGTCTGTTCAAGTTGGTGCTCGTCAAGCGAGTCACAAAAAGAACTCCAACATAGGGTCCTACTAGTAGAAGCTTAACGAGGCGGTTTTTCTTATCGTTCTTAAGACAAACTCTTCGGGCAACTATGATTCTGTCATCATCATCAATGTCATCTTCAGAACTATCAGAATCTTTGTTGTTGCCTCTTTTTCCCGTGGCAACAGTTATCCTGGGATGTGGTGTCATGTTAAACACTAGCAAATCTCCCGCGCCCAGATTGTTCTTCGTGATGAACTGTTCCCATTGTTTGCCGTGCAAGCGGGTCTTGCTACGTCCAGTGGCGGAGCTTAGTGGAGGCGAAAAGGGCCGTCGCCCCCCAGCCCATGACAAAAACAGTAGATAACACCTCACAAATTGGCCCATATGTACAAGAAAAACTAGCCCAAAACATAAATTCTTGCCCCCCCAGCCCAATGGCCCCTCCAACAATTGGGCTGAAGCTCCGCCACTGGCTACGTCCTTTGTTCACTTGAATGTTGTATGTGCTCCCGAGGCCACGAAACAACACATTATGATCTCGCACTAATTCGTTGAACGCTAGGCGAGCTGTAGATGGTACAAACTGTTCAACAAAAACAGAAAGAAACACATAAATTATATGTTATATTAAGACCACGAAACACAAATCATATGTGTACTAGGAAGCCTTGTTTTATTACCATACACTTGCGTTCACAATACTTTTCTAGCCGAACACTGAATGAGCATGCCTTTATCTGCCTTTTGTTAGACAATGAGTACACATTGCTTAACTAAATGTTGTAGCAATCATAATATCAAGAACAAAACAACTAATACATTGTTTCAGGAAGTCGGTATAAATTATCAATTGTGACTAGTATGGTACTCTGTTCTGTCATATATAGGAGCGGCATGTATAATACCAAAGAGGTTCACTCAAGTGCTATTTAACACTAGTACACATTACTTAACTAAATTTTGTAGCAATCATAAGATCAAGAACAAAACAACTAATGAGTAAATCTAGTCAATGGGATTGAACCATCTCTTACCTCACGGACCTGCTGGCGAGTGCACGGTGAGGAGCGGCCATGCTGTTTCGCAGCGGCGATGAATCTAGGTATTTGCAGTACTGGCGGCGAATCTAGGGATTTGCAGGGCCGGCAAGGGAGTGGGTGAGGGATTTGCAGCGGCGGCGGGGGAGTGGAGGAGGTCGGCGAGGCTAGGGATTTGCAGCGGCGGCGGGGCTAGGGATTTGCAGCGGCGGCGTGGCTAGGGATTTGCAGAAGCGACCGGGGAGTGGAGGATGGCGACGAGGCTAGGGATTTGCAGCGGCGGCGGGGGAGTGGAGGAGGTCGGCGAGGCTAGGGATTTGCAGCGGCGGCGAGGCTAGGGATTTGCAGAAGCGGCTGGGGAGTGGAGGATGGCGACGAGGCTAGGGATTTGCAGCGGCGGCGGGGGAGTGGAGGAGGTCGGCGAGGCTAGGGATTTGCAGCGGCGGCGGGCTATGGGGTTTGCAGCGGCGGCGGCGGGGCTATGCCTTTGCAGCGGCGGCGGGGCTGTGGGATTTGCAGCGGCGGCGAGGCTAGGGATTTGCAGAGGCTGCGAGCGAGTGGATGAGGGGCGGCAAATGGGGAAAAATCCTGTCACCAATTTGGATCCAAAATTTTGACTCCCGCCAAACACAGAGTAGCCGGAGTGTCCGCATATGTTCGTGCAATCCGGAATAAATTTTTGTACTTAAAAAATTCAAACTAATCAAAAGTATTGAAGGAAAATGAAAATGCAAGTGTATATATGCCTGTGTGGGGGTTAGTGAAGCTCCATAGCAAAAAATAAGGTCATATATCAAAGAGATTATATCATGTCCACACTTTGCTGATACTTGTCAGGCATTTCTACTTGTCACCATACAACTTCAATTCAATTGTATCAGAATTTTGCAAACTTTGGTTATACTTCTCAGGCATTTCTTCATAGAGATTATATCATGTACAAATGTGAAGTTTCATACATTTTTCCTAATTGTTTACATATTATGCAAATTAAATCCGTTAACTAACTAGAAACTGTACATGCAACATAAAATAAAAAATAAGGAGATAAAAACATTAAAATCACATGAGCAAAATTTTGTGATCAGTTTCATGATAGAAATGAATATAAAAACTGTCAGAAACTATTATTAAAAGGAATATCGTGTTCGAAAAAACTTGGAAATTCTCAGACCCTCCGGAAAATAATATCCTTGATTTTAAGATTGAAAAAAGAACAGTCCAGAGGAGCAGTTGCGTTGGTGCGAAAAGTTAGCTGTTGCTTTACTACAGCGCGTTAGTAGGTGCGTTAATGGGACGCGGTAGCAGTCGGTGAACACAAAGGGCGGTACCCGGAGCCTCCGGATCACTAAATGTTGCTGCCACGTGTAAGCGCGTGCTTCCACAGCGCACGATGCCACTGCGACGCGTCCCCCGCGGTACATTTGGCTCCCAACCGTCCCCTGTTCATCAATGCGGCGGTCAAATCACCCCGGGCCCACCTGTCAGCGAGACGGACAGTAATTGCGTGCGGTTCCTTCTTTTACCCATTTCTACTCGTCTTCCACGCCCGTGCAGTCAGTCTTCTCTGCCACAGCCTCTCTCTCGTCTGACGCATCCTCTGTTTTCCCCTTTGGGCAATTGTTCATCGCCTTCTATACTCTGCTTTGCACCCTCCAAATCGCCATGGCCGTCGCCGCCGGAGGTAGGATCACGAGCGAGTCGCTCGCTGATATCCATGGTGGGAGGAAGATCCGTGTTGTGTACACCACCGACATTGAGCAGGTTAAGAAAACCTTGCTGGAGTACGAGCGTTTGCTCGGACGCAAGGTGGGCCGGGATAGATTCGTGGGGCTCGACCTCGAATACTCCAAGGACGATGAAAGACTCAAACGAGTCGCCGTCATCCAAATCGGCTTGAACATGGACGTCCTCATATTCCAGTGGTACGTACAAACAGATCTAGATATAAGTACTCAATATGTGTATAGAGTTCATTGATCCATTCGGTTTTTATTTCGAAGTTTTTGCTATTTACATTGGTTTATTGAGACATATATAGCATAATTAATCATGTAGAAATTCCGCTCGATCTGCAGTACTAATTTACATTTGGTTTTTATTGATCGATCGAATATCTTATACTCTGTATGCGCAGTGCTAAGTACAAGACTTGTCCGCCGGAGCTGTCAGATTTCCTTTGGAAGAAGAAAATCTATTTTGCTAGCGTGGACATAACAAATGACAGGACGGTCATGCAGAGAACCTAGGGTTTCACAATCCCAGATGAGTATCACATTGATCTTCAACACCGGTACCGGAAGAACGGACAACCGAAGACCAGCATGGCCACCATGGCAGTCGATCTCATCGATGACTACTACGAGGATATGAAGACGAAGTTCCATCATAAGAAGCACGATTGCTGGGAGGATATCCCACTAAGTAAAGACAACCTGGAGTACGCTGCTGTCGATGGGTTCGTCTCGTACGAGATCAACCGTAAGCTCGATGTGGTCCTAAAGGGGACAGCTCACCTCCACGGGGAAGCGAAGAAGCTGCCAAAGTGCAAGGTGCGGCGTTGCGGGAACTACAGCGAGGACAGCGACGAAGAGGAAGACGACGACGAAGAGGAATATGGCTGGAGCGGCGGCGCCGGCGGGAAGGATGATGGAGGGATCGAGGATGGCCCTGGCAGCTGGGGTGCCTCCTGGTCGTTGACGACGAACGTCGACGGTGGTGGCTGGAGCGGTGGCTACTCGCAGAACGCCGGCACTGCCCGGGGTGCAGGCGAATCGTCGAAGAACGCCGACAGTGGCTGGCCCTTGAAGAAGGGGATCGATGGCTGGAGCGGAAGCGGCGGCTACTCACAGAATGCCGGCACTGGCTGGGGTGCAGGCGAATCGTCGAAGAACGCCGACGGTGGCTGGGGTAGCAGCAGTGGCGAGCCCTCGGAGACGGGCATCGATGGTGGCTGGGGTACTGGCTGGAATTGCAAGCAGTAGACTGTGATCAATCCCTCGATCGATCTCATATGGCCATATATATGCACTGCATGTGCGCAGCGCGCGCCGGCGCTCTGTTTATATACTAGAGTACTTTGTTGCTGCCCTCTTTTGTATCTATAAGTATCTACTTAATTAGTTTGTTAATTATAGCGCAAGTACGGAACTCTGATCTGAATGTATATATTACTTTTGCACATATAGGTTAGTGCCGGTTAATTTTACTGGCCATCTCAGAAGCTATATAATTAGCGACACGCAGTTGTATTGGCCGTCTGCAATATATCTGCGTCGGGTTATTTTGCTGGCCGTCTAAGATGTGTATTCTATTAGAGACGAGCGTGAATATTCACCGTCGCAGATAACATTAGAGACAGACATAAAATAACGGCCGTCGGAGGTAGCTCTTCCCAAACAGCTGTTAATTTTTTCACTCTAACCGTCTCTAGTTTCCGTCTTTTAAAGTCAAGTCTATAATAGTGGGTGGGCGGAATGTGAGCAGATCGGAGGAAGAAGAGATGGTTCCGGTCGAATTGAGGGAAAAATTGCGTGGGTCCGCTATTCCAGGGTCGACGTGCGTCCGGGCGCGTCCGGGCCTCCCCAAACCCTCCCCACATATGGGCTGGCTTTGGGGCTTGCCGGACCGCCCGGTCGTTTGGGCTAGGTTTGGGGGCCTCGGTTGGGTAGTGTATTTCAGCCCAAAGGTTGTCCGGGCGGACCGCCCGGTCGTTTGGGATAACTTTCGGGGACATGGTTGGAGATGCTCTTAGAGAGCTAAAAAAGAGAAACTTCATTGTGAATAGTGTGAACCAAAGGTGACACCATTCACGGTGTAATTTGGCCTTTTTGTTTCTCTAAATACTGATCGAATTTTGAGCTGAAATTTCTTGGAGTTGCAGAAGCATCATGTAGACGTGTTGTACATTTTTTTAGATTTTTAAACAATTTCTAAATATGGTTTTGTGACTTGATCCTATGATCTCACCTAAAGGAGAGATCCTTGATAAGTCTTCCCCTAGATGACGACTGGTATCTTGGGAGTTTGGACACATGTAACTTACACATTTACTTGTGACATTGGTTGTAGGCCTTTTGCATTTCTTAAACAATACTATTGTCTGGCAAAACCAACGATATTTATAGTCACTAAGAAATCAGACCTATGTGGCGTGTTGCTTCCATCATTACACGCATCAAGACAGACAATTAATGACGATCATCATCTAAAAGAGTGGCCTCCAAAATGTTTAATTACATGCATTGGTGATAACATTACTGATGAACATGACTGCCGAAGATGCTAGTAAGTCTTAGTGATACTATATTAGACTATCACTTATGGATGGTGTGCATTATATTGTTGTGTATGATATCCTGTTAAGAATTGAAAAACACCTTGTTGCTTCACATCCTTCCATCAAAACTAGTTTTAGAAGGCCTATGACTTTTAACAGCGCACATATATCCATGTAAATGGATTATATGTGAGGTGTAGATATATCATATATCATCATAATGTGTCTTGCATAGATAAACTTTGGACCTAGATAGCATGTCTCCACTACATGTGAGCATGGGGACAAGCTTTTGGGCACACATCATGTACCACGAGCACATGACAACGTAATTATATGTTGTCCTTTCACAACTAATATCGTGGTGATAATAAATATTCAATAGGGTGGATATAATCGCTTGAGTCCCACTCGTTGCACCGACGATGATCTACAACATCCATGGCTCCACGAACTCCCTAGAAGATTGAGTTCATCCCCTTTATTGCTTCCACTAGTTAATTGTTGGAGAACCAGCAGGTTTAGCCATGCATATAAATATATGATCTATTAGAAGGGGTGGCACCAATCAACGACATAAATGTAAAACTTAGTGAGAGTGGGATGCAACAGGAGCATGAGTTCAAGCTGAAAGTGCCTACACATATCTGATGTTTATTTTTTATCGATCTCCTAAGTGGTATGAACTCATGACACCATTTGGAACTCAAGTACAGCATGAAAAATGGGTAAATAGTGATTCAACAACCTCAATTTTGGCGTGGGTTGGTTACAACAAACCAGCCAACGTTTATTGTCTAGACGAGGCACATTAACGAAGGCAACAAGGACGACGAAGGCAACAAGGGCCTTCACCCATATCAAATCATCTCGGCCTGCGCCAATGGCCTACAATTTTTTATTGTTGCTCAAAGGGGCCATGCCCCCAACTTCATTAACGAAGCATAAGGCTACATAATTCATTACAATTATTCTCAGGATTTTTCTTTTTGCCACCACAAGAGCTGACAAAAAGCAAAAATCCATGTGGTTCTTTCAACAGCTCAGATGAGGCATAAAGCATAAGAAACAACATGAAACGAAGTCTCCTAGGCCTAACACCAGCGCCCAAGTGCAATCATTGGTGATGAAGCTCAACCACTGTGTATCCTTCGACATAGCGACGCCCATCCTCTCGACCTATTGAAAATTTCTTGCAAGCACCATCTTCATGAGATCAACTCCTGGACGTAGAACTCTTCCCACCTTTGGTTTCTGCCAATGGCCTACAAATGGTGAGGGCTTGTGGGGACACCATGATCGAGTGCCCCGTCGTGCCTCCCTAGACGATGGAGTTTTCCCGTGCCTCCATTGACACTCACCGTAGTTGTTTCGCATGGTCTGGATCAGGAAAGATGGTGCGACCGGGAGATTGTTTTGGTGACAGCCGATCTGGCTCCAAATGGCCTCCGGAATTTCGATTCGTGTCCGGTATGCTTAAATCGGCGATGACAGTGACTCCTTGGTGGTTGGTGAAGGTCAATTTTTTATATTATTTTGTCGATGTTGCATATGGTGTTGGGATTTTCTACAAACTCGTATGTATTTTGTGGTGTATCCACGCATAAAATGCTACAATGTATTCTAGATGTTTGCTACAAAGATTTTCTCCGATGTTGCAAAATGTTTCAATAATGTTGGATTAGCTTGACATATTTGTTTCTTACAAACAATGATAGTTTTTTCAACATTTTTGTGCGACCCATGGGGATTTGCTGCATGTGTTGTTATTTCTGCAACACCGATATGTCCAAAATATTACATTTTTTCTACACATCGCAAATTTTACGGATTCACAAGGAAATGTTTAAAACAATGCCGTGTTTCTGCGAATACTACATGCATTGGAAAAATGTTACATTCAAAAAAAAAATTTAGCAATGATCTAGGTTTTTGAGGCAATGGGGGGTGACTTATGTCGTTCCATATAATTAACAGTGAAAGCAACGACAGTGAAACTGCCAGGGCCTAGCGTTTTTCATATAATTAACAGGAGAAAGGTCCTGAGTATGCTGTATTTTTCCTATTTACATTTGCATGTTTTTTTTGTATCATGTCACGATCTGGGTGCCTCTGTATCTTGTAGCGTTGGTCCGACACGCGTGACCAAGTCGAAGTACCTCGTGATTATTAACAACTGGAGGACCAAGTAGACATTGACTATATTACCCTTTGTAACCCCAATGTAAGTTTTAATCATAACCATTGATCTGCATTAGAAATCTATAAGAATGTACTTATTTCAGTTAGCTAAGCTTTGGCAAAGGTCTTACATCTCACAGGCTGCGCAAAACAATATTATTCACATAGACTTTTCCGAGCTCACTCTCCGTCATATCCGGCTAGATATGCAAGCACCACGACTCGAGCAGGGGCTCCTGGTTCTAAGAAAAGCGGCTCTCAATTGAGAATCCAACTATAATTTGAATGTCCGTATTCAGTACGTTTAATGATTGAATGGTGAAATCACCGCATCTCAAATGGACACTCTTGGAATTTAAACATTGTGTTGCGACAAATCTAGCTCTTAGCCCAACCAACAAAATTTATCGGGCTAGGCCAGTCACCACATCGGCAGCTTAATTACTCGCCGCCACGGCGAGCAACCCTACTCGTGCTCATAGGCGAACTACAGGTCAAATTCCTATCCTACCCAGCTTCCTACGAACAAAGATCAGCTCAGAAGTACGACGCTCAGCTGTAATCTGTGCCTGGGAATGAAGGATCTCTCCGCATGAGAGGTCTGTTGATTCTCTGCTAATTGGTTGAACCGTACCATGGCAATTTCTCGTAGTCAACACTATGGAAACAGCGCCGAGAATGTAACGGCTCGTGCAAGCAAGACAGCTGTGACTGCAACTCTGATTCCCAACACTTCCTATTCCCAGGATCACTGTATGTAATTGAAGTGTCTTTGTCATTCTGCGTACTCATTTCTATTTACCATTAGCTTTCTCTCCTTGCAAACTGGAGTAGTTCACTATGAGCGTTGGTAGAATACATACATTTTTTTCGAATAGGGAGCATCGTCTCAGCCTCTACACCGAGAATGATCCAACCACATACATGCCGAAGTTCATGCCTTTTTTAAAGAAGGTGAATAAGTGACCTGGATTGTTTAACTACCAAATTTAACACTTACTTTATCTCACGGTACTATTCCAACTATCCAAAGCAAGTACTATTTAGCTCATGCACACATGGTTGTAATTTTGCAGAGCATTTGGTAGGGCGTGTGTGGTCAGAATGCTTAATGTCAGTACCCCATTTACATTACTGAGGCAATTCTCAATGCAGGCAATCAGAAATAGCACAATAACGTAATAACACCGTCGTGCCTTCGCTAGCTGGTGTTTTTGACTCTGTGAGCAAACATTGTCACACCAGTATTCTCCAGAAAAACATATGGTCACACAAGATTAAATTGTGTTAGTATATAACTGAGACATGTTTGAACGCAAGAACAAATTCTATACAGGAAGTAACCTAGAAGCCTAGAACATCTATGATTAACCTAGAGGAACAGTATGCAGTTCACATCAGGAAGAGACGAAGAGGAGCAATGGCCTAGCAGGGCAAGGTACCGACCGTGAGGCGGGGCTGGAGCGTGAGGGGGAGCCAGCAGGGAGTCGGGCCTCTTGCGCTTGTGCGGAGCGGCGGTGGAGGAGAAGGCCGCGCCGGGGTTGGTGTAGAAGCCGAACCGCGCGGGCGGGCGCGCGACGGAGGAGGGCGCCAGGTCGGGCTCCGGGAGATCCCACGCCGGCGGGGGAAGCGGCGCGGCAGATGGCGAGGAGGAGGAAGCGGCGGCGGCGGCGGCGGAGGGCGAGGAGGCGCTCCCGGCGATTGGACGATGACTCCTCCGCCGCCGCTTGCTCGCCGGTGTCCATCTGGGAGACGGGAATTGCGGCGCTCTCTCGCTCGTGCGCGATTTCGCGACGCGTCTGGCTGCTATGCTTTGCTTCTGGCTGGCCCCTGTCGTTTGGTCATGTTTCAGAGTTCAGACTTCAGAAAAGAGAGAACCCTGCGTATTTGTCATCCGGCAAATTACATGGTGACTAGTCTGATAGACTGATACGGAGTACCATGTAAAATTACATGCACGGAATAAGTTCATCCAAAAGTTAAAACTTCAATGAAAAAAATGAGGGTATTGCACTTAATTTCAACGTATTTGATTTTGATTTATTCCTCTCTCTCTCCCCTCGAGCTATTGGTCCTTTGTCCACAATATGGATAGTTTGTTCCTCCACCGGAGATGGTAATCTAACAATAAAGAAAATCCAACGGACCTCTTTCCAAGCTAGGAGATGGTGGTGAGAGAGTACTCAAACCAGTCAATTCGGTGCGCTCAAACCAGCACAACTGCAATGCAATAGATTAATCAGAGATTTTTTTTTTGACAAAAAAAAAATGATTTTGGGGGTGGGGGTTGCGCTAATATTACTTATGTACAATCTTATGATGATTACTCATAATACTGCATGCGTACGATAATATAGGATGTTTTAGCTATTCTAGTATGGACTATATACGGATGTATGTATATTATTATACGTACGGAGTAGCCACTATTATCGTCATCGGTATTGTCACGGTAAAATCCGGTGCCTCTAGGACAAATTGAGACAATATTTTTTGGGTTTGGGGTTGATTTCGGATACTATAAACAAGTTAATATTTTATAATTTATTTACAACTATTCTCCCCATTTCTAAATATAACATGTCTTAACCTTTTCCAGATTCACACGCATCTAGACAGGTTTTAATATGTATGTTCATCAATTTTAGTCCGTATCTAATCAACATGTGAAATATCCAAAACATTTTATATTTAAAAACGGAGCTAGCAAACTTTTAGTGTTGTTTCTCTTTGTTAAATGTCTCCCTTGTCCATGTACAGTGACAACACAGTGGCATCAAGACAAGTCTTTATGGGGACGCCCTCGCACATAGATTGTTTATTAAATGAGCGTCGCTTTTGAGAAACACTATACAAACTCATGGCATGTACACATACGTACACTGGCCTCTGTAAATGCACGCACATTATACCTTTACTAGTTATATTTTGCGCGGCGTCACGCCGCGCGTTTGGTGAGAATATTTATTGTGATAATTTGTGTATTCTGTTTAGCTGTGTTATATGTATTATAAGGAAAGGTGGTAGTTGTAATTAATGTAATGTTCTTAGTTTAAATTCAGTTTGAAATCATTCCGTAATTAAAGGGAACACATTTATTTTATCGAAATATTTTATGTAGTGAAGTTTTTTTTTTGGATTGTGAGTACATAATTAGATATATTTAAGTTATATTGCTTGTAAACATGTTAGCTAGATTGAGTGGTCAAATATAGTTCCGTTTTGCCATAATTGTCTTGTTTATTTACCATTTTAATAAGATGGAATATGTTATGGTTATGTCGAAATATTGATTATTTTTAGCATTTATTGAAGTTATATGCATAATTGGAGAGAGTTTAGTTAAATTACCTATAAATATTAATCAGTATGAAAGGATGCACAAAATTAGTACTTGGCTTTGGAATTTTAAAATTTCTCCAATTTGGATTTTTTTTGTAGTTATTCTTTTGTGTGCATGTTGATATATTTGGCATATTTTGCGGTCATATAGATTTGAAATCGTTGTTGCAGTTTAAATTTCGTACGTATGATTTTTTTTCTTTAAATAGTAGTCCTTTTTTTTGGTGAAATGACTTTGTTATTGTAAATTGAAAAGTTGCTTATGAAATGTCCACAAAGCTTCCAAAAGTTTTTGTAGAAAACAGAAGGGGGGAAAATTTGTAAATTGTTTGAAATATTTAAAGTTTGAATTCAACTATTTGTAATGTCCAAAAAAACTTCGACTCTAAATATTAATCTATATGAAAGGATGCAATAAGTTAGTACTTGGCTTTGGAATTTTAAAATTTCTGCAATTTGGATTTTTTTTTGTGTAGTTATTCTTTTGTGTGCATGTTGATATATGTGGCATATTTTGCGGACATATAGATTTGAAATCGTTGTTGCAGTTTAAATATCGTATGTATATTTTTTTCCCCGCAAATAGCAGTTTTTTTTTGGTCAAATGATTTTGTTATTATAAATTTAAAAGTTGGTTATGTTTTGTAGACAACTGACTCCATTATTTAGAGAGATGTCGAACGTTTGGATAACTGAGAAAAAAAATGACTCCATTACCATATCAAATTTAGAACATTGCTTAAATAATATCTCATTACCATATCAAATTTAGAACAGTGCTTAAATAATATATTATATGAGAATTTGTGAAATTTAACTTAAATCCATTCCATATTTAGGGGATATGAATTTGTATTCTCTGCAATTATTCACCTAATCAAGTATGTGTGGGGAAAAGTACCTTCATATATTTAGAGGAAGTGCATTTTTTTTTTGTGAATTAGTGACTGCCTTTGGAATTCTGAAGCATATTTGGTTTTTGCCATAAATAGCAATATTTATTTCTTAAGAGTGGCCGGATATGTTATTCAAATTCGTTTAGGTGAATAGATTCAAAAATATTGTCGTTTTGTAATTTTTTTATTTTATGCAAATTGTGAAGTGCGAGTTGTCGTCTGTTGTTGTTGTTGTTTTTTTTTGTTGGCATTTCGTTTTTTTTTTGGCATTTCAGCTTTGGAATTTTAAAATTTCTCCAATTTGGATTTTTTTTGTAGTTATTCTTTTGTGTGCATGTTGATATATTTGGCATATTTTGCGGTCATATAGATTTGAAATCGTTGTTGCAGTTTAAATTTCGTACGTATGATTTTTTTTTCTTAAATAGTAGTCCTTTTTTTTTGGTGAAATGACTTTGTTATTGTAAATTGAAAAGTTGCTTATGAAATGTCCACAAAGCTTCCAAAAGTTTTTGTAGAAAACAGAAGGGGGAAAATTTGTAAATTGTTTGAAATATTTAAAGTTTGAATTCAACTAATGTGCAAAAAAACTTCGACTCTAAATATTAATCTATATGAAAGGATGCAATAAGTTAGTACTTGGCTTTGGAATTTTAAAATTTCTCCAATTTGGATTTTTTGTGTAGTTATTCTTTTGTGTGCATGTTGATATATGTGGCATATTTTGCGGACATATAGATTTGAAATCGTTGTTGCAGTTTAAATATCGTATGTATATATTTTTTTTCCTCGCAAATAGCAGTCTTCTTTTTTTTGGTCAAATGACTTTGTTATTATAAATTTAAAAGTTGGTTATGTTTTGTAGACAACTGACTCCATTATTTAGAGAGATGTCGAACGTTTGGATAACTGGGAAAAAAATATGACTCCATTACCATATCAAATTTAGAACATTGCTTAAATAATATCTCATTACCATATCAAATTTAGAACAGTGCTTAAATAATATATTATATAAGAATTTGCGAAATTTGACTTAAATCCATTCCATATTTAGGGGATATGAATTTGTATTCTCTGCAATTATTCACCTAATCAAGTATGTGTGGGGAAAAGTACCTTCATATATTTAGAGGAAGTGCATTTGTTTTTTTTTTGTGAATTAGTGACTGCCTTTGGAATTCTGAAGCATATTTGGTTTTTGCCATAAATAGCAATATTTATTTCTTAAGAGTGGCCGGATATGTTATTCAAATTTGTTTAGGTGAATAGATTCAAAAATATTGTCGTTTTGTAATTTTTTTTATTTTATGCAAATTGTGAAGTGCGAGTTGTCGTCTGTTGTTGTTGTTTTTTTTGTTGGCATTTCGTTTTTTTTTGGCATTTCGTATGTATGAGTGGAATTGTTGTAATTGGTAATTTAAAATAATCGTTCGCATTTCTTTTTTTTTGTTGGCATTTCGTATGTATGAGTGGAATTGTTGTAATTAGTAATTTGAAATAATCGTTTTTTTAAGAAAGGAAGAATGTCATGAGGGAATACCTTTTTTTTTTAAATCGTCTGAAATATCGCATTTTGTTTTGAAACTTCGTAAGTAAGCGGATATTTTTAGAGAGGTAGAATGCCACGGGGGTGTACCTTTTTTTTTCTTTGTTGTAAATTGTTTGAAATATTCAAAGTTTGAATTCAAATATTTGAAGTGTCCACAAAGCTTCCAAAAAGTTTTTTTAGAAAAGAGAAGGGGGGAAAAATTTGTAAATTGTTTGAAATATTCAAAGTTTGAATTCAACTATTTGTAATGTCCAAAAAACTTCCAAAAGTTTTTTAGAAAAAAAAAGAAAAAAAAAGAATGGACCGACCCAGCTGCGCGGCAGCCAGGCCAGCCCATGTACGGCCCATCTGGAGCCCAACCCCACGTGGGCGTCGCCGTGACGTCAGCGGCGGCCGGAGTCGGCCGCGGCGGCCGCGAGCTCGCCGGAGGCGCGTCCATGCGCGCTGGGACGCGGGAGCGCGCGTATCCGGAGCGGCTCGGCGCGGGCAGCCAGTATGTGGCGGCGCCGCCACGATTTGGTGGCCGGGGCGCCGCCGGCAATGGCAAAACGCGGCGGAGGGCTGCGGATGCGGCGGCGATTCCCGCGCATCGGCGGCGCGCCGGCAAGCGGCGCTTGGTGAGGAGGTAGCGGCGCGGGCGGCGGAGCTTCCCGTCCCCGTCGATCTGGCGGGGGAGGCCTGTGGCGGCGTGATGGGGCGGCGGCGCCGCCGGCGACCCCGCGGTCGCGCGAGAGAGAAGGAGGAGGGAAGGGGGAGTTTTGGGCTGTTTTGCATGAACGTCCTCGGAGTTGTTTATAATTTTATTTAGATCCTTTTGTTCGTAAAACAGTGGATGATGGAGCAATTTCTCGC
Organism: Poa pratensis; assembly: GCA_947311845.1. Classification (NCBI taxonomy): domain Eukaryota; kingdom Viridiplantae; phylum Streptophyta; class Magnoliopsida; order Poales; family Poaceae; genus Poa; species Poa pratensis. The sequence continues at coordinate 38,934,566 of CAMZMU010000059.1, read as the reverse complement.
CCGCGAGGGGTCTTTTTGCAAAATGGCGCGGGCGGATCCGTGCGGGCCGTCTGATCGCCGCGCGACGGCGCGGATCGCTGCACTGTTCAACACTGTAGCAGACTGTAGCTGCTACAGTGCCAGGGCCTCCCACATATCGCGAAATATTCCAACTTTTATATACTTAGGATGAGCAAACAGATTAAGTTGGAGGGTCAGATCTTGAACTGATGTAACCATCACATACGCCTCGCAATTAATTGGAACATCGGCTTACACTGAAAAAATATCCTGACTTTATGCGGACACACATGTGTCAACTGAACTATTTTTTAAGATAAAAAGTATATATTAATATCGTGAAGATACCAATTACACCCAGCCTCTGCAACAACGTAATAATCGAAGGTATTACAGATACACATAGCCGAAAGACAATAAGAAGAATAAACTAAAAAAAGTCCCGCTATAGAGTTACAAAACTTGCATCAGCAGCACAACCACCACCAAGACAACACCTGATGTCCAAGACTCCAAAAGCAACGCCTTTAAGAAGGAAACAGTGCACAAGCACCGTCGTCACCCGATCGAGATCTTGGGTTTTCACCCAGAAGATAGTTCCCGCTCTCAAAACAATGTCTTCAACAAGACCATTGCCAGACACAACCAATTAAGGCCAGACATTGGATTTTCACCCTGAAAGGTAAGACTTTGAACTTCACCTATGTTGTCGCCATTACTTACATACCGCTGCTACGAGTGCTGAAGCTCCAAGAAAGTTCCTCATCACCGCCAAAGGCTTGAATCACCATTAGTCGTCCAATCTCGCTTCCATGACAGTCTCCGCCTCTGACTTCATCATGGATTTGCCCATGATGGCAACAGAAGCAGAGCTTCACGCCGCTCCCTCTGGCGCGACCAAATTCCTCCGATCCAGCAATCCAGGCATGAGACGCCAATGGAGCTCGCCGGCGGAGCTTTCCAAAACTCGTCACACTGGCCAGATCAATGAGGGTAGGCTTCAAGCAGACAACCGACTTGGCGCGAGAAGAACCCAAGGACCACCCATCCACACACCAAGACATACCCAGCTTCCGCCAACACCATAGTAATCGAAGCAATTTGCCGTGTCGATTTGTCAATGGTGTCAGCAAAAATTGGGATTTGGCGTCGCTTAGGCCGCACCAATCGTGGCGACGGCTCCACACCCGAGACCAGCTGGAAGTCAATCGGGAGACACCGCAACACACATTGGCCGGCCGGCCGCTGTCTTCATGCATGTGCACAGCCCACGGGCAACGTGCAAGAGCTTGATCCGTTGATGGAATCCAAGTCTGCATGCTTGGTCGCACGCCATGCAAGGACCTTACTTCAACGGCATCTGGCTGATTCGGCCGATCCCAGATACTCAGGACCAGCGACCAGCTACACCACCAGATCGGAGGTTTAGCGACGTAGATCGGCGGCGTTGGATCGAGAGTCCACCTTGCAGCGCGGAAGAGAGGGAAAAAATCGAACGGAGATGCCCCGCCGTCCGCTGTCCGCCGGACGGCCGGCCTCCTCCGGCGGCGGCGAGGCGAACGGGCTGGTTGGAGAGGGTATCTAAGCCGGTGGTGGCGGTTGTTCGATCCCTTAAAATTTTGGGGGAGTCAACTGAGCTATGCTGGGTTAGGGGTACAACCACCATCTAACCATCCACTTAGAGGTCGATTTGCATGAGGGCGAAGTGCTAGTGTGTGTGTCTGGTGTAAATTTCTGATACATCCAATTCCTTGTAAGTTTCTCCACTAAACCACCGAGGCTGTTCATCATCCTCAACCAACCCTTTTTGGCTTTCCTGTTCTCCACACACAGTGTACATGATAGAATTTTCCGGGTGTTGGATTCATATATATGGAGAAACGACGTAGTAAATGAACTGTCCACCAACAAATATCGATTATTCATCTCGTGGATGAGATTTGCATTTGTCATGTACTTTGAGTAGGGGCGAAATAATTGAAATTAAATATCCTTATCTATTTGGCAGGGAGTCAGTTATAACAATATGAATACTATTCTAAAGTATATTGTGTTTAGGTACGTATAAAATATTACTCCCTCCAGTCCGTAAAAAGTTTCGCCAAAAAACATGGTAGGCAGCACAACTGATACATATAACCTCCGACATTCTTTTTGGATCAGAGGTAGTATTTCTGATCATGATTTTCTTGCACTAGTTGGGTGACCTTCCTCTTCTTGGCAGCAACATGCGTGGTACGGGTAATAGATGCGAGAATGCAAATGCCTCCAAACTTGTGGTGCGATTGTGCAACAGAGTTTGAAAACACGTAGAACTATTGGTAGAAACCACACATTAAACAAGTACTAATTTCTGTTTTTTTCCGGCTTGGACATAATAATCTACTACTTCACAAATATCAAATAGGAATACAAAGTACTGCTCGAGTGACAAAAATAACAAGTTCAATAGGTTAATGGGTCCAAATAAAGGACCAATTTGAGTTAACTTATATTCACTGTATACATTTTGTATTTGTTGTTTCTCAAGATATGGGTTGAATGTATATTTGAATATTCTTGACATGATAGAGGATTGGCATCCAAATGACTTTCGGATTTTATGGCGACTTCTAGGTAGTATTTCATCATGCGGAAGCATATGTTGCACCACTATTGAACAATATATGTTCTCGGGTAGGGGCGGGTGGCGTATGTCAGCTGAGTCCCGAAAGGTTTGTGAAAGAGCAGGCGGCTAGAGCATGCTCTATGTGGAGTTTAGTTGTTTGTTATATGATTGACCATCCAGACGCATTACCCCGCAACAGCCAACATACTAGATTTTTTTTTGTGTTGGGTGTGGTGCTAAACGACTACTAATAGATTTCCAGATATACAAAAGTTCAAGTGACTGTTTCCCAAACTTATTGACAACCCATTATTTTTCTTCTCAATATCTCCCTCCTCCTTGTCTAATGTCGAAATATTCAAAGGTCTGAATACCAAGAGCGGTCAAACACAATGATCGGTCCCAGACAGTCTTTTCTCCATCTCTACCGATGAGATAGTGACATCAAGATAAGTCAATAGAAGGAAAAAGCTCATTAGAACGCTCGTACAAACGCTGTGGTGGAGGGTGGAAGAATATTAAGCATGTGCCAATTCGGCAGATATAACAAATAAATGACCATATTAGGATACTTAATGGGCCTTTCACTCTTGGCTCAACTAATAATAAATCTTTACATAAGGGAAGGCTGGTTCACGGCCCAGGATGGCCAACCCGACGCCCCGCGATGGAGTGCAGTCCGACATGGATTGTTAATAAGTTTGCCGTGAACAATTGGTTCTAGTCTATGGCTCAGTTTTCTGATGCATCTTATTCCCTACAAATTCTGTCACTAATCCACCAACGCCACTCATCATCATTAATCAACTCCTCCTCTGCTGTTCTACCCACAACGAGAATGATAAAGTTGCTTACGGTGTTGGATTCATATATGGAGAAACAATGTAGTAGTAGATGGACTTTAGTGCACCACACCAACAAATACGTATAATGCAGGGCCCTGTTTGGGAGCTTGGCATAATTTTCCAGCTGCGTTGGCTTTACTTCCAGAATCAACATGTCCCAGAGAAACAGACAAAAAAGAATGGTGACCTTTCCTAATCCGTGAGATTTCTCGAATGGAATTTAGCAAAACAGAGAGAAAAACTAACCGAAGACGGTGAACGAATCACTATTTTGCCCACTTTCACAGACTCGACTAATACCCCATTTTTGGGCTCTGATTAACCAAGTGTATGACACGATTTTTTTCTTTCGAAATGAGATCTCAGCCTAGCCTCAGCATCGAAGCGATGCACACAGTTGTGACAAACAAAAATTTAATAAACCAAACTAGCTAGGACCACGGCGCGCACACTCTCACCGCTAGGCGAACAACCCATCCACGTCTCACAACAACCAACACCATGCAAGATTTAGTTACCTCATACTACCCTCGTTTCTAAAATTTGACCATATTTTATAGAAAAACTATCAACAACACAACATCCCAAAAGAAAAGGAACAAAACTATCCGTCCCGATAGATCTCACAAATTCATAACAAGACTGAAGCTAGCCAATTCATGGATCACATTGTGGGATCCGATCATCTAGAGGTAGAGAACTGGAAAGACATGAAACCAAGCCTTTGACAAAGAGGCGTTGGAGGTCGCTAGCGGGTGACTGAAGATTTAAGACTTGGGTGGGTGTCCACGATGGTCCGTTTAGCTTTACCCGTGGTATGCATAGGCCCCCTTCTTTTCAGCTTATTTTCCAGATTCTCCCAGAAGCTACCCTCCATCAGCTTCTCCCAGAATCTCGTTTTTTAAATTTGTTTAAACTTCTAAATAAGTATTGGGAAGACAAATTTAGAAGTTTAAACAAATTTAAAAAACGAGATTCTGGGAGAAGCTGATGGAGGGTAGCTTCTGGGAGAATCTGGAAAATAAGCTGAAAAGAAGGGGCCATAGTATTTCTGGACAGCTTATTATCGAACTGAGCACCATGCTCCACTTGAAGATGGAGATATCCGACACAACTACCAACCCAGTGGTGATCAAGCTCGTTGTAGCCTGCCGCTATGCACTTCAATTCCCTTCACTCCTGAAGCATCTCACTCCCAGGCGATCACAGGCAACATATCCATCCGCCCTGCCACATTAGCCAGGTTCCATTCCCATGAGTAAAACTAGAATTGCCAATATGCTATGCTTCCGTTGTCAAGATAGCAAACCAACAACTTTTTTATAATGACGAAAAGCTCAGTTAGGACGAGAAACAAGTGCGCTCTTTACAAGGACCACTGGCTTGCTTTGGATGGGTGAATGCATTTGAGACTTTATTTCCTAGGTATATCCTATATATATATCTTAAATTCAATGTTGCTTCTGAGCTCATATACTCCTGCCTGAGTGCAAAATTCGATAAAAATAGAAAAACATTCTAAGAAATTCTAATTTTTTTTTGTCATGAAACATACTGAAAGGGCATGGCACCCCATGTGTGGTTTTGGTAATTAATGACAATCCATATGGACTAATGGTTGCATTGAGTTATTCTTGTAGTGTTTGTCCATAGGCAAATGCTTGAACTCCATATGTTGGATTCAAGGTTGATGCCATAAAGATATTGATATAATGGAGTATTTGGCATCAAGATCATCGAGTTGTATGGATATATTTGATATGATCAAGAAGAAGAGTATGTGATGACCAAGTGGTTATTCAAGGAGTTATCCGAAGTTTGGTCATGAGAGAGTGATGCATGTAAAATGCATACATGAACTTTGCATTATTTTACTTATATCCCAGTCATATTTGCATCATATAAGGGTTATATCACTGTTTTATAATGATTTTGGGAATATTTGATATGTTTCCTATTTTTATGGAATTAACCTTGCACAGGCAGAAAACCCTATTTCTATATTTTAATGTTTCAGGGACCCAAACGACGTCCAAATGACCTGCAAATTTACGAGCGTCAATTTTTGGAAGGAAGAAGACTTGGAGCGAAGGAATCAAACAAGCGGGGACCCGAGGGCCAAGATAGGTGGGCCCACGTGGCCAGGTACAGGGGACGCGTGGGACCCCTCCTTTTGGGCCTCAGAGCTCCGTTGCTGTCGATCTTTCCTCCACCGACTCGGTTTTGACCTAAAACCGACTATAAAAATAGCCCCCCGACGTTCTCTGGAAGGAGCGCCGCAGAAACACAGAAACACCGAAACTGAGACCTGGAGTTGCAGATTGGAGGGGGAAAACTCCGGCGGGGCGCTGCCGGCGTGGTCTCCATCTTCTCCAACGACTTCTCCACCGTCTCCATGATGAAGAGGGAGTAGTCCACCTCTGGACTATGGGTTTGTGGAAGTAACTTATGTATCTCTCCTCTCTCTTGAGCTTCACTAATTAGTACCGTATGAGCTGCTGAACATGATTACGGTCATCTATGTAATACCTTTGTGGTGGATCTTTTTATGAGTTAATATATGTTTGAGATTGCAATGGTTTTGTTTCAGTTATGAAAGTAGATGCATATTATGTACCCCGTTCTTATTTACTTGTCATGATCAAGCATGTTTATGAGAGCGTGTGAGGGGGAACGTGTGCATTAGTTGGAGTAACGGGGGTGGCTAGTGCAGTGAACGTGAGAGAAAGTTCTGCGATCCACTTGGGTATCTCTACCTTACTTTGTTGCCTCACTAGGGATAAAAAAAATACCATGCTACCGGAGATGTGGGTGTGACCATTGCCACTTCCTCCATGACTAGATCTAGCATGTTCTTATTTTAACTTCATGTCATGATACTTATTGCTATACTCTGAGTTATCTTAATTACTGAGGTGTTATGATTTAGTTCGCATCTTGGTGGAGTATAAGAGAGACTAATAACCAAAAGGTCTCTATGTTAGGACGTGATGCCCATATAATTATAACTTGTCATTAAACTGTTGTGTTGCAATCTCATATGTCAACTCTAGTGTTCCATTGTCTACCACTTTATTAAAGAGAGAGTGCATTTGTGAAACCATGAACCCCGGTCCATTTTTAATCATAAGAAACACCTTTCCAACAACTTTTACCACTTTACCATTTTCTGCCATTTAAAAATCCGAAAATACAAAAACACTTTTACATCTTGCATTCATCATATAAAACCCAAAAATATCATTTATCATTGCTACCACCATCCTTGCATATTTATTTACCACCATTGCATATTTATTTCTTGTTTGCATTGCATATTATCTTGATATCATTCTCACACCTTGTGCTTGACAACCACTAGGTGAGGTTGAGGACCAAAACATTTACTTTGTTTTGTAGGTAACCAAAAGAAGGATAGGAAAGATAAATCTTCACTACTGATTCCCCGAGAGTTCGATATTAAACCCTCGAGTCACCCCTCGTGGGGAAAACACGTCTTCCACTTACTACACACTCTGCACTTGGAGTCTCAACCTAACCCATATTCTTTTGACGCAGGTAACTACGTCATCGGGTATCAAGACTGTTTTCTGGCGCCGTTGCCGGGGAATCATTGCTGAAAGGTTTATCCAAGGGTCCCCTGCACTAGCTCTGTTTTCTGGCGCGGGTTTATCCAAGGATATCTCACCAAGTCAACTTCATCACCAACTTGTGCTAACACCTAAGCTTGGGGAGGTTGCACCTACGTGAGCATCATCTTATCCATCTTTACCTTCAAAGCATTTTATTTGTTTTGTTATTGTCTTGCATATCATATTTATATTTCGGTTTGCATTTTTATTTTCAGTTTTGCATTTTGTGTTGCATTTGTTATTTCGGTTTGCATTGTTTAGTATCATTTTATTTTCAGTTTTCATCTAAAAACATAAAACCATAAAAACTAGTGTTGTTTTTAATATGTATGCTAAGCTATGGAGAAGGTTATGTCAAAACTATGGGAGCTTACTATGAATATCGATCAACCAAAGAAGGAAATAGAATGCTTGAATTGCTTGAACATCTTAATGATATGGCCACTGAGTTTTGTGAATTACATAATATAACTTGCTGCTTTAGAAAAGACTATAAACACTCTCTCTATCAATGTAAGTATAATAGTGATCCTATTATTGCTTCTATCAAGAGTGTAAATTTGCATGCCATGATATAGAACAAGTTGAGAAATATATTGCTTATGTTGCAGCCCATGAGATAGACTTTCTTATTGATAATTTTTTTGCAACTAGTCATGAAGCTCGTGTAATGAAAGGACACATTTCTATTCTTCTCCAACTTTGCAAAAAGGAATTTAGTGATAATGTTTATGTTAAAGAAAGAATTCTTGCTTCCATGGAAAGTACTAATATTTTGCAGGATGATGAAAACATAAGCTTGGAAGAGGAAGTATGTGAAGAGGAGATTGAAATGGATGTGTTCCAACCTAAGCTTGGGGAAGAGTTGGATCTCCCAACTTCACCATCAACATTTGATAGTAGCACTCAAACTCAAAAATCTTTTGTTATTTATGAGAATCCATGTTATGATGAGTGTCAAACTGAAAATTCTATGGTCCTATATGATAACCCATGCTATTATGATGAAACTAATAATGCTCCTTTACTTTTAATAATGCTACTAGTGAACTTATTGATGATAATGAGGAGTGTTGCTTAAATATGCTATATGATAATGCTTTAGATGATGGTCCTATGCTTATTGATAATCCTCCATGTTTAGTTGTTACTAATTTATGAGGATAAAAATGATATACTTGCTGTTTGTGATGTACTCTTACTCATGAGAGTCCTACTTTGTTTTGAACTCTCCTACTTACACCATAGAGGAGAAATTTGCTTATGTTGAGAAATACTTATGTGGTTTGCAATTATCTTTAGTTCCAAATCTTTGTTGCAACATGATATTAAACTTGATATTGATCTTATAACTATTTTGAAAGAGGGAAGCATGCTAATGAATTCCAAATAAATTTAATGATCCTCTTTATGTGCCTAAATTATCTAAGTTGAATGATTCTTGTGGTTATATGGTTGAATTTATTTCTACTACTTGCAACTATTATGAAAGAGGAGGTGATAAGAACCCTCTTTATGTTACTAATAATTATATGCTGCAAGTAAATATTGTTAATATGCATTGGAAACTTCTATTTGATTCATTCATATACAAAATGCCAATGCATAGAAAGAAAGTTAGACTTCGTTGTTATTACTTTTGTGTTTTGTTTTTCTCTCAACTAGGGTTCAACTTGACTATTATTTTGATTGGTTTGAGAACACCATGGGATCCTGGTATTATGCATGAACACTTTCCAAGGAAGAGGGACACATCAAAGTTCAAGCTCCCTCATGAGCTTCGTCCACAATAAATATCAAGTAAGAAGCCTAGCTATATGGCTATAAAGAAAGCGCTTTACGGGAGGCAACCCGGTTGTTTTTATTTGTGATTTTCTTTGTGTCCTCTTGCTGTAACAAGAGACTTTGTTTTAGTTTAGTTTCTGGAATTTTTAATAAAGTGCCAAGTTTTACTCATTTTGGTTTGAAGAAGTTGCTTATAGCGTTCGGAGATTTTATTCCTGCACGAATCTGTGCACGGTATGATTTTTAATTCTTATTCTGTAACTCCGAATGAGCTCATATTTGAACTGTAGTTGCAACTTTTCATCCTCTGTATGCATGAATTTTTTCGGAATTTTTCGACAAAGTTTAGTAGGGTAGAAAAATACGTTTTGCTGCTGTTTTTCTGGACAGATTCTGTCCCATTTTGTTTGATGCATGCTTTGAACTTTTAACTTGAATCTTTTTGATCCAATTGAGTTTATGAGTAGGCATACAACATTATACACTTTCTGGACATCATATGAATTTTTGTTCAAGGATTATATGCAGCAAGAAATCTATTTGTTTATCACTACTAATGCACCCCACAGAAAAAGAAATGGGAGAAACGGTGTTTTGAAGTTTTTTCACAGGGATTAGAGGAGATGCACCAAGAGCTATCCAAGGATGGTGAAGACCATAAGCTTGGGGATGTGAAGACAACCCCACTGGACCTACACACTCTCGGTTTGCACACGTCTAACTTCTGTTTTTCGATCGAAACACTTTATCGCATAAACTTGGAGCGTCTTTTTGTTTGTTTTGGTTTGATTTTTATTTTGTGAGACCACCACACTATCATTTATATATGAGAGAGCTACTGGAAATTTGGGTTGAATTATGTTGGATGCTATTATAGATTGGGAAAAGGGATGTTGAGTTGATTTTAAAAGATACATATAGTTGCATGATTCATGAGCTTGTTAATGAGTAATAATTTGCAAGTATTTTATCAAGAGCTATCTTTTATTCATGTTTTGATGCTGAATGTTATTTACTTTGTTTAACATGGATTAGTTAGTTCTATGGACACTCATGCATGCATTTAGATGGTCAACTTTCTCCCTCTTGCTAGCCCAAAAATTCCAACAAGTAAAAACTTGTTTCCAACACCTTCAACCAAAGTTTTTCCAGTGAGTCCACCATATCTACCTATTAGCTTTATGCTATTCCGAGTATGTTTATCATGATATTTGTGTTATCTATACCTCTGAATGAAAATGCTTATGTTGTTGATTGTTATGGGAAAAGTTGGTTATAGAGCTCTCTCGAACTTGATGCACACTTTACTTTCATTGCATAATAAAACATGACCCATTGTGATTAAAATTATGATGTTGTGGGCTTGACAAATGTCTTTGGTTGAGAGTTAGCTCATATGTGCTGTCACATGGCAAGCTTTCAACATGCACTTCATTTCATTTAGTTGATATCATGTACTTTTGTTTATGGATGCTTACCATGGGTGAAATAAATGTGGAAATGAAGTAGGTTTAAATGAGTTTGTATAAATGGTTAGAGAGACGCCTGGGCCGCTAATCTAAGCCATGCATCATTCATGGTGGAAATTTACTTACATGCTATGGTGAACCTTCTGTGATACACCTTACAATAAAAAGCTATCTAATGGTAAATAAAAAGGGTGTTGAGATTGTTCATTGTGTTTGTTTGTCTTGTCATTTTGATATGGGCTTGTTCCATATCCTGGGACAAGAGGTACCCCAGTTGACGCTCTTAATGATACTATTATTACTTACAATGATATTTAACTTGAACTTGCTTTGTTTCCCAAGTTGAGTAACACATGGAGTAGGTACTTGTATTCAAGGGGCATGAGACTTTCAACCTGTACTTTGTCAAGCACACTACTCATATTTGCTTTCACTTTAAACTTAATCATTCAAGATGCTATGATAGGGGAATGAGAGCTTGACACCAAGGATTACCACATTACAATCATTAACTTAAGTAGAGAAGTTCAGAAGTTAGATGAAACTTATTCATGCTTTACCTCTACTCATATATATCTTTCCAAAGTGTCCACCTTTTATATTCAGATTTTCATCAATACTCTATGGCCATTATAGGATGTTCTTTCTTTCATTATGCATACATGTGGTCCATAGTACTTTCTTTTATGTTACACTTTGTGAATTATCATTGAACATCCTTGCATTGAATACTTGATATCACTTCATAAACTATCTTGCATATTGCTACTCCTTTTAAGAATGAATCATTTGACTCTATGTAGCAATAGTAATCATCTTTGATATCCATTGATAGTATTAAAATGCAAAGTCCATGTTAGTTTTATCACCTTCATACTCGAGGACGAGTATAGGTTAAGCTTGGGGATGTTGATGCATGTAAAATGCATACATGAACTTTGCATTATTTTACTTATATTCCAGTCATATTTGCATCATATAAGGGTTATATCACTGTTTTATAATGATTTTGGGAATATTTGATATGTTTCCTATTTTTATGGAATTAACCCTGCACAGGCAGAAAACCCTATTTCTATATTTTAATGTTTCAGGGACCCAAACGACGTCCAAATGACCTGAAATTTACGAGCGTCAATTTTTGGAAGGAAGAAGACTTGGGAGCGAAGGAAGCAAACAAGCGGGGACCCGAGGGCCAAGATAGGTGGGCCCACGCGGCCAGGTACATGGGCCGCGTGGGACCCCTCCTTTTGGGCCTCGGAGCTCCGTTGCCGTCGATCTTTCCTCCACCGACTCGTTTTGACCTAAAACCGACTATAAAAATAGCCCCCGACGTTCTCTGGAAGGAGCGCCGCAGAAACACAGAAACACCGAAACAGAGACCTGGAGTTGCAGATTGGAGGGGGAAAACTCCGGCGGGGCGCTGCCGGCGTGGTCTCCATCTTCTCCAACGACTTCTCCACCGTCTCCATGATGAAGAGGGAGTAGTCCACCTCTGGACTATGGGTTTGTGGAAGTAACTTATGTATCTCTCTCTCTCTTGAGCTTCACTAATTAGTACCGTATGAGCTGCTGAACATGATTACGGTCATCTATGTAATACCTTTGTGGTGGATCTTTTTATGAGTTAATATATGTTTGAGATTGCAATGGTTTTGTTTCAGTTATGAAAGTAGATGCATATTATGTACCCCGTTCTTATTTACTTGTCATGATCAAGCATGTTTATGAGAGCGTGTGAGGGGGAACGTGTGCATTAGTTGGAGTAACGGGGGTGGCTAGTGCAGTGAACGTGAGAGAAAGTTCTGCGATCCACTTGGGTATCTCTACCTTACTTTGTTGCCTCACTAGGGATAAAAAGAAATACCATGCTACCGGAGATGTGGGTGTGACCATTGCCACTTCCTCCATGACTAGATCTAGCATGTTCTTATTTTAACTTCATGTCATGATACTTATTGCTATACTCTGAGTTATCTTAATTACTGAGGTGTTATGATTTAGTTCGCATCTTGGTGGAGTATAAGAGAGACTAATAACCAAAAGGTCTCTATGTTAGGACGTGATGCCCATATAATTATAACTTGTCATTAAACTGTTGTGTTGCAATCTCATATGTCAACTCTAGTGTTCCATTGTCTACCACTTTATTAAAGAGAGAGTGCATTTGTGAAACCATGAACCCCGGTCCATTTTTAATCATAAGAAACACCTTTCCAACAACTTTTACCACTTTACCATTTTCTGCCATTTAAAAATCCGAAAATACAAAAACACTTTTACATCTTGCATTCATCATATAAAACCCAAAAATATCATTTATCATTGCTACCACCATCCTTGCATATTTATTTACCACCATTGCATATTTATTTCTTGTTTGCATTGCATATTATCTTGATATCATTCTCACACCTTGTGCTTGACAACCACTAGGTGAGGTTGAGGACCAAAACATTTACTTTGTTTTGTAGGTAACCAAAGGAAGGATATGAAAGATAAATCTTCACTACTGATTCCCGAGAGTTCGATATTAAACCCTCGAGTCACCCCTCGTGGGGAAAACACGTCTTCCACTTACTACACACTCTGCACTTGGAGTCTCAACCTAACCCATATTCTTTTGACGCAGGTAACTACGTCATCGGGTATCAGAGAGTTGAGCATATTGCAAGTATGTTGAAGAAAAGGATTATGTGATCACGCATGGTTATCTTCAACACATCATCATCTATTAAAGATAGAAGTAAAGATACAAGTTTGATCAAGATATTGATCAACACACAAAGCTACAAGATGTACCAAGTGGGATCATGTATCTCTTGGTACGGTAAGCAATTGTCTATATAGCTTTGTGAACTAACCCATGAAATGTGTGTGCCATGTGTGGTTAGGTATCTTTCCATGGGCTTGCATCAAAAGGAATATTTCATATAGCCCATGGAGAATGGCATCAAGTGGTGAGTTTCATCAAGCTTGAGAAGTGCAAGTTGAAGAGAAGTATCTCGAAGATATCATATGCATGATGCTTGCCACCCTATTGGAGATAATGGTCAAGTGAAGACATGCTTATGAGAGGCTCTCACATAGTGGAGTATGGGGGAGCAATATGTGAGACTTCACCAAGCAAAGCGCAGTCAAGAAAGGTGGTCCACTTGAAGAGATCAAGATCGACATCATCTAGCTCAAGTGGAATGCGCAAGGCAAAGGTATGATCTTGATATGTTTTCTATTTTACCGGTCTCATGGTGCTAGTTGGGAGACCGGGTTATAGGATAGATACCGTACTATCAAGAGGGGCTCTCAATTGAGCTTTAGCGTATCAGTTGGAGAGAGCTCAAACCTTTGCATACTTGCCTTCATCATCCTTCTTGGTTCTTATTTGGATTTTCTCTGTGTGGGTTTTGGAGCTTGTTGTGATCTTCATCACAAGCTCAAGTTCATCAAAAACGGATTTCGTATGGAAAATTTATTGAGTTTTTGATGTTGGAGATTTTACCGGTTGTTATTTTATAGAGAGGTTTTCCTTTCTACATTTGGTTTTATTCTCCCATGTTGGACTATGATGTTTTCCTGCATCATCTTATCATGCTCGTTGTGGAAATTCCAACAAGCCCAAGAACATCGAAAACGGAGTTCGGATACTCAACTTATGCTCGTTTTAGTGTAGGTGTTTTCTGCAGAATTTCGAGTTTCTGTACTGCCGGTAGTACCGGATGAAATGGCCCGGTAGTACCGAGCTAGCTCGGTAGTACCGGACTTGGTACCGAGCTAGGTACCGGCGAACGCCAAACGCTACTGCATTTGGGGTAATTCCTAAGCGGTAGTACCAGAAATATTTCCGGTAGTACCGATCCCGCGCTTTTCGGTAGTACCGGTGGAAACTCCGGTAGTACCAGGCGCTCGCGTCGCCTGGTCAAAATGTCTATTGACTGCTGCTTTCTGCCGTTCGGTAGTACCAGGCCGTTTGGCCCGGTAGTACCGCGCGTCTGCAGAAAGCTAGCCAATGGCCATATTTCGTGGGGTACTATATATAGGGGTCTTCTTCTCCAAAGAGACCCCAACTCTCGAGCACGGTTTTGCCCTCCATTGTTGACCCTTTGAAGCTTTGCTTTCTCTCTATTCCTCCATGATTCTTGCCTCCAATTAGAGGGAAAAGAGAGATAAGATCTAGATCTACCAATCCACCAATCTAAGTGAGGGGAAGCTTTTGGGATCTAGATCTTGGAGGGATTTTGTGTTCTTCCTCTCTTCTCCTCCCATAAGCATTAGTTGCTTTGGTGGCATTTAAGAGAGAAGGACTTGAGCACTTCTTATGTTCTTGCCCATTGCATTGGTTGCATCGGTTTGAGTTCTTCACGGTGATACGTGGTAAGTGAAGTTGAGTAGCTTGTTACTCTTGGGTATTTGGGGTGCCCTAGAGCTTGTCCTCTAGGGTACTTGGGGTGCCTTAGACGGTCCTTGTTGATCTCGGAGTTTTGGTGGCTCCCGGGATTAGTTGAGAGCCTCCAATTGAGTTGTGGAGTGTGCCTCAACCTTGTGTTTCTTGTGGCTTTGGGAGCCGCGGGAATTCGCTGGGAGCCTCCAATTAAGTTGTGGAGTGTGCCTCATCCTTGTAGGGGTTCGGTGACCACCCTAGAGTGTCTCATAGTGGTTCATGGTACTCTACATTGGTAGAGGCACGAAGGAGATTACGGTGTGCCATTTGACGGCTATTCGGGGATCACTTTGTGACTCCGCACCGCTCAACGGAGACGTAGCTTCCATTGGAAAGTGAACTTCGGGATAAATCATCGTCTCCAAGTGACTCGGTATTTCTATACCCGAGCTTCTTACTTATGCAATTCACTTTGTGATAGCCATCGAGCTTGAAGTAATATATCTTGCTATCACATAGTTGCGTATCTTGATTAGCATAAGTTGTTGGTGCACATAGGTAAACCTAGCTTTGTTTAGGTTTTGTGCTTGACAAATTAACCGCTAGTTTTATTCCGCATTTATTCAAGCATAAACTGTAAAGAATTTTAATCGCCTATTCACCCCCTCTAGGCGACATCCGTGTCCTTTCAATTGGTATCATAGCGGGTTCTCTCGTTTTTGGCTTCACCGCCTCGAGAGTAAAGACGTCGTCTAGTGAACTAGTGCACAATGCTTCTTTTGTATTAGATGGCACAAATTATGATGTTTGGAAAATTCGCATGCTTGATATTATTCGGGTCATTGACCCATACATAGAGCGAATTCTAGATAGGGGTTATTCACCTCCAAGGAATCCCAAAAGATTATCTTTAATGGATGAGAATAATTCCTATCTAGATGCTCAAGCTTCTAATGTGATTTTCAATGCTTTGAGAGATGTAGTTATTATGTCGGTCTCTCCTTTTTGGAATGCTCATGAGCTTTGGACCAAGCTTCAAGATAAATATGATGTGTCCAAGAATTGTGGAGATGATTGTTGTCCCTCCACTTCCGGCCGTGATGAGTTCTCAACTTCTTCTACTTCACCTACATGTGGCAAGCCACAAAGTAATGCAATGGTGAGTAGTGATAGATATTACAATAAAGATAGTAAGCTTATTGTTGATGATACTTCACCTCTATCTTATTGCAATGATTTATCTTTGGACTTAAACGCATCTAGAACAAAAAATGATCTACATTCTTGTGTTGATAGTCCTTGCATATCATGTACAAATTGCGTGATTAATCCTTGTGATGATATGCTCTCTATATCTTGTTGCCATGATAAAAATGTTTCTATTTCCTCTAGTATTGTTTGGATAACAATGTAAAGGAAACCGAACACTCCATGGAACAAGATATGGATTTAAATGGTGACTCAAGTAATTCTTCATCATCATCGTCATGTACTCACTTTTGCCTTATGGCTAAGGTTTCAGAGGTATCTCCTACTTTGAATCCCAATATATCTCATGATGATATTGACGAGGAAAATGAACAAAATAATAATGATGCTTCCATACTTGAGAAGGGTAAAATGGTTATTCTTTCTCTTTCAAAGAATAACATGCTCGTGTTAACTTCTTAGAAATCATGTCTACCCTTGTTGAGCGCAAACTTACCATTGAGGAGTTGGAAGCTCGCATTGATGAAAGCCTTAACCGCGAATACAAGTGTAACATCCCAATATTTTGGAATGTTTAAAAATCACTAAAATTTAAAACTTTTGATTTAGATAAAATAATTTCCTCAAAGAGTGAAGATGAATCTGAAAATATTATTTGGGTGTTTATTTAATGCTAAAATAATTTTTACAAATTGTTTTAAATTATTTGAAGCACGCTCTATTTTCAAAATTTGTTTTGATTCAGTTATATGATTTTGAAAATATGTTTAAAGTAGCTTATTTTAGATACTATTATTTGTGGTACTTTGTTTATGGATTTACTAAGCCACAAATTACTTTGTTAAAACCCTATTTAAAAATTGACATAAAGTGTCACTTAAGCAATTATTCTATATTTGAAAATTTTCTACATTTTAAATATGTTGAAAACATGTCCATGATGTTAAAAGATATATATTATTTATAAAATTTTTAGAATTTTATTTGACTTGTTTTGGAGCCTTAGAATGAATTAATACATACGTGAATTTAAATCTTAGTTTAGTGTCCTTAAAAATTCATTCGTATTTTCTTGGTATTAAAATATCATATTTTGAAGCTGATTTCGTTTTCATAAATTCATTTGTTATTCTTCAGAGTTTTATATTATTTTATGGATTTCGCTAAAAGGAAAACTTTTTATTCACTTCTTATTTTATTCCTATCCAAAATCCTATTCATGCAAAGTATTGGCTGTAGCCATGCACGTGCACTAGCCCTGCATGCATGTACACTAGCACGACACTAGTGTTTCCCAATATTTGTTTTTCCTATTTCTTCTACCGTGGTTGCTAGAGCCGGATCGATCCATTCCTAATTCCAGTTGAACCAGCCCTGCTCGTTCTCGATCGCACGCTCGGGCCACAGGCCAGTCTGCTCTGTAGGCCAGCAGGCCAAGCGCCTGGCTGCTCCCTGGTCTTCCTCTCCACGCACGTATTTACATCGCCAGCTAGAAACGGCAGCTGGTACAAGAAACTGCCGCATCAAATTCTATTTAGGCAGGCATTCAATTTCCAGTCCGCACTGCTTTCTGTCCATGTAGGCACCCACGCGAAACACCATTAAGCAAAGCGTCGCTCTGCTGCCTCGCCTCTCCTGTAAAGTCCTGATTGACTCCATTTCCTCTCGTTTCCATCTAGCGCAGCCAGCATAAGTCCGAGCCCTTCCTACGATCCAATCCCGTGAAGCTCCGGTCAGACCGTTGACGGATGCCGCCCGCGTTCCGCGACTCCGGCCACGTCTCCTCGCCACCCCAGGACGCAATCGGCGACGCCGACCACGCCATCTTCTTCACCGTGCTTGCCTGCACCCGTCGTCAATCCTGAAGGCCACCGGAGCACCGCCGCCATCGACACCCGAGCCGTCCGCCACCGAAGCCATGTCATCCATGACACTGAAGACCGCCGCCGGTGCATGCCGAGTGTCCGTTGCCCTTATCAACCGCGTCACGATGTTTGCCTCATCCCTGTGCACATCTACGACAACTTCATCAACTACTTCCCGGAGGCCGTGTTTGATCGTCTACATCGACCACCTTGTCTAACCGCGTCACGTTCTCTCTTCGACACCGGCGCTATTCGTTCTTGTCGGTGAGCCTCTCAAAATGGTCTAATCTTACCCGTATACTATTTCTAATATATTAGATGAGACCACCATGTTATGGCCAAACAAAATAATTTTGGCCATACTAATTTTCCCAAGTGTCAAAACCTTTATAATTTCGGATTTGACTTTAGGCAGATTTTAGTCAAACTTTAGAAATTCATATCAATTCAACCGTAACTTCGTTTTCAATGTTTTTGTAGTCTATGGATTCGTATGAACGTGTAGAATACATTAGTATAATAAAAACTTGTATTTTAGTCATGCACTAACTTGTTATTTACAGAAACATGTAAAACATTATTTTAGTTATAGTTTTAATTCTATAAGTTCAAAATTTGTATATAAAATATCCTTGGAAAGCCCCTGACATGTAGGATGTTTTGGTTCTGTTGTTTTTCAATTTTGAGTAGTTTAGATTTATTCAAATTTCAAATGTGATGTTTGAGTAATTTTGACATAACTTTAGATTTATAAATTATTTTTGAGTGAATCCAATTGTAGAAAATTTGTTTATTTGCCCTCTGTCCAGTATTATTACTTTTCAGTTTTGAATAAAAGTTTAATTATAGAAAACATTAAATCTTGTGTTAATGCCTTTAAAGTGTCTTAATAGTGTTTTGATTTAATTCAAACTAATTAAAACTTGACCTATGTTTTCATGGACATAATAATAACAGAAAACAGTAGTAAATAAATTGTGTTAAATATCTTGACCCAATTAATGTGTGATAAATTTTGATTAAAGACCAACCCATTAAAACCTATTGAACATCACATCAATATATTTTAATAAGTTCAAAATTATTTTATTTCATTGACAAACCTATAACCACAATGAAAAATTCTAAACCCAATCACATTAATTCTTTTTGCATATTGAATTGTGTGATAACCCTTGACCAAATATTTTGTGAAGTCTTTGTTATGCATGATTGCTTTGGTATGCTATGTGTTGTTGAAATGTTTGTTGTGTTATTTCTATGTATAGATTGAACGGAGTACAACGTTGTTCCTTGTTGAAAAGAGTGTGTGAGCAACGACAACTTTTAAAGGCAAGTGGCACATCCATAAATTTCCTAAGTATTTTTATCTATGCATGAGTAGTGTATTTTCCTTAAGCATGTGTAGGATTTGTTAGTATTGCTATGCAAGACATGTTTAGAATTTCCCTATTCTCATGTGTCTAGGAACCTATATAATAACTTAGTAGAAATATTGATGCTATGCAAAAGTTATTTTATAAAAAGTTAAATTCTACTAAGTTAAAGAAACTCCTGGGTGGATTGGTTTGATAGAGGAGGCGAAGTTGAGTGGCTGCTCAGGCCCATTTTCATGGTGTGAACCTGAGTATGTGCACTTGTGGATTGCCACCCAGGGAACAAAGGGATCTGAATAACTCCAAGTGAAGATTGCTTCTAGTGCAGCCATTTGTCATATGGGCTCTGTCTTGATGGATTAAGTTGCGTGGACTCACCTTGGCTTGACAAGCAGATGTAGAGGGATGTAGGTGGAACGGGTCAAGCCGGTATGGGTGGGAAGATGCTTCTGAAAAATCTCGTCTCAATCTTCTCCTTTTCCTTATCACCGCTGGAGTGTAGAAGATAGTTTGGGCTGATTGAGTCAAATGGTGAAGTGCACAACCTCTCGAGAGTGCAAAAACTAAGTACTTAGCCGTGTCCCCAGTTACGGACAATTCTGAGCAGTTGATCAAGGACGTCAACGGAGGATCCTGACATTCCAACTTCACAAGTAAAATTTGAAGGTTAACAAGGGTAGATGAGACAGTGGTTTTCATGCCATGGATGTCTCGATTTGAAGAAAAGTGTTTTCAAAAGAGTTAGGAAAATTGGCTTTCTGCAACTCAGCCTTTGAACTCCACCAGCCAAATATGCATACAGGTTATTAGAGTTATTCCACTAAGTGTCCACATAGTGTCAGTTGCCAGTTCCATTTTATATGGTTCTGACCCACCTTGTTGCAACATTTTTCCTGTTGCAGATTGTTCCGACGACGAGTGAGAATTCGTTTAAGGGTTTCGAGTCTGCAACCAACATGTTCGCCTGTGGCGCATGAAGATGATTGAGACTCCATGAAGAATAAATTTCCGCTGCTTTACTCTTTCAAAGCTAGCTTCGTGCTATGCAATTTGTAATGGATATTTTCCTAAGTACTGGATCCACGTGTAATAATTGATACATTGTTGTGATATTTCATCTTAAACTGTGTGTGCAAATGAATCGATCTAGGGGTTTGCACTATACACAGAGATCTTGCCAGTTTTTAAGTGCAGGTCCGCTACAACAAGTATGCGGAAGAGATCGCCGATCTCAAGGAAACTCTTGAAGAAGAACAAACCACCAAGAAGTCTCTTAAGGAAACTTTTGCTCTCGAACTTTCTAGAGTAAAGGGATCCCATGATGGATCTCTTAAAGTGGCTAATGACTTCAAAATAACAAATGGTAAGCTTATAGATGCACATGCCAAACTCCTTGAGGATTTTGAGCACCTAGAAAATGGCTCTAGGGTCATTAAGGGTGAGCTCATCAAACTCACCGAGTCTCATGCGCAACTTAAAGCTTCTCACTCAAAAGAGCTTGCCAAGTTATCTTCTCCTATTGCCATTAATAATGATGCTTGTGCTACTATCTCTATCTCTTGTGAAGCATCCATATTGACGGAGAATGTCGAGCTAAGGGCTCAACTTGAATTGCTTTCTAGCAATTATGGGAAATTTGAAGAAAGACATGAAAAGCTCTTGAGCTCTCATGAGGATCTTTTAGTCTCCCATGATAAGCTAAGTTAGCTCATAAGGCTATTATGTTAAAGGTAACATCTTGTGAGACCCATGTCGACAATGGCACAACTTATACTCAAAATGCTTTATTGCCATGTGCTAGTCCTTGTAATTCATCCACTCATAATATTGCTACATCTTGTGATGAATTACTTTCCATGCCTAGTTGATTGCGTTGATCACACGTTCATTGGGAGACCCCAAGAGGAAGGTATGATGCAGTATAGCAGCAGTTTTCCCTCAGTATGAAACCAAGGTTTAATCGAACCAGTAGGAGCAAGAAATCACTTCAGAAGGTTGTCAGGGCGCGCTGACGTGGAACCTGCACACAACACAATCAAACTACTTTGCCCCAACGAAACAGTGAGGTTGTCAATCTCACCGGCTTGCTGAAAACAAAGGATTAAACGTATGGTGTGGAAAACAGTAGTAAATTGCAGAGAATGAAAAGGAACAGTGTTTGCAGTTGGTTGTATTATCAGTGTAAAAGAATGGACCGGGGTCCACAGTTCACTAGTGGTGTCTCTCCATAAAAGATAACTAACATGCTGGGTGAACAAATTACAGCTGGGCAATTGACAAAATATTGAGCGCATGACAATGCATATATATGACATGATGATTACTATGATATTCATGTGGGCATTACGACAAAATACATAGACCGTTATCCAACAGCGTCTATGACTAATAATCCACCGCCAGGTTGTCATACCGAGTTCCCCGTTGGTATTAAGTTGCAAGCAACGGATAATTGCATTAAGTAATGTGCGTAAAGTAAACAAATGCATTAGACCTAACGGCGTACCCTTAAGCTAAGCATCGGTTATTTTATCCCTAGTGGCAACAGCACATCCACAATCTTAGAAGTTATTGTCACTCTCCCAGATTACCGGAGGCATGAACCCACTATCTAGCATAAATACTCACTCTTGGAGTTACAAGCATCTACTTGGCCAAAGCATCTACTAGTAACGGAAAGCATGCAAGATCATAAATAACATATAAGATAGATTGATAATCAACTTGACATAGTATTCAATATTCATCGGATCCCAGCAAACACAACATGTAGCATTACAATAAGATGATCTTGATCATGATAGGCAGCTCACAAGATCTAAACATGATAGCATAAAGTGGAGAGACAACCATCTAGCTACTGCCATGGACCCGTAGTCCAAGGATGAACTACTCACGCATCACTCCGGAGGCAGGCATGGTGATGTAGAGCCCTCCGGTGATGATTCCCCTCTCCGGCAGGGTGCCGGGAAGAGCTTCTGAACCCTCCCGAGCTAGGGTTGACGGCGGCGGCGTCTCTGGAACTTTTCGTGGATAATGGCTCGGGTATTTAGGGTTTTCGCGTCGGGAGGAATAAATAGGCGAAAGGGCGGCGGCTGCGGAGCCACGAGGGCCCCACACCACCCCACGGCGCGGCAGGGGGCCCGCGGCCCCATGGTGTGGGTGCCACGTGGCTCCCTCCGTGTCTCCTCTGGACTCCGTCTTCGTGTTGGAAAAATAGGAGGTTCTGTCCAAGTTTCGTCCAATTCCGAGAATATTTCCAGACTAGCTTTTCTGGAATACAAAAACAGCAGAAAACAGGAACTGGCACTGTGGCATCTTGTTAATAGGTTAGTCCCAGAAAATGCATAAAAATGCTATGAAGTGTATATAAAACATGTAACAATTGGTATAATATCAACATGGAACATCAGAAATTATAGATACGTTTGAGACGTATCAAGCATCCCCAAGCTTAGTTCTACTCGTCCTCGAGTAGGTAAAACGATAAAAACAAAATAATTTCTGAGGTGACATGCTACAATCATAATCTTGATCAAATAGTATTGTAAAGCACATGTTATGAATGAAGTGATCCAGGTCAATGGTCTATAGTTTGCTAGCAAGTAGATAATGAGCAAACAACTGAATCATATAAGCAAAAACTTTTCATGAATAGTACTTTCGAGACAAGCATCAAAGAGTTTTGCATAAGAGTTAACTCATAAAGCAATAGATTCTAAGTAAAAGGTATTTAACCAACACAAAGGAAGATTTAAGTTTCAGCAATTGCTTTCAACTTTCAACATATATATCTCATGGATATTTGTCAACACAAAGCATATAATAAGTGCAATATACGAGCATATAAAAATTGTTGCACCAAAGTTGACACTAGTGTTTGCTTCTAAGATAGAAAGAAGTAGGAAAACTGACTCAACATAAAAGTAAAAGAAAGGCCCTTCGCAGAGGGAAGCAGGGATTAAATCATGTGCTAGAGCTTTTTAAGTTTTTGAAATCATATAGAGAGTAAAAATAAGTTTTGAGAGGTGTTTGTTAATTGTCAACGAATCAGAAAATGGAAAGTACAATATGACCCCTGCCAACCAGACTTTTAAGAGCGGCTCCCATGAAGGACGTTATTTCTACCAGCAAGGCAGATCATCCCTCTTTCTCTTTTGTTTACACATGCAGATATTTCACTGTTTGTCATTGCTTGACTGATAAATCAGGGCAAAAATGTGAAGAGAATTAAGCGGTTAAAGTTGTAATTAATTGGGACTGGGCACCCCATTTGCCAGCTCTTTTTGCAAAATTAATGGATAAGCGGATGTATATGCCGCTAGTCCGGTGGTAAAGTCTGTTTGACAGTTGACATAAAGACATCCACCCCGTCCTCATGAGCTTGGTAAACATTGACACAAAATAGGAGTAATAAAGTTTGAATAGTTTAAAGGTAGCACATGAAAAATTTACTTGGAATGGCAAGAAATACCACATATAGGTAGTTATGGTGGACACAGATGGCATGGATTTTGGCTCAAGGTTTTGGATGCACGAGAAGCATTCCCTCTCAGTACAGAGTTTAGGCTAGCAAGGTTATTTGAAGCAAACACAGGATATCAACCGACACAGCAAGCTTATATGAAAACATATTGCAAGCATTATAAGACTCTACACTGTCTTCCTTGTTAACCAAACCCTTTTACTAGAAAATATCTAGACCTTAGAGATACCAATCATGCAAACCAAATTTCAACGAGCTTTACGGTAGTTCTTCATTAATAGGTTTTAACTACATGATACAAAAGCTTAAACATGAACTACTTGATAACTCAAAACAATTGACAAGTATCAAATTATCCAATACATGATCTACAAGAATATGTAAGCTTTTTCCATTATACCATCTACCACATGCAACATTTTCTGTTCCAACCAAACACCAATCAATTTATTTCAACATAAACTCTCCAAACAATTATAAGTGAAGCAAGAGAGTACTTTCTTTAAAAGAACTAACAGCTCTGAATAAGAGATGCATGCAAAACAGGAGCTAAAAGCATAGCAATAGCTAGATAAGAATACTCAACAAGTATAAGTGAAGAATAGGAGTATTCATATGAAAAAGCGGAGCGTGTCTCTCTCCCAATCAAGAATGCTGGGGTCCAATCAAGTTGACCATAAGAAAAATAAAATACTGAAAATAAAAGCACACAGACGCTCCAAGTAAAGCACATATGATGTGAAAGAATTAAAATATAGTTTCACTAGAGATGACCTGATAAGTTGCTGATGAAGAAGGGGATGCCTTGGGCATCCCCAAGCTTAGACGCTTGAGTCTTCTTGAAATATGCTGGGGTGATCCATGGGAGCATCCCCAAGCTTAAGCTCTTCACTCTTCTTGATCACATTATATCATCCTTCTCTCTTGACCCTTGAAAACTTCCGCCACACCAAACTCAAAGTAATTCTCATTAGAGGGTTAGTGCACAATCAAAAACTCACATGTTCTATAAGGACACAAACATGACCGTTACTTTTAACATTAGCTACTGCCACTGATGTTATGTGAAGCTCTTCACCCTAAAAAAGAATTCCACTCAACACTAGTAAAAGAGAGAATGCGAAAAATAAAAGACAGAATCTGTCTAAACAGAACAGTCCGCAAAGACGAATTTTTTCGAGGCACTTACGTTGCTCAGATCGAAAAACTTTAAACTAACGAAAGATGCGTACATATCTGAGGATCACGCACAAAAATTTGCAGATTTAAATAATTTTTCTGTGATTTTACAGAATTAAAACGGTGAACAGCAGAAATCTGTTCCTGCGCAGAAATCCAAATCTAGCATCATCTTCCTATTAGAGGCAATACTTGGCACAACAATGCGATAAAATAAAGATACAAAGGAATTGTTACAGAAGTAAACAACTCCTTGACTCAAAAAAAAAGAAAAATTGCAGAAATAAAATAATGGGTTGTCTCCCATAAGCGCTTTTCTTTAACGCCTTTCAGCTAGGCGCAGAAAGTAAGAATCAAGTGTTTCCAAGTGATGAAGCATCAACAGAATAATTTGCTCTAACAATAGAATCAAAAGGTAACTTCATCTTCTTTCTAGGGAAGTGTTCCATACCTTTCTTGAGTGGGAATTGATATTTAATATTCCCCTCTCTCATATCAATAATAGCACCAACAGTTCTAAGAAAAGGTCTTCCCAAAACAATAGGACAAGAAGCATTGCATTCAATATCCAAAACAACAAAATCAACGGGGACAAGGTTATTGTTAACCATTATAAAAACATCATCAACTCTCCCCAAAGGTTTCTTTATAGTATTATCAGCAAGGTGAACATCCAAATAACAGTGTTCCAAAGGTGCTAAATCAAGCATATCATAGAGTTTCTTAGGCATAACAGAAATACTAGCACCAAGATCACATAAAGCATTGCAATCAAAATCATTCACTTCATTTTAATGATGGGCTCCCAACCATCTTCTAACTTCCTAGGGATAGAAGCTTCATGTTTTAATTTCTCTTCCCTAACTTGCATGAGAGCATTAGTAATATGTTTAGTAAAAGCCATGTTTATAGCACTAGCATTAGGACTTCTAGCTAGCTTTTGCAAGAACTTAATTACTTCAGAAATATTGCAACCATCAAAATCAAAATCATTATTATCAAAAGTAATAGGACCATTGTCTCCCACATCTCGAAAAATTTCAGCACTTTTATCAGGAACAGTTTCAGTGTTTTCAGGCAATTTTAAACGTTTTGCAACAGAAGTAGAGACATTGCCAACACCAATTACTTTACCATTGATAGTAGGAGGTTTGTTAACACTTGAGTTTATAGCATTTTCAGTAGTAGTAATAGTATAAACTCTAGCAATACTATTCTTTTTAGCAATTTCATCCTCTCTTGCCCACCTAGCATGTAAATCAGCTAACATCCTCACATTATTATCAATTTTAACTTGTATAGCATTGAGAGTTTTGCTCTCTTTAACATCATGAGGCATAGTTTTAATTTTTAACAAATCAACATCAAGAGCAAGACTATCAACTTTAGAGGCAAGAACATCAATTTTCCCAAACTTTTCCTCAACAGATTTATTGAAAGCAGTTTGTGTACTAATAAAATCCTTAAGCATGACTTCAAGATCAGAGGGTACACTCTTATTATTGTTGTAGGAATTACCATAAGAATTAACATAACCATTGCCACTATTAAAAGGATAGGGCTTATAATTGTTATTACCAAAATTATTCCTATAAGCATTGTTGTTGAAGTTATTATTTTTAATGAAGTTCACATCAACATGCTCTTCTTGAGCAACCAAAGAAGCTAAAGGAACATTATTTGGATCAACATGCATTTTCCATTTGTAAGCATAGACATAATAGTATCAATCTTATCACTCAAGGAAGGTTTCTTCAACAGAATTTACCTTCTTACCTTGTGGAGCTCTTTCGGTGTGCCATTCAGAATAATTTATCATCATATCATCAAGAAGCTTTGTTGCAGCACCCAAAGTGATGGACATAAAGGTACCTCCAGAGGCCGAATCCAATAGGTTTCTTGAAGAAAAATTTAGTCCTGCATAAAAGGTTTGGATGATCATCCAAGCAGTCAGTCCATGGGTGGGACAATTCTTTACCAATGATTTCATTCTCTCCCAAGCTTGAGCAACATGCTCATTATCAAATTGTTTGAAATTCATAATGCTACTTCTCAAAGATATAATCTTAGCAGGAGGATAATATTTTCCTATGAAAGCATTTTTGCATTTAGTCCATGAATCAATACTATTTCTAGTCAAAGATAGCAACCATTCTTTAGCACGTCCTCTCAAAGAGAAAGGAAAAAGTTTCAGTTTAATAATATCACCATCTACATCCTTATACTTTTGCATCTCACAAAGTTCAACAAAATTATTAAGGTGAGCAGCAGCATCATCAGTACTAACACCAGAGAATTGCTCTTTCATAACAAGATTTAAAAGTGCAGGTTTAATTTCATAGAATTCTGCGTTAGAAGCAGGTGGAGCAATAGGTGTACTAATGAAATCATTGTTGTTCGTGCTAGTGAAATCACACAACTTAGTGTTCTCAGGGGTACTCATTTTAGCAAAACTAGAAAAATACCCCGCGCGTTGCAGCGGGAACTTTTTATAAAAAAATGTAATATAAACAAAAGGACATATGACACATGGGGGAAAAAATTCAGGAATATTCAGGATTCGATTGAGCACAATAATCGAGAATCTAAATTTAATCAATGTAGAATATTTGTATATTTAACAACTAAAATTGATGAGGTAATTGTATGGATAAAAGAATTTATAATGCGAATAGTTTTCATGGATGAATAGAAAATCATTAGTAAATGTGGGATGACATGGATAAATAATGGCTCAAATAGTGGATGATGTGGCTTATGTAATAGATGATGTGTGATTAATTAGTGGAGATGACATGGACAATTGATTGGTTAAGAGAATAGATGATGTGGATAGCTTGCATGTTGAGATAGAAAAATAATTAATGAAGTTAGTGGGGTTTTGCTTTATAAGAAGTATAGATTAAAACAAAACAGAAAGATAACAACTTGAAAATAAAAGTAACCAATTTTTTGTGTTTTTGATAAGTAAAGCAAACAAGACTAAATAAAAATAAACTAAGCAAGACAATAACAAAGTAAAGAGATTGGACGCGTGAAACTCCCCTTGCAGAAATCCTCTTGCTCAACCTGCAACGGCGCCAGAAAATATAGCGTGTGGAAGGGGAAGCAAGGAGATTTCTGCAACGGCGCCAAAAAATATGCTTGATTCCGTGGATCACACATTCGTTGGGAGACCCCAAGAGCAAGGTATGATGCAGTATAGCAGCAGTTTTCTCTCAGTATGAAACCAAGGTTTAATCGAACCAGTAGGAGCAAGAAATCACTTTAGAAGGTTGTCAGCGGCGCGCTGACATGGAACCTGCGCACAACACAATCAAACTACTTTGCCCCAACGAAACAGCGAGGTTGTCAATCTCACCGGCTTGTTGAAAACAAAGGATTAAACGTATGGTGTGGAAAACAGTAGTAAATTGCAGAGAATGAAAATGAACAGTGTTTGCAGTTGGTTGTATTATCAGTGTAAAATAATGGACCGGGGTCCACAATTCACTAGTAGTGTCTCTCCGTAAAAGATAACTAACATGTTGGGTGAATAAATTACAGCTGGGAAATTGACAAAATATTGAGCGCATGACAATGCATATGTATGACATGATGATTACTATGATATTCATGTGGGCATTACGACAAAATACATAGACCGTTATCCAACAGCGTCTATGACTAATAATCCACCGCCAGGTTGTCATACCGAGTTCCCCGTTGGTATTAAGTTGCAAGCAACGGATAATTGCATTAAGTAATGTGTGTAAAGTAAACAAATGCATTAGACCTAACGGCGTACCCTTAAGCTAAGCATCGGTTATTTTATCCCTAGTGGCAACATCACATCCACAATCTTAGAAGTTATTGTCACTCTCCCAAATTACTGGAGGCATGAACCCACTATCTAGCATAAATACTCACTCTTGGAGTTACAAGCATCTACTTGGCCAAAAACATCTACGAGTAACGGAAAGCATGCAAGATCATAAATAACATATAAGATAGATTGATAATCAACTTGACATAATATTCAATATTCATCTGATCCCAGCAAACACAACATGTAGCATCACAATAAGATGATCTTGATCATGATAGGCAGCTCACAAGATCTAAACATGATAGCATAAAGTGGAGAGACAACCATCTAGCTACTGCCATGGACCCGTAGTCCAAGGATGAACTACTCACGCATCACTCCGGAGGCAGGCATGGTGATGTAGAGCCCTCCGGTGATGATTCCCCTCTCCGGCAGGGTGCCGGGAAGAGCTTCTGAACCTTCCCGAGCTAGGGTTGATGGCGGCGGCGTCTCTGGAACTTTTCGTGGATAATGGCTCGGGTATTTAGGGTTTTCGCGTCGGGAGGAATAAATAGGCGAAAGGGCGGCGGCTGCGGAGCCACGAGGGCCCCACACCACCCCACAGCGCGCCAGTGGGGGGGGGGGGCCCGCGCGGCCCCATGGTGTGGGTGCCACGTGGCTCCCCTCCGTGTCTCCTCTGGACTCCGTCTTCGTGTTGGAAAAATAGGAGGTTCTGTCCAAGTTGCGTCCAATTCTGAGAATATTTCCAGACTAGCTTTTCTGGAATACAAAAATAGCAGAAAAACAGGAACTGGCACTGGGGCATCTTGTTAATAGGTTAGTCCCAGAAAATGCATAAAAATGCTATGAAGTGTATATAAAACATGTAACAATTGGTATAATATCAACATGGAACATCAAAAATTATAGATACGTTTGAGACGTATCACTAGTTCATGCCTTGTTGCTCTAACAATGAAGCTCATAGGGGGGGGCCTCGCGAGACCTCTAGTCCCGGCTCGTATCACGAACCAGGACTAGTGATAGACTTCTAGTGCCGGCTCGTATAACGAGCCGGGACTAAAGGTTCCCCTGTATATCATCTCTTCCACCCGAGCCAGCTCTCCATTTTTGAGCTCGACCCACATCTCTATTTTCTCCCTTTTCACTCTCCAAAGCTCAATTTGATCCCCATTTTTCTCCACTATTTGTCAATATTGGCGGCACCCATCTATCCAAGGTTAGCAACATCATCCTTTCTTCCGGCGTTGCTAATTTAGCTCATTTCATTTTTCTAATGCTAGCTAGGTGTTTGATGAAATGCCTAAGTAGGGGATTTCATTTGTTTTATGTGCAATTTGAGCTCAAACTAAATTATGATTTGTGGGTTTTAGTGTCGTTCCGTCCCCGTCCTCACCGCCGTCGATCGCCTGCGCCGTCCCGTCACCGGCACCACCTCGGTGAGCCTCTTGTTTTTATCTTTTATTTTAAAAAATCTTAGTTGTAGAATTTAGATGCATTATTATTACTTGTATAATTTTCTTAGT
The DNA here is from genome assembly GCA_947311845.1 of Poa pratensis. Lineage (NCBI taxonomy): Eukaryota > Viridiplantae > Streptophyta > Magnoliopsida > Poales > Poaceae > Poa > Poa pratensis. The sequence goes on along the minus strand of CAMZMU010000059.1, from coordinate 38,904,400 downwards.
TCTATAATTGTTTGTTATATATAGTGCCATGGTTTTGACATCTGTCCACACCGGCTCTCGTCCGCTCTATTATTCGGATGTGGTTTGATTGTTTGTTATAACTATATATTTGTTTCATTTCGTGTTTATGACAATTATGTCGACCAACTTGACATAGATATATTTTTATCTAGGGGCATCGTCGATTTCTTCCAACAAACCATGCCGTAAGAAAGAAAGGAAAGCATTTCAAAGGTGAGGCAGATCACCGGAAGAAGCCTACCCTCCCTAAAGGTAATGTTATATATGGCATGGTCAAGGATTTAAAAGTAATCTTTGGAAAGGGTCCTAGTGGACAATCTGTTCCGAATGACGCTGACAAACACGTACCCATGTGGAAGAATAAATCTATATTTTGGGAGCTACCCTATTGGAAAATCCTGGATGTTCGCTCTGTAATCGACGTGATGCACGTGACGAAAAATCTTTGTGTGAACCTGCTAAGCTTCTTGGGCGTGTATGGGAAAACGAAAGATACACTGGATGCACGGCTGCACCAGCAATGTATGCACGAATGAGACGACCTGAATCCAGAGAAGTATGAAGGTCCTGCCAGCTACGCTCTTACCAGAGAAGAGAAGGAGATCTTTTTTAAAGTCCTGAGCAGTATCAAGGTCCCGTCTGGCTACTCGTCGAATATAAAGGGAATAATAAATATGGCAGAGAAAAAGTTCCAAAACCTAAAGTCTCATGACTGCCACATGATTATGACACAATTACTTCCGGTTGCATTGAGGGGTCTTCTATCGGAAAATGTTCGAGTACCCATTGTGAAGCTATGTGCATTCCTCAATGCAATTTCTCAGAAGGTAATCAGTCCAGAAACTCTGCAAAGTTTGCAGAAGGATGTGGTCCAATGTCTTGTCAGCTTCGAGTTGGTGTTCCCACCAACCTTCTTCAATATTATGACGCGCCTCATAGTTCACCTAGTCGAAGAGATTAGGATTCTCGGTCCTGTATTTCTACACAACATGTTGCCTTTGAGAGGTTCATGGGAGGCTTAAAGAAATATGTTAAAAACCGTGCTAGGACAGAAGGAAGCATATCCAAGGGCTATGGAACAGAGGAGGTCATTGAGTTTTGTGTTGACTTTATTCCTGACCTTAAGCCGATCGGTGTTCCTCAATTGCGCCATGAGGGGAGACTACGTGGAAAAGGCACGCTAGGAAAGAAAGCAACAATATCTATGGACGGATATTTTTCACTCAAGCACACTACACAGTTCTACATAATTCCAGCTTGGTGGCTCCGTATATCGTGGAACACAAGAATATTTTACGCTCGAAATACCCGGAGCAACCTGAAGATTGGATTGATGGAAAACACGTGAAGACTTTCGACGGTTGATTGCGAATGCGTCTCATTAATGACATCACTGTTGGAGAACAGCTATACTTGTTGGCCAAGCAACCATCTTCGACTATATTGACTTTTCAAGAGTACGAGATAAATGGGAATACATTTTACACGGCCGACGAAGATAAAAAGAGCACCAACCAAAATAGTGGTGTCCGCTTTGACGCAACAAACGACGATGGGCAAAAGGACACATATTATGGTTACATAGAGGAGATATGGGAACTTGACTATAGACCTTCTTTTAATGTCCCTTTGTTTCGGTGCAAATGGGTCAACCTGACAGCTAGCGGGTAAAGGTAGACCCGTAGTACGGAATGACAACAGTGGATCTCAAGAATCTTGGGTACCACACCGAACCATTCGTCCTAGCCAATGATGTGGCTCAGGTTTTCTATGTGAAGGACATGTCTACCAAACCGAAAAAAAGAAAAGATAAGAAAGCGAATACATCATACGATTAGCCAAAGCGCCACATAGTTCTTTCAGGGAAAAGAAACATCATGGGAGTGGAGGACAAGACAGACACGTCAGAAGATTACAATAAGTTTCATGAAATTCTGCCCTTCACAGTGAAAACTGACCCAAGCATCGTGTTAAATAATGAAGATTGTCCATGGTTATGGCGCAATCAGAAGAAAGGGACACAAATGAAGAAGAAGTTTATACCACGACTGTAGAGATGGATGTTGGTGGTCATGTCTAATAATGTATGAAACCTTTTTATTTAACTGTGAAGGAAACTCTAATCACTGATTTTGGTTCTAGCTAAATACTCCAACGGCTTACAAGTGCTCGAGAAAGTTGGAACAAAACACACGGTTTCCCCTGCATACAGCCCAACGGTGGCTCCTGAGTGCCCGCATATCAAATGCACCGTTGGATGTATGCAGGGAATCCGAATGATTTGTATTCGGTCAATGAACTGAATGATTTGTAGATAGAACAAAACACACGGTTTCCCCTGCATACAGCCCGACGGTGGCTCGTGAGTGCCCGCATATCAAATGCACCGTCGGATGTATGCAGGGAATCCGAATGCTCTGTATACCAAATGAACTACAATGAGTACACACTGAGCGCCGAACATGTCCGAGAGGTGGGCTATATATAGGTTCGTGGGGCTCACGAAGTGGTCATGATAGTGCTGATCCAACAGCTCACAAGCCATCAAAAGAAACGCACCCCTGATCCAATGGCTCACAAGCACTTGAAAGAAACACACAATCCGTGTGCTTCTTTAGTCCCGGTTGGTAACACCAACCGGGACTAAAGACGGGCTTTGCGGTCACGACTCATGTCAGTCACGTGTCCTCCCCCAGCGCTGCCCTAGCCACGTGTTCACCCCTAGCGCTGCCCTAGGCACGTGTCCTCCCCAGCGCTGCCCTGGAGGTCTTTATATATTGTCGCCGACGGGGTAAACCCTAATCCACCATTCCTAGCCACCAACGCATCGTCTCCACGAGATGGATCCGCCACGCCCGCCGCAGCGCCTTCTGGACGAGGTCGAGCGTGCTCGGCAGAGCGCGCTTGGGCGCTACCGCAGGAGCCTATCCCGCCGTATGCCCACGAGCCCGGCGTGGAGAGGAATGCCCAGCTACCGGCCTCCTGCTCCGGTGCCGGATCCGGTGCGGAGGGCGTACGGGCGCGCGTGGTTCGACATCCCCGACCCCGACGAGGAGGACGACGACTTCGACTGGAGCGACGACGGGGATGAGGGCTGTGGGGCACAGATGCAGGAGGCCATGGAAGCCTCCTTCCAGTCTGTCCGCGACGACCGTGTCCAGCGAGCCAAGACTGCCTGCCAGCTCAAGGCGAAGGAGGCCTCCGAGCTGGCTTGGGCGCTGAAAGACTCATCCTCCATGGATCTTGCCCTCCGCCGCAAACGTGCGCGCGAGAACCAGGCGGCCGCGAACGGGGCTGGCTCCTCCCGCCTAATACGCGCGGGCAATTTTGTTAAAATTGCCGGCGCCATTACCCCTAGTCTGTTTATGTAATAATGTAACAGTATTCTGAAAACTGTTGGTGATGTGTAATAATAAGCAAATGCCCCTCTCCGGCGAAACCCTAGACCCGCTGGAGAAAATCCAAACTTATACGTCTACACCCGGTACAAATTCAAACAGAAAATTTTCTACCCTAGAATCAAAAGGGGGTAGAAAACTGAAACTTTTCATATTTAGAAAGATATTCAAATTCAAACACTTTTCATGTTGAAAGTATTGCAGATTCAAAAATATGCAAACAAAATGGTTAATAGTTTAAATAGTTTGAATAATTATTTTAGAAAACAAAAAATGGTTTTGGATTAGTTATTCAAATTGAAACAGTTTTCATGTTGAAATTTTTGTCAGATTCAAAATTATGCAGAAGTTATTCGAATTCATATTCAAACACTTTTCAAATTCAATTTTAAACACTTGTCACTGAAAATTTGGCGCAAAAAAAAAAACACCTCTTGTACCAGTTCGTGGCTCCACCCGGTACTAGAGGTGTTTTTGCGTGCGACGGTTGGTGCACCGCGAAAATACCTCTAGTACCGGGTGGAGCCACGAACCGGTACTAGAGTGTGCCTCTAGTACCGGTTCGTGGCTCCACCCGATACTAGAGGTCCCTGGGTATAAATACCCAGGCCTCCTCCCCGGTTCGAGCCACGAACCGGGAACAGAGAAGGAGGAGCCGCCGCCGTCGCCGAATCGACGCCGTCAGGCTGCCCGAGCCCGCCGTCGCGCCCTCCGACGCCGCCGCGTGCTCCCTCGCCCTCCTCGCCACGCTCCATCGATGCCGCCGCCGCGCTCCGAGACGCCGTGCCCTCCTCGCCCTCCGACGCCTCTTCTCCGCCGCGACCGCCGCTCTCTCCTCCGCCGTGCCCGCCGCTCGATCTCCTTCACCGTGCCCGCCGCTCTCCTCCGCCCGAGCCCGCCGCGCCTGCCGCTCTCCTCCGCCGCCGGTGAGCCCAACCCTTGGTGCGGTGGATTTAGGTAGTTTTTTTTAGTTTAGCTAGTTTTTTTTGTAATTTAGTTAGTTTTTTGTGTACTTATTTTTGTGTAGTTTAGATATACTTGTGAATTTTTTGTGTGTAGTTTAGGTAGTTTATAAGTTTTTTTTGTGTAGTTTAGGTAGTTTTTTAGTGTATATATAAAATCCTAGCTAGTGTTAGCAAAAAATTTAGGTGATAGTAAAATATTTAGTGTTAGCAAAAATTTAGTTGTTAGTGTTAATTTTAGGTTAGTTGTTAATTTTTTTTGTCTTAGATCTTCTAGTTGTTATTGTTAATTTTAGGTGCTTCTAATTCTAGGTTAGTTGTTAGTGCTAATTTTTTTGTTTTATAAAAATTGTGTTTTTAGTTTATTGTTCTCGGCGACGATGTCCCTGTTGGACCAGAGGGGCGATGTCCGGGACTGGGCTCCGCCGGGCTGGCACTGGGAGGTGCTACCTTCCGGGACGTGTAGCTTGGTGAGGAATCCGAGTGACGTCGTCGACCCAGATCTTCTTTGGTGGCAGTCGCGTGTGTTGGGAGAAAGATAACCCGGTAGGCCCAAGGACAGTGAAGCTACGACCCGCTAGGAGGAAAGACTGGCGAGGCCCACCAGTTCATCTTGGGCCGGGCTACATTGACAGACCGAGGAGTTTGTCGGTAACCCGGTGTAAACAAGGAAGGTTCTAGAAGACCTGGAGGCGGTATGCGAGACTTGGAGGCCAAGATAGTTGAGCTAGACTTTGGCTAGGACTCCGAGTTCGGGCGTGAGCCGGCCTTACCTTGTAATTGACCAGGAGACCCGGGTGCCTATATAAACCGGCTCCTGGGACATAGAACATGACGGAATTGAGAGAGAGAGAACACGCAGACAAGCTTATAGCGAAAACCCTTGTAACCTTGACTCGGAACCCGCCGGTGTTGTTATCCGCCGGGTGATCGAGATCGATATGAGAATAGAGAACCACCAGGCTGGAAGTAGGTCTTTATCTCCTATGGAGAGGCTGAACCAGGATACATCCTTTTTCCCTAGTGAGCTAAACAATCTCCCGAACGCTATGATCGCCTTGCCACCAATCTCAAGTTACCACCCGGTAACATCTGCCGTGACAAAACCACGACAGTTGGCGCCCACCGTGGGGCAAGCGTCAAAAAGCGTTATCATCACGGGAGAAGCTCGGCGAGGCATGCAGAACCTGGCCATTGGCCGGGTCATCATCAATCTACAAGGAGAGCACGTCATGGACGATTCCGGGTGGAGCCTGGAGTCAGATTCATTGGAGACCGGCTCAGTCGTTCCGATCGGGCGGATCAACGTCTTCGTGGGGATGATAGGTACATCGAAACCCGCCCTGTAGTTTTCTGACTCTGTATCTAAGGCAGGAACCACCGTTCACTCGGATGGAGAAGAATCAGTTGGGACGAGGGAGATCGAGTCAGGGAACGCCACGCTGGGAGCTGGGTCAGAACAGCAGGCTTGGGCTCCACGTGGCCGATCAATGATGATACAGAATCAATCTTGGAATTGTTTGAGGATCGCTATGGATACGAGGTAGAAGAGGAAGAGTACGAGTCAGAGCCGGGTCCGGTGCGCCGGGCTGCGGTCTACACCGCTCCAGCAATCAACACAGAACCAGTCACAACAACAGCTTTGGCGGTGGTGACCCAGCCGGGTCATGCGGCGCCGGGTTTGGCAATCAGAGAACCAGTTATCCTGGAGCAACCGCAGGTCGGGGTAGATGGAGAGCGTGCGTCAGTTAGTGCCGAGTCAGAAAATATGGCGGCACACAGAAACATGTTTGGATTCTTGGCGAACAGGGCGACGGGTCAAGGAACATCTGCTTTGCCTAACCCGCCCCCACCAAGATTCCTTAGTGACCTGCCAAGTGCTCCAGCGGCAACAACAAATCTTGTAACCCCAGCAGCAGCAGCGCAAGTCAGGGCAACAGACCCGGCTCGCGTCAATTACGAGCAGCAGATGGCATCGTTACAACGGCGTTTTGATCAGCAAGCGGCGCTGCAGCGGCAGTTGGATCAACAGGAAGAGTTCTTGCAGCAAGCGGTGACAGCATTAGAAAATAGATCTAGAGAACAGCAACAGAGACAACAAAGTTTGATTGGTCGTGGTGGTCACATTAACCCGGCTAATCTATTCCAGACGTCGCAGGATCAGTTGATTGGAGGAACACCTGTAGTTCAAGCTACAGGACCGATGGTGGCTAACCCGCCAGCTCCAGCGCAAGCCGGGTCACCAGTTGTACCACCCGGAGGAGCCGGCAGAGATATTGAAGCCATGCCACCACCACAACCCAGATTTCACACGCCAGCGGGTCATTACAGTAACCCGGCTGACAATGTATATGCAGCTACGGTTGCACTAGATCGTATTCCATTGGGCGATTCACCAGCAGAAATAGAAGCAAGACGCGCCATTGATATGCTACGAACGGCCGTAGCCCAGCAAGCAAATTACACGCATCGGAAAAGCGCGTTGCATTCAACAACTTTTCACAGCCGTCGCACCAGGAGTCGTCATGGCGAGTCACCAAGGCCAGCCGGGTTAGCAGCAGGGCAGCAAGATCTGGCGGGTCAGCAGAATCAAGTACCACAGCAACAACCGAGACAGGTGGCTCCAGCAGCATCAAGAGCTCAGGCCATAGTTGACAGCTCCAGGGCGAGGCGCGCAGCAAATGTACAACCCGCCGTGGTACCTGCCGGAGGAGCCGGAGAAGTCCCACGGGCGGGTTCAGTATCTAATCAGCAAGTAGCAAGGGCAGGACACGTTGAAGTAGCATCAACGATGGCGGGTCCCAAGTGCCTCATCGATTCCATCAGATCAGAGCCATATCCAGATAAGTTCAAAGAACCTAGTAAAATTTCAAATTATGATCCTAGCATAGATCCTGAACATGGATAAATAGTTATGAGATGGCTATGAGCATTCGTAATGCATCTGAAAATATTTGTGCTAAGTTCATGTATCTTATGATGAGTGAAGGTGCGGCGAAGCTATGGTTCAACACTATACCAGAGAAATCATCAGTTCCTGGAGTCAGCTCAGGGCGGCTTTTATCAAGAACTTCCATGGGACGTGCAAGAGGTTATACATTGAGGACCTGGATCGGTGTGTACACAGGAAGGGCGAGTCAGCACGCAACTGGATGCGCCGGATTACAGAGATCCTCCACTCTTCCACTAATATTTTGCCAACTAGTGCGATGTCGACGTTGGAGAAAAATTGCAGATATGACCCGGTTGTTCAGAAAATGAGTCGCATGAGGAACAGCCCAGGAGCAAATGATATAACCATGGGAGAAGTGTTGGACGCAGCCAACAAGCATGCTTACACAGATAAAACTAAGGATGAAACTGAGGAAGATAAAGGAAAGGGTAATGTGAACAATGGAGGAAGAAACAACAACAACAAAAACAACAACAACAACTATCATAAGAGGCCACACGCAGAGGACAATTCAGATCTAGTCGCAAACACAAATACCGGGTCAGCGAGACCCAGAACAGATGGAAATTTCAGAGGGAACAACTACAATGGAGGTAACAACAACCGTGGGCCACCGCGTCCCCCGGGTCACTTTGATCCGATGAAGATGCCGTGCCCGCGTCACAGTCGAGATGGCAGACCCGCCAATCACTCCTTGGAGCAGTGTGTGGATCTGCAGAGATGGAAGAACATGGAAATCCAGAGGGTAATGCGCGGTGCAGGAAACGGTGGAGGACCCGGCCGTGGAGGTAACCCGGCCAATGGTCCTGCGCCCAACGCTAATCCAGAAGCCGGCAACCCTGACAACAACCAGAACAGAGAAAATCAAGGGGGTTATCAGGAAAACCCGAAGCGTCTTGGCGGGTATCATGTTCACACGCTCATACATCAAAGAGAGGAAAAAGTTGATTCAGCGTTCAGTTAATATGGTTTCATCAGCGGTACCAAATATTTGAAGTACTCAGAAGTTCCAGTAACATGGAGTAGAGAGGATCACCCCCCAATATTGAATCACCGGGTCTCCTTGCCTTGGTGGTCGCACCTCAGGTGGCGGGTTATGTTCTGAACAAAGTTTTGATGGATGGAGGCAGTGCTATCAACATCTTGTACTACGAGACGTTCCTGCGTATGAATCTCAAAAAGTCACAGTTGCAGCCGACCAACACCATATTTCATGGGATAGTACCGGGGAAGTCACATAGCCCGGAGGGAAAAATAACACTTGATGTTGCGTTTGGTGAGTCCAAGCACAAGTTTCGTATGGAGAAAATTACTTTCGAAGTTGTGAAGTTGGAGAGCCCGTATCATGCTCTCTTTGGAAGACCGGCCTTTGCCAAATTCATGGCCAGGCCCTGTTACGTGTATCTACAGTTGAAAATCCCAAGCTCAATGGAGTTATTACTATTCATGGAAGCCGGGATATGGCGGCTGAGTGTGACAACGGTGATGCAGCTTTGGCAGAACGAGCATGTGCAAAGGAGGAGCTGCGGTACTACACATCTCAAGTAGACCCGGCTGATAGAACCGTGTTACAGAGAACCACGGCTGAAGAGAAAGAAAAGTTCAAACCCGCCCAAGATACTAAGATGGTTGATTTACACCCGGCGATTCTTCCAAGCAGTTCGCCGTGGGGTCCAATTTAACTGACAAATAGGAAAGCGCGCTCATCGAGTTCATCCGTGAGAACAGGGACGTTTTTGCATGGACACCTAGTGACATGCCTGGCGTACCTGCTGAACTCGCTGAGCACAAGTTACATGTTAACCCGGGTGCAAAACCTGTCAAGCAGGGTTTGCGCAGATTGAATGAGGAAAGAAGAAAGATTGTGGGAAAAGAAGTAGCCCGGCTCTTGGCTGCGGGCTTTATCATGGAGGTTTTCCATCCCAAGTGGTTGGCTAACCCGGTACTTGTGTTGAAGAAGAATAATGAATGGCGGATGTGCATAGACTACACCAGTTTGAATAAGGTTTGTCCCAAAGATCCTTTTGCGTTACCTCGTATTGATCAGATTATAGATGCAGTTGCAGGCAGCGAGCTCTTGTGTTTTTTGGATGCATATTCGGGTTACAATCAATCAAGCTCAATGAGGAGGATTGGGAAAAGACAGCTTTCATAACCCCTTTTGGGGCGTACTGTTACAAAAATATGACCTTTGGGTTGAAGAACGCAGGGGCCACGTACCAGAGGTGCATCCAGAATTGTTTTGCGAAGCAGATTGGCCGCAATGTGCATGCTTATGTTGATGATGTAGTAATCAAGTCAGAGAAAGCCGGGTCACTCATTGATGACCTGAGGGAAACTTTTGCTAATTTGAGGAAGTATAAGATGAAGCTCAATCCCACCAAGTGTGTGTTTGGAGTTCCAGCGGGGATGCTGCTCGGTTACATTGTGTCACAGCGTGGAATCGAGGCTAACCCGGCAAAAATCAAAGCTATACAGAGTTTGAAGAAGCCAGAGGAGCTGGCTGATGTTCAGAAGCTTACGGGATGCATTGCAGCCCTAAGCCGGTTTATTTCGAGGTTAGGAGAGAAAGCTATACCACTTTACCGGCTCTTGAAAAAATCAGACAAGTTCGTGTGGGACAAAGAAGCGGATGATGCTTTTGAGTTGTTGAAGAAAACATTGGCAGAGGCGCCAATCTTGGCGGCTCCTGCTCCAAAGGAACCTTTGTTGCTGTACATCACAGCAGGACCACGTGCAGTGAGCGCCTGTGGTAGTAGAAAGAAAAGAGGAAGGAAAAGAACACCCGGTCCAGAGGCCGGTTTACTATGTTAGCGAAGTGCTTTCAGAAACCAAGCAAAGGTATCCACATTGGCAGAAACTTGTTTTTGGTGTCTTTATGGCGACCCGGAAATTGAAGCATTACTTTTTGGAGCATCCATTCAGAGTTGTTAGTTCGATCCCACTAGCAGAAATTATCAGAAATTCAGATGCAACGGGAAGGGTCGCCAAGTGGGCGATAGAGATGGGTGATTATCACATTAGTTATGAGCCACATACCGCTATCAAGTCTCAGGCCTTGGTAGATTTTGTTAATGATTGGACAGAGTTAAGCATGCCACAGCAAGCACCCAGCACCAAAAACTGGGTCATGCATTTTGACGGGTCAAAGCAACTTGAAGGATCAGGAGCCGGCGTGGTGCTCACATCACCAAGAGGTGAAAAGTTGAAGTATGTTTTGCAAATTCACTTTGATTGCTCCAACAATGTGGCAGAGTATGAGGCCCTACTTCACGGGTTACGTATGGCAAAGGAGATGAACATCAAGCGCATTCATTGTTTTGGAGACTCGGACCTTGTTTCCCAGCAGGTGTCTTGAACTTGGGACCGAAAAGATGCAAATATGGCGGCTTACAGAAGAGAAGTGGACAAGGTAGCCGGGTTCTTCTCTGGCTATCAGGTGGATCACATCGATCGCAGGAAAAATGAGGCAGCAGATGCTTTGTCGAGACTCGGCTCACGCAGAGAGCCGGTTCCACCAAATGTTTTCTTGGATGAGCTATGGAACCCATCAGTCAAAATAGAAGCAGAAGAGGATCTGGGATGCCCGGATCAAGTTTCAGATTTAGTTGCTCATGTGCATGAAAGACCAGAGTGGACCGAGCCATACATTGCTTATCTCCTGCGTGGCGAGTTACCAGTGCAAGAAGTCATAGCCCGGCAAATTGTGCGCCGGGCCAAGTCATATGTGGTCATTGGCACAGAGCTGTTCAAGAGAAGCCCTTCAGGGGTGTTTCAACGTTGCGTTTCCCCTGAGGAGGGACAGAAGATTCTCAGAAAATACATGAGGGAGACTGTGGTCATCATGCTTCGACCCGGTCTTTGGTAGCAAAAGCTTTCAGACACGGATTTTTCTGGTTAACCGCCCTGGCAGACGCGGAATATTTGGTCCAGAGATGTGATGGATGTCAAAGATATGCCAGGCAAGCTCATGTGCCGGCTCAGGAGTTGAGAACCGTACCAATCACATGGCCTTTTGCAGTATGGGGTCTTGATATGGTGGGTCCCTTTCAGATGTCTCTATGTAAGAAAACACACCTCTTAGTCGCCATCGATAAGTTTACCAAGTGGGTTGAGGTTATGCCAGTCACAAATTGTGAGGCAATCACAGTGGTGAAATTCTTGGAGCGAATCATATACCGTTTTGGCCCAAAGAATCACCTCTTTTATGCATTTACTTTACAGTTTTTACTTATTTTTGTTAAAGATTCATTATATTCATAACAATGAGCCGAAAACTCCTGAAAGAGGAGACCCGCCATTGTATTATTCATGACGATGAGCCGGAAACTCTTGAAAGAGGAGACCCGCCATTGTATTATCTTATTAAGAACAATGAGCCGGAAACTCTAAAGAAAAGAGACCCGCCGTTGCATATTTTGGTCTTAGGGGCTGCTTGCTTCATGAAAGCACAGCTTCAAACCTAATGACCCGGCCATGATGCCACTTTGGTCATGGGGGCTGATTGTCTTTAAGGTACAGCTGCAATCCCACAACTCGGCTAATTTTCAAGCCATTATGTTCTTGTATATCTTACTTAAGCTTGATGTGACTCGCGATTATATGACATGTTTGTTCTCCTGTAACCTCAATCAGTCATGATGCCCATTGGGACTTAACTGACACTGTTTTTATAGAGTGAGATGCAACATTGAGAATCCGTGCGAAAGCCGGCTTATAGTTAAAGATAAACAAAAGGGTCATCTAAACCATTGAATTTTGCAGAGTTAACACTTAAGAATTTTTGTTACATCTCATGTAAATTCACAAGGTGTACAGGCACACCATCAAAAGAATATGGTATCAGGTATAAAGTTATTACAGCAAACGCCACAAAGGGCCAAATAGGACATTGTTTTTCGCAGAAATCAATCTGCAGGAGCAAAGCTCATTGTTCAGGGGTAGTAGCAGGAGCCCTTGCCGGGTCATCACTTGTTGGTTCTGTGGAAGGAGTAGCGGCCGGCTCTGGCTCGGGAACGGAACTCATGGTTTCTTCTGCTTGGCTCGCCGGGTTTCCCTTGGAAGCATCTGCCGGGTCAGCCACCACTTGAGTAGATTCCTGAGTCTTGGGGGCTTCCTTTGACTTGGCCTTGCTCGAACCTTCCCCAGCGCTTGCAATACTTGGCTTGGATTTCCAGCAAATTGCGTTCAGCTTATACCCAACAATATTATCATCTATGCTTGGGCGGCTGGGAGGAGGCATAGCTGGTGTCCCTGACCCGGTAATGGCAGAAGCAGCCACTTGATCAGATGCCTTGGGAGGTACCACAATTGCTGGTTCTGGCTCTGGGGATGCGACCTGCCGGGCCTTCTTGTCAAATCCGGGTTGAAAGATGTCCAGCCTGAGGCCTTCAGCAATTGTTGTGGCAGGATACCGGATCATCTTGTCAATCTGGGCAAAATATTTGTCGTTGAATTTCGTGCCATCTAAGTTGAACTCTGGAAATCCTTTGGCAAGGTTTGCCGGGTCAATGTCAGGGTAGTGTGATTTGGCCAATGCAAGAGTGCGCATGGCGCCCTTGCGACAGCAGGAAATCTTCCAGTGAGAAAACTAGTGATTTGGGCGGCTCATCTATTCCACGGGCTGCAGCAATTGCTCGCCCGGCTCCATAATACAGCTGTTGTACCAAGGCCATCACACTCCGTATCTGTGTTTCAGTGTTTTCCAAGTTCAGATGGTTCCGGGTTCTTGCGAAAATAGTTAACAAGGTATTCATGAGTATGATAAAAAGAAGTATACAGATTCAGGCAAGAGCAAAGATAAAAGATTCATACCCCAGATTGCTTTGACAAGATCACCCAGTAAGTCAGTAAAAGATTTGAGGGTTTTTTCTGCCTCAGCTAATTTTTTCTCGGCTGACTCTAGCCGGGTCTTCCAAGTTTCTTCAAGCTTCTCCACTTCTTTCTTCAGAGACAAGTTTTCTTCTGTTGAGTTGGATAGGGAGGCTTCCAGTTCTTTGAGCCTTTTCTCCATTTCAGACTTTAGCCGGGTCTCACTGGCAAGTTCCTCAGTGAGCCGGCTAATCTCTTCAGTAGCATGGGAGGCGTTTTGCTGTTACAGATATGAATAATAAAGTTATTACCACCTCAAGTTACTGGTATAGATGCAATTTAGAACTTGGGGGCTGCAAATAGTAAAGAAGTAATATTGGAAGCGAATTTTAGTCCCGAGTTGCTGCAGGCATACAACCCGGCACTTAGGGGCTACTCAGTTGAAGATTTTTTGCTAAGAGAAAATTTAAAGCATAAGGTGATATTTTTTAGTCCCAGGTTGCTGCATGCATACAACCCGGCACTTAGGGGCTACTCAGTGGAAATTTAACAGTCTACAAGTACAAAGTAAACATTTAGTCCCAGGTTGCAGCAAGCTTGCAACCCGGCACTTGAGGGCTACAGTTTGAAGTTTAAAACAACTACAGTTTAAAGTTATATAAAGTGTTGATTATTTTTTGTGGTTATGTTATTTTAGAATAAGCACCAAGCTCATCAACAAGTGATAAACTTGGAGCTTGGGGGCTACTGCATAAGTATATTCAAAAGAAGCAAGGAAAATTACCTCATGGCATTTCTGGATGGTGGAGATGAAGTTGTCTTCAACACCCCGGTGCTGTGAAACCCGGGCAAAGTACTCAGAAAGCAGCGCAGGAAGTTCCAGGCTATCCAAAGCCGGTAATCTAGAATAAATAACCGGGTCTTTGCCACGGCTTCCAGCTTCAGTCTTCACTTCTGGTTCCACAACCTTGGCAATGGTAGTGGAGGGTCCATCTTGGATAACTTGGCGTGATCCCAACACTTGCACTTCCTCAGTATCTTTGGTGACAGTGTTGGGGGAGCTGGTAACAGATTTGGCCGGTGATGCCGGGTTATTGGTTCCGATAGCAGGTCTTGGAGGAGTTGGTGCTGGAGGCTCCACTTCCATTGCTGCCGGCTCAGATACAGTTGGACCTTGAGCCGTAGCCTCTTGAACAACATGCTCACTCAAGGCCGGGTCAGAAGAGGGAGGCGGCTCCAGTAGCGTCGCCCTGGCACTGTATAATGCAAATTTATGAGAAGTGATTCAAGAAAAAGTAGTAAGAAGTATTCGCACAAGAAAAGGAAAAAAAACATACCCAATGTTGATCTGGATGTCATCAGGCAGGTGTGCCACGCTCTCATCTGAAGAAGCTGACAAAGATTGGGACTTAGAGACCCGAATTTTGCCAGAAAAACTAGATGAGGATTTGGAGGCACCAATCATGGAGACAGCTTTAGGAAGTGAAGTGTTGTAGGGGATACCTCCACTAAGGGAATCACAGGTCGAGGTAGACCGGGTCTTCCTCTTCTTGTTGGCCTCCTCCTCTTGTTCCTGTGGTTGCTCTTTAGGTTGAGATTTGTTCATCACATAATTATAGAAGCAAGAGTGTGGCACCTTTGCAATTGCGACGCGAGTTCTTTTGGAACTTGGAGCCTGAGCAGGAGGAGGTTGAGCAGCTTGCTAACCCGGCATTTCAACAGCCTCCGGGTCATCTTGTCCTGAGAGAGAAGTTGGCGAGTTATCAGTAGAAGGGTTCGTTTGAACCGGGTCATTGTCAATCAGTTCAATAAAGAGCCGGCCAATAGAGTCAAGCTCACCATCATCTTCATTATCTTTGTCAGTCTCTGTTTCCTCATCGTCAGAAGAGGAAATAGAGGTAAAATCTATAGACCACCACGCTTGGTCCTAATCAAGAACAGAGAGTTAAAGAATTATAGGCAAATGGTTAGTTGCTTTGAAATAAAGGAGCAAAGTTAAAAAATTACTAAAGGTGGCAGGTTCTTAGCACTAAACGGGGCAAGCCCGGTCATTGCGATCTTCTCTTTGGTCTCGCCAAGAAGTTGCTTGGCGTTCTTCACCAGTTGCTCATCAGTAAGAGTCATCTCAGAGTATCGCAGGTCATCGGTTGGCTCACCAGTATATTCATGGAAAAGCCGGGTCCTGATTGAGAGTGGTTGGATAAACCAACCAACCCAACATTTGACAAGGTCAGTTCCAAACAAGCCGTGGGCAAGCACAGCTTTGGCCCGGCAAATCAGGCCCTCAACTTCAAGCCGGGCAGGAGCATCAGTAGCCCGGCTATTCATCTTGGCGTTGTACTTCAGTGGAGAGTTCCGGAAGGCCGGGTAACGAGCCTCATCCTTTGCAGGAGAGGTGTCCTTGCAGTAAAAATATGTGTTCTGCCATCCTTTGGGGTGGCTGGCTAAGAGAAGAGCCGGGAAATAAGTACTGGCATCTTTCCTACGTTGGATGGAAACCCCCCGTATGGCCCTAAGGCTTGGTTTTTGCGGTTCTAGGGGTTGCAGTAAAAGATTTCGAGGAATAAAGCTAAACTGGGAGGAACTTGGAGGTAGTCTTCGCAAAAGACTACATAGTTGCTGATGTTCAGAACAGAATTGGGTGCTATGTCTAAAGGAGTGAGGCCATAATAAGACATGACCCGGCGAAAAAATAGAGAACCCGGGGGCCCCCGGGTTACATGATCAAGGAGTACCACAATTTCATTTTCCTTCGGCTTGGGACGGATCTCCTCGCCTGCCGCGCGCCATTGGATCTCGTCCTTGGGCGGGAGCTCGCCGTAGTCTACATATTTTTGCAGAGTGGCTTCTGTCACCGTGGACTTTGTCCAGTTCACCGGTGCTGGAGTTGTGGGCGCGGTGGAGCTAGATGCGCCGCCGGCAGATTTCTTCAATCCCCTCGCCGTAGTCTTTTTCCCCATTGTTGCGAGCTCGAGGAAGCTGAAAAGACCAGGGTTCAATGAGAGTAGATCTAGATCAAGAAACACATGGAGATAAGCACAAAAGTGGTGCGGAGTACAAACAAATAAGATTCACGCCAAAAGGGAGACGATTGTACCTAGTTTGAGGAGATGCGGTTGGATTGGACTTCGGGTGTTCAAGAACTCGCGCTAGGGTTCTTGAGCTCTCTGTCTCGAGGTTGAAGACGAAGTGACGGCTGGAGGGGAAAAGTGATTACATTTACCCTGGGTCCCATTATTTATAACCGCGGTCAAAGTTGACCTAGGGGTAAAATGGTAAAAAGAAGAGAGATAAGATAAGATAAGGAATGTTGACCGACCGAGATTCAGGGGAGAATATTCTCTGACAAGTTTGACCAATGTTCCGAAAATTGTGGAGCCGGGTTATGAAGGAAATTATGGGCAAAGGCTACTTAGCGCAAAAGGAATCAATGTAACCCGACATATTATTTTGTTAGCTAACTTTTATTTCAGGAGGATAATCTGAACTACAAAGGCTGGCGGCTCTTCTCCAAAAGCTATGGACATAGGTTGAAGAAGCGCGCAACTTGGAGTTCAAATCATCCTAGGGGCTACTGTTGGGGGAAAGATAACCCGGTAGGCCCAAGGACAGTGAAGCTACGACCCGCCAGGAGGAAAGACTGGCGAGGCCCACCAGTTCATCTTGGGCCGGGCTACATTGACAGACCGAGGAGTTTGTCGGTAACCCGGTGTAAACAAGGAAGGTTCTAGAAGACCCGGAGGCGGTATGCGAGACTTGGAGGCCAAGATAGTTGAGCTAGACTTTGGTTAGGACTCCGAGTTCGGGTGTGACCTGACCTTACCTTGTAATTGACCAGGAGACCCGGGTGCCTATATAAACCGGCTCCTAGGACATAGAACAGGACGGACTTGAGAGAGAGAGAGAACACACAGACAAGCTTATAGCGAAAACCCTTGTAACCTTGACTCGGAACCCGCCGGTGTTGTTATCCGCCGGGTGATCGAGATCGATATGAGAATAGAGAAACACCAGGCTGGAAGTAGGTCTTTATCTCCTATGGAGAGGCTGAACCAGGATACATCCTTTTTCCCTAGTGAGCTAAACAATCTCCCGAACGCTATGATCGCCTTTCCACCAATCTCAAGTTACCACCCGGTAACATCTGCGGTGACAAAACCACGACAGCGTGGGCCAAGCTCGGTGCAGAGGGAGCTGGCCCCCGAGGAGGTGGTACGTCGTCGTATCAGGGAGGAGGACGAGCACGTCCGTCGGTACATATATTTGTTAGATAGACAGTATGACAGTAGGTGGTCATTTCTTCAGAGGGTTCCTCCTCACGTGAGCTATGCCCCTGTGAGGGTTCCTTCTCTTTGGATGCGCAGCGCCCGTGACTCAGCACCTCGCGGCTCAGGACCTAGTCGAAATTAGTTTGAGATGTTCATGCATGGGAGAGGAGACGTATTAGTGATATTATTCGTGATGTATTAGGGTTAAATAAAAATGGACGAGTTTGGTTCATGGGAGATGTATTAGTGATACTTTTGCATACTTGATCAATGCTGCTTTTGTAAAGTGAGGAAAATAATGTTCCCTACCTTTGAATTATTTTGCTAATGCTAACATTATTTTATCTTTCTTTTGTATTAGTTAAGCAATGGATAACTTCAACAACAGAGACGGTGAAGAGGACATTTTCGCCATTTTGCGGCAACCCGAGGGTGGAGCAGAAGTCGGTGGAGCAGAAGACAATAGAGCAGAAGATGGCTCATAGTTTTTGAATGATTCCGGTCCGGGAATGGATGTGGACCAAAGAGACGAAGCGCAAACGAGCGTCGAGTGCGATGACGACTCGCAAATTGGTGGACATCCGCAGTCTGGCGAGGTATATTAAGCCTCCGTTGATCAGATGCAATAATTGATTTGTATATGCATGTATATTAACAAATGTTTCTTATTTTTAGACCTCCGCATCGACCCAATCTGGAGGAAGTAAACGAGGCCATGCCAAAGGGATGGACGAAAATGCGCATCTTCGAATTGAGGTGGTCTCTCCAGAGGGCAAACCGTTGGAGCCCAAGGCGAACGCAAGTAAGTTTGTGCATCAATGCGGAGTTATTGTTAGGGACACCGTCCCGATCAGCGTTCAGGAATGGAATAAGCCAGCAAAGGTAGAGGGAGTTAGTTATGTCAACGACAGATTGAAAGATGTGCTTTCGGACAAGCTCATTGCACATTTCATCCTACCGTCTTGGATTCGAAACAACAGACAAAAGCCATGACAGACAAAGTAAAGCATTTCGCTCTTAAGAAGATGACTGAACAATACAATAACTACAAGAACAGATTATACCGTGAGTACGTCAAAAAAAATAAAGCTCTAGATTTCAGTGGACACTAGAGAGGCAGCGGGCTCACTGGAAATCATTTCTGGAGTACAAGGATTCGGAACTAGCTAAGGAAAGGTCGGAAAAGAATAAGATAAATGCAGCGAAAAAGAAATATCACCATAAGATGGGGGCAGGTGGCGACATAAGTGCCGAGCCTAAGTGGGATGCCATTGAGGCCGCCATGCGCGAAAAAGGGATCACTCCAGCTACATAGCACTTTCCCCATAGGGTAAGAAACTGGGTACTTGGGCATGGGGCGCAGTATGACACGGAAACAGGAGAGTTAATAATTGATGAAAAGAAAGAAATTTCTAAACCCCAGAAAGCAATTGTTGAAGCAGTCAAAGAGGTTCGAGAGGGAAAGTTTATTCCCGACAGAGAGCACGACGAGCTGACAAAGGCCCTCGGGAATCGTGAAAAAGGAGGACGAACACGAGGCTTAGGAGCTGACACGCCGTGGCATATTGGGTTTCCCGAGGACCGTGAAACTTATAGAAGTCGACTGAGAGCAAAGAAGAGGAAGGAGAAGGAGGACTCAGATCGGTTGAGCGACCTAGAAAGAATCGTACAACAATAGCAGAAGCGACTAGATCAAATGTGCGAGCAAGGGGGAACTCATCAGCTGCAGCAAGAGAGTGATCAAGGCGGCCCATCTCAGCGGAGAAGCAGCGTGGCTTCCACGGAGCTCGGTGTTGATGAGGCACCGACGTTTACCTACCCCGTGGATTATATCACGGAGAAGACAAGTTGTGAGCTACATGTGCAAGTGAGGAATTTATCCCTGAAGGCGGTGAACGGCTAAGCTTTAACTTGTGAATCTACAACACTGTGGTCTGGCAATGAGATTCCAGATGGCTATGCTCGGGTCGGCGTGGATCGAATTGAACCAGGATATGAATCACTGGAGCTTGACATCCCTGGAGCTGATGATGAGAGGACACTGGGAGACGTCGGGGGTGGTATCATTCTATGACGCAAGAAACACATCGTGTTTCCAGGCTCGGTCCCAAGGCCACCATCGTCTCCTCCGAGTCGGCGTGGATCACCTCCAAGTCCACATGATGACGAGAGGGACGACCACCACAACACGAGTCCATCTCGATCTCCGCCGCATCAGCCGACTCCGCCGCTGCATCAGCCGACTCCTGAGCCGACTCCGCCGCCTCCGCGCACTAAGGCTCAGGGCCAAAAAAGGAATCGCGCCGTTTCGTCGATGGGTTTCCGACGCGGACCCCGACAGGAGCACCTCCCAAAAGTACCGAAGGTTCCTCCCCCGAGAGCTTACGACAGGACTGTAGAGGAAAAGACCGTGATCGTGGCTGCCGAAGTGAAAAAACAGCTTGCACCGAAAAAGCCCAAGCCAAAGCCAGTATATACGGCAGAGGAAAAAAAGTGGACTAAGAACTTTCTTGAGCATCCATCGCAAATTGAGATAAATAGGCCAGATGACTATTTACGCTACATGAGGAGAGCTAGATCCCACACGGCGACAAGTACTAGTGCCAGCGGGAAAAGAGACATTGCCCAGCTCGGAGAACAGGCAAAACAGTCGATCTCCCCGCTCAAGGTACCCACTGGCCAGGGCTTCGCGGTGAACATTGATTTATCCTACGCGGCGCAATTTGCTCCAGAAGCTGGTATTACACTTTCTCAACTGGAAAGCGATGATATCTCCAATAATTTGGATGTAGTATGGAAATGGGAACACGGAAGCCTCTGCTGCCACCTGAACAGATCGAGCTTCTACCAACACGAATGCGAATGCTGCATGACTGGTACTTGAAAGCCACAAAGGATCAACATCTCGAAGTTCTCCCTGTGAAAGTTACAGAAGAACATTACATAGGTCAAGACCAGGTGCAAATTTATTTTGAAGAACTCTATATGTTATACAAGCTTGACGCCCTCGACTTGAGTCTCGTCAGTACCTATTGTCTGTAAGTGATTCAATTCATTTATTTCTAAAGTAAAGTCTCTAGCTCAGCTCGGTCATTGCCTGTAGTAATTATGCTCACTACGCTATTATGCAGAATGAAGAGTGATGAATGTGACACAAAACAAATCTTTGACATTGGGTTCATTGACCCAGTACGAGTTAATGAAAGATTGCTACGGCAATACCCCAAGGAAACGGAGGCCAACTTGCTAAGGTTCATACAGAGGCAACATTACAAAAAGAAGATACTGTTTCCTTACCACTCCGAGTAAGAGTGTTACTGTCTTGTACACATTAATATTTGCTCACTCGATGTTAAGTGTAACTGATGAGTTACTGACGTATATAAACGTGCGCAACTTCCATTACATTCTGCTATTCATTGAAGTTGATGCTGGAACAGTTGAAATCTACGACTCAAAGAAGTATCCCGAAGAGAAGTCCCAAGGCATCAAAGATGTGCTCCAAAGATAATTAAATCATTATCGCACTATATCGGTCTCTTTTGTTCATTTCCTGAGATATCAAGTAACTAATAACTCATTTATTCATTTTTTTGCCGGGCAGGATTTGGAAAGCTTTCAAAAAGAGGACAACTATTGCATTTGCAGAGGAACTTACTTTTCACCATGATAAAGTAAGTAGTACGAGCTAGCTAGGTTCATGCATCTCTTTAATTCTAATTTCAATACCATTATACCATGCTTGATTATTATTTGATTGAATTCTATTCTCGTAAAGATCTACGATACGCAATCACCGGGATCAATTTGTGTGGATACTTCGTTTGCGAGTGGATTCACCAGGAGGTCAGCGAGCGGAACCGAGCGATATCTGTAGAAGTACGTGAACAAAAATATTCATAATTCTATTTTATTACCATCAATTGTGTTGAGTGTGATTCATAATTTTTGTTATGATGATTGATATTCATATTGATCTCCTTCTTTTATAGTTGTGGGCTCACCGGAGGAACATGCAACTAAAGGAGCGCTTTCAAGCAATTCAAGAGGAAATTGCGAGATTTTTGCTAGACCATGTCATAAACCCAAAGGAAAAATACAATGGCACGTACTACTTACATTAGGTCCCGGTTATGATCTCCATGTAATCGAATAGACGGGCTCTAGTCTAGATGTTATGAGATCTCCATGTAATCGAATAGACGGGCTCTAGTCCCGGTTGTGATCTCCATGTAATAAAGTATATTTTTATTAGATAGATATTTATTTTAAGAACATTTTAATAGGCTATATATATTTTTGATTTTTAATTAATTAACCATATATTTTGCAAGATTGATCATAGTTTTAAATATACAATAAGGCAGGAATACAAAAAATCCAGAGGCTGCCACGTGTGGTGATCTTTTGTCCCGGTCGTATTACGAACCGGGACAAAAGGTTCTCGACCACGCGCGCAGGCAGCGGTCACGTGGGTAGCCTTTTGTTCCGGTTCGTAACTGACCCAGGACTAAGGGGGGGGGGGGGGGGGGGGGCTCTAGTCCCGATTTGGGAGTCCCGGGTGGCAAGCCGGTATTAGAGGGCCTTACCACCCGGGATTAGAGCCCTTGTTTCTACCAGTGCTAATTGTTTCATAAACGTGTGTCCATCTAGCACTGAAGAAAGAGCATGGTTCATAACATGTCATCTTAGTTGGGCGCGACTCTTTTTTTTTTTTTGAATTTTTCACCGGGGGGGACAAAGCCCCACCTGAATTTGTATATATGGTACGGCCCAAAAAGCCGAGAGTGTTGATGCCCTATTACAGGGGGTGGTTTACAGAGAGAAGCAAGGGGTCTAGATTAACATCAGCCAGTGTCAAGGCATTGCAGCCAAGCATCGGCAGCGTCCTCAAGTCGGGCGGGCAGCCGCACACGCCAGAGGTGGGCGTCTTCCCGACACAGACGGATGAGCAAGGGGAGACATGGACGTTGATCACGGAAAGCAACCGCGTTCCTATGTTTCCACAGATTCCAGCAACAGAGGAGTGTGAAGGTGGGCGCAACTCTTATCACTTGGGTGGCAGTTTCATCAACTCGTTTGGAGTGCTAATTAACCTTGGGTCGGCGTGTGTGTGTCTAACTGTATCAGTTTTTGACGTGTTCTCCGTATAAACCGGCCAGTTCTCTTCGTCTAAATGAAAAGACAAAGCTCCTATCAGTTGCTCGAAAAAAATACATCCCATCCCAATCAACCAAAATGGAAAATTGGTTGGTAAATTATCGTAACTGCAAGTAAACCGATAGTTGGCTATATCCAAACAGATACCTATTGATAAATCTTCACAATTTCCCTTAATATATCATAGCCTGTACATATTCAGATAACTTGTTTTTTATAACCACTCATAAACATCATCCGCTCATTGTTGATCTGGTGGACCCTTGCTATTAGCCTATTATTAGTGTTTACAACTGCCCTAGATTACACGGATAGCCATCGTACGTGCTAGTTATCTAAAACAATATTTGTAGGCCACCAGGATCGTTGGCAATTTGACAGGCTGCTGGTGAGCTTGTAAAGTCACTAATACAATGTCAATATGTCGAATCACTCCTCTGCACCTACTATACAGTCCCGGCGAGTATATAAACGGAACACTCGGAGCTCTACTGCTAAAAGGTATTCTTGCCTACCCATTTGATTGTTATAACTGGGTGTATACAGAAGTGATGCTAAGCTTGGCCTATCGCCGGTAGGCGTGGGATGCACTGGGAACACGTGTTCAAGTTGAGAGGGCGCATGTCAGCCGGTCCAACGAGGCTTCGTCATGAGTGTTTGCTAGGGAACTTGCTCCGCTACACACATGGCGACTAGTTGTTCCTTTCCATCGATAAGTGAGATGTATTGTACTCAAAAGGCACAGCGGCTTCGAGCAATAATAAGGCATATAAGGCTGTGCCCTGGTACCAATTGCACACACCAGGTCAACAAAAACGTCGTCACCCTTGACATGTCAAGGAAGAATAGGGTGATTGCAGAAATGAGTGTAGTGCACATGTCCTCTTGAATGTGAGCACTATATCTGCCCTCCTCCTTAGCAGCATCAAGCTGGAGTCCCAAACTGAGTGCCGGAAGGCGCAGAAGACGTAGGAGCACTCATCTTGCCGTTATATGCTTCTGATCCTTTTTGGGCCACTCTTTTTTGGGGTCTCATGTTTGCAACTCTCCTAATATTATGAAAATAGAGACATCATATTTCCGATGTTTCAAAAAGAAAATTAAAGATTGCAATATCTTGTTGTTTGTTCAGACAGATGAATTCCCCGGTTCTGAAAGAAAAGCCAAGTTCTGGCCAAGAGATAACAGCACACAGACTATAAACCGCAGGCAACACAACACCAAATAAAACTGCACTTTGATCATACTTTTCATAATTCAACAACCAAGAAAACTAAATATAAGTTACTCATAAGCTAAAACTGTCGCCGCCAGCTTCAGTTGCTTTGTAACCTAGCACAGGACATGACGTCAGACTCAATAGCTGTCCGTAAGAGGCTGTCGACGTCGTCTTTTGCACCGAAGCCTCAAGCTCGCATGACCTAATCGGCGAAGATGGCGGCTTATATGTTCATATCTACGGGTTCATGACCATTCACCCGACTCACATTTTCTCTATTAGAATCTGCATTATGCTTCAGCACATCTAGCCTAGCTTGTCGAGCTTGTTGACAATTGCCGGAGTGCTTTCCATCTATGCCTGGAATGGTATTCTACTGGATATGAGACCTCCGGGGCAAGATGCCACACCAGAGTACCAGACACAGTAAGTCATATGGGTGTGCTCTGGAACCGTTTGTTTGTACATCAAGGCAGAAATAAATTCCCCCTTCCTGTAAGAGAAGTCCTCATCAATCGATAACACTGACAAACTGGAAACTGCAGGCAACACACAATCAAAGTAAAACATACTTCCGCGGATTTCTTGGATCCAATGAGAACGATAACTACAGAAAACAAAACCTCTTATGGCTCACAAACCCATGTCCGTCCAGCACTGGAACAAGAGGATGTTACTCAGTGAAGCGAGTTTCGAAGATGAAAAACTACAGAACTGTTGCAGAAAAATGGACCCTGTCCTTTGTTTCAAAGTTGCGCAAGGAAGCATGATCACTGCCTCGGCACATCCAATGGCTTGGTTCCGCCCTCAGCTTCGTTTGCCCTGTAACCAAGCCCAGGATGTGATGGCTGCTCTTTTTCGCCTTCGAAGTCACGGGCGTCCCGCAGTGAGGCCTCAAAGTCAGTGCAGTCCATAGCAGTTGGTAGGAGGCTGCCGATGTCGTCTTTTGCACCGAACCCTCCAGCTCGCATGACATCATCAGCAGAGATAGCGGCTTCCATGTTCATATCTACAGTTTCATGACCGTTCACTGGACTCACATTTCCAGTATCAGAATCTGCAGTAGGCTTCAGCACATCTGGCCTAGCTTGTTGAGCTTGTTGCCCACTGCCGGAGTTCTTCCCATCCATGCCTGGAAAGATATGTGTTGACGACCAATTTTGGCTTAGAGAAGTTCTTTTCAAAAATAATAGGCCGAAACAGACTCTAACTAGTACTTGTACTAGTTAAATTCAGAATTTCGGCCAATTAGGACGAAACAAAGCCTAACTAGTACATGTACTAGTTAGGTTCAGATTTTTAGCCAAAACTGTAAATAAAAAACAGACGTCAACTAGTACATGTACTAGTCGCGTGCTGTAAAAGGTCTCAACATGGAAAAATCGGGTCCAATCCGAACTGTTTTGTTTACGAGCCCAGATGAGTGGTCAAGATGGCGTCAAATGGAAAAACGCAAAATATGAAAGTTCTTCGTTTTTTCGAGACGAACAACTTTGTCTTCTACGGGATTTTGATCCGAGGTCGTTTACTGCCTCAAAAACGACCCGCAAGGTACAGTCAGGTTTTAGACCGAACAGTTTTGGAATTGGACGTGAATCCAAGCTCTTTCCTTGCACGGGAAGTCCAGCCGCCCCTTATATACACGAGGGGTGACGGCCGATTGATCCAACACCAATCGAACAAACACATCTCCTACTTTTTCGTGTTCATCTACTTTTTATCCCTCTCCCCTTGTATCTTTCTTCTCGTTCTTCGTCGTTCTTCAAGATTGGAGGCTGCGAATCCACGAGGCTCTAGGGGCGGTCAGGCCGACCTAGGGCAGCCCATAGCCGCCGCGAGCCCTGACGGGATCCCTCCCGGGCGAGCGGGGTTTCGGTTTTACAAAAGCGCCCGCCGGATTGTCTTGCGTACCGCGCTTCCGGCGAGCCTCCCGCGGAGTGAGTTGCGGAGCATCTCCCTCGGCACCGCGGGTACACGTGACGTGTTCGTGTGTCAACACACTTTTTGGCGACTCCGCTGGGGACGAAGCGAACGGTCTCCAGCCCGTGCTTGCTACGAGGAGCGCATCAAGAGATTGCAATCTAAATCGGTAACATGAATCCTCAATATCCTTATGTAGATTCAAATTACTCTTACGTTGATGTTGCTAGATCTTACGATATGAGTACCGTATCGGCTAGCCCTAGTTCTTACTATGTGCAAAAGCCGATGCAAAATAATCTTCATGATTCACCTTGTTTTAGCAACATGCAACATGTATATTCGAATTCTTATGCATCGGCAACCCCACAAACCCATATGCCGATGAATAACATGACGAGTTCGGTTAATTCATATGAAACACCCAATGTTAGGAATTTTAATCTAATACAAGAGAGTGTTTCACCTCTTTATTCATCGGTAAATAACACGCAATATGTTGGTTTACCTTCAAATATGCCGATGAATAGAGAAATTGGACATGCTACCGCTAGTTATTTGACCAATTGCTCTCAACCATCATATACTACACCTTATGTTACTAATGTTTTAGCTTCATGTGGACCTAGTGAGACATATAATTCGGCTTTGCACTTTCACGGTGTTTACGGCCGAATAAGTGAAAATTCAACTGGAGCTCATGTGCCTTCATCTTCAACCGACGCATATGTTGGAGTAATCCTGTGCGTCACCCTCTACACAACACTAGAAAGTTCTACCATAGTAGCTAGTGTTGCTGTAGCTTAGTAGCTAGTAGTAAGCTCTAGAAATATCTACCATATTCACTCCTGTGACTTAGCAGCTAAGCTAGTAGGTAGAAGAAGTCTCTAGAATACATGTGAGTTATAATCTGGTAGAAGGCACTAGAAGGTAGGAGATGTTCCTAGCTAGGTCGGTTTGAAGTCCTATAAATAGGCAGTGTACCCAACGTTGTAAAGTAACAAGAACACAAGCAATGTAGCTTCAGTTGCACAACCTTATTAGGGTCACTTCTTTTCCAGCTTCTGAGCAGTTTCGGGGCGGTGCACCGCTGAAACTGAAAAGAAGTCTCCAGCTTCCCGCAGCGGCTCCCCACCGCAGAAACTGATTTTGTGAAGGAATGGAAAAGCTGCTCGCGAGGTGTTTCTCGGGCGTTTCCCGCAAAGGGGCCGAACCGTTCGGCCGTTCCTCTCTCTCTCTCTATTCCACCTCCGCCCAGTACCGCCGCCGCCGCCTTCCACCACCGCCGCCGCCGGATCCCGGTAGCCCACCGCCGGATCTATCCATTCCCAGCTCTGCTTCGTCCCGCCCCGCCGTCGTCCTGCCCGAATCCCTGAAGCTTGCTTCGCCTCGCCACCGGCTTTGCTTCGCCTCGCCGCCGGATCCCTCTGCTCCGCCGCCAGATCCCTCTGCTCCAAGGCCGGGCCGGCCCCTGTCGCCGACCGATCTGTCGTAGTTGGCGACGGGCATGCGGTGGATGGTGCCGTCGGGGAGGCTGAGGAAGGTGCCGTCGCGTAGAGCAACCCAGGGGAGCAGCGGCTGCAGCCGCGCGCCGGAGCGCCACGAGTAGCAGACAGCGCCCCACGCCGGAAATCGAGCTCGCTGCTCACTTCTTCAACGCCTCCGGCCGGACGTCGGAGGAGCTTCTCCCCACCGCGAAACTGCAAAAGAAGTCTCCGATGCAGTCTTTGGAGCTTCTCCCCACCGTAGCTTATTTCCACCGGAATCCAGAAACCGGTTTCTGCATAAGCAGAAACCTAAAAGAAGTGGCCCTTAGAAGGGAGCTAAGTGATTTAGCTTCCAACAATTGGTATCAGAGCCCTAGGCTAGGAGATCACCGGAGATGGCCAAGAAGGCAAAGGAGCTGCAGAGGGCTTTGGAGGAGGCTCTTGCTGAGGCGAAGGCGGCACGAGCCGAAGCTGAGGTATCACGGGCAGAGCTGGAGGCGCTGAAGGGGAAGAAGGCAGAGGAGGCACCAAAATCCAATGAGTTGGTTCCGGTGGCAACAGTGCTGCCGGTGAGGCCTCGGGGACCCATAAACTACCCCCAGCTGACCCGCACCAACTACCCGCTATGGGCGATGCAGATGCGGGTGGCGCTGCAATCAGCCGGCGTGTGGTCAGCGGTGAGCTCTGAAACTGTGAGCTTCGAGGAAGACCGTGACACGCTGCTCGCCATCTACCAGGGCGTGCCGGAGGATGTGCTGGCGTCGCTCGCTGGCAAGGATACGGCAAAGATGGCATGGGAGGCCATCAAAGCTATGAACATCGGCCATGATCGAGTCCGTGAGACAAAGCTGCAGACATTGCGCAAGGCGTTTGAGGCGCTGGAGATGGAGGACACCGAGTCTGTGGACACCTTCGCAACGCGCGTGAACAAGATGGTTGCGTCCATCCGTGCGCTTGGAGATGAGTTGAAGGAGCTCACGGTTGTCCAGAAAGTTCTCCAGGCTGCGCCGGAAGGTTTATGCATCTTGTGACCTCACTGGAGCAGTGCATCGACCTCAAGACGCAGACGGTCGAGGATCTGTTTGGGCGTTTTCAGGCGCATGACGAGCGAGTATGAATGCGCTTTGGTGATCCTGTTGGTGGGCAACATTTGTTGCTGTCCAAGAAACAGGGGAGGTCATATCGGAAGGGTGATCGTGGTGCAGTCCGCGGTCATGCCGGCGGCCATAGCGACGAGGACGATAGCAGCGACTCCGACACCAGTGTGCGTAGTGGGCGCAAGGCTGGGAAGAAGAAGGGGAGGTGCTACAACTGTGGCGTCCGTGGCCACTACTCGTTTGAGTGCCGCAACCCGAAGAAAGAACAAGCGCTCTTGGCGTCGGCGGATGACCATCCAGCACTGCTATGATAATGATAGAAGATGACAAGATTAGGGGGGTGATTGTTCGCCTGATATAATCTTGTCATGGTGTAAACTACACACATAGGTTGTGTGCAGGCTAGTGTGAACACACATAGGTTTGTGTGAGAGTAGAAGGAGCTAAGTCAGTAGGTGCTGGTATGTTCTAGACTGCTCTACCAGTTGGTAATTCTTAGGCTGGGCAGTAGAAAGAAGCAAAAGGCTCTAGAATACTGTAATTCTTAGCCAGTAAGATAGGGTAGAAGTAGAATACAGTAGAAGCCTCTAGAATGAGGTAGCACCCACCTTGAACCCTCTATATAAGGAGAGGCACCCTATATGGAGGGAAGCAAGAAGTAGCAAGCCAAGGTCCTAGCATAGGTTGCTGAGGGCAAGCATAAGTTGCTAAGGTTTGCCAGCATTCGTTGCTGTGGTGAAGCTTAGGCATAGGTTGCCAAGCTTGTAGGCATTCGTTGCCTATGTAGTGTAGCATTCGTTGCTACAAAAGCTAATAGAAAAAGAAGGCATTTGTTGCCTGAAAACTAGTGTGTGAACTCCCAACAATTGGTATCAGAGCCGCAAGGTTCGGGGCCGTGGTGCGCGGCGGACGGAGGCTGCGGAGGCGCTGCGTGGTGGCGCAGCGGCCACGGCGGCGCGGCGAGAAGGCCGCGGAGGTCCTGTGTTGGGGCACAGGAGCCGTGGTGGCACGGCATGGCGGCGGCGTGGAGGTGCTGCGCGGCCACGGAGGCGTAGCGGCGCCATGCGACGGCCATGGAAGAAGCTCGGCGTGTGTCGCCGAGGAAAAAGACTGGATCACCGCGTACGTGCGCGGGACGATCGAGGAGGAAGAAGACCGCGTCCTGGGCACGCAGGACCGGCCGTGTTGATCGCGTCAGCGCGCGGTCATGGTCACGAGCTGGGGCGTGTGGAGCGTGGCGACGAGCGAGTTAGGGGGAGGACCAGATTGAGCTGCTCGAGACGGCCGCGTTGCCTGCGTCAGCGCGCGGCATGTGCGTGAGCTGAGGGCGTGCCAATCGTGGCGTAGTGGGTGCGTTGACGCGTGAGTGCGCGTCATGGTCGCGACCGTGGCGACGTATGTGCGAGCCACGGCTATATATCCCCAACCACTGTAACTCCGTTGAAGCACCACGAGGTTGAGCTCGGGTGGAAGAAAGGCGTCAGTGCGCCGGGAAGAAGATGGAGACGTTGACGACCGGCGTATGTGAGCGTCAAGTTGTGTCCGTGGCGGTGGCGACCGGCGGATGTGAGCGCCAGGTTGTGTCCGTGGCGGTGGCGACCGGCGCATGTGAGCGCCAGGTTGTGTCCGTGGCGGTGGCGACCGGCGCATGTGAGCGCCAGGTTGTGTCCGTGCGGTGGCGACCGGCGTGTGTGCCAGGTCGAGTCCGTGGCCGCTAGGCTTCACAAGCGAACGCATCAGGATTAGGGGGGAGATTGTTGGAGTAATCCTGTGCGTCACCCTCTACACAACACTAGAAAGTTCTACCATAGTAGCTAGTGTTGCTGTAGCTTAGTAGCTAGTAGTAAGCTCTAGAAATATTTACCATATTCACTGCTATGACTTAGCAGCTAAGCTAGTAGGTAGAAGAAGTCTCTAGAATACATGTGAGTTATAATCTGGTAGAAGGCACTAGAAGGTAGGAGATGTTCCTAGCTAGGTCGGTTTGAAGTCCTATAATATGCCATGTACCCAACGTTGTAAAGTAACAAGAACACAAGCAATGTAGCTTCAGTTGCACAACCTTATTAGAAGGGAGCTAAGTGATTTAGCTTCCAACAGCATATGGATTAGATGGTTGGAAGGAAAAATTTGCAGCGAAGCTCAAAAGGGCCGGTGATGTTTATCTGGCATTAAAATAAAATCCGCATGACCCCGCTGCAATACAAGCTTATGAGGCGTATCAGAAGAGGCGTGAAGAGGAGCGTGAACAATTCGAGTTCAAGTTTTCACCGTTACAAATTAGTTTCGGCAATGTACTGCCGAAAGAAACAAAAAATATTGGGGGGCAATCATGCCCTATAGAGGATAGCACCAATGACTTCACTACACCGACTCTTGAAGAATTACCGACCGAGTATCGGCAAGCTTATGAAGCACTCAAGAAAAAGCGTGCTGAGGAATTTGAGTCGCTTGAGAAGAAACTCAAGGAGGAACATGAAGCATACAGGAGAAAGCTCGAAGAGGAAGGTCTGCACATGTTCCATGCACAGCTCAAGAAGGACCCTCAAGAAAATATTACTCCAATAGGAGAAATTAAATCCTCTCTGATGTGCTGCAATCAAGTCAAGCCCCATGTTAAACCAAGGCAAGAAGAAGTTTTGCAAGTTGATGGAAGCCATGAAGAAAAGATGAATGATTCGGAAAGTATGGTTACTTCGGTTGTTGAAGCCGAATTAGACAGTACCTGTGCCGAACCTACTGAATCAAAAGAAGCAAGCTTCATTGATCAGAGCATGTCATGGCTAGCAAAACAGCCGTGATTGATTTTTCTGGGTGTAAAGGAGTTTACATACTACCCAGCAGGTTCCGTGCCAAAGATGATGAACATCAAGAACAAGAAGACACCGCCGAACAAAGTTCGGTTAATGATGAACATCAAGAGCCAGAAAGCGAAGCCGAACAATGTTCGGTTGGCAAGGAGCGTCCAGGAGACGCGGCACAAGATCCAGAAGAGGAAGACAAGGCGTTGGAGAGTTATTCAGAGGTGGAGCAAAGCATTGTTCCTGTTGTGCCAGCATCACATTCTCCCAGCGTCTTCGGAGAGGTACGCCTAGCCGGCAATTTACTTATCTTTAGATTTGGTCATAATCATATTGTTGATGCATTTTCCAACACGATTTTAATTAATATTGAAAGACCAGTCGAGATAAGTAATTTGTTTGCTAGGAATAGTCTTGTCACTAGTTATGCCGGTCAACATATCATACCCTTCAAAGAGGCTAATAGTGGCAATTTATCGCAATCAAAGTTGTTCCCGTCATGTCGGCTAAGCTTTATATTCATATGGTCAGCTTTGCTTGTTTCCTGCCTGGCTAACATTTGGTCTCGTATGAGACATATATTTTGTAACTATTTTGGTTGCAGAAACAAAAAGCTAGGCGTGAAGTCCTTCAACATAGCCAATTCAGAAAAATCGGAAACGGAGGGCAAAAGACGATGCATAGCCGAGTTGGATGACTTTAAGCCGACACCACTCGGTTTATCAATTCCAAAGCCGGTATCCCAATATCGGCTAAGAAACGAACAGTGTACCATCAGTCCGGGCATGGGTGATCACAGTGTCGGTGCATCGCCAACTAATCCAATTATTATAGAAGATGACCATGTCGAGCCGTCAAGACAAGAGCGAATGCTTAATTCGTTCACGCAGAACATCAAAGACTGCGATGTGTTTCATGATGCACAATCGGCCTTCGAAGGACGATTGAAATTTGTTGAAGGACAAGCTGATAGCCAGCCGGCTAATATTAATCTTGATGGTGATCACGTGTTGACTCGGCTGCCTCAAGCCGGTTCATCCCAAGACGGACGGGTATATGCTGAAGATGATGGGATCGATTCGTCAAACAAAGAAATTTCCCAAGACGGTAATCCTGAAGATGAACGTTCCGTCAAAGCTCCAACAAGGACGCCTAACACTGGGGGGCAACAAGCATATTCAAAGACCGATGCCTGCAATGGTAGAAAGGACAAAGGCAGCGATAAGCATAGAGGGAGGAAATCTAAAGTGACCTTCGCTCAATTATTAGAGAAGTATCAGAAGATGAGCGAAGAAAAAGTGCTTATCGGCCAGCTGAAGCAAAAGCATTGAAGTCACCCCCAGGGCGTAAATCTGAAGACCGAAACTGGCAAAGGGAGAAGCCCGACATGCCGACTCCACGAACTTCTTTTGGGCTGCCAATTCCGAAGTTATCCATGCCTTCCCATGCTGGCTTATATTCATATCAATCACGGGACAGGTATGATTCACAGGCACACCATCAGTCTTATGAAAATCACCTTGCCAAGTTTATGCAGCTCCGAGAGAATCAACACGACAACCACATGCCAAAGACCGGCTCAATCAGGGGTCGGTCGGGAGCTCATGGAGGAAGAAGGAGGTGGTCAAGCAAATATACGTAGTGAAGAAAGATGGTCGCAAAGATGTTGTTTCAGACTCGACTCCAAGTAACCAAAAGCCAGCTGAGATGTTGGCTGCAAAGGGCAAGAAAGTAAAGCGAGTAACCTTCAAGGACCCAATCATCGAGTCTGGACAGGTCAAGCCGGAAGTGTCCAAAGCTAAGAAAGAATTGCTAGTGCATAAAGTAAAATCACAACCGAGATACCCACTCGGCTTATCACATTGACAAGAGTGGAAGCTGAAGCGGCTCAGAGCCGAAGAGTTGGAGAAGTTGAACATGGCGTGGGTTCCTAAAAGAAGCCCTCAAATCAAAAACGGTGCACCAGCTTCTGTTGCAAAGCCGACAAGAATAAAAGAGGACAAGAAAGAAGTCGACAGGCGAAGCCGGCGATCTTCATCTCGCTATAGGAGACCTCAGACGGTGCGTCATCCATGTTCTTCAACTATATCATCAAAGTTAACACCTCACAATTTATCCCCAGCCGAAACATCTGATCTATTTCGGCTATTCACACTTTGGTGGACGAGTTCTCCAGGTCCTTCAAGATGAGGACGCACGGCCGATATTTGCATATCGCTCTAAGAATGCATTGTGTTGACAAAGCCAGCATCTGGATAGAGATACTCTTCATGGTTTTATTTCCTCCTTGGAAGCCGGTGCTCAGTTTTGCCAATACTAGTAAGGACGACTTGATTATTAAGTCGGCCATTAACAAAGGATCTAGTGCAACCCGGATGGACGGTTAGAAGAAATATGTTTTTCTTATCTGCAGGATCTGAGTCAAAGGTTCAGGCGGGCTGCATCACGGGACACATATATGGAGGCGCTTGTAACATTATTATCAAGTTGGCAAGAGTGAAAAGGCTTAGTGTTGAAGAGTTAAAAAGAAGAACATGGCATGGACTCTTAAGAAGAGCCGAAAGGACAAGAATGATGTGCAAGTTTCTGTCACAAGAGCAGAATGAAACCATCAAGCAATTGAGCCGAAGGTTTGCATCGCCGCGTCAAAATCTTCGGTTGGCACATCGTTCAAATTATTCAAACGTGCTATCAATGCCTTTGTCAAGGAGTTCACCACCAGATATGATTGGCTACCCCCATGGGTTTATTTTGATCCATGGATGCATCATAATTCTTTACATCATGAAAGGGTATTACCAAGTCATTATACCTTTGATTAGTTGCAGTATTGCTAATCTAAGAGCCGAAATTCCTAGAGTTCACAATCAGATTTATCGTTTCATTTACTTGTTTCGGCTATACATACTTTGGTGGATGATTTATGCGTTCCCTTGAGAAAAATATATGTGGCCGATAACTTTTTATCGTTCTAAGAGATTATACAAGCATGGTTTCATTTACTTGTTTCGGCTATACATACTTTGGGGAATGCAAATTATTTTTGGCACGCAAGCTCTGCCAAAAAACAATATGCTACTAGATATGAGAACTCCATGGCAAGATACCATGCTACACACACTAATATCATGCTTAATCCTTTCCTTCCTTAACTATATTTCCATTTGACAAGATGCAAATAAAGTAGGTATCCTCCTCATTGGTAAGCTATCCAGATTACTGTAGGCAAAGCTATCGGGACTTCATGCAAGATTATGGATCACCATTAAATTAATCCAACATTGGCTTCCAGACGCCCCTAATGGAAGTTCGTAAGGAACAATGTTGTCAGCCTACCCCAAATTCAGTCAGAAACAGTGTTTTTTTTCTCGTGTGCGTGTACAAAAATGGTTAAATAATGACGTTGCAAGAGATCTAACCTTATAATTTATCCCGCGTATATTTCACCAACGCCTGTTACTTCTACTAGCGCCGAGATTAATCTGACTCTTCAAAAAAAACTCAAACAGAGCATAAATCTAACCGCGCCTGCGCCTCCTGATTTCCCTTGCTCGATTACTCAGAGCAACTTCAAATCAAACAATTCGTACCGCAGAAATAGACTTGCATGAACGCTACTCATGGGATCGATCACTACTACTCCACAAAAGCAACCGAAGAGCAGACGCGGAGCAAAGCAGATCAAGCAGAGAGCGGAAGAAACTGACCAACAGCAAGGCGAGGCGCTGTCGCACTCCTGGCGAAGAAACGAAGCGCGGAAGATTGAAGAACTCGCCGCTTCTCACTCCTCTCGCAGCGAAGGAAATACTGTTCTTTTCCCCAGGGAATCCAATCCCCTCTTCGCTTCGTCTAGGAGCTTCCACTTTCTAGTGCTGATGTCGTGGGTTGCATCGCTACGTGTTCAGCGGCAGAAGAGGTAACGTGGCACCTTTCTTCCTGTTTTGAGCCCAATGGGCTTGGCTTGGTGGGACATGTTCTGCTTTTGTTTTTGAATTCAGCTGGGCCAACGCTATACTCCTTATTTTTTCCCTAAAAAATGTATTTTGTTTTCATTAATAAAATCTGTTTTAAAATATAGGTTTATTAGGAGAGGCCTAGGAAAGGTTGGTAAATTTTCAAGTTCTTTCCAAAGAAGGTAAAGAAGATACGCAACCTGCTGTGAAGAAATTTTTTGATATGCAGTTGTCAAAGTTCCTTTTCATTTCTAACTCTAATCTGCAGTTCAGAATAATAATAACATAAGCCCCATGTGGAGCAGGATTTGGCCCCAATTTCTATGACAAATTGCATGAAAATTCCAGTTCCAAAGGAGCATCGATCGATCATGTGAATATCCTGGACAACTTTGTCTCTTGATTTATAGACCAAGCACAATATGGTTTCTTTTCTTGATTCTTCTATCATTGATCAAATTGTCTGCCAGTTAATATATGTGACCATAATTGATCTACCATGCAAGTAAAAATAAATTGTTCTCCAATGTCAACGCCACTTTGGAATGGCGAAGGAGCTGATTATCACTTTGTATATCAAATCCCATGTGTATTTAATATTGTTAAGCAAACATATTGTCAAACTTCTACTACTACCTTGTATTCATGCACACGAGCTAATACTCGCTTAACCTGTCATGACATGTGAAAGGTCTGTTGCATTTAACATTTTACTTTATCTTGAACTAGCAAGGTGGCCCTCGCATATGCGAGGGCATCATCTTGAGCATATTGAATATAACTTTATCAAAACTATTTATGATTGCAGAGATAGTAAAATTAAGTAATTCTTAGTTACATGGTTCTATGGACACAAACCTTGTGATTGTAAGTATAATAATATGTGTGAAAAAGGTTTGAACAAATTTTATTTGTGGTTGATCGCGATATTTTAAAAATGTCATGTCATGTCATCTGGTTTCGTAGGAGTCCTAGGTGAATAATTTAGACGTGAAACATCTAGAGATTACTTATTTATTTTTTCTGGAAGGTCAGACGTGATGGATTTTGATTATTTTTTCTTGCACGTACAGGATCCCAACTCCTTTTTTATGTACGTGTTGAATAAATTTGTTTGTACCCAACTAAAGTTGTACGTAACTTTTTTATCTTTTAATCTCAGTCGTCACCGCTAAAATCAACGGTTTATAAAATTTTAACCTATGTGGCTTAACGTGGTGGCTCTAATAACTAACTCATTTTGCTTTTAGTATATAATAGAAGATATGGTTTCTTTTCTTGATTCTTCTATCATTGATCAAATTGTCTGCCAGTTAATATATGTGACCTTAATTGATCTACCATGACAGTAAAAATAAATTGTTCTCCATGACGGTAGTGGCGGGGCTTGTGGCTCTGCCCTTCCCCACGAAGACCACATGACATAAGGGCTGGATGGGTTAAGCACGAAAAGAGTGTTAGGTAGATGAAGCGGAACATGTCAAAGCAACGCTCGGAAGCCAGCATTCATCTCCGTCTTCTGATTATTAGAGGAGGGTTTGTTGGACAATTCGAAGGGAAACTACTGGTGTATTTCTTTGGCGTCAAAGACTTTGCTAATGAATTAGAAAGACCAAAAGTTGATTCTTTGTATACATCGATATGTATGGTTTGTGAATTTTTGGCTACACTAAAATGACAAAGTTGTAGCCATAAAAAGGAACAAAAGAACTTTCTTTTATCCCTATGCTTGTCTTTTTTTGTGTGAATCGCCTATACTAATATATGTTTTTGGGAAGGTGTAACCGTATGATTTTTTTATTCAAAAAAATACACTTGATAATGTGCCTTGCCGCTTTTTTACAAATATGGCTAGGGACCCAATAGCAGTTTTTGACACGGATCCCTTTTCTCTATACTGAGCAACAGCGTTTGATCAAAATTGCCGTGGACAATTCTAATTGGGAAGATGATTTGGAGCCTATCATAGAGAAACAAAGCCTGATCCCTCGGCTAGATTATGTTGTTTAATAAAGAGGTGTCTACATTCACATATCGTACAAATCAGCTACGTGCTGCGAGGAAAGAAACATGAGAGTCCGTAGCAACGCACGGGCATTCAACTAGTCTGTTTTAAAATATAGGTTTATTAGGAGAGGCCTAGGAAAGGTTGGTAAATTTTCAAGTTCTTTCCAAAGAAGGTAAAGAAGATACGCAACCTGCTGTGAAGAATTTTTTTTGATATGCAGTTGTCAAAGTTCCTTTTCATTTCTAACTCTAATCTGCAGTTCAGAATAATAATAACATAAGCCCCATGTGGAGCAGGATTTGGCCCCAATTTCTATGACAAATTGCATGAAAATTCCAGTTCCAAAGGAGCATCCATAATTGTGAAACTTTACTGAGCGAAAGAGGTGTCAGATTAAACTAGTGGACACATGTCGTGTACCAACGCCTTCTTTATTTGTGAATGGTGTACCAATGTGCACAGTACATGTACAAAGGTGAAGTGTAAACATGCCTGTTAGAACAGCAAGGTAACCCGAAATGAATCAGTCTACGTGGTAAGGTCCCATTTCTCGGTAAGAGCCAGCAAAATCGACGTGGAACACGTTGGTCATCAATTTATTAACGGCTGTACAGGGGCTTGAGTCTGAGCCCTCTAGCTCCAACCCTAGGCCGACCCGTGGTAATATCACACTTAAATTCTTCCCTTCAAGATAATCGATGGAACATTGTAAATCTACGCCAAAATTTAAATAAGGACGAATCACCCTCCTTGGTTTAAGTTATGTAGATTCTGGATCACTTAATACAATGGATGTGCAAACAAAGCTACCGTGAGTTCATGGAACTTCCACCGTTCAAGATTATAAATTCTTCTTGATTTTCGAGTCCAACTTTGACTATCAATTTAACAAACAAAACATAATGTATATGTCCTTAAAAGTATGCCATTTGATTCCATATTTGAAAAGAAAAGTTGCAATGATGTATTTTTGTGACAAAGAAATCATATTTTGTGAATTAATTTAATGGTCAAATCTTGGCTCAAACTTCAAGGGGATCTAATAATCTCCCAACGGAGGTAGTTAGATTATAACACTTAACAAATAATAAACAGACCCTCTTTTCTAGTAGACCATAGTCAACAGATTTTCTTATACTCAATAGATACTCTTGAACTAGGCTGAGAAATATTTATAACCACAGCCGAATAAAAATTGATAGATCATAATAATAATAATAATAATAATAATAATACACACACACACACACACACACACACACACACACACACACACACACACACACCAATTCTTTTCTCACACTTAAACATCATCCGGTCATTGTTGGGGCAGATCCTCGTTATTACTGTTCATAAATGTTTGAGATATATTAACTAATCTATATAACTAAGATATACACTAGTACCAAATGGCCTCATGAAGTTAAGTAGATGGATAAGAGGCCGATAAAGCAGTACAATCGACAATACCCTTCTATAAATACAATTCCAGATCACTCCTTTGCACCTACCTACACAGTCTATGAGTATAGAAACACAACGAAGATGAGAGCTTGTTCATCTTCTTTATTCTTGACTTGTTGAAAGCTACCACTCGGTGGATAGGCAAGTGGAACTAACTTGGTCTATGAGGACGATGATCAGTTAGGCATGGGAAGCATTGGGAACACAAAATCAAGTAGCAAGCATGTACGTGAGCGAGTGTAGAGAGTCTATGTTACTAGAGACCGTAGTGGAAGCTTCTCTACTAAGGGCATGGAAATTGCAACGGCTTAAGTCCCTACAAATATCCGGATATGGCCAGCTAGGTAATTATGACATTCTAATCCTCTTGACAGTGTAGTCGCGTAGTTGAATCGCTGGATATGACCAGCGAGGTAGTAAATGAACAACACCATGCCTTACATACTACTCCAAGTCACTCATTTGCAACTCGCTACATAGATCGCAAATGAGTATTGAACAATCATAATAATTGCAAATAGTTGACCATTATAACTATATCAGAAAAGATCCCACAATTGACCGATCTTCATAACTACCTTCAATGTGATAGCTGATATTGATAGCTGATAGACTGAAGAAGAAGAAGAAGAAGAAGATTATATGGACAGCTTGCATGCTCTCGCCTACGCCTTTGCTTGTTTCATATGCAGAATGAGTGGTTTGAATTTCCTTGCTTGTCGTCGCTTAGGTGACAATGCTATTTGTGGTGATGGTGGCACGATTCACCGTCGCTATGATCTTGGATCGTCTTCACCAAGTGGTGGCATCTGTCTCACAACTTTGGCGTGTTCCACTATAGCTCTATAGCTGGAATGGTCAGGTGCGTGACCATGGATGCCAATTGCACCCGCTCGGTTCAATGAGATAATAGATGCTCTCCAAGATGGTGTGTCACGTTCGTTATCGAGCACTGAGAGAAGGTGATTGCCGCAGTGACCTACCATCCTCGACAAACTACCAATAAATTGGCTACTCGCAAGATTTACCATGCATTGGCTTGCTGACAACGTCGATGGCACCACAATACTCACTGTCATGTTGTCCTTCTGCCAGGTTAATGGTTTTGGGGCGTGCTTTCTGCCATTGACTCGGCTGTTTGTTAACTGATCTCGTTCAACGAGCCAGAATACTATTTCCTTCCTCCAAGCTGCCCCATATCACGGACATGTGTCGTCGACACCGGCCTAGGGGAAGGGATTCTGGTGCAGGACAGAGGGTTGGAATCGACCTCAACCACCCTAGTGCAGAAGGGATTCTGGTTGAATTGAAAGATCGAGCAGTGAATTCAATAGAACAGACAAACCACCTCCTTCACATCACTCTAGCCTCTACAAGGGCGCCTCGAACCCGGGGACCCTTAACCGTCGTCGGCGCCAACAAGAGACATTACAAACCCTAATTCTAATCTCCTCCCATCTTTCCGAAAAAGGCAATTGTAGCTCGGTATACATGTAGGACTATATTTTAAATTTTGTAAAACAGTATGTAAAAGTTTCAAAAACATCTCAAATATATCTGGATGTCAATATCGTATCCTATAATCATGCAATGTTTCAATCCGAAATTCTTTGTATTTTGGGATACATAAATAAGAAAAATTCTGACAAGATTTGAAGGTGCACTGTTCATAGACCAGATTTATAATTTTGTCTTTTTAAGTAGCGTAGAATACACCACATATGTATATATATCCATGGCTACATCTACCTATAGAAAACACCCCTCTCCTTTTCCCCTTATATGGTTCGTTTCGGCATGCACCTGATCAATCGAGTAGGCCATGGGATGTGGAAGATTATTTGGTCATGATTGTTCCACCCACATGCCAAGAATCAGAGAGCAAATAATAAAAGGGCCAAATATGTGTGTACATGTGATTTTGCAAAAAATAAATAGCAATATTGTCTTTAATGTACATCTTATAAATATATATCGTACTATCTATATCTCATGTAGTTCATTATTGTATTCTTAATTTACACTACAGACCTTGTATTCTCTATTATTACATGAGACCCCATAATATGTATAAAATCTCTCATATTATATATATTTGCCTCTAGCTATCATTTTCCATGATATGAAATTTGGTACAATTACTTCCATATGCAATTGAGACAGAATTATGACAATAAATTTTGATTATTTTTATATAAGTATAAAAAATGCAAGTGACTGACTCAGGTTTAATCACAAGGTTGACATGGCATGTACTGCCAAATTTTGCGGATTATTGACGATTATAGGAGGTCTAAATTTTTTCATATCAACAAAAGTTACCCTGACATATGTCCTCCCAAATATTTTAGAGCCAAGCATAACACAAAATACTGGGATTGAAGACATCTAATAACATACATCAAATTTCGCTTCCTACAACTATGAGATGCACTCCATAATCGTTTTTTTGGCTACTAATATGATTTACTTTGGAAAAATGATGATGATCATTACATGTAGGAAATAGCTGACATTGCTAAAAGAGAATTTCACGACCCAAATTAGACGGGAGTAACTACTTAAGATGGGCCATTGATGTCAAGGCCCATAGTTGTGGAAATAAATTTTCATAACTCGTAACTTGCGCCTACTATATTCGCACCTCCTGAAAATTACCCATAAAATTCCTCAAGTAGAAAATATGTAACTTTGAATCTTATAAGGCACAAAATCCATCCATACTTAAAAGAGTAGAATACTAATCCAGGAAGACTCACTGGCTATGTGGAAATTATTTATAGGGAGATACAACCTAAAAGAGAGGAGTTATACTTATGCTACGAAAGTTTAAAGAGAAGGGTCCCTCATCCGGTTACATGACTTCAAGTTTGCAGTAGCATAATATTCTAGGTCCTATCCGTTAGGTTACCTCAACGCTGTGATTTTTCAATCAGGAAA
The DNA here is from genome assembly GCA_947311845.1 of Poa pratensis. Classification (NCBI taxonomy): domain Eukaryota; kingdom Viridiplantae; phylum Streptophyta; class Magnoliopsida; order Poales; family Poaceae; genus Poa; species Poa pratensis. The sequence continues at coordinate 38,862,938 of CAMZMU010000059.1, read as the reverse complement.
TTTTACCCTATTTGGAAAGTTATACACTTATATAGGTTCAACACCAAGTGAAAGTGCAGGAAAACCTATACGAGTTCATGTAGTATTATCCCATCCCACAAAGAATTGCTGGATCGGATTTTTTATGGTAGACCAGAGTCAACTTGATCTTTTCGTGTAGAAGTCACTAAAATATGAATAGAGAGTTGATCATTGTATTTTTACCCAAATATAACTAATAGATCTTCATAATATAACTCAATATGTTATAGCAGATATATACATTGGAAGAGTCTTTGACTCCTGAACACCGGTGCTCTCTCCGTTTTAAAATATTTAAAAATTATATTTACAGATTTAAAAAATCTGAAAAAATAAATCTTGAACATAGTCAATGATATATCCTACAAGTATGGAAAATCACAATGCAAAAATATTTATATTAGGCATTACACAAAAATGAAAAGTTTGAAAATTTTAGAGATATGAAAATATGCATACTCGGATCCACACTTTTGTCATATTTGTGTAGCTCAGAATGCAAAGTATTTGAAATTGGTATTTTGCACTTTTTTTATATACACCATTGGCTACACCTGGATATTTTTTTTAAAAACTCGTAAATATAAATTTTGATTTTTTTTAAATAACTGGATCACTAGATCTCAATTCTCAGGTGTCAGAAATCTCCACTCACACATACATATTCTTTATAACTACATAGAAACATCATCAAGTCATTCTTGTAATGTTCATAACTATACCTTGATCACACCAGGCTGTGCCACAAATCTAAAAAGTCCATGTTACTAAAATTGAATATACAACAAAGTTAAGGACAGGCAGGTGGTTAACAATACAGTCATTTTTTTTGAACCACTCCTTTGTACCTATCAACACGGTCCCAAATCGCACTGTGTAGAGAGCACCTATCTGCACTAAGAAAGGAATTTGTCAGTGCAAATAAGGTTTCCTCTGCTAACTTTGATGAGATTGCCTTTTCTAAAACTCCAACTCCATTGCCACAGCATCAACAAATAATGGATTTCGAAAGTCTATGTCAGGATTCTACTGGTAACACTGGTGCTATTACTCCCACAACTCCATACCAACCAAGATTGCTGCTCCTGCTACTTCATCGTCATTGTCTGTAAACAATTATCACTTTGACCAGAGCAGCACGAATTACAGAAAAAGGAAGAGCATTTGAGGGACCCAAGACAGTGAAATACCCAGCACACAGCCTTCTGGCCAAAGAAATGATCTTGGAACTGTGGAGCTGGGTCTTCAAATTAACAATGATGGTGTTGCAACTTCTGTTACTACTTTAACAGAATTGCCAAGTCCTGTTCAGACAACATCAGGTTTTATACCTTTTGGTTGACTATCGATGAAGAATCCTATGGGGAAAATATCAGGAATACCAAGAAATGTAAAAACACCAGGGAGATCCAAGGCAGTTAAGTGGCCAGTTTGCTGAGAGGGGACAGAAAATGCAGATGAGTAGTAGCGATGGGCGCTACAAAACGCTGATCATCTACTATGGGAATGAAAGGATGAATTGCTAAGACACTGCTCTCTTTTGGGCAGCACATTAATCACCTTTGGGCTGCATGGTGAACTGTGCTCGGTTTTAACTAATTAAGCTGAACTCTTTATTTGTATTAAGTCATATTAATCACCATTGTGCCGTAGTGTGTTCACTAGTCTACGGGCTGAATTTTATCCATTAAAAAACGTAGGTATTAATAGCGCTTACGGGAGCTGATCCAACGAGCACTTGTTACCAGAGTTGGCTAGAGAGTTTTCCCTGTTGCACCCATGTCGATCATAACATCTTAATACTCCATGGACCATGACACTGGCTTATCACCACATTAAAACTTGTGTAAATCCATTGGCTTATCACCACATTAGAACTTGTGTAAATCCATTGGCTTATCACCACATTAGAACTTGTGTAAATCCATTGGCTTATCACCACATATTGAAACAACATTTTTTAGAGTGATCACCAACGAGAACAATAGTGTCGATTCTACTATGTTTGGACATGTATATTTTATTATTTGAAATGCTCTTATACAATGTGCATGCTCTTAAATAATAAATTGGTGTACAAAATGAAACATATAGTTACGTGGATTTCCGTAAACACATGACTCACCGGAAAGAGAATAATATGGTAACTAAACTTGTTGTCGCCGATCGAATTAGTTTGTTCTTATGTCCGAAGAGGCTCGTCGTATGTTTTTACTTCTGCAGATTAATTATTATATTATGTTAAGATACGCCTTCCTTTCCAAAATGTAAGACGTGCGTGATTTTTCACCATCTTTAATTCGCATTTTTTGACCACTAATAATACCAAAGTGTATAGATTAAGGTGGTCAAAATGGCATCGTTACATTTCTTGTATTGTGTAATAATTTTTTCATATGTATTTATACTATTTTTAGACATATTATAAGTGAAAATTATAATCAAAGTTGTGTTTTGTTTACTAGAAAAAGTTATTCATGCTTTTCATTGTTTACATAGGAGTAATGAATAATAGCATAATGATTATTATATACTTTAACATTTTGGGCACTTCTCTTTTCGAGGTCCTGGGCGGTCGCCCTTCTTGCCTGGCCTATGGGCCAGCCTTGGAGGGTATACACAGTAGTATTGTGCTCCTTATCAAAATTGTTTGTTGAAATCAGCTTATGATTTTGATTGCTCTAACAATAGTAAACTTTTGAGTATTTTTGTTAGGAGCCACAAAACTTGCTATCTATTTATATATGAAAAAGAAAAGAAGAAACAATACTCTAGAAGAGTTTAGTCGTAAGTAGCAAAATGTATAATTTTTTTAAAACAAGTCTGAACTATAAAATGTACTATTTTTAATCCAATAGAGAAAGGAGAAAAATCCAATCTAAAGAGTATAATCATGGGGGGGGGGGGGGGGGGGGGGGGTAGGAGCCTCACCAGCGATCAGGAAATATGGACCGTAGATAAGGAATTACCGTCGATCTCAGCCGTCCGATCTGGCTTTTTTTTTACTGTGCCTGGTCCCACCTGTCATCGACTGGGTGGCTGGAGAATTCGGTGTCTCTGCGGGCGTGGTGGCAGTGGCCGTTATTCCGACGGAGCCGCTCAGGGTAGAATCGTCTTTTCGCGCTGGTGGTATATAAGCCGCGTCAACCAGTGGGAAAACCCTAGCCAATCCCCGCAGCGTCTCTCTCCTCACCAATCCCGTGCTTCTCTCCTCCCCGTGCGCTCCTCCCCAATCCCCTCCCGTGCTGCCGCCGTCGCCCCTCCCTAGCTCGTCCGCCGTGCCGGCCCTGCTCCTGCTCGCCCGCCGCCACTTCTCCCTTCGCGCCGCCGCTCCCTGCTTCTTCTCCTCTTCCGCCACCACTGCCTCCTCCGGCCACGCTCGCGACAGCCCTACTGCAAAACCCTAGCCGCCATGAGGAGCCATGCAGGTCTGCAACGAGGACGGCGGGGGTCGCGGGAGGTGTCGGCTGCCTTCGCTTTCGCGTGCTCCGCTGCCGCCGGTCTTCCTCCAGTGTCCTGCCTCCCTTTGTGAGCTCGACCCGTGAGGAAGGATGAAGTACGAAGAGGGCACACAGGTGTAAAATCCGGCCACGAGGACGGAGATGAGGAGGCCACGAGCGAGAGGCACGACGGCAGCACGCTCGCCGCCGGCGCCGGCCCCCATCGCCGCCATCCCCTTTCGCATGCGACCATGGGATCTAAACGACGACGCCTCAGGTGTGTGTCTCCATCCTCCACCTGGTCTCTCTCTCTATCCTCACCTCCTCTCGTGTTCTCTCTCTCAGACCAGCGGCGACGCAACGGAGTCGGCGCACGCGAGGAGCTCGCCCCCGTCAGCGCGTCCCCAACTCCATGTCGACCGGCAGTGGAGCCATTTGGTCGCGCAGGGAAGCAGGGCACCCATGTGCAACTCGTGGATCCCTAAATCCGGTTGTCAACATCACAGACAGCGTCGTCGGTTCTCATGTGAGAAGTTGGCCGGTCTCCAAATGGTCTACACCATTCGATCTGGTAATCTCTATCAACTTCATCTCTCTCTCTCTCTTTTCTATTTCTCCTTCTGGTAGATTTTGTAGCCGATACAGGCCGCAGTTTTAATTATTTGTTGTGTGCCTGACCACCATGTTCTTCCTCCAGGTGATGTTTATATCCATCGACGTGAAACAAAATATTCTGATTATTTGACTTCAGTTTGGGTATGTGAACAATCACGTTCCAACCATTTAGTTGGTTTTCCTTTTGATTTAGAGTATTTGATTTCCACTCAAACATGTCCTGCTGTATTTGTTCAGTGTTGGGGACACATGTTCGTCTTTTAGATAGCGTTCATCTCATTTTGCACGCAGGCTAGAGGAGCTTTAGCTAATTTAGCTCCACATAATGTTGCAGATTGTCAGAAAGTGGATGCTCTTGAAGATTCAGTGCAACTCTCCAAATGAAGTTGTGAGGTATAACTCTGCTTTACTCAAGCGACATGACCTGCCAAGTTTTTTAACTATTGCAGCTCTCTCCTTGAATCTTTCTACGAATCAGTTATATTTGGGCATTTTTTTCATGCATGAAATAGACAATAAGCTGCTGTTGCTTTATGGAACCCCCTCTCTCAATATATGATATATCTATACGATCTCCTACAACTATTTGTGTTTTATTGCTTACTGTAATAAGCTAACTAAATGGATGTTTAACTCATATTTCTTGGCATTCACATAGTATATACTAACTAAATTTTGTCCTTTGTGTTTGCTACTCACAGACGTCATTAGAACTATATATGTTCTCTTATGCTGGCCATCTTCAAACTGCAACATGTGTTTTCCCAATACGTTATGTTTGAGGTAAAATTTGGTAAGCTTGTGATGTTATGCTCCTCGAGGATGGCGAGAAATTATTGGATGTACGCTGCAAGATGTAATTCTGGTTCTGGCTCCCTGACCACCTCTCGGACTGTGCTTCGCCTGTCGAGCGCCCAACAGGAGGGAGAGGAGGAGTGTAGCTGTGCGCTCGAGCTTGGTGATGGGGAAAGCTGGAGGACGGTGAAGATGAACTTGTGTGAGCTGGACTAGAAGCTCTACGGGCTACCCTGTAGGTATGAATTCGTCTCCCTGATTTTATGGATCAAGAGAAGCTTGCTGCTTTTGTTTTTGGTAAAAATATTCCGATGATGTTAGAGTTTGCTCTATACCTTGATATGCAATGGATCATCTTGCAGTTGTTCTACTCTTACATAAATAGCATCCATGTGCCTGAAACAACTGAGCATTATGAGCTTTACAATATAGATGCAGTCTCTTCCTTTTGATTGTGCTATAGTGCACTGCACTGATTATGATGGACAATGCTTTAATTCCATTCAGGTTGCATTTCCTTTTGCTCTTTGGACCTCTGTTTGGTTGCTCTATCTCAGGTGAGATCTTCAAGCGCCTCTTCTGTATCCCCAATGGTATAATATGCCCGTGCAGATTTCTTCTCACTTAAACATTATTTTAGAGTTTCTGCATGTAACAGGAGTAGTTGACATCTCTAAAGGCCACCATTCATTTTCCTGCCTCAGTCCAATCAAAGTACGGTCTGGTTATCTCGTGTTTAGTTGTTTCCTTCCTTACTCTTTTACTTCTGTTGTGACCTCTCAAAGTAATCGATTTTGTCATGCGTTAGCGCGAGATGTGATTTACGTACTGGTGTTTGGATTAGTGTATTGGTGCAAATTGGCTCAGCCTTTGTCTAATTTTAATCCTTTTTCTGATGTATGAACATCGCATGATGTTTCCATATTCCTAATTGCTTACCATATTTGTTCATATTAATGTGTAGGTTTTGGTTGGAATGGTGAAGTGGTCTGCCTATTGGACAGTTGGTGCTTTACCAATCTATATCTGTCGATCCATCTTTTCATTTGGTCTAAACACGATCAAATTGGTATGTTATCTTCTTAATCTTAACCTTCTTCCTATGTTCCCATTTATTTTAATGTGTTGATTTGTTGCTCAGTTAGTTTTCTCCCTGGTAGTTGCTGCTTGCCCAACATATATTCAGTTCATCGTCTAATTATTCTTGCAGAATGATGTTATGGTTGACAAGCACCAGGAGAATTACCTTGGGCATCGGCCGCAGTTGGTGGAGGACGAGGAGTTGAGGACTGCCCAGCGACCAGCAGCACACTAGCCGTATGTTGGTTTATATAAGAGAAATGGTAAGATGCTGCCATATGTTGTTTTATATCTGGAAGGCTCTATTTGACCTCAAGAGAGTCACTGAATAAATCTTGATGGTACATAGGAATCCGGAAGTTCTTCCTTGAGTCTTTTCTTTAGTTGATTATCATTAAACTGTTTTCCATGTTTCTTTCATTGTATATATATCATTTAGTTATTCAGTTTTTACAGCATGAACCATGTTTATCTGATATACAACTCATCGCACTGACCTCTTTTTATCCTCATATGACTGGATGCAATAGCGCACATGTATCCGAAGATATACAACGAGTAACCAATTGCAGGAAACAAAAACAGAAATTATCCGAGCAAAACTTGACATGAAGGTATGGAGAGAATGCAATAGCGCACATGTATCCGAAGATATGAAGCCAAGATCTTGCTAATTTCATTGTTCAAAGCTACCTCTTATGAGATGCATGGTGCAAATTACCTTTTAAATTATATATGCAGGTCCATCCATCCTAGGTGACTTCTCTTTTAGCTTTATTAGTCTCAGGTCAGTACAGAGTCTCATTGTTGTGGCTACAATTTGCCTGTATAGAAATTCTTGTGTTTATACCTTCATATGGTTGGGTTTCATGGTTGCTAAATTATGGATAGTGATTATTGCTAATAAGATGACTCTTTCTTCTTAAGCATTAGATGGGGAACAATTTTACCACATGGGGCTTTGATTTTGCTTTCTTGTCAGTACATGAATATTCCAAGGCCTTTGAGGCTCTGTTGAACTTTCTTAACAACAAATTACTCACACACCAGTTAGTTTTTACAGAAAATTAGCAGTTTGACATTTAATGAGCACTGAATAAATAAAACGGATTTCTGTTGCACAAAAAATGCTTCAACTTTTGCTCCACTCTGACTTACAGATATGCAATGGACTTAAATAAGTAGTTTCATAAAAAATTAAATATGAATGTAGATATCCTATGTTATTTTTAAGCAAAGCTTTCAATTTTTTACAACAATGTGGTGCCATGTGTAATTTCATTAATGCTAGAAACACGTCAGTTGTTGCTAAGCGGCAAATTGTGACTGATCTATTTTCTGTGTGCATCACATTTGTATATACTATTCTGACTGCGCAATTAGTGCCCAACATTCATTTCCAGTATATATTTATACCTTAAATACTGGTGTTGTGTTAATGATATGTTGTGTTACTATGGTGTGAACTTCTAAATCACTGCTCCTATGGCTGGTAGGTTTCGTATTTCAGCACTGCTTTGACATGTTCATAGTCTGTGAATGATACATGATTGGCAAGAACAAACTGACCTTATTTACACTCCATCTAAAGTACCAATGACAAAGTCGCCAAGAGTTTTTTGGGATATATACACCATGGAAAGAAGAACTGTTGAGTTTACGTGCTCTGCGGCTTTGGCATATCTTAAAAAGACACATGTTGGTTCTTGATGATGCCAATTATGTTGAACTGAAAAAATGGCAAGCAAAGCTAAATGAAAAACAATTCTGAGCAGTGGTGTGAGTGATATTGTAGCAATTGTAGACACTGATCCCTGTCAAGATTCATCTGAAATAGTGGATGCACCGAATAATTACCATTTTTCATTGTTGGGAATTTTTACTCTAATTATTTTTCATCTGAAATGAGATCAGCAAATTTCTCTTAGTAAAAAAGCAGAGGATCATGAGGCCGGTTGACATGCCATTTGCTATTAAGATTACACATTCTACGGTTGTTCGGCTAAAAGAAAACTTAGCAGATGTCTTGCCAGAGTGGTCATGCTCATTGACACCGTTCTCGTGCTTACCTGTGCCGACCGTGCAGCCAGGATGTTTAGTTGGTATGGTCGTGTAAAATTCCTTTTAGGTCTATATCTATGTAGTTTGTGATCGCCTCAGCTAAGAGTTAATAATTTTCTTTATAATGTAGATGTCATTGGTACCATCTGCGCTATCTCCGATATAGAATCCTTTGACCTACCAAACAGAAGTGGTGTTTTGATTAAACGTCATGTGCATCTCAGGGATCTTAGGTGTGTACCATCCCTACAGATACATCATAGGTCCTTCCTTTCCAGATTTCACATAAGATGTTTCGATTAACTTCTTCTATTATCTTGTGATTCCAGCGGCCACGAGATAAAGATTGTTCTATGGGGTAAATGTGCATTACGCTTCAGCGGGGATACTATCCGTGCCCTTGGCCAAACTGAAGCGGCTGTTACTATCTTTGTTGGAACTACTGCCCAAGAATATGATGGTACTTTCTTCTCTTTAAATTATATGTTTTTACTTACGGTATACCATTTTTCTTTCACCACTGAACCTACTTCTATTTTCTTATTACTATGCAGGCGAAAGAGGCCTGGCCGGTATGGCTGCCTGTTCATGGTACATTAATGAAGATATCGTCGACATAAACATATTCCGAGCAAGGTACTATAATGATAGTATTAGACATTTCACAGACCACTATTGATCTATGTGGTACAATGTCTATAATGGTGCTTATGTATACAGTTTAGAAGGATCTTTTCAACCTATTGCCCATCCTCCGCTGCCGCATGTCCTTACTCGCCGGACTCAGCTTGGCGTTAACTGGCCTACAAAATGTATTGCTCAGATGGCTGCATTCAATTTCTTTGAGAACAAGGTACTGCTCAGTCTATGTAGTGGATCAGTTGTGTCTTGACAAACTGTCTAAATTACATACGACTAATCATGTTGTATGCATTCACAGTATTTTAATTTCCGATGCAGTCACGATATCGAGTATTCATCCCAGGAGACAGTGGTGGTTCACTGGTTGTCGGCTCTGCCACCGTTTGGCTAGACCAGCCACTGCAGATGCACAGACATATAGCTGTTCTAACTCTTCGTGCCCATCAACTACTGCTAGCGTTGTGTGAGTAGCCTTATTTATACGACTCATATTACGTTGGTTGAATATTGAAAAGCCATGCCTGGTTATCGATTTAGTGCTGCGCTTGGCCTAGAAGACAGTACATATTACATGCTATTTTCCATTTAGGTTATCCATTGACATTAAAATAAGGTGTGCTAACCATTTGTGACCTTGCTGCTGCAAGGGACACAATACAATTAAAAAAATACCTACTTGATGCCACCCTATATTGATAAATACTTTTCTGTTTACCTACTCTTCTGTGTCATTAAAATGTGGTTCCGTATGTTTTTTGTTTAAATGCTAATAGCCAATAGAATTAATATCGTAATGTTTACTTCTAGGTACTGTCTACCAGTCATTGGTATAGATCAAACTGGTGAGGCTGAATTCATCCTGTTTGGAAGACTTGCTGAACAAGCGACTGAAAATAGTATTCAGAGCGTGATAAGAAACAATCAGCCAACTGGGCCTTGGATAGTTAATGATGAAGTTGCTGCTAGCCGAGTACGCTTTCCACCACCAGAGGTCTCTAGAATTCTTGGTAACAGGTACAAGTTCGTTGTGGCAGTGACCGAATCAAGTTTCACTAAGCGGGAGACGTCGTTCATGGTCCGTAAGATTGAAGCTGTTATCCCCAGGGTTCGCAGCCTCTCTTCGCTTGACACTATTATTCCTGCCACATCTTGGATATAGACCCACCTATGGTTGAACCCGGCCCTTCTGCCCAAAGTTCACATACTGTTGAACCAGGTCCTTCTAATCTGGTCAACAATATACCTGCTGAGCCTGTGGTTGTTATTCCAACCAATACCCATATTAATGCCACCCCAACAAACGAGTATTTCACTTACAAGCCGAATGCTGTTGATTACACTCAGGTTAAGCATAATGTATTGATCATCAGTTGTACTTATGAGTTAGAAATATCTCCTATTTAGCTATGCATGTTGCCGTCTCTTATGAATTTCACTTTCATGTTTCAGAGAGCTGCTGACAGAAAAACTATATCTAACGTCGAAACTTCTCCTAGGTAAACCATTTGAAACTCCATTCTCATTCTAAATTTTCAACAACATGAGTTAATGGGTATTTGCTTATGCAGATTCTTGACACAAACACTGCTAGGTATCATTATTGCTACTTAACATATGTCGATCCTTCTATTTCTATATTGCATCTCATTACGTGTGATATTTCCTATAATGGCCATCACAAATAGGGAATTGAACAAGTATAGGCCACCGGTATTGGACTCTGCCGTCACTGCTTTTAATCGTAGAAAACGCAAATTGGTGCTTGATGGTGGGTACTCCGTTTCATACTCTTGGATCTCACAGTCCCCATCTTAATTTCTGAAAACCTGATGACATGTCACTGCTCCTCCACAGGTCGTAGGGGACGACGTGATTGTGCTCCAAGCCGGTAGGGGACTGGGTGGGCGATGCTCCGTGCCGGTAGAACAGACTTATTTTGCCTGTACAAAGTGACTGTTGGTGACTGTCTAGCCGAACCTGTGGAGATATATTTTGGCCCTGACGTCGTCTAGGTATTGAGTACCAGATGTCTAGATAATACTGTGGAGACCATCTGCCTCTGCCTTTTGGGAGTTTGAGATCACGTTCCCAAACCATCTTAGATCAGTAGATTGATCAGAACTTATATATTTAGTAAACTTTCATGCATGTAAATATTATGTGCACCTAGCTGCAACTCTCATAGAGCTACTTGCCTTTGTTGGTTTCACCGTTCGATGTTCCATCTATCTGTGGACATGCTTGGTTTGTCAGTCTATTTAAGTTGCGATTGTATTATCTACCATTTGTCTATTAAATGCACAACTCAAAGTGATGAAGTAATCGGGTTGTTTTGCTTAAGACTTTTTTGTATGTTCTAATTACTGATTTTATCTGGAAAATATGCTTTCGAATCTATATACTTGGGATCAAATTCATATGGATATAAATATCCTGTAAGTGATCTGTAAAAATGGTGGCGACCACGGGCAAAAAATTTGAAGAAGGAACAAGCGCCGCGCGGCGAGCCGCGCCGTTCGAATCTAGTTAGACAAAGCAGAAGTCCCACGGGGAGTCACCAACTTGCTAACCGAGGGATTACAATTAGCTCACAATTGAATCGTCCCACAAATCTTTCAAAATAAAATATCGAAGCATCGGTCAAACCACAAAGACTTATACACACAAGTAGAAATCAATGCCCCGCTGACGTCCCCAACTCCTGCCCACCTCCCACCCCCATTCATTGTCACAGCTTCCATGAGAGGGTCTCCCAATGATCTGGTAATTGTGTCGTTTCAACGTGGCACGCTTGGAACGTGGGATTCCTCCTCGCATGTCGCCTACGCCAAACCGACATGTGCGAGCCACCAACTGATGCCGAGAGCAAGTCTGCGCGTCGGATCCTGCTTGGCAGTCCGGTCGCCACCCCCATTGGGGCCATCACATCGTCGACTACTAGCGCTGTCATTAGGGGACCCATTCTTGAGATCTACATCCCCACAACTTCGCTGTCAACGAACGTCACTTCGCCAATGCCGCCCTTGCCTCACATGTCATACATCCCTTCGCAGCTTCGCTCAAATCAAAGCATCGATCGAGCGCCGCAATTGGTTGCCGCCTCCTTCACCTCGTGGCATCATCCTGTGGATCCAAAATTAACCCTACTCGGGTCTGATTGAATCAAACAACAAGAGTACACACATCTTCCCACACTGAGATCATGGAAGCACCACATAAATGGAGAGTGAGTGGACATTTTCGGTGACTCACCGTTCAAAGTTTTGGGTTGGGAGGTATAAGGAAAGACACTAGCTCGCAGAATCGGGACACCGATAAATAATTCAGTTTATTTTTTAACCTGTCCAAAATATTGAAGCACTGTAGTTTGCGGTTGATCTAGAGGTTGGATGTTATTGGATTCAACCTCTCGGTCTGAGCTAGTCCGTTCTCCAACTCTCTCCGGGTGACGCCAAATTAAATTCCTCGACGACTTAGAATATGAGCACAACGGCCCTAATGACAATAGCACAATGAGACTCTGAAGTTAAGGACTTGAAGCAAGAATAATGAGGTCATACTCATGTAGCCAAGAATTACCAAATAGACGAATAAATTTGAAACTTATCTCTCTCGCTATCTCTATCTCGTTGTGCTCTTCCTCTTAATCCAGTTTGAATCTCGAGCCACGCCCTGATCCTCACCGGCGGCAAGGGGACATAGTGCTATCGACCCGGTATAGCCTTTTATTTTTTTGCAGGAACCCGGTCTAGCCTACAGTATAGGAGAGGTTTTTTTATAACAACTATACAATTAGTTCAAAACAAATGGTCTAAGGAACAGGGTCTCCAATGCCATATACGTACTCTCTCCATCCTCAAATAAGTGTACATCTAGCTTCTATTCTAAGTCAAACTTTTAAAATTTTGACCAACTTTAGATAAACGAGTAGCAACATATATGAAATCAAATTGCTATATTTGGAAACTTCATTTCAAAATAAATCTTGTGACACTAATGTAGTGTCATAAATGTTGATACTTTTCTCTATAAAGTTGGTCAAATTTTAATAAGTTTGAGTTATGATAAAAAGTTAGATGTAACTTTATTTGGAGACGAAGGAAGTATGTGTTGACACGGCGAGGTGTTCATCCACCACGAACGAACACCCAGAGTTGTCCGTGTGCACTGTGGCGTCTCCACAACGTGACTTTTTTTCTTTGTTCGAAAAACAAAACTTGTATTCAGAGAAAAAGGTTGAGAGCGGGCCTCGTTTCAATATTCCGTCTGGGCTTGATGGGCCGGTGGTAACACCAAGTCATCCTTCTGTTCTTAAATATAAAAAGATTTCCCCTAAAAAAAGATTCTTCCTCCTCATCGTCTTCCAGCGGCCGCCGACCCTCTCCCCTTTCCCTAAATTCTTCCCCTTCTAGCAGCGTTACTCGCTGAAGCCAGGAATCGCACCATGGGCCTGCTCCAGCTCCACCGGCTCATATCCTCGCAGCAGCGGGATCGCCGTCGCCGACGCCGCGGTAAGCGCCCCACCTCTGCCTCTGCATTTGTTAAAGATTAATTTGGAGGAAAGACGGAATATTATTCAGATAATGCTACCTGTCACTCATTATAGTTGTAGCCAAGCGGGCCTCAAACGGAATCGACTCAAACAATACAGTGAACACGACATGCATGACTCCTGGAATACTGAATTCCCGATGGCTATGCATGCAATAGGCACCATGTGGTAGCAAAGCAAGTTTCATGTTCTTACTTCTTAGCAAATATTTTCTCCAAAATATCTTGGTTGGGAGATATAGAGGTGAATCAGGGCCGGGAGCCTTTAGCAATTCAAGTTCTGTTTCTGATATCGAAACCAATTTTTATTCTTCAAACTGGTTGCGAACAAGTTGGGCAAGGATGCAAATTGGATGTGTCCGAGACACTGTTCTGCCATTGTGCTTGTGCATCTTCTGTTACTCGGTGCCTCTGTATCGTCTATAACTAATCATCGATTGCTGCAGGCGGATCGATTGCTTCATTAGGAAAAAGAAACCGCAAGCGCTGCCTACAAGATGGTGAAGCTTCTCGGGCTGTTAAGAAAACATGGTCATGCCTTCCAGAGGTTCGTCACTAGTTTCTGACAACTAACAAGTTATATAATGTAATTGAAGTATAGCTACGACTGCTCCTGCTTCACAATTTAAAACTTATATACAGCGGCCCTCTCGAGTCTCCTGTGTAACAAGTCTTTACTCCCTAGAATTCCTCACTTAGATCTAGAAACTGCTATCTTTGTCAAGCTGCTAATCAAATTTTACAATGCAAGACCGCATACAGTATCATCTCATTGGGTGTATCTTGATGCTTCTCGAGCATTCCACTCTTAGGTTCGTCACTAGTTTCTGACGACTAACAAGTTATATATTGTAATTGAAGTATAGCTACGACTGCTCCAGCTTCACAATTAAAAACTTATATATTGCAGTTTAAGCTACTCCAGCTTAAATTGCAGCGTCGTGTCAGAGTCTCCTGTGTAACAAGTCCTTACTCCCTAGTATTCCTCACTTAAATCTGGAAACTGCTATCCTTGTCAAGATGATAATCAAATTTTACAAAGCAAGACCGCGCATAGTATCATCTCATTCGGTGTATCTTGATGCTTTTCGAGCATTCCACTCTTATATGATCACTCTCCAGAAGTTGAGTTTATTTTATTGTTTCAAAGTTGGCTTCATGCAATTGTGCTACCAGCTACCAAACCTTCAAATCATGTTGTATGACTGAAATGCACGGTAACAAACACGGCTGTTTACTCCTTTCCACATTCCTACTTTTAAGGATGTATTTGACTACAAAGTGAATCTTCAACCGCTGCAATCTCCTATGTCCTATTGTTACTCAATCTATTGTTCTTTTTCCATAATGAAGTAACCATTCATTTATACAATTCCAATGGTGATGTTTTCTCCTATGTTTGTATGCAGGACATCTGGCATAACATACATTCTTTGCTGCCAATACAAGATGCTGCCCGTGCTGCCTGTGTGTCTCACGCATTTCTACATTCTTGGAGATGCCGTCCCAATCTCATCTTCAGTCGGAAAACACTCGGTTTGATAAAAAATTGGTACGAAGAGGGCAACGAATTATCAGTTGACGCATCAGGATATCTTGTCAGGACAATTAACCGCATTGTGGGGAAACACAAGGCATTGGTTTGAAGGCACTCAAGCTTGAATTACTTGATTGCACTGATTTAAGCAATCTGGAGAGTTGGCTCTGTTTCGCTGTTAAATCACAAGTAGAGGAACTTTCCCTATGGCTGAATAATGATTTTACAGAAGTGTACAACTTCCCATGGTCACTTTTATCAGAGGGACGTGGAAACTCGATACGGTCTCTTCATCTCAGCTGCTGTGTTTTTCGTCCCGTGGCTGGACTTGGTTGCTTAAGAAATCTGTCTATTCTGGAATTGTATGGAGTGTGTATTACGGGGGACGAATTAGGGTCGCTTCTATCCAGTTCTCTTGCTTTGGAGGAACTGCATCTCATGGATTGTTCAGAGATAATTTGCCTTAAAATACCTTGCCTGCTGCATCGACTCAGCCTCCTGGTAGTATCTGAGTGTGGAAATCTGGATGTGATAGAGAGCAAAGCTCCTAATCTCTCCAGTTTTGTTTATAGTGGTGCCCAAGCACAATTCTCATTTGGAGATTCGTTGCAAAACCTCAAGATTATGGCTTCAGGTTGGGACGACATTGTTGGTTATGCGCGCGCAAGGTTTCCTCACATGGTGCCAAACCTAGAAGCCCTTGACATTTGTACATCTTTCGAGGTATATACTCTTAAACTTTATGAATTAGATAGTAGCACTATGCGTATAAACAACATCAGGTGCCTTTTTTTTCTTGGAATATGATTTCACCTGTTGCATTTTGTTCTTTTATTTATGCAGAGGGATACACCCGTTGTACCTGGCGAGTTCCTCTACCTCAAGCACTTAACAATTTCTTTTGTGGCATGGAGTAGTGGTTTTTGTCCGGACTATGATTACCTATCTCTTGTTTCCTTTCTTGATGCTTGCCCTGCCTTGGAGACTTTCACGCTGTCTGTAAGTCATGTCCATCTTGCGGAATTAATTAATTAATGAACAATCATTTCAAGTTTATAGTACCTTGTATTCTCAGTTACTATTTAAATTGGTACTTGGCAGGTGGCACAGGATAGTATGGACCATGTACCAGTTTCAGGAGGTGCCTTAAGGCAGATGACAGGGCACCTCCATAACAAGCTCAAGGATGTAAGCATCTTGGGTTTCTGCTCCGCAAAGAGCATGGTTGAGCTAACATGCCATGTACTAAAGAACGCCACGTCGCTGGAGCGCCTCGTGCTGGACCCCAGCGCTAGTGATGTCAGGTGTTGTAGTGACGAAAGCAGCTCTTGCCTTCCCATCAGTAGGCGTATGGTAATGGAAGCCCGTAGAGCGGTCTCGGTGGTGGAGAAGTACATTTTGGGGAGCGTCCCCTCTACAGTCGAGTTGACGCTTGTGGAGCCTTGCGCCCGGTGCCATGGTATTGTATCTTCACTAGTGTTCACTAGTATTACTAAACGCGCTTAATTATCGATTGTGAAAGGAACATCGCGATTCATAATCAAGCTTTATTTACTGTTGAAGAATATCTCCACCAAATTTGTAACCACGATGACCTTTTCTTTGAATCTTAACCATGCTGAAATGCAGACCTGTGGAACGGTGTTTTTTTTTGGAATGCAAATTGAATAGTTGTCTATGAATACCAAGGAGAACTTACTTTGGGTGTCTCGGTGACACTGATATTTCCCGCCCGTTGCAACGCACGGGCATGTTTACTAGTCCAATGAAAATATGGAAAACGTTTTGCTGGCTATTCGAAGAAAATGCATTTTTTATTTGTTTGTTCAGTCATGATATCTCCCTAGTTCTAAATAAAAGCTAAATCCTGACCACGCGACCACAAAAGAGCCGAAAGGCAGACACGGAGTAACAAACTGATAGACTCAGCCGCCTGGAGTCTGGAGATCGAGTGGGCGACAGGGGAGCAAACGAGGCACAGCGGAATCAAGAGCTCATCAGTTGCAGGTAGCCTTGAAGTTATGTTATTTGTTTTGGATTCAGTTGGGCCAATGATACAGGCAGCAAAGATGTTTTTCTTCTTCCCTTATGAAGTAACTAAAGTTTTCTTTCCCCTTCAAAGAAAGTTCAGGAGATATGAAATTCTGAGTGCAGAAAGTACAGAAGTGTGCAAATTCGTAGTGCAGAATTCCCTTTCTTTTCTAGCTGCAATTGGAAGTTCAGATAGTGTGAAACTACACCATGAGAGGTGTTAAATTGAACTGAATTGAGCACATTGAAAAGTAATGCATAAGTATCAATACAAATCAGATCCAACGCACTCGTGATACCTAAAGCAACGAACTACTACCCATGCTATATGCCATGTACCAGCAGCTGTACAAAGCTGTAAAGTGTAAACCTGTAAATAACTAGAGTAGCAAGGTAACTGGGAAATGAATCAATCTGTGTGTGTGATAAAACTGAATCTATACTGTCCCAGCTCTCAGTAGGAGCCGGCGAAGTCGACCTGGTACACCGCGGTCATGTCCGGCTGGAAGAGGCCGAAGTGCTGCTCCGTGCCCTCAGGCTTCTGGTTCTCGTTGAACATGGCGAACAGGTACGTCTCCACGGCCTTCCCCGGCTGCCGCGGCGTGCCGGTGCCCGCGGTCACGTGCCGCACCAGGTTGTTGTTGTACGCAGCCGCGTTCTCCACGGTGGCTCCCGTCGCGCCGCCGCCGGACGGCCACCCGGTCTCCGACACCACCAGCTCCAGCCCCTGCGCTCCAGCCTTGTCCACCGCCGCGTGCGCCGCGTCCAGAATAGCGTCGAACATGTTGGTGTACACCAGCCCGCCGTCCGTCACCGACACCACCTTGGAGTTGGACGTCGCGCTCGACCCAGCCAGCAGCGCGTATCCGAGCTGCACCGTCTCTGGCTCCGCCGCGTACGCGAAGTAGGGGTATACGTTCACCAGCAGTGGCGCCTTCTTTGACAGCAGGTAGGACACGAGCGGCACCATCACCGGCACCGAGCCCTCAGAGAACGCACCCTGTGATGGCGGGTACGACGCGCCGAGCACGGACGTGGCCACGGCCGTTGTAACCGGGACGCCGGTGACGCCCACCGCCTCGATTGCGGTCTGGAGGTTCCGTATGGCTGGTAGGACGTGCACGCCTAGAGGCCCCCCGATGACCTCGTTGCCGGCGGTGATGTACCTGAAGGTGACAGTGCCGGCGAAGGGCTTGACGTAGGAGGCGACCCACGAGGCGGCGAAGGACTGGTCGGAGGCGAGTTGGGCGAGGTCCTCGTTGAGTGTTCCGAGGACGACGCCGATGCCCGTGCCCTGGAGCGCGGCGAGAACGGTGGTGTCCGGGTGGAAGAGGCGCACGTAGCTGATGTTGTTGGCCTTGTACATGGAGATCACCTTGTCCGGCGACGGCAGGTTATTGGCGATCATGCCGTAGTTCACACCAATGGCGCCTTCAGCTCCTGCATTTGTACATGTAAAAACGTTAAAATCATTTATTATTCTTTCATCACAACGAACTTAGTGAACCGTGCATCATAATTCACGTGTATATGATCAATGTAAACTCTAACTGTTTTCTGGAAATTAAACAATGTTTGGAGAAGAAAGAAGAATTTCTGTAGGGAATGATGCAATCTCTGATTAACCGTTCGCATTCGAATTACCTAACCATTTTAACATATATGTTTCAGGAGAACACGTATGATGGGTACCATCTGAAATCACATTTCAATAGAAAAAGTTGAAGTGAAGAAGAAAGCAGGCAACTTGGATTACGTACACGAAGTGACAACCCAGCTAGATTAGTGAATGCGGACTGGTTCTAGCTAGCCAACAAACCTACAGGAGAGAAACATAGTCGTACGTGCCCACCAAAATTCTAAGTTAAGTCTGTACACAATTAAAGTCTGTGTAAAGTTTTCCTACCTAGTAGTACTTGAAATGGCCCAACCCTATCAACATACTATAGTTGAGCATGCAATGGATATATACACTTTTTCAACTTGGTGTCAACAGTGTTCTGTCAGCGTCGCAGTTGAAGTCAGAGACATGGTTGAGAAAAAGAAAAAGGCAACTTGATGCACGCCTACGTCAGCTAAGTTCATAGAATCTCTAATCCTGCCTAATTAGAGCTGGTCCATGAAAGCTCAAGGATAAGCTATATAATGATGATGCATGTGAGTGCAAGTTGTGAGCTAAGGGTAGAAACTTCTTTTTTTCAGTACAGAAATGATGGTATTCAGTACAACAAACTTCGGACCTAGGGCTTAGGTTGTGTGATATGGGAACAATTGAGACGAAAGAAGACTTTAGTTCCTGGCATGCATTGTCATGTTAAGATGAGATCAACAAGTAATTAACTCTCTGATTCAAAAAGAGCTCTGCCTTTCGAATTCGTCACACAAAAGTACGACCAGCACAATTAATACTATATTTGCTAGCGATGTAACATCTACTAGTAATAATTAACGAAAAAATAATCCATTCAAAATTATGTTTAGGTAGGTTTGCTCAAACAGCCTCTTGCAGAAATGCAGGGAAAGACTGCGTACTAAAGACCCAAAGTGGTCGGACCCTTCATCGGACCCTGCGCAAGCGGGAGCTACTGCACCGGGGCTGCCCTTTTTTAGGTTTGCCCAAACTTGTGCCGACTAATCTATTGGCCGCTGGTGAGAACAGAGTAGGTTGAAGAACAGTACGAACAAGTATTTTGCTGCACCTTATAATAACCAATACACGCTATGCTTGCAATTTGCAGTTTCCGCACAAATAAGCAGGGTCTATGATCACCAAAGTTTCGTGCAATGATACATAACTAATTAAGTAATAATCAAATTGTGCCAATGTGTAAAACATTATACTACATAATATGAATTCCATGTGCATATAATGAAGCCAATCATGCATGTTATGCTTCCCCACCCGGATTGTTCTGTTTTAGAAAAACCACCCAAGAACACAAAGAATAAGAAGCCTGACAACCACCTCTAGCAGTCTAGCTACGTCTCTACCTACAAGGCATAAACAATGGAAGCAAGCATTTGGCGCCATCTTATCCTAAAGGATCCCCTTCGAAAACGAAAATCCTTTATCCTAAAGAGGGTGCAAGCTCGATCGAGCCAAGAACCGATGTGAACAGAGACTGATTTGATTGCAAAATATTACTGGGACACATATAGGCGTGGCGTGAATAAAACCGCAATGAAAATTGAAGTTTTTTTTTTGGTTCAGAAGAAGGGAAAATAGTAAGGCATGCCAAGAATGGGTTGGGACGGTGGCAAAACAAGAATGGGTGAAGGAAAAACATGCTTCTAAAGTTCTAAAAACATGTTTTTACAGAAGAAACTTGTACGTACGTACGAACTGTTTAAAGCAGGAGGAAAATACAGGTGAGCTGAACATTAATCGACGTACTGAAATAAATTGGCCGGAGATGCAGTTGAGATAAACAGCAAACGATACACGTACATATGGCAGTAGGAGCAATTGATGTATAGTCATCACGAGCTAAAGGAACTGAACAGAAGAAGGCACCAAGGAGATCGAGGGGGCAGGCAATGATCTTATGATCGTGAGACTGAACTCACCGAGGAACAGCATGGGAGACGAGCAGAGCAGGAAGCTGCAGGCGAGGATCCATGGCGCCACCGCACCAGCACGACGACCGGCAGCTGCAGCAGACATCCTCGCACCACCGGAATCTCTCTCTGAACTCTCTTCGTCTACCTCTGGACTCTGTCCCTCTGCAATGGTCTGTGAAGGAGCTCTGAGATCGATATGCAGTAGCTGGATCTTCTTTTGTGTCCGTGAGGCGCGAGGTCTCTGTTTATATAGAGCTATACAGGTGCAAGGAAGACAATGGCGCGCTATCGAAAACTGCCAAGTTTAGAGATTACGTGCTGGGGGGAGGTGGGAGGTGGGAGGCGGGAGGCGTGCGAGCGTGCGGCAATATCAAAAAATCAATGGCAAGTCACCAAACCGCACGACTACCGGCCGCGGCAAGCGCGTGCTCTTCCTGTACGTGCCGCGGCTGAGTCGGCCGTGCAGGCTGCGGCGGTTACGTTCAGATCACCCAAAAAAAAAAGAAACCGACGGCGTGAGCGCGCCACGTGGCCGAGATGGACGGCCTGGATGGCATTCGTCTGGTCGCTTTGACCATGTCCGTCCTGGTTAATTCGACCGGTCGGTTATTACTCGATGGCGATTAAGGCGGTGACCATTCCATTAATTGGGGATTCACGGAGGAGAAACGGACTGGGAAGTGTTAGCGACAAGGTTTTGCTGCCTGATTACAATTGTGGATATATATATGGAAAAAAATCATTTATGCTGTAGATATCGAGTGGTTCTGCTTGTAATGCCATTGCAAAATTAATTCCCTGCCTGTATATATATGGAAATATATAATTTATGCCGCAGATATCGAGTGGTTCTGCTTGTGTAATGGAGTATCCCATGCATATCCAAACGTACATCGATCCTGGCCAGGAAAACGATTAATTCAGCACCACGTGAGAATTCTGCTTTGCAGATGTGCAAATTAACCTGTGTGTATGGCCTCCACACGGTGCAAAGAGATCGATCACGCCAGAAACGTCACGAGATTCCCTTGAACACACACACGCGCACCGGCCCTGACTACTCGTCGACGATTCACGGGCTGAAAGCTCAATCGGCCCTTGGATGTTTGTTCTTTGCGTTAATTGTCACAATCCATCGACATGTCATGTGTGTACAGAGTACAGACATTAGGTAACCAACAAAGAACTATCCATATCATTATCAATGTCACCATCGATTCATTATTGATCGAAACAAATTCATTTTCTTTTCATTGCAAGATTAAAATTGTCTTTTTGTTTTGCCGGCTTTTGGTGGCGTGCAACAGTCATTTGGCGACGCATAACACGTACACACGGCCGGGAGGTCAATGCACGCTACGTTAACAAGGCCTGGAATTCCATGCAGCCGTACCGACCTGGCCACGTATGTATTGCCCTTGGTTTGGATTTGCTAACTCCTAGGTGCACCGAAATCTAGCTACCTCTCGCCGCCGCACACACTTCATACTGATAGCTAGCTAGCTTCACCTTCACGGTAAATCAACCCAGCCCAGAAGGTTTTCGTTCCTGCAGAGTACGTGCATATGTGCAGTTAGCAGTACACCTGCGAGAGGATATCCTAAACGATGAAGAGAAGAATTTGACAACAAAAATAGTTTGTGTCCCGTCGCCTCACTCGGAAAAATATTTATATTACTTATTTACTCTTCCCCGTGAAAAAAAACTGGTCAGAAACAGCTTGAAACTTTGACTGACAGTTTGAGTAAATTTGATTTTGTACCTCCTAATTAGCCATCCGAAAAATGAAATAAAGTATCACACTAAGAAAATGATCACTGTGTACCCAACTTAGCAACCTTCTTCCTGGTAAATAATTTTTAAAATCTATTTTCTACTTTTGTTTGTGAGTAAATTGTTGCTCATATAGGTAACACGTGTTATATTGCTAGTATGCTTCTTCCGTCTCGAAATATAAGGTGCATGATCATGCGTACAGTCAATATCCTATACTTTGACCATTGGGACGTCATTTTGAGGCGGTCTAAGGTATGCTCCTCATTCTTTTTACATGTCGTACTCGATATTGACACGGTTTGCACGTAATAGAAAACCTTCTAAACCGTCATCTTCGCGCATTTTAAATGGACATCTAACACATAAGGAAGAGGGTCAATCATTCCATCTATCGGGCACGAGAAGATCCGGAAGCAAGTTGTGATCTAAAATAGAAGAATGCTAGTGTATGTACCATATAATAAAACAAACGTGGAGAAGTGTCATATCAACTGGAACTACCTGCTGAACTCTCTGAGTTCCATGATGTTTTCCACGTTTCTTTACTCCGGAAATGTCTCCAAGTGCCTGAAAAAGATCTCACCTACAAAGAAATTGATATCAAGACATTGACTTAAACCAAGACCTGACCTACCATGAGAGAGCCATACTATACTTATTTACAACATGATGTCTTATTTTAAGCTCTGTTTTATTCATACATATCAAGATAATTGCAACGTTTCTGCATAAAAGAAAATCAAAAGGCCGTATAAACCTGAAAGTAGTAGCCACAGATGGTGCACTGAAAAGCAGCACCACAAACTATGGCCGGAAAGGATATGTATGCACTCATCTTGGCTCTTTCAAGTTTGAATTACTGAAAAAGTACACGCACCCAGGCTACAGGTAGCCTTTTTTGCAATTTTTTGAAAACCTGATTTCGAAGTTTAGAAATATCCTAGAAAAATACCCCGATGTAGTCAACTATATGTACACTACGAGCGTGCAAATTTTCAATGTGAAATACCTCGTATTTTGGGCTCAGAAAAAATCAAAGAAATTTTAGAAGATTCTAAATCTGCACTGTTCACGTCCCAGATCTACACATTTGCCATTTTTGCCGAGGCTAGGATACATGGTATGGGTAGAACAAAGTATTGATTACATCATGGTATTTTTTTGAATTTTTCGAATCTTTAAACTTGAAGTTTTCGAAATTTTCATGTGTCGCACACCATATCCGTACATTTTGAAAGGGGTATTAACTGCACCTTCAAATTTATTATACCGGAAAGAGAAAAAAAAATGTGAGCTTGTGATCTCAAAAAATGAACGGTCATGTGCGCAACATATGCATGACCACCTAGATAGCTAAAATATAGGCCAAGATAAACAAAGAAAAAGACTTTGTATATATCCAGAAGGACAAATCGATGCCCTGCCTCACCATCTTTCTTGTAAGATAAACTAAATTAATTATCCTTTTCCGCATGAATAATTGAGCGATGGCGGTTAGCTGGAAACCTGAAATTAGTAGCCGTGTAGATGCTGCATGGGAAAGCGGCCGCGCACACAAACTATGGCGGGAAAGGATATATACGCGCTCTTCTTTGCTTGCTCGTATATGTTTTCTTGATCTGCATGTGTTCTCTCAACATAAACAATAGTTTCCTTCAACTAACTGGAAGAAGCGTGTGCATTGCTCTCAAGATATTTACTTGTTATACTTAAAACATTCTGTATTGGCCATGCTGGCCGACACATCGTCAACAGCCATTAGAATAGACATAGCTTCAGCACTAGCTAGGTTAGGATTATTAAAAATTATACACATTACTCGTTTTTCTATTTGTTTGTTTGTTTGTTTGTTTGTCAGGACGAGCTTTAAATATGAACACGTACTGAACAGCAGTACATGAAGCGGACATCGCTTCAGCCGACGAGTAACAATCTTGTTGCAATGTCGCCATACGACACAATCACACAAAGGACAATACATGCATCGACGCTGCTGTGAACTCCCAGGCCCAACGCTCCGACTTCCTTCTGCTCCGTTGCGCCCTGCACCACCCACAAACACCACCACCAGGGGGCCATTGCCACAACATAGTACCGGTCGCAGACCACGGCCGCTTCACCAAATTTCGGGTTGCTACCCCGACAAGCCAGATACCCCGCTGCACCTGTAGCCCGAGGTTGCTCCTGGTACCATGTCGCGCCTTTGCCATTCCTCATAGGGACGTCATCACATGGCTACCCTAGGCTGCCACCTTGGCGCACAATCTTGAACCAGACCCCGACATCGACCAACCATGGAAGAAGGAGAAACATACGTAGCAGACGCACGGTAGGCCCTCCGGGCGACGCCTCTTAGGAGATGACGATATAATGATCGTCATCCCCCGCTTCGGCATACCGAAGCTAGGTCTTTGCCGAGAGCCCATCAACCCCACGGGGGATGAGAAAGGAGCTCCTCGGCAACGGCCTAAGTGGAAAGCAACGCTGACGGAACGCGATCAAAGTCGGTTCAAGGATTTTCACCGGAGCTCTTCCTCACCGTCGAGTAGACAAGGAAAACGATTCCAGCACATATGACCCAAAAAATACACCCAAGTTGATGGAACTAGCACTTCATGTTGCACAAGGATTCTTCTCCGCCGCCATCCACCTAGTAACACCACACGACGCATCCAACATGTCACGTCACGCTACGATTCACACTACGATGGCCAAAGTCACATTTTTCGAAGGCAGAACCAGCAACCCGGCCACCACGGTGTCTCTCGCTACCGCCATCGATCGACCGGGGGCCACCACCTTGGCCTACTCGGCCACCACCTCTTAAGACCGCATAGTGCAGCAGAGCACACACCATATCCAGGCCTAGCAAGCCTGAGTCCAGCCACGAACACCGCGCTGGTCACCGGAGCGGGAGACCCACCTAAGAAGACGGCGAAAGACATTTGTATGTGGGGCCAATAATGACATGAACGAACACATACTCCGTTCCAAATTATAAGATGTTTTAGACATTTCATTATAGACTAGATATATACTGAAATTAGTGAATCTACACACTGAAACGTGTCTAGGTATGTTCGAATCTGAAAAAAGCTAAAACATCTTATATTTTGGAACGGAGGTAGTACGTGGTATTTTGTTCGAGAAATCTAGTGCGTGTAGTATTTTCCTTTCCCAAAATGTTAAGTTCTTGCAAAACGATCAATGAGCATGGGCACTTCTACTTTGATGATAGGTTAGCTAGGCGCTATGACAAAACAAGTTACATTCAGGTCTGCAGGTTGGTTGGGTTAACGCGTTACGAGCGTCACATGAATAGCCCTGTTTCGTCCTTTCCCTGTGGAAAGGTGATCGAGTTCTCTGAAAACGAAAACGATCGACGCGAAATGGTCATGTCACGTCTCTCTTTTTCGTCTGGTCGATTTCGATGCAAAACCCAGCGATCGTCCGAGCATGCTAGCTGTGGACCTAATCATCGTGTTTACGTCGTCGTGCACTACACTTCATCGTTTTTTTCCTAGCTAGTTTAGCTTTACAAGGCCGTGTATATAGTGACGATACATCGTACATTAGCTCGCTAACTTTATGCCGGCGTTTTGATTTATATACTCTCTCCGTACGGAAAAGGATGTGTTTGTTTTGTCTAAATTTAGATGTATCTAGACATGTACTCCCTCTGTTCGGATTTAATTGACACACACTTGGTTACACACGGATGTATCTAGATACCTAACAAGTATAGATACATCCATATTTGGACAAAAGCAAGTCAATTAATTTGGAACGGAGGGAGTACGTATTAGTGTACATACATCTAAATTTAGACAAAGTCAAGACATCCTTTTCCGGACGGAGGGAGTATATGTTTTGTATTGTACGTGTCTTAAGCGAAAGACTAGAGTGTAACTTGATTGTCTCATACTCTCATTTTTATTTTGAGCCAAGCTTCACGTTTCTAGTCTTTCATCTAGAACGCGTGTGGTTACCCGCAGCATGTCCAAATAAACCGAGTGGATGAAATGTGAGTTGTTTGGTTGGTCACGCGAGGCGTTAGTCAGTGCTTACACGATACTCAATGCACCGAAAAAAGTGAGCCCGAGGAAAATGCTTGGTTCGGCTGTTTCGAGACGAGCCCAAAGGGGGGAAGGCGT
Organism: Poa pratensis; assembly: GCA_947311845.1. Classification (NCBI taxonomy): domain Eukaryota; kingdom Viridiplantae; phylum Streptophyta; class Magnoliopsida; order Poales; family Poaceae; genus Poa; species Poa pratensis. Next base: position 38,836,674 of record CAMZMU010000059.1, on the reverse strand, counting down.
ATGGCAGGAAGGAGGCATGGAGATGATGGGAGACGAAAAATTGGTGGCGCAGGATGGCACAAAATCTAGTCTCACCGTGCTTTAGTCGCTCACCTCCAGCGGGAGGAAAATCCCATCTTAGTTTTCGGCACCAACTGCGGCGCGCGCGGACCAAAATCTTCAGCACCGGGAACACCTCCTTCTATCGGCAGCTTATTGTCACCTTCGTCTCCGTCACTGGCAGATGGTCGCCGTCGTCTCCTATGGCGGTAAGCCCCATCAAAATCAGCCTCCCATCGTTCCACCGTTAGTCGTTATGTAGGGTGTATGGTAGGTTTCATCGTTACTTATGTAACCTCGATCTTATTAGGACGCACGGATCAAGCTTATCATTTAGGTAGCATCACTCATAGTTGTGGTGCAGGGATGGCTCCTATTATTTAATAAGAGAGCATTGTCAGAAATACATTCACAAATTCAAAAAATATTCAGCTGGTTGAAAATAATGTTCGCGATGTTTAAATGATGATCATGATTCTGCAGAACAAATTCATTTTTATTAAAAACAAAAAATGTTTTTATTCTTTTCTAGTTCTACTTTTTTATTTCTTTTTCTTATTTCATTTTCCGATTTCTTTAGCTTTTTTCTTTTACTTTTTATTCTTCTTTGTAATGAATATATTAATATATTTTTAGATACGTGAACATTAAAAAATTAAAATTGTGATAATGATGTTTATGTGTTATAAAACAATTCTTCAGAGTCTGAGAAAATGCTTAGGGGTTAAAAAAAGTTGTTCACGGTGTTGGAATTTTTTTATGGGTAAGGCGAAAAGTACGTTTTCACGGATTAACAAAAATTTTAAGGTTCAAAATAAATGTTGACATCTCCACAAAAAATTTCACAAGTTTGAAAATGTACATTAAAACACACTAATAGAATAAAAAAATTGATTTCGAAATTTTGCTCATGCATACTAAATAAATATTCACCCTATTTTTCTAAAATGTTTTACGGGCATCACAAGATATTCTAGACCATACATTCAATACTCATATCTCATAAAAAGTTCAGCTTAAAAAAAGTTTTTTATTCATTTTAAAAGTAAATATTCGCATATCTAAAAAATCCATGCATTAACCTCAAAATGGAAATGGAAATAAATGTACAGTAATTAATTAATATTTTAAAGTATTTAAATAAAAACGAAAGAAAAAACGATTATATGGATCAAGGAGAAACAGACAACCACACGTACTAGTACAAGGAAAAAAAATCAGCGAACAAACAAGCAAAAGAACCAAGCCAACAGCCATCAGGAATGGGCGGAGCCCATATACACAAGGAGAGGTACGTGGGAGCAGCGCTAGTGCCCGCAAAGAGCGGCAAATAGGGCTCCCTTTCTGGAGGACTTTGAGGCTTGTTTGGCATATAATCTGATGTGACTCCAGTGTCTCTACCTTTCAGATTGGGAGGATCTCATTTTTCTCTATGGCCAGTCAAATTAGATGGATTTCAATCCAACTTCTCTAAGTTCTTACCAAGGAATTGAATAGTGGGGCAATTCAACATTCATACAAGCAATACATATTCAATGGATCTGAAAAGGTCGTTCTTCAAAAGAGCAAATCTTTGGACGAACTGCCACGGGCAAGCAAGCATCAGATATACAGAACAGGCGTTTTTCTCTCTTTTTTTGGAAGTAAAAGGCAAGAGCACTGCCTCTCAATTAAGCAGGGACAGCAAGGTTAACTACAAGTTCAAAAGAATTACATGTATCTATTTTCTCATCTACAACAAATACAACTGAATCACCGATGGTTTTATATACATCATCTCGCCACGCTAAAGATCTCATCATCAAACTCACTAGTGTACATATAAGCAAACAACATGCACTTGCCCGTACAGACAGAAAGATCAACAAGTTCTGCAAGTTCACAACAAATCTGCATAAAGAAAGAATGCATCTAAGGCTTGGTATCACCCTTAGGTAGGCCAAGGAGAGACGGTCGGTAGAGGGATTGGCGTTGTGCCATCTCAATTCTTTCCCGTGGATCATACATTGACTCGTCTCGTATCGCCTGGAGAATGGAATTGGTACCACTCTCCCTGCAAGTGTAAGAGAAGTAAAAAAATTAGGGCAGCTGTAAAGACAACAGACCTATACGAAAGAAAAGCAAAGTTGATAATCTAAGTGCATCCCAACCTCTTGATTAAAATTTTGTATAGTGTTTTGAGTATTGGGCACAGCTCGACAGGAGCAACATGCTTCTTAGTTTCTGGATGCGTCACACTTAAGCTGCCTTGACTCAAGAGTTCGTAGAATGCATTGACTGCCGAGACACCCTAAATGGAACATCACATAAAACTTAGCATATACAAAAACTCATGCAGCCAGTTATACAAACTACACAGTAATACAAACTACAGTAAGATGGTGCCACAAACCTGTATAGTCCCTTTGCCTTTGATGCTGTCCCCCATTTCCAGAGTCAGTTCTCCCTTACACTGCGTTTGGTTGCAGGGAATTGGAGCAGGGAATTGAATTGGACACCAATTCCAAATCCGAGATGGAAATGAATTGGCTTCTAATTCAATTCCACTGTTTGGATGTGTTTGGAAATTCCCCGTCGGTGTTCACCTGGCGCCGGCGAGCGAGAGGCAGGAGCGGGCTGGACGCCGGTGTCCTCGACCGGCGGTGGCGTGACCTTTCTCCACCGGCGCGGCTCCCTCAGCGAGCACGCCTCTGCCCTGCGCGGATCCCGGCCGCGGGTATGGCGCCGGTGTGGTTCGCCGGCCGGCGGCACGCAGGGATGCCGGATGCGCCGGTGGGGAGGAAGGAGAGACGGGAGGGAGACGAGGGAGAGGAGGAAGCGGAGCGGGGGCGCCTGGGAGGGAAGAGCAGCGGAGCACGGCGGCTGCCGCGCGGGATGCGGCGTCGGTGACGGCGGCCGGCGCCGGGGCGGAGAGGTGGGAGGAGAGGAAGAGGAGGATTGAGAGAGAGAGAGCACGGGCGCGTGCTCTGTTTCCAGGCAATTCCGAGGGTGGGAGCTCGGAATGTTTTGGCCCAACTTAACACGTACCGATTCCGCAGTGGAATTCGGCCTGAGTTTCCAGGACCCAATTCTCAGGCCACCCCAAACAGTGGAATTGGTGGAATTGACACCAATTCCAATTCCATGCCCCAATTCCCTGCAACCAAACACAGTGTGAGCTAACTTATGCCCATACCATGCGTTACGACCTTTTAGTAAGGTGACGTAAGTATCTGCCAACAATGGTCCAGAAAGCTTCTCAGGCTCTTCCGCTAGGAGGTGGGTGATGTATATCATTTCGGACGTGCAAAGTGAAAAGTAAACCGCTTTGCTTGTTGCGCTCTCATTGGTTAGTGCTGCCACCATACCTACAAAAAACGTGGTGTTAAGCAAAACAATTGAAATATGATGCTTTTCCAGAAACAGTAATGTAGAATGTGATAAAGAAAATGTGCCGCTTAGGGGAATCAGTGAACCACATATCCCTGAAGTCTCTTATTTTGGCATGCAGAGTTCACTCTCTCAAATCTATGAGATGTAGGCTACTAGGCTGTGCAGATTACATGTATATTAGAATGTTACTCTGGTAGCCCAGATAAAATTGCATTTAGCAGCAAGCAGTATGTGAAAGAGATAACATCAATGCAAGATATAGTAGAGTCAAGTAACATATTCCATGATGCAATGCAGGATACTCCCACATAAGGTTTCAACATATTTCTGGTGTGGGTAAATGGCCATAATTGTGTTCCACGTGTTACAGCTTTGCTGGAACATGAAGGCTCCAAATCTGATTTCAATTTCCCAATCAACATACTGTGAGGCACACTCAACAAAATAAGACAGTAGTTAAGAAATTGGAGCGTACCAGCACCAATGGCATATACGTTCTTTAAGCCACCCATGACTTCGTGAGTAATGAGATCACTATTATCCCATACAATGAAATGAGGCTGCCTCAAAAAATTAGAAAGAGGCTTCCTCCACTTGTCGGATCCACATATGCGAGCATTTGCATATTCTTTGTTGTAAATTTCGGAAGCAATATTAGGGCCTCCAAGATATAGAATGTTCTCCAATGGAACTCCAGCTACAAAACCAACAAACAATGGTAAGTAAAATATTTAGTGGAAAGTGTAGTACGAAGAAATACTTGCAAGGTACATGGTAAATTGACCTATAAGAGCAGAGTTTCTGATTCAGTGAAGCAAAAGACATGGAGCATGTCACAACATTCGGTAGAACTAAATACTGGTAAAGTAGACCATTCATTATCCACCACTAATGCAGCAAAGACAGGTAAAATGATAATTGCAGAGAGACATACACATGGACATTCACGGCAAACTACTTGGTGGTTGAGCATTAACCAACTCTCAGAAAATTCAACAACAGACATAAAGACCGTGACATACAATAGTGCAACAAATATAAAGGACAGTAGGTACATATCAAGATTAGCCTGCAAACTTCATCACGAACATTCCCCAAAACTGTATCTTCATACAGTTCGGCCGTTAGTAAATGTTCCTTTAAATTAGTAAGGCCTACTTCCATAAACATTACTGGATTACAAGATCAAAGAAACGAGAAACTCAACCGTCAATTCTATGTAATCAAAATAAATACTGTAATCAATCAGATATTGGTAGTAACCAAAGTTGAGCAAAGAAACTCACTTGCATTGGTGATCATCTGTGTCGGGGTAATGATCCGGGGCACAGGGTCGAGCGACGCCTCGATCCCCTTTGCCAGTGAAATGATAATTGGCGGGTTGATCCTCTCCTTCCAATACCTCCCGATCTCCTCGAACACCTCCCTGGTCTCGGTGGAGGGCAGGCCATTGATGACGATGTCGGCGTCCCAGACGGCCTCCTGCAGGTTGGTGACGACCTTGAGCGGGCAGAGCGGCGTGTCGACCATGTTGAGGCAGAAGCCGTCACGGAGTATCTCGTCGGCGTAGAGCGTGCGGTCGCCGAGGCGCGCCTCGACGTACTTGAGGTAGGCGCAGCGGCGGATGAGCCTGCGGAGGACGTCCTCCCGGGAGTTGATGACCTCGAAGAGGTGCTCGGCGGTGGCGCGGTCGACGGCGCGGCCCGCGCGGCGCCAGACCCGAACCTGCGCCTTGTCGCGGTAGTCGCGGCCGTAGGCGTCCTGCAGCAGCGCGCAGAAGACGCTGCCCCAGGCCCCCGCGCCCACGCCCGCGATCCTCAGCGGGTCCCCGTCTGCTTTACCCAGCAGCCGCCGCAGCTCGTCCAGCTTCCCCTCCGCCGCCCCGCCGTTCTTTCCTACTCCGTTCGTGTAGCTCCCCACCATCGCCGCAGCTGCGCGGGGAGATCCAAGGCCGCAATCCAGCTGAGCGCAAAGGGACGGGAGGAGGCGCGAGGTGGGGGGAGGAGGTGGCGGTGGGATGGATGGGGGAAATGCGGGTGGATTTGTGGGGGCTGGGGTTCCCAAAAAGCGCCGCTTTAAATCCCCAGCTGCGGCCTCGCTGTCCCGGCCGTGGCCGGCGCCCGTTTGAATTCCTGGTGGCGACGGTTGGTGGCGACGGTTGGTGGCGGCGCCCGCCCCTCTCTCAGCTACTCCGGGCAGGCAGGCAGTAAGTAAGCAGGCAGGCAGTAAGTAAGCAGGCAAGCTAGCGAATGGGGGTTCCGCTTCTAGAGAAAAGCGGGCGTGTCCCGATTTGGGAGGCGAGGGGAACGCGGGGCGGGGGTGGAAGGAAGGAGGCGGGAGTGACCCGGTCAAAACAGGTGGATTTTGGGGTGGCGCCGCCCCGGCCGCGGCGGAAGACGGCGACGGGCTGATGGGTAGTGACGAACGCGGGTTGCTGGCGCTCCTGGTGCTCACCAAAGCTAATTGGTACAGTACATACTCTCAGTCTTATGAAAATCCGGCAGATTGAATTTTACTACGTTCATAAAAGATGATTCGTTGAAGTGGGATGACAAGAATTAAATAAATGCATAACTCAGTGAGCGAAAATTCACATATCCTCTCGAAAAAAGCATTCCGTATGGATAGAACAGAGTTCACATAGGAGTAGTTTATAAGGAAACCTGCCCCAAAAAACATACAGTGGCTTGTTATAAGGAAAATATGATTGAAAAACCGCACAAGCCATGCAGCTTTGTCACCCACATGACGCTAGACTAAGAGCATCTCTAGTAGAAACTGTATCCATCGGAACTGAAACATGGTTTACAGTTTGTGTTTTGTGTGTTTTAGGGGCTAAAAACCGCTCAAAAAGAACATAAACCGAATATACAAACTGTATAAAGGAATATTCCCAATATTCCCTTTATCTTTTTCCCGAGCTGGTCAACTCGAATCGAGCGACGGCAGCGACGCCGGCGCGGACGGAGCCGCCATTGCTCGTTGCTCCTCGCCGGACCGATGCGGTCCTCCCGGGCGCCGCCTGCCAACGCTGCTCCTCGCGGCCGCCGCTACGCGGATGAAGCCCCTCGCGTCGAGCCGCCGCTGCCGCTCCTCGCGGCCGCCGTCGCCGCGTGTTATGGAGTCCCTCGGGCCGGCATAGAGGCCCTCGGGGAAGTCGACCAGCTCCTGCCCACCGCTGCTCGATTTTCCGGCGATTCCGACGAGTTTGGCGGTAGTTTGCCGGATTCTAGCGAGTTTCACGCGGAAGTTCATCGGCGGGTCCTGAATGTTCAGCCCGCCAACGCCTCGAGCGGGAACCTGTTCGGCCACGAAAACTGTGAATTCACGGTTTGGAGGGGGAGATTCACGGGCGCCCTTAAAAATGTTTATGGGTTGGCAAGGTTTACGATCTCTATTCTGTCCGTTTTTACGGTTGCAAAACAGTATGCGACGGTTATTTTAAGGTTCGGCGCGTTTTACAGTCACTGCTAGAGATGCTCTAACACTGCAACAAACACACACCTCTAGATTGTACTATTTTCCTCTCTATCAAGTTTAAGTTTCTCCATGCAGGGTCTTTTAACTAGGCAATTCATGCAATTCGAACTTGGTATTCAAGTATCCTTTCTCCATTTTTCATAGTAGGACTTTGGAGTTTTATCTAGGCTTCGACCCAGCCTATAGCGAAAATACAAGATAGACGTGGGTCTAGGTTCCCCTTCAAGCAGAGAGCGCCACATGTCCAAAAACATTTTGTACTTTCATCGGATATATGATGTGTATAGTGCGGAAATACATTGGTACTCCTGGTACCAGCGCACTCTATATGCAAAAAACATTGGTAATTCGAAAAAAGGTAAATAAAACTTTCGAAAATATTTTTAGGCAACATGATCAAGTATTGTACTACTATGAAAAGTTTCGTAAGCGAATGACTTTCATTGCCCTTGGGTAAAAAAATTGCCCTATATATACAAGTACTATACAATTACACGCTATATTCATCATAAATTTGTCTTTTTTCCCTGAAGTCAATCAGAATCATTTATTGGCCAAATATTCTTACACGAGTACAATACTTGATCATCTTTGGTTACCCATTCGGATTTTTTATATTTTTCAATTACTATTTTTTAGCGGATATAGGGTGTGTGGTACCTTTAGTAAAAATTTCTCTTTTTTTTTTGGTTTGAGGTAGCTTATCACGTGTGCCGCGCGATAAAAAAAATCTCGTTTGTGTATAGTCCAGCTATCTCTATTGGGCGTTGCGTATTTTGAAGTGCAGTCACAAGAAATTGAAAGAGAATGGGGATAGGTTATCTGGTGTGCCTTAATGTTTGATGAACAATATAAATGACATGCAATTCATTTCAGAACAATATAATTCTAAGTTGTAAAACATTTCGTATAACTATATATGCAAAATTAAGGAGTAAAATCTAGCAAATCTTCTTTAGAATATTAATTTGGTTTGAAACAAAAATTCCTTTGCATGTTTTTTCTAAGTTGTATAAGTTTATCCTGAATAGAATGAGAAACTAGTAGTTTGTCGAGAATAGGTTTATTTTGAGCACCGCGAGTTTCCATGTTTAAGCTCTTTTGCCTCATGATTTGTTTTAAGGATTACCCATACCATTCAGTAATTGTGATAGCTGATCATTCCACAAAACTAAAAAAATATTGTTTCGCAATTCTTGCCATATCAGGGAATTCTTTTGAAATTTTAGGACTATAGAAAATAAACTTACATTTTATAAAACATTTTTTATTTTATGTTTTTATATTCTACAATAAAAAAATCTTAAAATTGCTCTGTTTGATATATGCACCGTTGATTAAAGGTGACAGCTGCCACAGATCTTTCAACATATTAAAAAGATTGTATTTCAAAATTAATGTCATGTCAGGAAACCACTAGTAAAATAATGGACTTTACGGCCCAACAAAATAAATTGCGTGTAGAGATATGGCTACAATTTGTTGCATATATCAGATTAATTGCAGCATACCTGGTCAGTATTAATATAGGAGAACAAGATCAACCCAGATATCAACAAGATTTTGGTCAGCATTTGTTGCCTATAATGAACTATGGACCATTGTATTGTGTATTTATTCTGTATTCCTCATTTATCAACCTGATATTACAATATCACGTATCCTTAGATCACTATATTAATTGAAGATCTCATAGCGCAAGCACACGGCCTTGATGTGGTCCTCGCTTGTCTCCGTGCTCACCAAGTTCACGCCGCAACCAATATTTTTGGCTATTTTATAGAAAGGCCATAATGATACGTTATTAATTATGTACATATAATTTTTTTATCTTCTTCAAGTTTAGAAAAGAGATATCTAAATCCTCTATTTTTTCTATGCAGATGTCTATAAATGAGACTATTATGTATCCCCATGACATACATTTTTTATTTTGGTGTCAGAAAGGGAAAAAAGTAAGAAAATCACATAGTAGTACCATTGTAACGTGGCACTAAAAAATGGAAGGAAGGTCCGCCGGTGTATGTTTCCTCTTGGCACTACTATTACTAGGAAGTCATGTTTGTGCAGGTATGCTCTTTTTTCTCTGTACGCCATTGTATTTAAGTCTCAAGTCTGATTTTCGAGGACTTTACAAAACTAGTATAAGATAATTATAAAGTTTTTCGATGGAGAATGGTTCACTATTTCTTTTCAGATTTTACTCGTTTTTGTACTTGTTACGCTCTATGACATATGTGATGCACACGACATGCTATCTTTTGATAAGATTCGAGTTCTTTAGTAGTCCAATCACAGGTTTCCAACTTTTCAAGTACATGATATCCCCCTTTAGTCATGTTGTTCGTCTAATCACATATACGCATGTTTTATGGGCACAGAGCACTGCGAAAGAAAGAACGAATGGCTCAACTTCTGCATGAAGCTAACATGCGAGAAACCTTGCAAGCGTATAGCGGAAGAAAATCATGCCAAAAGTTGGAACTCCTCGTGTAGTGGGTCTTGGCATGGTGTTTGCTCGTGCACAACTTGCTACGACAATTAACCTCATTTTTTATATTGTTGGATGTACTACTATAGTACTATGATAGACTCATGATACTGCAAGAGGAATAAATATGAGAGTATGTGATGATATATCATGCTTGATATTTATGTGGGTGCTTATGTTCTCATGTTATCTCCAGGATGCAGTGGTGATGTTCATTAATTATGAGACATCTTTACAGTCTTGTTGGGTTATAATAAGCGCTATATACTGTGTAGGTTATGTTATCGTTGTTGTGGTATTAGATTTTCGTCACATAGTGGGTACCTCTAACATGGATTATCCATCTATATATTATAACGTTGCATGCCCTTTCAGCACCATTGCTTAATTGCCAAATTCATATCGCCATTTCCGACTCCTCGTAGACGTTGCCATATATTCATGGTCCTTGATGTGTTTTCCACTTCGTCAGCGTGATCTCGCCAAAAGCCTCGATGTCTTCGCGTAACTCATCAAGATAAAATCGATGACTATTTTTTTGCTGTTGGACATTCTTATCTGCATATGTTGGTGACTTTCTTTCCGAGTCAGGTTTCGTTTCCTTGTTGTAGTTTGTACCTTTAGACTAAAGATTCCTATCATTGTCCGTATGGATGATGCATATCATCGCTTCCCTTGCTTTCCAATGGTTCAGAGCAAATACGAAACAGTCAAATCCATCACTCAGACCCAAAATTACTATAGGAAGGATGGATTTTTAGAGAAAAATAAGATGAAGAAATGCTATAACCACTACATGAGCCATCCGACAGAGTACAAGTGACATCTCAACTCGTTCGAGAAGAAGAATAAGTGAAGAAGTACTACCTGATATGTGGTGTTTTAATTTGAACTACGCTAAGTTCATTTTGAATTTGAACTATGTTTCATATGTTATGTTGAAATTTGCACTATGTTTTGTATGTTATGTTTGAGTTTGATATGTTACTAGAATTGAAGTGTGAATATGTGGTCTATTTTTGTAAAATTGGAGTTTAATATAGTATATGCACACACATATGATTAATATAAAAATAGACTGCAAAAAAAGTTCAGTCTTAGGGGACCTGAAAATTGCAACCTCCATATAGTTCTCTAATACCATTTTAGAAGATGGCTTTTGAAGGATCTGCTAGTATTGGGGTCGTGCGCGTAGTCCCACATGCCATCATTTGAGCAGCTTGGGAGCACGCCGGAATTGAGCAGCTTGGGAGCACGCCGGAATAGAAGAGTGTAAGAACATGTGTGTTGTGGCATACATGCTCATAGAATGGATCAAGAGTGCGGGACAACAAACTCAATAAGGGTGCACTAACGTGCAATATGTGATGATTTGGCTCATCAGCGTGTACTAATCGCTGATTATAGGGGTGCACACAATGACTTTTCAGCTGATTACAAACTAAAAAAGCTACCCTGGTGCATGTGCATTCCCTTGTCTCCATGCAATTTCACGGGTACACTCGCCAACAACTAAGCTTCGTGCACACACCCTCGATGGCGGCCATCCGCTTGTTGACTTCCTCGGTCAAAGGAAAGCGTCCATCCCCTCAAATCATCACCTTCTTGGGGAAAAGGGGTGTTGTGGGTGAGAATTAGAGGCCTACCAAGGTTATGGGTGACGGACGGTCAAAGCACATTTAGGACCCGCGGCAAGTGACAATCTTTTTTAGAACCTGGATCTGTATTTTTTGTAAATTATGAATAACTTTTCAAACTTCTCAAACAGTTTTACGATATCTGACGTGTTTCAATCTTGATTTAACGCTAGGTCGAACAAGGGCAGGTTGCGTTTTGGTGAATGGTAACCAATGGTGAGACACAGAGGGACGACTTTGTCAATCATCCGTAGAACATTGTTACTGTGTATGAATTCATGATGATACTGCATGTGTGAACCTACGTCCTACTACATTGTGCTCTTCTTAAAAAAAAAAAAGAGGAGGTTCGTTAGTTGTGGTGAAGCTAGCGTCTGGCCAGTCCAAACGTTCTACGATTAGGTGCCAAGGAACTGGCTAGTACTGTACCTGAGTGAAACTAAACCCCAGCTAGCTTGTGGCGAGTGAATTGGCCGCCCGAGTGGGTGGCGGAGCTGGTCACCCGCGCACAGGCACAGCACACGCGGTGACCTACCAGTGATCAACGCCATCGGCAGCGCAGCGCTAGCCTGAAAAGAGCAGCGTACCCACCCAACGGCGGTCGACTCGTGCCGTGGGTTGTTTGCGGTTGGCTGGTGGTGGTGGCCGTTCTGATCCAACCCTCATTCATGTTTCAGTTGCCTGTAGCTTTCCTCCTCTTTGCCGGGGCCTTTCATTCTCAGTGACTAGAGATGGAAAGAGGTCTCAAAATATACCTGCAGAATGCAGCCACATCAAAGGGTTTTCAGTCTTTACGACTCTTATGGAGCTGTGGTGGCGCCATGGTCAAACGGTTTCTGCTCGTGCTTCTCTGGCTCAGGCCTTGTGCTCATTTATTAGTTTAGCACTAGCACAGCCAATTTCTAACGTACTTGTTAGTCATTTAGTATTTAGTACAGTTACTGGTAATTTCTGGAAAATGCATTGCCAAGGAAAAAAGACAGTAGCATTACCACGTTTTTTCTGACACATTCATTGCATTTATTCTACCATTCATGGTATGAAAAAAAACATGTTCGCCAATATAAGTACCTTCATTCAAGAAAAATCGATGAAAAGACCTCAACAAGGTACAAAATCGCACCACGAGTTTATCTTTGCCATCAAAACCATGACTATATTTCGCCCCCTTGCCTCAGCGGTGATCTATTTGCCACTGAGTGACCACCTCAACCTTGTTCAATGCATTTGCTCAAAAACTGAAGAGTGGCAAATATAGAGGAAAAAACTGATGCCTCTATCCTGAACGAAGCCCTGGAAGGGCAAACACTCTCAACAACATCCCATGCAAACATGGGCTTATTCTTCCATCCTGTCAGTAGGATCCAACAGATAGTCAACATCTGGGGTTAGAACCGCACGCTTACTGATCTCTCCCAGGGTGCAGCAGTGTTTTTCTCTGGTGTTAATCGCTGCAACCTCCTGGACGAACATGCAGTTGAGGCCAGGAGATACCTGCCAAGTTTGTTATTTTTAGTACATGCACGGCAAACACGAAATAAGTGTAGCAGTTTACAGCTTCTATACTCACATCAAACAGAGCATCCCCAATCCTCATCTTCACTTTACCGCTCTTATATACGAGTATCTTCCCCATTAGACCTCCTGGTAAATCTTTGATTTTGGAGCCCGGCAGTGACGATGGTCTTCTCAGATTAGAGCTTGCGTTTACAGGTTCAGCATTCTCCTCGGAGCCTACAGTTGGCTCTTCAACTTGTGTCTGCTTTGGCAGAGGAAGAGATGCAGGTAACTGGAAGAAGAGTAACTGTGGTGTGTCGGACCGAACCTATCAACACAAGAATAAAATATAAGAGAGCAGCTATTTAGCCTCCACGACTCCTAAAAGGTTCAAGCAGTTAAATGCCATGTTGCGTACTGATACTATGTAAATTTAAATTTCTGCTAGCAAGTGATTTTTCTCTAAAGGCATAGGACCAGAAATGAGAGTGTTTTAACAATTCAATAATACATTACCATTAATCCAAGTTCTTCTGCTGCGGTTAATTCACCATCCTGAGCTTTGTTGGCAGAGGACTCTCCAAATTCCTCTTCATCAAGAATTTCTGCATTATGAATGTAGGAGAAATGGATGGTTTGAAGGAACAAAATTGCAATATACATCAGAAGGAACCAACAGTATACCAGGATCCCCAGAGTAGGGCCTCCTAAGTGGGAGAGTAACAGGGTAATCGCTATGGGTATAGTCCTGTATAAAGATGGAAATTAATCAAATGAACGATGTGTGGAAAGGAAGACATTTGCATCAGTGCACTCTGTATCTCCACTCACCCATGGATCGACATATTCTTTTGGTTCTTTTTGCGCTGTACCATCAGACAGAGTATGCATGAAAAGAAAGGGTGTTAAAGCTCCAAATTCAGCAATGTGTGAAAGGTCTTGATCCAAATACAGTAATGTGTACAACTATATATAAGCCTTCGGTATTCTAAGTTTATTTTAATAGAGAGACAAGATTGCAATGACAGGAAGCAAAAAAAAAAGTGCAATGTGTTCTCTTTACCCAGTTCCACAAACATATATTAAACCAACGCTCAGCAGAAAACAACGGAAATAATTATCTCGCAACAATACCTTCTGGATAATGTCGACTAGGAAAAGATCTTGCTTGGGAAGAGTTCCCTTGCCCAAATGCAACCTCTGTATGGTTTTCTGCTATGACAAAACATTGATATATCATTAGCAACACGTCCATTTTATTAAGAAAATGCCAGCAATATTTGAAATAGTAGGTACATTTCACCAACAAGGCCAAACTAGTTGGACTAAGGTATGATAGATTTATGAATATCAACCCTAAGTCTTAAGATATCCATTACTTCATGCAAATGTTTTACAGTATGCAAGAGAACAAGACTCTATTTTGGTGCGACCTCTGGATTTCTTGTACTGATCAGAGTAGGGTCTGAAATAAACCATATAATTGCAGCTGCTACTTGCAATAGATTTTCATGAGATGCCAGCTCTAAAGCTACTTGCAATTATCTTTGAAGTGTCTGTGTATTAGTAGAACAATGATTGTATATTAGGTAAGAAAGGGTGGATGCATAACCTGGTAAATAGACATCGCTCAAAGACTTAAACAACAAGTCGTTTGGTCAATTTTGTCAGCTGATTAGGAACTAATTTTAGTGTGTTCACGGCTTCCAAGAATTCTTCTTACATATATTAAAGTCTAAAATTTAGAACTTAGGAATTGCTGCTTTGGCAACAAGAGTTGACTGATGAGCTAATACAGATGAGGGAAACTAGGGGCTGCTCATGCTCAAAGAATAGGATTACCATTCACTAAACAACAAACGGGGGAAACTAGGCCTTGAGCATGCTCAAAGAATAGGATTCACATTCAGTAAACAATTACGAATTTCATAAAGTATGAAGCATGGAACAAAACATCAATTAACCACATTTACCCTTTTTCTCAATCTTCGGTCCTCTTCCAAAGGAACCAGTGCTCTACAAAATGAGCATCATACAGCACACACCAATCAGCCACCAAATAATAAGCTTGCATATACAACAAATTACCAATAGACTAATATGCGCACCGGTGTCCTAAGTTTCATCAACAATTCCTTAGCAATGGTTTCATCCTTGCAATCCTCAACAGGCTCCCTGTAGAATTGCAATAACTGTCAGTTGCAATTACCATGCTTACCTATCAAGCGAATCTTGAATAGAAGATATATCGGTATTATGAAAAAAACATGGACCGAATGACATACGTTTTCGGAACGACCTTTGCAGGTTTCTTTGGAGGCTTCTTGGGCGCAAATTTAAGTCCTCCCTTAACATGCAAGAAACAAATATGGTAAGCATCAATCCGGAATAGACCAATACAAGGAACAACCAAAGTGAACAATAACCTTGCGAGGACGGGGTCCATCTTTTTCCTTCTTCACATTACTCTTGTCGTCCATAAGATAAAAACAAGAGCAAAAAAACTGCAAAGGTGAAACAGCAAAGCTGAGATGGCTTATGGGACTACCATGATAACGCCTGCCTAAAATTGCTTCTAAGCCACACCCTCATATTAGAAAAACTGCGCAGCTACCCATATGAGAACAACGATACAGAGTTAATTCATCACCGCATTGTTTGGTTATGGTTATGCAATTCGCAATAGAAGATTAAGGAACATAACTAGCATTAATATAAGGGATCAAACTCATAAACTCATGCAAGATTCGACTTGCAGAGCTGCGGACAGCAAGGACCGGCACTTGGCCTGCTGCTGCTGCTAGCCTGCTAGTAGGACGTGGCGGAGAGGAGGCTGGGGTCGCAGCTGTGCGGTGCGGTCGGGGACAGGGCCGCCGCCGCCGCCGTTCGGTAAGATAAGCTCGCGAGGGTTAAGGTCGGGAGGGCTGTTGGACTATGGCTGTAGCGATCGACCGATTATCGGATTAGAGGGTGGCGGCGGCGCGTCGATCCGGGCGAGTCGGAGGGACGGCGGTTGGACAGAGAAAAAGCGGGAGTATGAGTTTGGGGGGAGAGGAACAAGGCGGAAGAGGAGGAGTTGGCCATGGGGTAGCTCACCTTGGCGACGGCGGCCGGGGTGGTGCTTGAGGGCGGCGGCGCGGTACAATCTGGGAGAGAGAGTATGCTGGCGCTGTGGGGGCAAATCCTATTCTCCGCGTGACGCGAGAGCGTTTCGCTTCCGCTCACGCGCGACAGTGGTTTTGGGCCGGCCCAAAACGTATTTTTCAATCGTAGCTCTACGTACGTATTGTCTGAAAAACAAAACTCTACGCGGTGATTCTCGGGACGTCCTATGCGTCTACCCGTGCGACGATAAGGTCGCATCGCACACTCCGCCACCACGCACGCTGCTCCTTCTTCCTCCTCCCGCACGCTGCTCCCGCCGGCCAGGCCGCCTGCCACCGCCACCCGCGCCCGGCGCCGTTCCCGCGCCGCCTCGGCGCCCCGCCCTCCTCCAACCGCCGCCCACCGCCGGTCCGCCGCCTCCCCGAGCTTCCCTCTAAACCCCCCCCCCCCCCCCCCCACTCCGGCGAGCTCCCCCACCGCACCTGCACCCCGCACCCCCCTCGTTAAGTTTCTTGCTCGCCTCCACCGCCTCCGCCGTGGCCAGCCGCGTCTCCGGCGGTTCCGGGTCGCTCCATTCTCGTCGTCGCCGTCGGCCGCCGCGGCCAGCCGCGTTGCCCGCCCGCCGCCGACTCGTCCGTAGCTCTCCCCTCCCCTCCCCTGGCCTCCCCGTGCCGCGCTGCGCCGCCGTCTCCTTCAGCTTCGGCAGCTAATGGGCCAGGCCCATACGCGCGCGCGGGGAGGGGGGGGGGGGGGTTGTGCGACGCTGCCTATCGTCGACCTGGTCGACATATAGGTTTTGTCGTGATTCTCACTGAGTTCAAGGACAGCATGAGGCCCTCGGAAGTGAAGTTTGATCGGCTCAAGGTTTGGGCCCGGGTAGTAAATCTTCCCTTTAACTTGAGGAAAGATGCATGGTGTTTGCCCATTGCAAAACAGATTGATATTGGAGCCACCGATGCGCAATTTGACCATGCAGGAGATTACCTTCATGCAAGGGTTACCATTGATGTGGAGAAACCTCTTAGGAGGTGGATTCTGATTGACTCTGCCAAGTGCCAGAGTGTGGATCTGTATGATGTGCAGTATGAGCACATCCCACATTTTTGCTTTGCTTGTGGCAGGATTGGCCACGCTGATAAGTTCCGCCCTTCACCAGGGTCCCGTGATGCAAAGGGGAACTGGCCTTTCGGTCCAGATTTGAGACCCGTGGAGGAGAGAAAGAAATCAGCATCTTTTTCCAATGAGAGCTCGGCTAGAGAGCAGTCTTCTTCTCAGAGCAACAAACGTGAAACCAATCAGTCAAGCTCTGCGGTAGAGAAATGTCCAGAGGACACCTCCCCGATCAAGCCAAATGCTAAGAGAAAGGCGGACAGTCGGACACAGGTGTACAGGAAAGTGCAGAAGCCGCTTCTTATCGCAAATTCTCCATATAATCATGAAGATCCAAGCGTGGGAACTGCACCTGACCAAACACTTCTGATGGAGGATGGGAGCCAGGAAGATGAGCTATCTAAGTAGGGATCCTAAGAAGAAGCGTCCTACTCCCCCTAATTCGGCAATTTCGGCAGAGGCTGTGATCCAGCCCTGCCCGTCCCAATGAATGCAATGGGTTTCAACTGTCGAGGGCTTGGGAACCCATCGACAGTTGGTGAACTTCGCAAGGTAGCGAAGCAGGAAGGCCCCGCCCTTCTCTTTGTCATGGAGACGAAGATTAAGGGAAAACGTGTGGAAGCATTGCGGACCACTCTCGGTTTCGCTGGTTGTTATGCAGTGGATAGTGATGGTTTGAGCGGTGGCATTGGACTGTTTTGGAGCAGTGCCGTGGATGTCACTCTCAAGAATTACAAACAAGCGCATATTGATGTGGAGGTAAGGTGGAAGGATCATGACTACCCACCTTGGCGTTTCACCGGCTTTTATGGAGAACCTCGTGCAGAAAACAGATATCAAAGTTGGGAGTTCCTTCGTACCCTACATGACATTCAGCATGCCGGATGGCTATGTATGGGAGATTTTAATGAGACTTTGCATGCCAATGAGCACTTCAGCGCTCATGCTCGCCCAGAGTGGCAAATGCGTGCATTTTGTGAAGCAGTGGATTATTGCTCATTCCAGGATATGGGATGGAGAGGGGTTCCCTTTACGTGGGATAATAAGCAGCAGGGCGCGGCCAATGTAAAAGCAAGATTGGATCGTGCCATGGCAAATGATGCCTTTTTAAATATCTTTCAGTCTTCCACAGTTAAGCATATCAGCTCGGTGACATCTGATCATTGCTATGTATTGGCTGAGTTACGGTTATCTCAATCGAGGTTGTGGCCAAGAGCACAACGCTCGTTTCGGTACGAAAATGTTTGGCAGGCGCATGCAGACTATGATAAACTTGTTAAAGATCTATGGCAGTCGGGTGCTGGGCAGGGTGGCCTAGAGGGAGTCATAGCAGCCATGTCGACTGTCCAACGCAGTCTCAGTTCGTGGGGTGAACGTGAGTTTGGAAATCTTTCCAAGAAAGTTCAGAAATTGCAGAAAAAGTTGGAAAAGCTTAGGATAGCTTCGGTGGGCCGGCGTCCAAATGCTGAAGAAATATCGGTTTCGGCCCAGCTTAGAGATGCGCTTCGCCAGGAGGAAATCTGGATGCATCAGCGGTCGCGTGTGCAATGGCTTCGGGAGGGTGATCGAAATACGAAATATTTTCATTCCTAGGCAGCACATCGCACAAGAGTTAATCGGATTAGTTCCCTCCAACGTGTGGATGGGTCAGTTTGTGAAAATCCTGAAGATATTAAAGGTGAAATCTCGGATTTCTACCAGAGTTTGTATCTCTCGCAGGGCTATAATGATATGAGTGAACTACTTAATGTTGTCCAGCCTCGTGTTGATGAGGCCATGAACGACATGTTAGAGAAGGCCTTTGTGGAGGAGGAAGTGAAGGTTGCACTATTCCAGATGGCGCCATCTAAGGCTTCGGGGGTAGATGGTTTTACCGCGGGTTTTTTCCAACGACATTGGGATATTGTTGGTAATGACTTGACGGTGGCTTTGCTGAATTTTCTGAACGGAGGTGAGCTTCCTTTGGGTCTGAATGATAAGGCCATAACTCTCATTCCAAAGGTTAAAAACCCTCAGAAGATTTCACAATTTCGGCCGATTGCTTTGTGTCCTGTCCTATACAAAATTGCTGCGAAAGCAATCACTAACAGGCTCAAAAGCTTGATGGATGACATCATCGGTGTCGAGCAGAGTGCGTTCATATCAGGGTGGTTGATCACTGACAATGTCCTGGTTGCGTATGAAAGTGTGCATGCAATGAGAAAGAGAAGGAAAGGGAAAAATACAGCATGTGCTGTTAAACTTGATATGCTGAAGGCGTATGATCGTGCCGAGTGGCACTATTTGGAGGCTATGATGACCAAGCTGGGGTTCTCTGACAGCTTTGTTTGGTTGATTATGAAGTGTGTCTCGTCAGTTAGACTGTCAGTTAAAGTCAATGGCTCCCTTCTTCCGTACTTTGTACCAACAAGAGGGTTGCGCCAAGGTGATCGATGTCACCGTTTCTATTTCTCATGTGTTCCCAAGGCTTCACTGCGCTCCTGAATAACTATGATGGGATTCGGATTGATAGAGGGATTCGGGTGGGAGTCCACTCACCGTGGGTGAGTCATCTCCTGTTCGCCGACGACAGTTTGATCTTCATGAGTGCTAGTTCTTTGAGTGCTGCTAGACTCAATGAGATTCTACGCATCTATGCTGAGTGTTCTGGACAAGCTGTCAATAAGGAGAAGAGCTCTGTCTATTTTAGCCCGAACACGAAGCAAGATGATCGAGCTCTTCTGAAGAACATTTTGGGCATTCATGCCGAAGCTTTTTCAGAGAGGTATCTCGAGCTTCCTACTGCTGTGGGCAGAATCACCAGCGGAAACCTTTGATCATATTGGTGAGAGGAGTCGCGGGAAGATGCAGGGTTGGTCGGAAAAGAATTTGGCTTGTGCTGGGAGGGAAACTCTTTTGAAATCGGTCATTCAGGCAATATCTGTCTTTAGCATGAGCTGTTTTCGGCTGAACAAGAAAGTTTGTAGGCAACTATCGTCGTACATGGCCAGATTTTGGTGGAGCAGCTCCATTGATAAACGATCTATGCATTGGCTCTCATGGAAGCGGCTTACTGAACCAAAAGCAAAGGGCGGCATGGGCTTCCGGAACCTCGAGCTCTTCAACCTCGCTATGCTCGGGAAATAGGGCTGGCGTCTCATCACCCACCCGGAGTCTTTGTGCGCGCAGGTGTTAAAAGGAAAATATTTTCCAAATTGTGATTCTATGCAAGCTCAAGTTCCTTCAACCGCATCAGCAACTTGGCGAGCCATTGTGGCTGGACGAGATGCTCTGTCCAAGGGCTTGATAAAGCGTGTTGGTAGTGGATCATC
Source organism: Poa pratensis (assembly GCA_947311845.1). NCBI lineage: Eukaryota > Viridiplantae > Streptophyta > Magnoliopsida > Poales > Poaceae > Poa > Poa pratensis. The sequence continues at coordinate 38,816,632 of CAMZMU010000059.1, read as the reverse complement.
TATCTCGATTTGGTCCGACAGTTGGATTCCTACGATGCTCACCCTCAGGCCAATTGGTCGGTTGAGCAATGAACCTATTGAATTGGTTTCGGAACTGATCAACTCCGATTCTGCAACTTGGAAGGTTGATCTCATAAGGTTGGTCTCATCTCGCATTCTTGGGGCTTGGAGTAAGCCTCTGGCGGGGGTTTCTGATCTACTCATCGCGGAGGTCATGGCTATGCGAGAAGGCACCATCTTCGCTCGTCTTCGAGGTTTCTCGCATGTGGTCATTGAGGTGGATTGCTTGGAGGCTGTCAACCTCTGGTCTTCGCGCTACAACTCACGTGCCATTGTAGCGCCGATCTTAGATGAGATTGGGAAGTTATCTGCTAGTTTTACATCTTTTTCTATTAAACATGTTAGAACAGAGGCTAATAATTCTGCGGACCTTTGCGCCAAGCATGCATGTTCCCTTTCGGGTTAAGAGTGATGGATGCAGAAGAGCCCGTCGTTCTTGTTCCACAGCCTACGGGCTGATTGTAACCGCCTCATTATTGATTAATAAAGCTCCGTGATTAATTGCAAAAAAAAGCGTTCTTTTGGGTTTCGCGACGAGGGTTTTCGTCTACGACCGGTTTTGTGCGAGTTTCTGTTTCCTCCTTTTTGACACTAGTTAGTTTGCAGTCTCTTTTCAAAAAATCAATGCACAATGTTACATTATCACTACATGATAATTTTTTTTTTTGTTCTTGGTCCTGCTCAATATTTCTCCAAATTCAAAATAATATTTATCACTGTGGAATTTTATTAAATTGAAAATACATCTAAAGATAAAATCAATTGTGTACTTGTATATTAATAGCAACAGCCTGGACGAAATATTACCTCGACGTACCCTAACAAAAATAATGATAAAAATAATCAGCAATGACACGTATTTCTCTTCTCACTCTTGGAGATACATGAAAAACTAATTGTATTATTACTTATCATCTCCTAGATATGCTTACTACAAAAAAAATATTAACTCTGTCTTTATTCTTTAATAGAAGAAAATTAACAAGCATCACATGCAAATATACAAGTACACGGAGTCAAAGTGACCAAGTCTACAGATTTCGATCAAGTTTTTGCTCACCTCTACACCACCGTGGTGGTGGCTTCGTCTTGCTGCGGCAGCAGAGAAACAATCGCCTTCGGCTTAAATGGCCCTTGTTTTTTTTAATCTGAAATCTTTTGATGCGCAATGGTATTGGCAACAACCATCTCCATATATAGAGCTATCGCTCCGCTCTCGTTGTCTCACCCCCTCTCCCTCCCTCTCTCGAGTCTTCTGAGAGCTTCTTCGTGCCCCGTCGCCGCTCTCCCTCTCTTCTCCACCGTCTCTGCCGGCCGGAGCGAAGGGGGAGGGAGGCATTGGCCCTCTCCTTCCTCTGTCCATACCACCTGTAGATTTAGGATTTCTTCGTTTTCGTCTTGCTTTGCGTTTGGCGTTATGCCATGCTACTGTGGGTTGCCGGCGTCGAGCTGCGCTGGTGGTGCGCCTTCCCGCTCTGGTGGTAGCCAACCTCGGTCGTCGGTGTTGCGGGCTGCGGCTATGGGCGGCAGTGGCTCCAATAAGGCGGGGCTCAAGGTAGGGGATCTCCTCCTCCTTTGATGCTTGACTGCGATTTCTCTCCCTCTGGCCGGCCGTGGTGGCGAGGGGATGGGCTGGGGAGTCACAGAGGAGAGCGGATATGGAGGATCCTGCGGTTCCCGAGCTGATTCAGGGAAGCTTCTACCTCCCCATCTTCTAGCCGAAGGGCGGCTTTGCTGGTGCTTATCCTCGTCGGCCTTGGGTGCAAGTTGCTGCCGATGGGCGAGCCTTGCCACGCCGGCGACTTTTCTGGCCGAAGGGCGGCCTTGCGTGGTCAAGCATGTTGTTGGCCACAATTTTCAACCTCCTGGCCTGGTGCCGTTTCGGAGGCCCCTTTGCTCGGCTGTCGTGGACGTGAACCATGGCGCCCTCACCGTCCCAAGTGGTTCCATCCCCGGCGACGGCGAGGTTGATTTCGAGCTTCTCGAAGGACTTGATTGCGTTCCCAAATCTGTTGTGGAGGTCCTTCTTGCAATTGTTTAGGGACCTGGTTGTAATTTCTTTTCTTGTGTGGGTCCTGTTGTAATCCGCGTTGTATCCCTTGCCTAGTTTTAATACAGCGCCTTTTAATGTTCAAAAAATATATATAGAGCTATCCACAAAGTCCCCCGTGGACATGCTGTAATAAGGGTCTTCAATGGTCTAGACATGGGACGGATGGGGGCGAGATGCGGGCGAGAGGCAGCGACTAAGGTTCCATCTGGAGTAGCCGAGAATTAGGAAAAAAAACCCATCTTGAGCGGTGGATTGGGAAGGGTCCTTCGGCCGCAAGTACAACTGACCTGACCATCAATGGTGGAAGAGCTCGCGCAGGAGAGAGGAGCTGGAGGATGGTGCTCGCGTGAAAAGGCGATCGTGATGTCATCGGCGCTGGCGAAACGAACTGTAACGTCTTTTTTAGCGGTGGCAATGTATGTAATTACCACGAAATTGAAAGGTGTGTTGAGTTGTCAAACATTGGAACGACCTAGATCGTTGATCAAATATTGAACGGATTAGTTTTAATGTATCCCGAACATGTTTGCTCTTTTAATAGTACTAGTTGGAATGTACGTGCAATGCACGTTTTAACAATTAAATGGATAATTTATAAGTAGGAAAAATATTATCAGATTTTATGTGCTCTATGTGGATTTCTTCTTTTTACATTTTATATTGTAAAGATAATCATGCATATATAAACATCATTGGAGCACACAAACCTACATAAGCTTCACGAACCGGTGCACGGCGATGAAGACGTGCTCTTTCGGCGGCATCTCAGCACAAGTTATGTCATAACACACGTATCTTTAAACATATCCTTGTGGCGGCACCGCCTTGGGCATTATGACCTGCATCATTGCTTCTCACACACGTATACAACAAAGTAAAAGAAAACAGATCTTCAGTGCAATGCCTAGCATGGCCAGTTTCAGATTGGCACTAAACGACCAGGTTGCGACAGTGTGTTGTTTTTGGTGTAGAGGCTAGCTATGGGGCGGACACATACATGGACGCCCCGGTGGCGTTGAAGGCCGGCTTGGCCTACCTAAAAGGCAACCGCCTCATTGCCCGTGTGCATGGCTGGCTCGGCGCTCGTCATGCTGAAGCTTGGACGGAACACGCTCACTGACGCCATCTCGGGGGCTTGCTTGCGTGGCTCGGTGCTCGTCGTGCTGAAGCTCGGACAAAACACGCTCACCGCCTGGCTTGGTGCTCATCATGCTGAAGCTCGGACAAGACATGCTCACCGGCGCCGTCTCGCTGGCGTGCCCGCCTGGCTCGGCGCTCGTCATGCCGAAGCTCGGACAGAACACGTTCACCGGTGCTGTCTCGCCGGCGTGCCCGCCTGGCTCGACGCTCGTCATGCTGAATCTCGTACAACACACGCTCACCGGCGCCATCTCGTCGGCGTGCCCGCCTGGCTCGACGCTCGTCATGTTGAATCTGGCTTGGCGCTCATCATGCTGAAGCTCGTACAGAACACGCTCACCGGCGCCATCTCGCCGGCGTGCCCGCCTGGCTCGGCGCTCGTCGTGCTGAAGCTCGTACAACACATGCTCACCGGCATGCCCACCTGGCTCGACGCTCGTCGTGTTGAAGCTGGACAGAACACGCTCGCCGGTGCCATCCCACCACCGTCTTGCATTGCATATCCATTCTTCGACATACAGAACAATTTTCGGATAGATATCAAATATACAAAATTGAGAAACATCTTGAACCAGAGAATGAACAAAACTAAATTTAGAACAAATATAATTGTGAACCAAAAATAAATCAATGGATCTCAAAATAATTGGGATGTGGATTTCATATGGGAACATGAGACCTATCTTTCTCTCGCTCGGGTTTGAGTCAGAAAGGAAACCGATCTTGAAATAATTTGGGAACATGCAGACAAGCCCTTCCCAGTGCGTTTCCGCCCTGGTGATGGCCACGGACGGCCGGACATGTCATACAATCCTTCCCCCACGTAAAGAAGTGGTATGTGTTACGTATCCACGTATCCTAGGAGGAGCACAACTCAGCATTGCATACTACCGTGTACGCAGACCTGATTGATTACCGGTCTTTTGTGCATGTACGCGTGGTTTTCATATCATCTAATCTTTCGTAGCGTTAGGAAAGACAAAAATAACGATTCGGAGATGAGTGACAATTTAGTAGTATTATGTGATTTGGTGGGAACTAAGAAAAAAGCTCTCTGCAGTTTTTTCCCCTAACCACGAGTTAGGGTTTAGTGTGTCCTCCGGCGGCGATCACGCCCCCGTGAGTTTCCAGACCAAGGTATTGGGTGTTTCTCGTCGGGATCGGTGAGTTTTCGAAGTCTCTCAGGGTCGCTGGGTCTCGCTGGGTCTCGCTGGCCCTGGGACTCACACGAGGACGGCAAGATGGGAGATCACGGGGCATCGAGCAGTTCGGCGCATCCGCGATCGGAGCGTGTGGAAGATCTGTTGGGAAGGCTAAAGCTCATGGAGGAGGAGCAGGATGAGTTCATCTGGGAGGAAGAGGTAATCGAGCCCGTGGCGGCGTCGAAGTGGCTGGCGATCGCCAGAGTTCATACTCCTAAAGGTTTCAGCCCTACAGCTCTCTATGGGGACATGAGGGCAGCTTGGAATCCGGCGAAAGAAGTCAGGTGGAGGAAGATAGAGAATAACCTGTTTACGGTGCAATTTGGGTGCTTGGCTGATTGGAACATGGCGATGAAGCGTGGCCCATGGCTGTTTCGGGGGCAAGCTTTACTGATTGAAGAATATGATGGGTTTTTGAACCCTAGAGAAATAATCCTGGATAGATTGGAAGTGTGGGCTCATGTCCTCAAGTTGCCTGATAATTATCTCATGGAGCCGATCATCAAAGGTATGTGTAGAACTGTTGGGGAGGTCAAGGTAGTTCAGATTACTCTACCAGCAGGTTTTGCGGGTGAGTTTGTTCGGATCAAAGTACGTATAGATGTTAACAAGAATTATCCCGCTTTGTATCCATTACCAAGAACCACAAGAAGGAGTTCTACCAAGTGCAATATGAAAAGCTGCCGACTTTCTGTGGGCATTGTGGTCTCTTGGGGCATTGGTATCAGGAGTGCGGGACGGGTGAGCATGATATCGATAAGTTGGAGTGGGGCAGCTTTATTTTGGTGAATGGTAACAGAGATTGGGGTAGCGGTCGTGAACCTGGCCGTGAAAACACTTTCAGACGTGCCCCTTCGAGGGGTAGAGGGCGTGGAAGGTCAGCTCCTTTTAACCAGCGTTCTGTCCCGGGGGAGGTGGTCAAGCCGAGTGTTGCGGAGGATATGCTGGTAGACGAGGATGGGGTAGAGAAGGAATCTGGAGTCAAGAAAAGACTTACTTTTGAGAGTGGGGAGGAGCCCGCCTCAGCAGCAAATGAAGGGCAGGATCTGAACTATTCGGCGATGGTTGTGAAGGAAAGAGGAGGGGAGTTGATCGACAAGGTGCAAAGTTCCAACTCTACTCCTGAAAAGAGACAGCAACCTAAGAGGACAAAGATGACAGATGATGCACCAAACAATGAAAACATGATATCGGCAACCTTCGAGGAGGAGGTTGTCTGGACGCAATGAAACTCTTAAGTTACAATGGCCGTGGCCTCCAAAAGGCTACGGCGGTCACGGCGCTGGTAGATATACACAAGCGTCATGACCCAGATGTGATCTTTTTAATGGAGACACATCTTGATGAATTTCCGGCTGAGTGTTTGAGGGAAAGGTTGATGATGGATTACAAGGAAGTTGTGAGGAGTGATGGTAGAAAAGTGGGTCTATTGTTACTTTGGAAGAAGGAGGTGGTGCTGTCACTACGATATAAGACAAATAACTTTATAGATGTCTTTATCGGATGTGGTCAGGAAAATATCTGGCGGTTTACGGGCTTCTATGGGGAGCCGCGATGGTCTGAAAAACATTTATCCTAGGATCGAATCAGAGAACTGAAGGCAGTAAACACAATGCCCTGGCTGCTTATGGGAGACATGAATGAGATCCTGTATCCTTTTGAGAAAGAGGGGGGCAATGCTAGACCAGATCAGTTTATGGAGGCGTTTCGCGATGTCATCTCGGAGTGTGGCCTGTCTGATCTTGGCTACTCGGGGGACAAATTTACTTGGCACAGAGGTGGGATCCGAGAGCGTCTTGATCGTGGCCTAGCAAGTGATGCGTGGAGAAATAAATTTCCAGACGCGTTGATTTAGAACCTGGATTATAGTAGGTCGGATCACAGACCGATTCTACTATCTTTTGGTAATGAGCCTATTCACCAGCCGCATGGGCGTTCTTTCCTGCGGTTTGAGGCAAGATGGTTGAAAGAGGCCGATTTTCTGGGTGTGGTGGAAGGAGCCTGGGAAGCTTCTAATTTCATAGTTCACAACAATGGGCTGGCAGGAAGGCTAGCTCAGGTCCATGATTCCTTGCACCGGTGGGATAGGGCTGTGCTAAAAGGACCTGTTCGGAAGATCAAATCTGTAAAGAGGGAATTGGAAAATGTGCTTAGGAAGGAGTTATCTGATGCGAATATTGCTAGAGAGAAGGAGCTCACAGCTGAAATTGAAAAATTGCTAGAACAAGAAGAGATCCACTGGGCTCAGCGTAGTCGTGTTAATTGGCTACAACATGGCGACAGAAATACAGGGTACTTCCATAATTTCGCAAGTGCTCGCCGCCAGAGGAATCGAATTAAGCGGCTGCAGGCGGATGATGGTAGTTGGAAAGAGGGAGAAACTGAACTAAATCCGTTGGTTACGGGTTTCTTTGCTGGGCTATTCACTACGGAGGTGCCAGAGCCGGACCCAAATCTGATTAATAAAGTGACCCCACGGGTGACAGCAGCGATGAATGATGAGTTGTGTGAACCCTTTACGCAGGAGGATGTGAAACGTGCTCTTTTTTCGATTGGAGATATGAAAGCTCCGGGAACAGATGGTTTACATGCGCTCTTTTTTAAGAAGTGTTGGGGTATTCTTGGCGATGTTCTATCCAAGGAGGTACTTGATGCGATTGGGAAGAAGGAGATTCCAAGGGGATGGAATGATATGGTAATAGTCCTAATGCCAAAGGTACAAACCCCTGAGACAATTTCCCAATATAGCCCTATAAGCCTTTGCAATGTTTTATATAAGGTTATATCTAAAATGGTTGCATCTAGATTGAAAGTCATTTTAGACGAGGTGATCTCTCAAGTACAAAGTGCTTTTGTTCCTGGAAGGTTAATTACAGATAATATTTTGTTAGCTTATGAGAGCATGCATACATTAAAAATAAAAAGAAGGGGAAGGAAGGTTTCTGTGCGGTTAAGTTGGATATGCATAAAGCGTATGATAGGGTGGAGTGGAGATTTCTAGATCAGATGTTGAAGACACTTGGTTTTCGAGATGTTTTTGTGGAGTTGTTGATGGCGTGTGTAACTTCAGTAAAGTACAAAGTTAGATATAATGATCAAGAGACTGAGGGTTTTATTCCGACGAGGGGTCTCCGACAGGGGGATCCTATCTCGCCCTATTTGTTTCTGATTTGTGCAGAAGGCTTGTCTAGTGCTCTAGCTCATGAAGAGGAGGTTCGTGGTATTGAAGGTGTTCGGTGTGCAAAAATGCACCATCAGTTTCCCATTTACTCTTTGCTGATGACTCCCTTATACTTATGAAAGCGAATGTAACTAATGCAACCTCATTGAGAAGAGTTTTACAGGAATATTGCGCAAGCTCGGGTGAGATGGTCAGCGAGGCAAAGTGTAGTGTGTTCTTCAGTCCATGTGTGAAGGTGGAGGACAAAGCTGAAATCTGTGAAGCAATGAATATTATGACGGAGGCAATCTCGGACAAATATTTGGGGCTGCCGGCTATGATTGGTCTTGACCGGACGGACAGCTTTATCTATCTCCTTGAAAGAATAATTGAGAGGTTAAAAGGTTGGAAGGAAAAATTCTTATCTCTTGGTGGGAAAGAAGTCTTATTAAAAGCGATCATACAATCTATCCCGGTTTTTGCTATGGGCGTTTTCAAATTACCAAAGCAGCTTTGTAAAGAGATTAACGATGCCATGTCAAGTTTTTGGTGGGGTGATACGGAGGAGAAGAAGAAGATGCATTGGTTTGCGTGGTGGAGGATGTGTATCCCAAAGAATATTGGAGGTATGGGATTCCGTGATCTCCACTCTTTTAACTTAGCAATGCTTGCAAAGCAATGTTGGAGGTTAATTTCGAATCCAGAGAGCTTATGTGCCCAGGTTCTTAGGGCAAAGTACTACCCACATGGCAATCTGTTAATGGCAGGTCCAAAGAGTAATTCTTCCTTCACATGGCAGAGCATTATTGTGGGCTTACAAACTTTCAAACGTGGTCACATTTGGAGAATTGGATCGGGGAGCCAAGTGAATATCTGGGAAGACCATTGGCTTCCAAATAGCCCTACAAGGAAGGTACTTACACTGCGGAGGAATATTCTGCTGAAAACAGTTCAAGACCTTATTGATCCGATTACAAATTCATGGGACTTAAATTTACTGCGGGAGAATTTATTTCCAGTTGACGTGGAAAGTATTCTCAGAATTCCTCTTAGTGATCACTTATCGGAGGATTTTTTTGGCTTGGCATTTAACAAAGACAAACAAGTTCTCGGTTCGTTCGGCCTACTATGCGGAGTGGGAGCATCAGTTTGGCACAAAGACGAGAAGAAGGGACGGCCAAGGTAATTCAAATATTAATCCGGTGTGGGAGATTGTGTGGAAATTAAAAGTTCCAAGCAAGATTAAAAAAATTATGTGGAAGGCATTACACGGTGCTGTTCCAGGGATGGCTGTGTTAGCGTCTAGACATGTCAAGGTCAACACTCAGTGTCCGATCTGTGAACAAGGGGCGGAAGACGTCCGTCATTTGCTGTTTTCGTGTGTCCGAGCCAGGAAAGTATGGAAGGAGCTGGGACTGCGGGAGTATATCGATCAAGCTGCTTCTATGGACCGATCGGGTTCAGTAATTCTGGAGAATATTCTACGAAGCAAACAAGGTACATCACCAGTTTTCAATTCGATAAGTTTGCATGAGTCTATTGCTGTGGCGTGTTGGTATATATGGTGGCAGCGCAGGGAGGTGGTACATGATGGTTCGGTGGTGCCACCAAATAGAACTGCCTTTGCTATCCATGCTTTAACAGCAAACTTTGAAGCGGGGCACAAAAGTACAGTTCGATCTAAGAAGATTGTGTGGTCAAAACCTCCAGCGGGAAAATTGAAACTCAACATTGATGCGGCATTTTATGTGGATGGTAGCGGTGCTGTGGGAGCTGTTCTGCGTAATGATCGTGGTGAAGTTGAGGCCGGGATGGCCAGCCTGATTGATCATGTTCTAGATGCAGCGGCAGCGGAGGCGCTAGCTCTACTGAGGGGTCTTCAGTTCCTGCAGGGATTAGGCGTTTCCTCAGCTTTAATCGAATCAGACTCACTTGAGCTCATCCAAGCTTGTAACAGGAAAATTGAAGTTTGGACTCCGCATGCAGCAATCTTAGCTGAGAGTTTCATGAATGCTAGTACAATGAATGGGGTTGCTTTCCAACACTGCTTAAGGGAGGCTAATGAAGTGGCGCATCAACTGGCGAAATATGTGTATCAAACAAAGGAGAACTTCATTTGGGAGGGTGATCCCCCCTCTTTTCTTTTACCCTTTGTAATAAACGATGTAACTATTGTGGAGGTTTAAAGGCGGCAAGTTTTCAGACGCACTCTTTCCCTAACCAGGGTACCGAAAGGGACTGGCAGGGTTTTAATGAGGCGGGCTTGCTGACCTAATATATGGTGGAAAAGTTTCAAAAAAAAATGTGATTTGGTGGGAGGGTAAAACGGGAAAAATCGGACATTGTTGAGTTGTCAAATATTGGGACGATCTGAGTTGTTTGATCGGATATTGAACGGTCCAGATTTAAAGTATCCCAACAAGTTTGCTCTTTTAATAGTAGTATAGACTAGTGGCCGTGCACGTGCAACGCACGTCTCATAATTTACTATATAGATTATTTCATTGAGTTATTTTATCAAGCCAGTTAAATTTGTTTCGTGATAGAAAATTGAAATTGGATAAGAAGTAATATATCAGCTATCATTGATCTGGTTGGACCAACATTGCATTTGAACGTCGTTCTTCCAAAAAAACAAATTGTTTGGTGTCAATCCCTGTAATTATCATGAAACTAAAAAATATTTATTAAGTTGTTAAACATTGGAAGATCTGAATAGTCACTCCCTATATTAAACGACTCAAAATTTAATGTATAACACATGTGGTGATTTTTTAATAGTAGTACAGAGTTGCGATGCCATCCTCTCCGTGTGGCCGCCGTAGACAGACCCTTATCACGCCCGACTGGCGGTCGACTCCATACTCCAGCCCGCCGACCGCATCAATAATTTCATATGATCCAAAACCATAGCTATATTCTTCCACGGATTGTTCCACGTCACGAGTGTCCTAGTTAATATATACCATTATTATTATCTAATAAAAAAAGGACTCAATCAATATGCTCTGCTCCGTCCATATTAAATCCATGAGCTTTTGATGTGTCGGATATGAAAATAGCCACATACTGAGAGACATGTAGTGAAGGAGGATTAACCTGCGATGGGTTAAGAATTGTCAACCGCGTACTTCTATTGAAAATTTCTTCCGCATTACGTATCTGATGATAGGTTGCAGTCCTAATTTTACCTTATCCTCTGGATGGCAGTTCCTGACAAAAGTTGTGTAGTTCTCAATGGCCTGTGAGATAGGACACTGATGAGAACTTCGACTTTGCACTCTTTCGGATCCAGGTGATCAACCATACGGAAGCAGTCCCGTCCAGCGTAGAGGCTCCCGTCGATTTACATATGTATGAACATATCCACCACGTCGAGTTCTCCGCGTTCATGTACGCCGACAGGTTCAAGTACTGCTGCTGATCCTGCTCTCGGTCCCGGCTCGGCTTCCACCACCGCCCGGCACACGAATGCACGATTCACGTCGTCGCCCGCCTTAACGGCTGCCCCGGCTCGGCTTCCACCACTGCGCGGAACACTCGACGTGGATCAAGTTCCGGCACGTGCTTGCCCCGTTGCCGCCGGCCGCGGCGCCTCCCAGCGTCGGACACTTCCTTCAACTGCCACGCCGCCGCCTCCGCCCTTAGCCGGGCCAGCCGCTCCTCTAGCACGGCGTCTCGTCACGCCGCCTTCAAGGCGTCCACCTCCTTCTCCCTGACCCACTGCTCCGAGCAGCGACTGGCCGTGCCGACGCCTCGTATCAGCCAGCGCGCGCTGGAGTCTCTCCGCCTACAAAGCAACAACGATCTCAACGTCATCAGCTGATCAGCAAAGCACAAAGCAGTCACCGCGTTAATCAACCGAGACAATGATTAAAGGAAGGTAAGCAGACGGATCCTCACGTGTTCTTGGATCAGGCATGTCCCTCTCGTTCCTGTAGTGGTCGTCGAACCGCGTGGCGACCTTTTCTGGGAGGAAGGATGACGATGTGCACGCCGCGTCGTCTGAGCCTCCATCATGGAAGTCGAGCCGCAGGCCCATCGTCGCCGGCCGCCTGTGCAGCTGCGCCAAGCTTATCACCATCTGCGGAGAACCCTAGGCGTCACGGTGTTGCGCGGCCGCTTCCGTTCGTTGCCGCCATCTGCGATACGACGGCATCAAGGCAAGAAGTCAATCGCCTGAACATTTGTCGCTGGCCGCTTTTGCGTCAAGGGGATGGATGTTCGGTGGGGGTAGGCAGAGGGCACGACTGGGATGGCGACAACGGCATAGAGGTCCGCAGCGATGGAGATTGGGGCACGTGGAGACGAAGCCGGCGGCGGCGGACGTTGTGTGCCCCGTTCTTGCGTTAAACAATTTTCTTTTAGCCGGTGGCAAATCCCGTAATTATCACGAAAACGAACCGGTACGATGACATTAGCAGTATTATGTGATTTGGTGGGAGGGTAAAATGGGCAAAATTAGATTTGTGTTGAGTTGTCAAACATTGGAGCGACCTGGACCGTTGGCCAAATATTAAAGGGCTCAGATTCAATATATCAACACAAGTTTGCTATTTTAATAGTAGTATAGAAGTATAGATGTTTTCGGTTTTGTTTTCTTTTCTCCTTTTGACATTTTATCTTTTCTTTTTTCCGTTTCTTTTTTCTTTGTTTTTCTTTCTTATTTTATGTGTTCTTTTTCGTTTATTTTTCTGTTTTCTCTTTTTATTTTCTGTTTTCTTTTGGTCTTGTATCTTTCTATTTTATATTAAAAACCAATGTTTATTTTGTAGATTTGTTTTGCTTCAAATAACATATATGCTCATATTGAAAATTGTTCAAATAATATAAATATTCTTATTTTTGTAAGATTGTTTAAATAACATAAATGTTCTTATTGGAAAAAACGTTTGATACAAAATAAGTGTTCATATTGAAAAACCGTTCAAATAGAATGAATGTTTTTTTAAAATAAATCGTTCAAACATGATTTTTGTTTACCTCAGGTTTTGTGAAACATAATAAACTTATTTTTGTTCACTAGATTGAAATTATTCGAACATGATTTATGTTCACTATATTGAAATCGTTCAAACATAATTTATGTTCACTATGTATATTCTAACCTTATTTTTAGAGTTGTTCAAACATATTTTTATGTCCACCTACCCCTTTTTTGTTCAACTGCTTTTAAATCCTAATTTTTAGAACCGTTTAAATGAAGTTTATGTTCACCTAACAAATTTTATCAATTTTCCTGTGTCCCAGTTAAAATCGTTCAAATATAGTTTATGTCCACACTTAATTTTTTTCCCACATTGAAATCGTTCAAACATAGTTTCTCTTCACCTATTTTTTGTTCTCATTTTGTAACGTGATTTTAAATCATTCAAATATAGTTTCTGTTCACCGTATATATTTTGTAATCTTATTTCTAACCCAGTTTTTTTAATAGTTCAAATAAAGTTTGTATAAGAAAATTAATTTTTTTGTCCCCTGCATTGAAATCGTTCAAACATAATTTATGTTCACCATATATATTACTCGTCTTTCAAATCGTTCAAATACATTTTATGTTTACCTATAATGTTTTTCTGTTTCTTGTATCCCGATTGAAATTGTTCAAATAATAGTTTATGTTCACACTTTCAATTTTTTTCACCTACATTGAAATAGTTCAAGCATAGTTTCTGTCCACCCTATATATTACCCATCTTTTAAATCGTTCAAATATAGTTTTTGTTTACTCTTATTGTTTTTCAATTTCTTGTACCCCGATCGGAATCGTTCAAATATAGTTTATATTCACACTTTCAATTCATTTCGGTTATCCTAGATATAGTCTATGTTCACCTATTTGTTTTTCCGTTGAAACGTAGATTAACGATCGTAACAGACGAGAACTGAAGGAGAAGAACTGAAAATATCATTTAGTTCTACTACTTCTATTTTGAGCAATTACATGACTCCTTCAAACCCGCACGGATATCAAAGAGGCAGCAAAACAATGAGCCTGATGTCTGACTTATTTTTTTTAGAGGAATCGTGATTATTACATATTTCCATGAAATATTGTTTTTTCAAAAAATGCAATTTTTACTGCCTAATTATCTCTACTTTTGGAATTTACGTCCCTAAATCTGCAGTATATTTTGGCACTAGGCTGAACACTGAAAACACTTTTAAACTAGGTTGAAAAAACAGTGAACGCAAAGGACAGGAGGAGACTTCATTGCCATCACGGTAACACATGTTGCTCGTTCTCCGGATGATCAACCACAGAGCCCCAAAATCATCACAACACAAACATAAGCAGCGCCGCGAGCTTAGCTGAACATCGTACAGGAAGAAAGAAACGTACGAAGCAACCGAAACACGGAAACACGTACGAACTTCTCAAGGGGTAGGCAGAAAGATACTTCACTCCGGCTAAACGCGGCGAATAGGCACTCGCCGCGGTGGGAGGGAAAGCGCAAATCCTATATATATAGCCCGTTAGCGGCGGCGCAAATCGGCCGCGCCGTCTGAAGGGATCTTCTGCCTGGCCGACCCATCTGTTGAATGTTCCTTTTTTTCTGTTTTCTTTTCCTTTTTTGTTTCGCTTCTTTTATGTTTTCTTTTTTCCTTTTTTCTTTTATTTTATTTCTATTTTTTGTTTTTCTATTTTATTTTTTTATGATTTTGAAAATGTTCGAATTTGAAAAATGTCCAAATCTAAATATTGTTCATACATTAAAAAAACGGATTTAAAAATGGTTCAAATCTAAAAATTATACATATTTTAAAATTGTTTAAATCTAAAATTTGTTCAGATTTGAAAAATGTTCAAATATTAAAATTGTTCAGATTTGATATTTGTTCACATTAAAAAAAAAGTTCAGATTTGGAAACTTTCCGCCTTTTATGATTTTGAAAAATAATTCCAATTTTAAAATTGTTCAAATTTAAAAAATTCAGATTTTGAAATAATTAATATTTTGAAGAAAACTACTCCCTCCGTTTCAAAATATAAGTCTTTCCACCTACTTTCCACACACATGTATTTAGACATGTTTTAGTGCAAGGTTCATGAACCTTGCACTAAAACATGTCTAAATACATGTGTGTGGAAAGTAGGTGGTGCGACTTATATTTTGAAACGGAGGGAGTAGATTTTTGAAAAAATGTTCAGATTTTATTTTATTTTTAGCTTTTAAAAATGCAAAAAGAAAAATAACAGTACTTTTGTTGGGCCGCTTCAAATCGGCCCATCAAGCGTTTGCTGCACGCGCCGCCTTGAGCGTTATATAGGACCTCCCAAGGGAAAGAAAGCGGCATGCTCCTCCGTGTCGCTCGAGCGATCCCGGGTGCTCCTATGCAACGCAGTACGCGGAGCCTATTCGCTCCTTCCTGCTGCCGCCCTCGACATGGTCCATAACGAAGCCCACCTCCATCATTTCTTTCTTCTCAACCTCTGACCTCCACCAATTGATTCCCCCGACGCCCGCCTGCTCCTCCCCCCCCCCCCCTTGCGCTCGGCGCGGCTACCGCGACGCTCTGTGGCCTCCACCGGTCCACCGCTGCCCCCGGATTCCCTCTGAACCCGCCCCTAACCCACCTTCTTCCCTGGCGCCAATCACCCGCACCCCACCCCCCACGTCGTCACCGGCTACGGTGAGGTCCGTTCCTCGCCTAGCCGGCGATGTCGCGACTAGCTACGCCGTCCCCGTCGACCGTCAGGTCGGCTACGTCTCAGGCGCTCATCTCCGTCTTCTCCTTCTCCGGCCTCTCTGCCTCCCTCGCCGCCTCACATCGTCTTCCTCACCACCGGTGCATCCTTGCAATGGGCCGGGGCCAAGCATGACGGGGGGGGGGGGGTACGCGGGAGCGAATCACACCCGTGGTACGCATGATATAGGAATTGTCAGCGATCCCTCAGCGTGTCTGCCTATGCCATCGCTCAACGGGCCGGGTGTGCATTTAATCTGGGCAGACGATTTACCTCTCTCCATAGGCTGGCCCATCATTGTCGGCGCGGGGGTTGGGAGCTTGCCAAGAACACAAACCATGTGTAGAAGAACCAGAAAAACTGGATCCAACGGAGCAAATCGTTTGTACAAGTACAATCTCTCTCATTCAAATTTATTCCAGACGACAGTAAACAGAAATACAAAATAGGTAAGCTTGTTTTTTACACATAAATAAAATATGCAGGGGACCTGCAAATCACCATGAATGCCAATGTTGCTTCAACGAGTTCCTAAACTATTTTTACTGATGATTATCAACATAGCAACATCAGTTCCAAAACCTGCATGAACCTGTACATCCAAATTTCCAATCAAAATCAAAACTACGTGTCAGCATAAACCCGCGAAAACCTATACATGTGTCCAACGGAAGCTATGCACCGAAACAATAATATGCACACTTGTAAGTCGTAATACATACTTGAACTAATCTAATGCTTCCTCGTTTCCTATATCCAGTATTCCGAGGCCTCAGCCTCTGAACTTGTCTGAAAATTTCCCCGGGCGACCCAGAATCCTGTAACAAATCATTCGGTGTATAATTAACACTTCAGTCTTCAGTGTCAACTCCAAGGCTGATTGCTGGGACTATATTGCTCAGCAGAACTACACAGAGAACTAAGTCTGACAAGAATTCCTTTTCAGTTGTATGGATTGGGGTGGCACCGTGGAAACAGCAGAATTTGTGCGTGAAGTTACAGAGTTTCTGGGCCATCAGGTATCAACTCATACCCATGGGGCTTGGTATTTGCCTTCCCTGATTCAACAGGAATGCACTTGAGGATCACAGAGATGATCATACTAGCTGAGCCAAGAATGACACTGAGCAACCATAGATCCCAACTCAATGGCACCGTGTTTGCAAATGTGCATAGAAGTTCTACTATGATCACTTGGAATATTACTGTAGCTGTCAATATGCTGACAAATATCCAATTTCTGAAAATTCCTCGGAAGACATTTATCTTGTCCATTTCCCTGCTATTTATTTCATTGAAAACCTGGAAGCGTGGCAGCATATTAAATGAAAATTACTCATTAAAATGATGCGTAGATTCCTATAGTTACACTACAGATAACATTTCTAGGAACTAAATGATTATATCTGGACTTTGTCTTAGCGTGTAATAGGATCACATCATTATGCAAAAATGTACACTCAACTATGATTGAAAATAATGCTTTGGGCTGTTGTGAATCCTTTTAAGTTTGTCGGATCATCTTTAGTGATCCATAGAAAAAAAAAACAATACTACGTTCGATCAAAGGAGCCCATATAACCATATGAACTATGAGCACCTACTGATGTTACGACATCTGGTAATGTTTTTCGAAGGCTGTTACTCCTTCTGATCCGAATTAAATGTCGCGGAAAGAAAGCAACGCTAGTAGAAATTTGTGAAGAGGCGGCGACAATAATACCGGATCGGAGGGAGTAGAATTTTATCAAGGATCTAAATGCATGGATAGAATAGAAAAGAGATATAACATGTTTTCTGTTTTTCGTCAAAAAAAAAGAGAACACTAGCTACAATTTTTTCATTAAAAAAATACTGTTAATGTAGTCTCACCCACAAGGATGTGGCCCGACTTTGAAAACTTACTGAACAAAATAAATAGGCAGAAGCAACAGAAGCGTTGCATGCAAAAGTAACTTGCAGTGGACATACCTGGCAAAAGACGAAAGAGTTGAATATGAGAGTATTGATGGTTTTATCGGCAGCTGGACCTTCAATATTAAGTATTCTCTTTCCAGTAAACATGAGAGTACCCAAAACTAGGAGCTGATATAAAGCCTGGCCAAGAATATTTCTCCACATAACCTTAGTGATGAAACTATCTCCCCGCCTTACAGGCGGCCTCTTCATCATCTCGTCATTTGGGGGTTCCGTGGCTAAGGCCAAGGCTCCCAGTGTATCCATAATCATGTTAACCCATAGCAACTGGACAGCAGTGAGTGGTGCAGACCCTACAAGTTAGTTCAAAGTGGATAATATATATGAAAATATTCATATTTATTAGAAACAGAAAAAGGATATAAATCATTTTTTAATGCTCAACTAAATTGTTCTACGGCAAATATGCATAAAGACTTCAAAGAAGTCGTATTCGATCAAAATAATTAGATTGGTAGCAACTGTGTAAAATACCTGTGACACATGCTGAGACAAAATTCACTATCAGAGCGACTATATTAACTGTAAGTTGGAACTGCACAAACTTCTGAATGTTCAAGTAAACAGCGCGACCCCATCTAGCAACATTTACAATGGTTTTAAAATTGTCATCCATTATTATTACATCAGCACTCTCCTTTGCGACCTGCATTAATGAAAAGACCAAATACTTGCATCATGACAACATCTCATGAACATGATTTAAAAGGCATAAAAATGAAGTAAATGAGAGTGGATCTTTGTCACTTATGGGTTAGTGCACATGAATTCCATGCTTGCACATCCCAAAAGAACCCAAAAAATGCATAGATGTCCAACATCATAGCAAACCATTCCTAATAGGAACGGTAGTAGAGAGTTGTGTAGTACCGAATGATGATCGCAAGGTTGCCTTACTACTTGGTCAAATATAGGGTTATCTAAGATGCCCTCCATTTCATGTATACATATCAAAGATTAATAACACATATTATCAGATATTAATACAACATGGGAGGACATAGAGAACTGCAGGAGACATTAAAAAAGAAAGCAAAATACATTAGACGGAAACATCAAGAAGTACCTCAGTTCCAGCAATACCCATTGCCAGTCCAATGTCTGACTCACTCAATGCCGGGGCATCGTTGGTTCCATCACCAGTAACTGCAACAACCTCTTGATACATGCTTTTCAGGCCTGTTACCAATTTGTATTTGTCCATAGGCAAGGAACGGGCCATTACCTGAACTTGGGCAGTAGATTTAGTTAACATTTCAACTTTGCATCCATACCGCAATTATCAAAAAGTAAACAAGTAAATGTAAACCTGAATTTTAGGAAGGAGCTCCCTCAGTTCATCTGCGCTCTTATCGTGAGCTCTCGTCCTTCTATCGCTATCCCATCCTCGGTTAATATTCCACATTCCTTGGCAATAGCTTTAGCAGTGTTGATGTTGTCTCCCGTGACCATCCTTACCGTAATACCAGCAGCCATGCAGGTCATTACCGCATCCCTGACACCGGGACGAACTGGGTCCTTTATACCAAAAAGTGCTATTAGTGTGTAACCATCGTCCGGTATAGGTTCCTCGTCAGAAATTTCGTTCAGATCCTTAAACGCGATGCAAAGTGTTCTCAATGCCTCGGAAGCAAACGAGTTGATTATATCCAAGGCATTTTCCTTCTGCTTTTCTGATAGTGGCATTATGTTTCCTTCACCGTCGAGGACAGTATCACAGTGCCCTAGGATAATTTCTGATGCACCTTTGCAGTAGGATCGGATACCTCCGTCTGGTAACTGTATCATCACAGACATCTTTTTTTGACTGAATTGAAAGGCTCTACTCTTACTCTCCTGAGCTTATCGTGTTCAACATATCGGTCGCCTTCCAAGCTCAAGCCAAACTCCAACAATGCTGCTTCAGTTGGTGTGCCCATGATGGTTCTTTTGCCATCATCTCCCTTAACCACCTCAGATCCAGTGTTCACAAATATGCCTTGTGTAAGTATTGCCATAACTCTTTCAGAAATTACAGATTTTAGCCCAGTGATGTTTGCAGCACCATTGACCGACTTGGATACATCACTGATCCAAACCTTATCGACGATCATGTGGTTTGTTGTCAAAGTTCCCGTCTTATCGGTGCAAATACAACTGGCTGAGCCCATGGTTTCACATGCTGCAAGATGCCTGACTAGTGCTTTGTCATTCATCAACTTCTTCATTGCAAATGCTAGACTAAGAGTCACAGCCAACGGGAGGCC
The DNA here is from genome assembly GCA_947311845.1 of Poa pratensis. NCBI lineage: Eukaryota > Viridiplantae > Streptophyta > Magnoliopsida > Poales > Poaceae > Poa > Poa pratensis. The sequence continues at coordinate 38,797,104 of CAMZMU010000059.1, read as the reverse complement.
TTCGGGGACTGCAACGACAACGATGGTCACTGCAATAGCAAAATAGTTGACTATTATCAATGCATCATCCGCCGACCAATTCATCAAACCAACATGCATTTGCTTGTCGACCAAGAACCTTGCTAGGAGAACTACAAATGTCAGAATAGCAAAGACAAGTCCAATCTGCCCTATGATTGTAGCCACGCCATTGAGCTTAACTTGCAAAGGAGTTTCATGAACTCCATCTTCGTTAACAGTAGCCATGATTTTCCCCCATTCGGTACGCGAACCAACAGAAGTGACGAGCATCTTAGCTGTCCCATCTACCACTTTACTCCCAGCATGGAGAAATGGTTTTTCTTCAGAGACCTGAATTGGCTCGCTCTCACCTGACAAGCTAGATTCATCTATCAGTAGGCTATAACCAGATATAAACAAGCCATCTGCAGGAATCACATCACCTATCGAAAGATGCAAGATGTCACCGACCACCAAGTCATGAATCAAAACCTTCTTGGTTTTCTTTTCTCTAGTGACAGGGATATATATCTTCTGCTTTTCTTGGTCCAGTTCCATGAACTTCCTTGACTGCTTGTAATCACTGGATGCAGTAACTAGTACCACCAATAAAATGCTCAGTGTTATGCCAAGGCCATCATACATACCCTTTGGCCACCCCTCGGTTGCTAGGCCAACCACTAGAGAAACCAGAGAACACACCACCAGAATAATCAGAGTCAGGTCATGTAATGCGTCCCACACAAACATCCAGAAGCTTCTAGGGGGCTTCTCGGCGTGCTTGTTAGTACCATACAACTTCTTCCTGGTTGTTATTTCGGTTTCCTTGACACCATCTTCCAAAGAGGCTCTGATTTTCTTAGATATTCCATTGGCTCCACCGTGCATCTTCAAGAGTGTAGAATCTTCCTCCATTCCAGTAATTTCTGCCAATTCATCTGGGCTGATGCCAAATCCTTCCTCGATAAGCTCATCTGTTAAGTGGTACTGCTTTACCCCTGCATAGATGAATGATAACAACTGAGATTTGACAGGATAGTTATGAAAAGATCATAAAGCCATGTATCTACTCCACCATCAGTTGACGAGACGAGACACACCATTTATAAAATGCAGTGCCGCCCTGTGCACGTTAATTACAACCTGAACTTTTCCCTGGAAAATAAAAATGAGCATAACTAATTAAGACACAAAAACATGTTGACTTGGGTCAAATATGGAGTACTTTTCGTGGAATTTGATTTCAGTAACAAATATATCCACCCCTAAATTACCAGGGCATTGCATCAGAGGTAGTTGCTCTGTTCCGGTATCCAAGGCCTAAGGCATCTCTCAATGCTTGTCTCTTAACACGGTATCATAGATAAATAGCTAATAAATAAATAGGGTAAGGTTGTAACTTAGCTAACATACAACTCTTGCACGTGTACATCGTAAAAAAAAGTTACTACCCAATCATGGGCAAGCATGACCCCAATGCAACCTCCCTTAATTAGAGACAACACTTAAAATACAATGCATTGAGTTAGTTGTCTGTTAAGTTTTTGTAACTCCTATAATAACGTACTAACACATGCATTGGAAGACGCCAAAGAGCCGAATTTATCCTGCATGCATTAATAGTTGGGAGAGAAAACCACACGCATTGGAGAAAAGAGAGAAAAGAGGGGCACACTGGGAGAAAAAAACCGCATCGACTGGGGAGAGTGAGAAAAGAGAGAAAACAACATGAAATACTCATGGAAATTAAAGACAATTAAGGAGAGAAGTCTTAGATTCCCGAACTATTTGAAAACTGGGAGGAGACTACGAGGTCTGAACGGAGGAAGCATTTCAGGAATCTTGGTAAGAGCACCACCTAATCATTAAGAAGAGAACAAAACATTTCCAAGACGTACGTACAAGCTATGCTGAGATTTAAGTGGAATGTGCCAAGAAACCATAGAGGTCCACATGCGGACTACTGCCCTCGATGCTGGACTCTCCCTCAAATTAGGGCACCAAAGCTGCAACCGGAAGAGAGCGAGTCATGTAATTCTACTATATATAAAGGCTGGCACAATCCGCTGCGTTTCAGGCCGTCCACGTCGCCGGTGAACCAGGACCGTCCGATCCGCGCGATCAACGGCCAGAAAACGGCCACGCCAGGCTCCCAGCGCGAAACACTGTAGCAAGCGATTTTCCTCCAATCAGCGTTCGCCACGTCGCCCGGTCACCGGCCGGTGAACCCGGTGGCCAGCCGGTCGCCCACCCGGTCACCGCGCGATTTTGCAAAAAAAACCTCCAATTTAAGGATATTTGCATACATTCCATGGCGGGAGGACCTATCTGCAATTTTTCGCAAATCCAGGCCCTTATCTGCAAAATAGCCAGCGAGCTCTCCGCTCCCCCGCGCGACGCTGCGGTCGCCGCCATCGCCGCCGCGGAGCGCCGCCCCTACGCGCCTTCCGGGCCAAATCCACGGCTTCTATGAGCTTCGCCGCCGCGCCAGCTCCCTCCTCGTCGCGGATTGCATCCCGGGAGGCCGCGAGCTCGCCGGAATGGCCGCCACCGCCGCGCGGCTCTCCGCCGCGTTCTGCGCGCCTCCGGCGACGCCACGGCGACCAAAACGGGGCGGCGCCGCCGCCCCCGGCCTCCCCGCGTCGTTGCGCGTCGAACGCGCACGCGCGCGCGTCCCAGAACGCGGCAACGCGCCGCCGGCGACCTCGGCGCCGCCGCCGGCGATGTGGCTAGGGTTGGCCACTGTGACGTCAGCACGACGTCACAGTGGGCCCACCCTTTCAGATTTCTCCCAATTTTTTTTAACAAAAAATAGCCCAAACTAAAAAATATAGTCCAAACTAAAAAATAAAAAATAGTCCAAACAAAAAATGTCCACAAAAAAAACAGTCCAAACTAAGAAATAAAAAATAGTCCAAACAAAAAATGTCCACATTTTCCAAACTAAAAAATAAAAAATAGTCCAAACAAAAAATGTCCACAAAAAAAAAGTCCAAACTAAAAAAAAATAGTCCAAACAAAAAATGTCCACAATTTTCTGAAATAATTGTAAATGATTCTAAATATGATTTTGAAATAATTGTAAATAATTTAAAACCAACAATTTAAAAAAAATGTCGCCTTTTTTTTGGGAAAATAGTCCAACCTATCCATATGATTTTGAAATAATTCTAAATAATGCAAAACAACAATTTTGAACATGTTCATACAAAAAAATGACAAATGTGTCAACGGGGTCACATAAAAATAAATACGCACGACCAAAATTTAAATTTGAAAAAATAGTACAAACTAAAAAATAAAAAATAGTCCAAACAAAAAATGCCCACAAAAAAATAGTCCAAACTAAAAAATAAAAATAGTCCAAACAAAAAATGCCCACATTTTTTTGAAATAATTGTAAATAATTCTAAATATGATTTTGAAATAATTGTCAATAATGCAAACCAACAATTTAAAAAAATGTCGCCTTTTTTTTGGGAAAATAGTCCAACCTATCCATATGATTTTGAAATAATTCTAAATAATGCAAAACAACAATTTTGAACATGTTCACAGAAAAAAAATGACAAATGTGTCAACGGGGTCACATAAAAATAAATACCCAGGACCAAAATTTAAATATCAAATTTACGTACTTCGTAGACGTCAAAAGGAATTCAAATGCGTCAAACTATTCAACGACTGGATAACTTTCGAAATGCGGACAATGTGGATAATTTTTGAATTTCACCAATTTTACAATTCAAAAATTCAAAATTTGAGCCCACGGGCGCGGCGGAGGCCGCGGTTATTCCTCTAGTCATAGTCTAAAGACTCGAGTTCGAGTCTTGGCTTTCGTGGTTAATTAAAAAAAAAGTGAAACGCACCAGAGATCATGAAGTTGCGCGAAAAGGAAGGATTAGTCACCAAGTTGGAAAAGCTCAAATCTAGGTCACGAAGTTGTGGATTAGTCAATCTTTGGTCATTCCGTCAAGACGAACGTTAAGTTGCTGACGTGGCATTTTGTTTTTTACAAAAAACACCTTAAACTTTTGTATTTTCTAATTGTTAGGCCATTTCGATATTTATTTTTGCCCATAAGTTTTGCCGGCGATGGCTTCAGCTCGATTTACCCGAACTAGGCGCCGCGAGCAGGGACGGTGCTCAAAGCCACCGAGCGCGTCGGCCGGCCGCCCCTCTCGCCGTCGGCCGCCCTGACCTCGCCGCCCAAACCTCCCTGGCCGCCCGACCCCGCACCTGGAGCTGCGTCCCTGGCCGCTGCCGGCCGCCCCGACCACCTGCCGCGCCCCTGGCGCGCGTGGCCTGCCACCCGTGCCCGTGCAAGGCCGGAGCTCGTCCGCGCCCGTAGCTCCATGTTCACCGTGTTGTTCTACGCCCGCGCTGGTGGATCAGGCCACTGTTGGTGTGTATGCGAGATGGTGACGCACGCGCGACTCTGCTTGGTTCATGCGTTCGTGGGTGGTGGTGATGGTAGTAGAGTTCGGATTTTTTCCTGACGTTTCGATCGATTTTGGCTGCAGGGACCAGTTGATTCACGGAGGGTGGATCCAAGGCCAAGGGAGCCGCCGCCGCCATGCAGGAAGCTCTCATCCGCCCAGCCCACCCCGTGGCGTTCGGGTTCAGGCTCATCCCGTTGGGCTTCAGCGATCGCCGCCTCTGCTCCCCCAGCCTCCTGCTCCCCGTCAGCGACGGCCGCTTCTCAGGCCAGCCGTAGGCATGGGCATGGGCGGCCGGCCACGCGCGGCTCATGGGCGAGCGTCCAGAGAGCGCACTGCCGCCTACGTCGGACCACTGGGCGGTCGCACCACCACGGCGGGCGCGCCACGACCAGGAGCGCGGCCAGTGCCACGATGCACGCCGCGAGCGCACCTCAGCCGAGAGCAGGCGGGGATGCCGACACCTCGTGCATGAGGAGCGGGGGCCTGTCTGCGCGTCCTGGCGCACCTCCGGCCGCCATCTTCTTGTACCGGCGGCGAGCATGGGGGCGGCGAGCTGGCGACACGACATGGCGATTTGGGGAGAGAGGGTCGGAGAATGGCCTCACCTGCTAACAGGGATCAATTTGCAAAAAAAATTGAGATAAAGGACTAGCAACTAGAAGAACTAAAAGCTAAAGGAGGTATTTGCAAAAAAAACTACCAGCAGCGTTAGGAAACCGTGACGGAATGACCAAAGATTGACTAATCCACAACTTCGTGACCCAGATTTGAGCTTTTCCAACTTGGTGACCAATCATTTCTTTTCGCGCAACTTCGTGACTTCTGGTGCGTTTCACTCTTAAAAAAATTGCTTGTATCCCATTGCGTCCACGTATAATCTCTTAAGTCATACCTCTGAGTCCACGTATATACCTCGTGAGTCATACCTCTGAGTTCACGTATAGGCCTTGATATTTGTTTGCATGTGTTGGCCTCTCCGAGTCACACATGAGAGGGGTCTTACAGTATATGCGGATTACACTAGCCCTTTTCATCAGTTCAGGGTTGCATCGACTAGTGCATCAAACATGACAAAGTCATCCATGCAACGGTTGGAGCTCTGTAGTGAGAATTTTGTTGTGATGGACGAGCTAGGAAAAGATCTTGCACCTAGCTTCACCCAGACACACCAAATATTGTTAGCCTTGAATTTGGGATGGTATCCATGGAGTATTGGTTGAATCACTTTTACGATGTCTAGAGCCTATCAAAAATCATCGTGGATGCATTTTTTCTTCACATATGCACTTTGGATATTGGGTATCAAGGTAGGGGGAAGGGCCCTAGCCTGTTTGCCATTGACTTCGAGAAGATCTTAGACATTCCAGGGATAAGGCCAATCGGTCTATAATCACACAATTCTGTCACATCCACCTTCTTCGACAAAAGAATAATATTTGTCGAGTTGATAGGATAAAACAATCAGCACACAGGTAAGATACTCGGTTAATTGCAACCACTACGTCATCCTTTATGATCTCCTAGCAAGACTTGAAAAAGGATCCAATGCATTTGTCGAGGCCAAGGGCCTTAACAAATGAAATGGAGAAAGCAACCACTTTGATCTTTTCCTCACTGAAAGGGTCATCATCAAGTGACGACTAGTCATCCTGATGGTAACAAATATCTTCCCACATGATGTCAGTGATCCTAGTAGCTGTAGATCCAAGGTGGGCTTCCAAGTGTCTATGAAGTTCGTGCTATTTCTCTTCTCTGGTAATGGGCAAACACACAACTGTTTATAGTGTCTACACGAAGTTCTTGGGGTGGCTCTTGTTCCCCCTTAGATGGAAAGTCTTTGAGTTTGCATCGCCAATTCTATCTAGGTCAATCGACATCGCTCGCGAATCTAGATCGTCTAGTCCACTATGAGCGCTAGGAGAGGTGGAGAAGCTTAAGCGTCTTCCTTAGTGCCCTCTTCTCACACAAGAGTTATCTACTCTCCTCAATTTTATCAACCCGCCATATTACCTCCTTTATGATGGCAATATGCATGTGTATTTTCCAGAAACTCTCCTAGGTGCCATTTCTTGCACGCTCTAGTTGTGGGGGTTAGTTACCTGCCCCAATGCTCTAGATTTAATCAAAGTTAAAGGACTAGTATTCATATGATGCCCCCGAAGTAGAAGAGATGAGTAACGCAGCACAAGGTGGGGAGGGCATGGAGGTGCGCATCCGAGAAGAGCATTTCTTAGTAATTAGTGTAACCAACCATCGAGTTTTTCCTGCTCACTAGACATATGAACTTGCAACACGCAAGTGCAACTAGCGGAGCCGAAGCACCTGAAACACGCCTCGAAATATCCCTATGAGATGATGGTTTTCATTGTTCTTCTTGGCACTTTCCTAATTAAGATAAAATCGCCGAACATCACCTATTATGCTTTCCTCAAGGTAGCCCCCACGGTCTGCAACTCTGCTTGATAAAGAGCATATAGTTAGCAAGGGATTAAGGGCTCAAAGGGCGAGGGCCGAGGGGGGGTTGTTACTTGAACTTCAGTTTTATCATACAGTTTGACGACTTGCACGATGTCTAATACAAACATTAGGTGTGTACAACCCTACGGTTACCTACTGTTATACTAGTATACTACCATATGGTTGTACGATTTCAACTAGAATTCTACTCTCTCCGTTCCATTTTAATTGACTCACATATATCTACATATGGATGCATCTAGACACGTTTTAGTGTTAGGTACGTACATCCATATCTAGATATATGTGAGTCAATTAAACTGGAACGGAGAGAGCAGTATACTCCAACTACTCTTAGCGATCGACCATGTTTTTTCTTCTGGAACTGGTCTTGCAAGTTAAGCCGGACGGTGCGGGCACACACGCCTTGGACCAGAAGAATGGGAGGAAGGAAGGCGAGACGTGCAATGCAAGAACCGAGAAGAATTGACATGATCATGGTTGGGGAATATTTCCACCGTGAGACCGAGACACATATCGCTGTCGTGCCCTCACGTCCACCAACGCGCACATCCGTTCACATCACTAGGCTACTCAATCCGTAGTATGAAGTTTCCTGGCGCTTTCAGAAACCACGAAAAACTTCGAAAAAACCATGTTCGGAAATCGGAAGAGGCTAAACTAGGTAAGCTTCAGCGAGGGCTACGGCCGGCGCGAACTGTTTGTTCTACGGGCTCGATCTAACGCCGTGGATGGCATCGTGGGGATATGCAGTGTGAAGGAGCTAGCGTACCAGGATCTTGCGGCGCTGGGCGTCGTCGAGGGTGCGGAGGGCGGAGAACTCGCGGAAGCGGCGGCGGTGGTTGAGGACGATGCGGCCTACGGCGCGGCGCCACCGGAGCCGGGCCTCGCTCGGCGGGTTCTTGGTGGGGATGTGGAAGTGCTCGTTCAGATAGCCGTCCATGCTCCAGCTGCTGCTCCCTCCCTCCATGCCTGCCTCCTCCGTCGCCGCTTGCTCTGTCTCTACCTCCTCGCTTTCGTCAGCAGAAAATGGAACGCAGCCATCGAAGGAGTGTATATATAGTACGGGGAGGTGGGCGAATAATGAGAACCGTAAACAAATAGTTTGAATGTTTACATTTCTCCACGACATTATAGTACGCGAAATTGCTGTTTCGGATGAAATTTCCGAGCGATTTTCGGAGGAAAATTAATAGCTTACGCGACTTCTTCAATCGGTGGTCAATAACGGTATGAAAAGGAAACCGGATTGATACGCTCGATTTAAATAAGATCGATCGAGATGCTTTTGATCGATCAATATGCACCAGGCTGCTATTGCATTGCTACTAGTCAGCGGAGGCTATCTCTCGCCATGGCCTTTTTGGATTGACCGAAAAAATACATGTTTTTTTCTACAGAAGCAATATTCTATAAAAACTGATCATGTAAACAACTTTGCTACAATTTCAGAAGATTATTTGTTTGTTTGTTTGTTTGTTTCAACATCCAATCCAAGCTCGTCTTAGATAAATCCAGTTAAAGCCTTAAAGGATGTTTCCCACCAGGCTGCTAATTGCACCTAATCAATTACGTTGTCTTTTTACTAGTAAAAAAAAAGGCAAACGCTAGGCGTCAGTCGGCTGTAGCCAAGCCCAGCTACAGCCACCTCCGGAGCCGTCCGATCTACTTAAGTAAAACAATCTCGCGTGTCCGATCTATGTAGCAAAAACGTTTCACGTATAGCACTTTGTATCTGTGTATGAAACATCGCATGTAGCAAAGAAAATTCAAAAAATGCTGTGTTTGATAAATATAGCAAAAAAAGTCAAACGCAACATTTTTTGTGTCGCATGTACCACTGTGTGTAGCAAAAAAAATCAGATCCGTAAAACTTGCGACGTGTAGCAAAATGAATGTATCACTTTAAACACAGTCATGTAGCAAAAACCAACAAGATGTGCCACAAATCCCAATTTATTTGCAGGAAAACGTGAAAGAGCATGTCACGGTTTGCTACATTTTCAACACACTCGTGTAGCTAAAAGCATATGTGTTTGTAGCATGTTGAAACATCCTATGCAACATCTGTATATCTCGATTTTGACTAACCTCGAACCATCAACAATGGAGGTTGGAGGCACCCGCCCATCGCCGATTCGGGCTCGCCAAACCACGATTTCACCTCCCTAGAGGCGCGTTGCAGCCAGATCGGGTAAGCCCGACAAAAATCTACTCGTGGTCATCTTCTTCACTAGATCCAATTATGTGTGGGGAGCTTGCCATCCATGACAATCTCTACCTCGACATCCATGGCGAGGACGTCACGGCAGAGACAGGAGACATGGGAGAAGTGGTTGTGCTCCTGTGCCTTGCCGTCCTGATGTGGGAGAGAGAGACCTACGCTCTCGCGCCGTCGGGTCCGGGAGGAGGCGTGTCGAGGGATCACCTCGGCAAGTCCCAGGGTTGAGTACCCCGGGTTGATTGAGGGGGAGAGAGAGTGCGCGCTGGTAGTTCCGTCGGCTGACAAGCAAGGATTTACCCAGGTTCGGCCCCTCATGGTGAGGTAAAGACCTACATCCTGCTCGTCTGATATGTATAGATGTATGATGATGTTACATGGTGGCCGCGAGGGCGAGGTGAGACGTGGTCTCGTATGGCCCTTTTTTCCTATGGGGTACCCCTGCCTGGCTTTATAAAGGGAGCCAGTAGGGTTTACATGAGTTTTTGTCTTGTACTACAAGTTGTAGCTTGTTGGGCTTCATGGGCCTCCAGGTGCTGGGCCGCATCGGGTACGCCAACGGTCGGGTGCCCGGAGGGTACACCCACATCAGGAGCCCCCGAGTGTCTGGTCGATACGAAGAATCGGGCAGGGACTCAAAGCAGCATGTCGTGTAGGCGTAGTCGATGCGTCGGGTAAGTACTCTTTCCTCATGGGCACGCCGTCTTGTTCCTGAAAAGGATAGTTAAAGAAATTCGACTCCGGCCGTTGAGGGCTTACAGAGGATGCTTTAGTCGGTAATGTTTCGACTGAGTCTATCGGGAGCGCGAACAGTGCTCCCGATGGGAGTAGCCCCCGAGATTAAGCTGAATTGCTTGTAATTGAGGTTAATCTAAAAAATCTCTCTCTCAGTCGAAAAGAAATTCTTGAACCCCTCCCGATGGGAGTAATTTTAGAAAATCACTGATAAACCAGAGTCCTTTTTCAGCCTGTTTGGCTTACTACGTGTTTGCACTTTTCGAGTGCTTGCTCAGCCTGAGTGCTTACTCGTGTGACTCGAATGGGTTCGAGTGTTTGCTCAGCCTGACGGCTTACTTCTGGAACTTGAATGATATTCGAGCGTTTGCTCATTCAGCCTGACGGCCTACTTGGTGGACTCGACAAACATATCGAGTATTTGCTCAGCCGAACGGCCTACTGCGTTGTTGGACCTGTATGGCGCAGCCCCCGAGTGTTCGAGTGCGGCCTAGCTTTTCTTGTTGGACCTGTATGGCGCAGCCCCCGAGTGGTCGAGTGCGGCCTAGGTTTTCTTGTTAGACCTGTGTGGCGCAGCCCCCGAGTGTTCGAGTGCGGCCTAGGTTTTCTTGTTGGGCCTGTATGGCGCAGCCCCCGAGTGCGTCGGGTGGCGGCCTAGGTTTTCGAGTTGGACCTGTATGGCGCAGCCCCCGAGTGCGTCGGGTGGCGACCTAGGTTTGACGTAGACCTGTGCGGCGCAGCCCCCGAGTGCGTCGGGTGGCGACCTAGGTTTGACGTAGACCTGTGCGGCGCAGCCCCCGAGTGCTTCGGGTGGCGACCTAGGTTTTCGAGTTTGTTTATGGCCTGTGCGGCGCAACACCCGGGAGAGCATCAGGTGTGGCCAAGGCGAATTTGTTTGTGCGCGGCGGACCGGAGTCGACGCGGCGGAGTAGTGCCGTAGAGGCAGTCGACGCGGCGGACCGGAGTCGACGCGGCGGAGTAGTGCCGTGGAGGCAGTCGACGCGGCGGACCGGAGTCGACGCGGCGGAGTGGTGCCGTAGAGGCAGTCGACGCGGCGGACCGGAGTCGACGCGGCGGAGTGGTGCCGTAGAGGCAGTCGACGCGGCGGACCGGAGTCGACGCGGCGGAGTGATGCCGTAGAGGCAGTCGACGCGGCGGACCGGAGTCGACGCGGCGGACCGGAGCCGTAGAGGCAGTCGACACGGCGGACCGGAGTCGACGCGGCGGAGTGGTGCCGTAGAGGCAGTCGACGCGGCGGACCGGAGTCGACGCGGCGGAGTGGTGCCGTAGAGGCAGTCGACGCGGCGGACCGGAGTCGACGCGGCGGAGTTGTGCCGTAGAGGTAGTCGACGCGGCGGACCGGAGTCGACGCGGCGGAGTTGATGAAGGCGAGGCCGCCAGCCCCCGAGTGTTGGAGGCGGAGGCGATGAAGGCGAGGCCGCCAGCCCCCGAGTGTTGGAGGCGGAGGCGATGAAGGCGAGGCCGCCAGCCCCTGAGTGTCGGAGGCGGAGTCGACGAAGGCGAAGTCGACGAAGGCGAGGCCGCCAGCCCCCGAGTGTTGGAGGCAGAGTCGACGAAAGCGAGGTCGAAGAAGGCGAGGCCGCCAGCCCTCGAGTATCGGAGGCGAAGTCGATGAACGCACTCGAATCGCCTGTCGGGTGCAGCGATGACCTTGTTGTTGTTGACGTTGAATCGCTAGCCCCCGAGTGTCGGAGGCGGAGTCGACAATGCGGAGTCGAAGAAGACATGGGCGTCGCCTTGTTGGGTCCGCGCAGTCGAAGATGATGTTGTCGTTGATGTCGAGTGCTAGCACTCGAAGGTATGTAGTGGGGCGCGGGCTTTCTGTGCCGGTACCGCTGACGCTGATCGCCGCCGTGGTACTCGAGTTGTGGACGCCGTCGCGGTCTGAGTCGTGGATACCGCGACTGTCGAGTTTACGAAGATGTCCACAGCGGGTTGATGACGGCTGCGACGTCCGCCGGCCGCTTCCTTGGCAGCATGCGTGTGCAAAACACGATGGCATCTCTGGAGTTAGATCGGAGTGGATTTTCATAAATCGTATAGATTTAACAAAATACTGGAAACGTGCTGCATGCACTAAATCCAGGATCGTAACTTCCTTTGCCTCTTGGATTGCTTCCTCCAGCTAGCTAGCACCCGATCAATCCGTGCTGTGATCCAAGCCAAACAAGAGCAGCTGCCGCGGATGCGTAGTCGGTTCTTGGTTGTTGGAGTAGATGCCGAGGCGGGTGCTGAGTGCGCATGATCTGATCGGATCTTGCCGGTGCGAGCCAACAACGTTGGACAAGGCGCTCGCTGCCGTACGACGAAGGCGACCTCGGCGCGTTGCGATTACGACAGCCTGAACAATCCCAGCAAGATTCAGTTTCGATCGGAATACCGCCGATAAACTCGATCTTGTAGATCCGATCGACTGCGCGTGCGGGCGGTGGTGATGTAGAGCCGTATGCTAGTGCCTCCAGCGTGGCTCGTCGGGTCGGCCGGATGATGATTTTGAATCGCCGATCTTGCACCAGCGTGGCTTGTAAACGAGTAGACGGTTTGCAGATTGCTAGGTTCCGATCTTGATCAGCAGCGCGAGCAAAGGCTGGGTTGACGTTGATCCCGGGCGCTGCGCTGTATGGCGTCGGCCGGAGCTAAGAACACGACGAGTAGCTGGTAGGCTGGATCGTGCAAGCATCTGCGCAGAACGCCACCGCCAGATTGGATCTTGCCGATCCGATCAGTTGCACGCAGAGGGATTGTTGATGACGAGCCTCCGAGCGGTGATCCGTGACGGCGAGTCGCTGTTGTCGATGGAGATTCGATGACGGAGGCGGCACACGATACGCCGCCGCAGTTGTCGATGATGTCGTACATATCGAAGTAGATCTGGCCAGATGCGATCTGGCCGCTGTTGTCGGTGAAGATTGGAGCCGCCGAAACGTTGAATCCAGCGCGCGTTCTTTCCCACAGACGGCGCCAATTGTCGAGGGATCACCTCGGCAAGTCCCAGGGTTGAGTACCCCGGGTTGATTGAGAGGGAGAGAGAGTGCGCGCTGGTAGTTCCGTCGGCTGACAAGCAAGGATTTACCCAGGTTCGGCCCCTCATGGTGAGGTAAAGACCTACATCCTGCTCGTCTGATCTGTATAGATGTATGATGATGTTACATGGTGGCCGCGAGGGCGAGGTGAGACGTGGTCTCGTATGGCCCTTTTTTCCTATGGGGTACCCCTGCCTGGCTTTATAAAGGGAGCCAGTAGGGTTTACATGAGTTTTTGTCTTGTAATACAAGTTGTAGCTTGTTGGGCTTCATGGGCCTCCAGGTGCTGGGCCGCATCGGGTACGCCAACGGTCGGGTGCCCGGAGGGTACGCCCACATCAAGGCGGATGAGCGCCGGGAGTGGAGGCAGACGAGCGCCGGGAGAAGCCTGTGCCAGCCGGCCAGTGTCGGGGATGGAGGAGGAGAGGAGTGGAGGAGGCCTGGGAGAATAGTCTCGAGCCGAGAGGATGCGGACGGGACGGTTGTGTCGAGCAGAAAGGAGCGAGCAGCAGCAGCCACACGGGGCGCGGTATCTCGCGCGAGGGCGCACGAGCGAGTCCAGCTACAGCCGGCTGGAGAATAGAGTTTCCAAAAAAAAAATACGTTGTCTTTCGCCTAGGGCCAGTTTGGACCGAAAAAAATTCACACCATTTTTCGTCTAGAAATCCAAACAATTTTTTTCTCCACAAACCAAACTCTGTATGATTTGGCCCTGTAGGTAGTTTTCCTAACCGTCCCAAAAGCTTGTTAACCTTTTTACTTCAACATCCACTTCAACTTCATCCTTGTACTCATTCGTGTAGGATGTATATTTAAATTATCTCTTTTACTAAATAAAACTATAACTGTAATTTGAGTGTTTCGTGATAGAGTAATCACTAATAATCTTGTGTTATTTATGACCAAGGGGCTCCAGTAGCTATGCTAGCAAACAAAAGATGGAATTCGAGCTTTAAGAGATGGTTGAATGTGGACGTGCAGAACAAACCGAGAGAACTGCTGAACTTATCGGTGAGAGTGGCTCTTAAATGTGAATGGGATCAACCAATATGGAAATGGGCCAATTCTGAGAGTTGTACTGTCAAATCAATGTATGCTCATATTTCAAGCAATTGCATAGATAGATCCTTCAAACATTTGTGAAAGCTGGATTCCTCAAGTCCTCACAATACTGTCGTGGAGGACCTCACAAGTCCTAACTAGTAATATTCACTACTGACCACAAAAGTGTCACCATGGTGTCAGGTGGGATCCTACTTTTGTTCCACTTCTAAGTCATCTTCAAATCCACAAGTAATATTTTTAACCAAAAAATGAACTAAATGATTTAGAAGTGGGATACAAGATCCACTTGTATCCACTTGTATCCCTAACTCAGCAGCCGTAGGTAGCGACAGGAAGTTTATCTTCCACATAGCCTAATCTACTGGTGGGAACTCCACTACTGTTCTCTACTTGGGAGCTCAGCTATGTGCTGATGATGAGCATCGTTCAGCAGAAGACGGGATTCTCAATTACGAACCACGTGTTTCTGCTTTTGAAAAACCACTATTGCTCAGCTGATCAACAGGTCAGGATGGAATCCGAATCAGTTTGAATATAGGGGCACAACATCCTTGCAGATTCCGACGAGAAAAAACACATACATCCATGCATTCAGACTGCAAACCGTTGGAGAGCAAATAGGTAACGGAAGAGATACAACTTCCAATACATTCTTTGCTGAACTCCAAGGAAGCGTACTCACAGGTGAGCGGTGAGCCCCTCCAGCTATGGTGGGAAAGGATATCCGCCTCGCTGTTAACCAGGGCCGGCCCTGAAGGGGGGGGGGGGGGGGGGTGTGCTGGTGGGACGGCCGCCCCGGGCCCAGAAATTTTAGGGCCCCTCCCACGTATATGTATGTACAGTTTATCATGCAGAAAAAAAAACTCTGATGCTACCGATCGCCTGCCAGCAATAGTGTTAACGAAGGAGGGCCTGAGAGCATCTCCAACAATGGTTGGCAAACCCTCCCTAAACGTCCGGGCGGACAGCCCGGACACGGTTTGGACTGAAATCGTAGACCCAACCGCGGCCCCCAAACATTCCCCAAACGTCCGGGCGGTCCGGCAAATCCCAAACCCAGCCCATATGTGGGGCGAGTTTGGGGCGGCCCGGACGCGTCTGTCACGTCGGATCTGGCAACGCGGGTCCACGAAATTTGAACAAAAAAAAAAGGACGCCGGCCACTTTCATTTATCCCCTCCGCCCTCCACTCTCGCCCGCCAATTTCATTCCTCCCGCCGCGTCCACCCACAAATCCCCATCCGTAGCCGGCGCGGCCGTAAGAAGAGAGAATGGAGGTCCTCGATTCGACGGAGAAGGGCGCATCCTCCGAGTCCGTTGAGCAGAGGAACGGCGCGGACTCGGACCTGAAGCCGGAGACGGTCACGCGAAGGATGCGGTGCCGCAAGCAGCGGCAGCGCGAGCTCACGGACAAGGAGAAGAATATGAAGGTGGCGGAGGCTGAAAGGATTGCGAATGCGGAGACGCAGGAGGAGCCCGAGGGTATGAGCACGCCCGCACCCCAGGCCAGGCGCCCTACTCCGACGCCACCTCCGCCGGCCGCCGTTGCGGCAAGGAGGTCCACGTCTTCGACCACGAACTTGGAGGAACCGTACCACATCGAGGACGATTACCCATCGCAGGTCGGCCTGACGCAGGACAATGAGGTGGTGGTAGACTCTCCGCCGCTCCAGCGGACGCGGTCAAGTTCCGGCCTCACCGACAGCAACCACTTCCACAACCTGTTCGACGGAAGTCAAAGCGACCTTCGGGTACGGATTTCTATCTCAAATGCATAGTTTGTGGTCAATTTTAGGACGGTAGTTTAATTGTTAGCATTCTTAGGACGAGTTGATGATGGATTTTATCCGAAATGGGGGCAATCCATCAACACAGGATCCGCCGACATCCACACTTCCCCCTTTTTACAATGTGGGTGAGGAGGAGCCGTCCGACGCTCCGACGAAGAAGAAGGGGAAGGATAAGAGAGTGTACAAGCCTAGAGGCATTTCTTATTCAACTTTTGAAGATGTTCTACTTTGCCAGGCTTGGTTGGCCACAAGCATGGATGCTATATGTGGAACCGAGCAAAAGGGTTCAAAGTTGTGGGAGAAGATACATGCCCACTTTCATCATCAAAAACACTATGTCAAACCACATGGTATTGTGTCCGATCGCAACGCCGGCTCTCTCCAACATAGGTGGGCATCGATCCAAGAATGTGTGAACAAGTATTGTGGTTTCCATGCACAAGTGGTCAATAGGAATCAAAGTGGTGTCAACATTGATTCCCATGTAAGTAATTCCGGCAACTATTTATCACATGCCATTCTTCTCTCCAAACCATTTGTATAATTGCTTCTACTTGTTTACTTGCTAGAGTACTTTGGCCTCCACTTTGTACCATCAAACGGAGGGCAAACCCTTCACCATGGCACATTGTTGGCTTGAATTGACCGGGAAGCCAAAGTGGATCTCCCAATAAGATGATCACAAGAATCCGGCTAAGAAATTTAAAAACAATGATGGATCAAGCTCATCCATTCCAGTTGATAAAGAAGATGGGCCGTCCGAAGCTGGAAGCGGTCGGAAGAGGATGATGATGGAGAGGAGATGGGAGAAGGATAGGGTGGCTCGTTACGGCGCCGCAACGAAGATGTCCGCCACCTGGCCGGACATCTTCTCAAACAAAGATGCAACAATGAAGAAGTTGGAGAAACAAAGAGAGGAAAAGAAGGCCGAGAGGTACGAAGCCTTCTTGGCTTTGCAAAGGGAAAGAATGGACTTTGATCGCCTCCGGCTCAAGGAGAGGATGGACTTGGAGAGGGAGAGGTTGTATGTGGTCAAGGAGGAGGCTTGGATGAAGGTCCAATTGGAGCAAAAGAAGTTGGAAACCAGCCTTGCGGTGGAGCAAGAGAAAGTTCTTGTCGCAAGAATCACAGAAGAACAATCATGTTCCAAGATGCTAACATCTTGGATGAGCCAAGTGCAAAGTGGATCCTCATGATAAAGAAGAGGATCTCCGACCGTGACCTCGGCTTAGATGGATCAGGTGTAACCGTCCTTTGAATTCGGACCATTTTCTTTGTAATTTGGATCCGGTATGTATCGGACAACTAGTTAAAATTCTTTACTTTCGTGTTGAATTCGGACCATTTTGTTTTGTAATTTCGATCCGGTATGTATCGGATCGACGTTGCATGCCATTGCATGAGTTTGGGGAGAAAATTTGGAGGACATGGTTCTAGTAGCGGGTCCAGTCACTGCCCGCGGACACGTCCGGACGTGTCTGCGGACTGAGATAGGCGAACACGAGTGTGACTGTGAGAGCGGGTTGCCGTTCGCTCTGGTCAGCCGCCGACTGCATTGGTGCTACTCGAAATTCTGGGCTTTTTTATCAGAAAACTGGTGGGGTAGTTTACAACCTGGCCGGACCAAACTACTTAACCACGCTCCTGCTTGACACAAGCTGGGCTAACCCACTGAAATAACTGTCGCACGAGCTCTCTCACAGCCTAGACCGCCAAATCCTATATGCCGCTCAAAGCGGCACTACCGTCACTCGCGCCTGAAGCGATCAAGTAATGGGCTCGGGCCATCTTTTTTTCTGCTATTATTCTTTATTCTTTTTCTTTTCTGTTTGTTTTTCCTTTTTCATTTGTATTTTTTTCAAAATATTCACGGTCTATGGAAAGTTATACATGGTTCACGATGCCATTTGTATTTTTCATCAGGCTTGATAAATGTTCATGTGGTTAAAAAAAAATACTTCCACAAGATTCAAAAAAAAGTTCACTGATTCAAAAGAATGTTCATAAGGATTTTAAAAATTGTCCAGGGGTTCAATTTTTTAGCATCGTTTGCACTGGCTTTCATAAACAAATTTCATTAGGTTTGAAAAAAATGGTTACATGGTTCAGAAAATACGTTCACAAGATTCAAAAAAATGTTCACATGTTGTACTTTAGTAACACTGTTTGAACTGAATTATATAGATAAATACAAACTTGATAAAAGTAAGATTTAAAAAACTATATCTTTTTATTGGGCTGTTTTGGAGCACCCATCGTGATTAGACAGGGTGCTCCTATTTCCCGCCTCTAGCAGAAAAATAAGTAGTCTCCGCGTACCCACTGGTGATGGGCTTGGCCCATTTCACGACTAGGAAGTGTGCTTCTTCCCTTCGACCGTTTTTTTTTTTTTTTGGGAAAGCGAGATTTTCGCTTTCTTTGATTATGTCACTCAGATTTTTCCAAAGCCTCTTTATTTAACGTAGAAAAATGCCATAATTCATAAAGAATGAATGAAAAAGATAAGAAAATTCTACACTCAAACTAAGTCGAAGCTGGTTTGTAGATTTTCTAATAAATGGTAATTTGTATCAAGGTTCTTTTAATTGTATAAACTCAGTCTATTTAAGAAATATATTTTGAACTTCCGAACATTTAGAATCCCCTAAACATTGTTTTGACTCCAGTGAACTTTGTTTTGACACCAGTGAACTTTTGAATCTATCCATGTATTTTTATTGAACCTCATGAAAATTTGGCCGAACCAGCGTGAATAAAATTTCAAACAATTGAGACATAATTTTAAATCCCTTTAACTTTTTTTGAAATGTATACAAACGTTTGAACCACATGAATATTTTTTTGAAAACACATATATTTTTTAACCATCATGAACAATTTTTTGAATCATTGTGACGATTTTTGTGGAGTTTTGTTCGAATTTGTGAACACATTTTTGAACCCATACACATTTTTTGAGAACATTATGTCGAAGTGTTGTACACTTCTTCTTTTCAACCTCATGCACATTTTCCTGAACCACCATGAAATGTTTTTCGAACCACATGGCCCTTTTTTATACCCTTTAACATTTTCAAAACCCTGCGAACATTTTTTTTGAATCCGTGAACATATATCTTTTACACATATTAACAAGTGGGAGGGTGGGGGGATAGAAAAAAGAAACCCGGGCAGGATGAGCTTGGCCTAGCAGCTATTTACTCCAGGCGGCACCCGTGATGCAGATTTTTCGTCTAAACCGTGGTTGGTTCACTATTTTTTGGTTTGTTCGTTGCATTTTGGTTTAGTAGTTTTTTTTGTTGCTTAGCATGATTTATGTCCTTAAATATCTGTAATTGAGACGCAGATGCAAAAGCTTTCTCGAAATGTGGTCACCTAAATGAAATAAAATAAACTATAGTGCAACCTAAATTAATAAAATCGATATGTCTATCTGGGAGTTACTTCAGCGAGGTAAGGATGCTCATAACAAAAAGGTACCACCCATGTGTCGTACGTCAATAACATAACTAGATGAAAATGGTTGTTGGGCCACATGTGATCCTATTTAAGCTCGAGGAGTGAGATAGAGTGAGATCATAATTCACATAGAATCGATCATGCGTGCGTATGTGAGGTCAAGCAATGAGTAGAACTAGGTCATTGGTACATTCGCATCAAAATACATCACATGCATAATGTATACAAGTTTTCAACTTGGTTGAATGCCTTTTGTAGCGTTCTTCAAACCGAAATACATTCTAGGAATTGGAATCATTGGGATTTGTGACTATGTTGACCTAAATTGGTTATACACAAAGCAGTGTCGCCATGTAGATTGGATGGATATAAACTATTCTCCAAAGATACAGCTCAACACGCTGAGTTTCGATGCATCGAGTACAAATTGTTGTGCAGTTTATTTTGCTAAGATATGTTTGCAAGTTTCTCATGCTCACGTCAAAGATATATCTTGTCCATATCAGTATACGTGTCAGAAAATGCAAGAATATTGATGTGTGGGTTTTCATAGATGATCGAAGATAGAGCAATTTACCACAATTTTGCCACATTAACTCAGAAAGAAAGCTTTTACTTTGACAAGCTATATGATAAACGTGGACGATGCACGTGAACAAATAGAAGATCCAATCCATGTCACAAGTTACCCCAACATACAAATTAAGTTGCCAACCTTTAAGAGCCTAACTTGTCAAAATTTTGATATAAAACTCGGATTAAAGCGGACATAGTTCTCATGTGAAAAGTTCCAATTCAACCAAATGAGAGAACTTGCATGCTAAGGTAAAGACACTACAAAATTAAAAGACCACGGTAAATTTTAAGTTAAATCAGATTGTTGGTTCAAATAAAACAATAATCCGTAGGAAGTAAAATGGATTATCACTTTACGAAAACCAATAGTCCATTTAGGTTGAGGATATGTGCCAAAAAAGTGAGTTTTCCGGTGACCACATGGTTACTGATCAAGGTGAGTATATAGGGTTGTCGTGTTCGAACTAAGGGATTAAACTACAAGTTTTCACGTTTGCTTACAGCTAGATCTATGAAAAAGGGTTGATATCTTTAAGGAAAAACTAAACCAAAATTTAAAGCAATGTTTTTGTTCTTTTATATAAGTGTACCTGACGGAAACTTGACAAAACAAACAACTCAAACAACCAGCAAAGAAAGGTTCAGAAAGGAGATAAACAAGCACATATGGATGATTCGAGTAACAAACATCACGATACACCTTAACGTACATAGATCAACAAGAGTACTTGGTAAATAACGGGAAACACATGAACTACTCGACTGAACAATTCCACAAACAGTTGGCGAGCAACACTGAACTTCTGACGGATTCACAAATTACAGAATTAACTGAGCAGATTGAGCAGCAACAAGTGAAAGGATTAGATGATCTTCCTGGTTACTTGATGATGATCTTGTTCTTGGTCGAAGCTCTGTTGAAACGAAGCAAAGAAGCAGAGGTTGGTGTCGGCGAAGTAGAAGCAGAGAGGGGGAGGGAGAGTGGATCTTATTCTTGTCGACGTTCGTTCAAGCGCTGGGTAACCGTTCTTCAAGGCAAGGAGATCTCGATCCATTCCTGTGTCCATCTCTCTGGTGGTGGTTGTGGTTGTTGCAGCGAGAAGCTTCTTGCTTTCCTACCTTTATCGCCGCGGAGCTCACCTGCTCCCAGTTGATAACCCACAAGTGTAGGGGATCGCAACAGTATCTTCGAGGGAAGTGAAACCCAAATTTATTGATTCGATACAAGGGGAGCCAAAGAATACT
This sequence comes from Poa pratensis, assembly GCA_947311845.1. NCBI lineage: Eukaryota > Viridiplantae > Streptophyta > Magnoliopsida > Poales > Poaceae > Poa > Poa pratensis. Next base: position 38,776,049 of record CAMZMU010000059.1, on the reverse strand, counting down.
TATAAGTCTTAGCAGCTGAGTTGTCAATTCAGCCACACCTGGAAAAGCACTAGTAACAAAAGTGTTGTGAAAGCAGCAGTAATATGAGAGCAATAGTAACTATAAAGTAGCAGCAGCAAAAGTAACACAGAAGCAATGGCGCCAGAAAATACTTGGTGGTGAAATATGGACCGGGGTTCCTAGCTGAGTTAACTCTCCAAACAAATAGGACAAGTGTTGGGTGAACAAATTACAGTCGGACAATTGACAAAAGTGCAACTAACTCATGATAGACATCTAATTTAGCATGTTTTCCATATATAGTCATACGTGCTTGAAACAAGAAACTTGCATGACATCTTTTGTCCAACCATCCCGTTTCAGCGGGGCCAATCAGGAACCTAAATGGTAATTAAGGTACTCCTTTTAATAGAGCACCGGAGCAAAGCATTAACACTTGGTGAAAACATGTGATCCTCAAGTCACAGCCATCCCCTCCGGTTGTCCCAATTGTTGTCACTTTGAGGCCTCGGGTTCCGGACAGCAACAGGTGCAACAACTTGTAGATACAATCTAAAGCAACAATTATACTTTAAATCTAAGATCATGCCACTCGTGCACTAGTGACAAACAATGAACACAACAAGATTGCAGCAACAATAATTCACAAACATCATGGATAGACTGATCATAATGTAACAATTCATTGGATCCAACAAACACAACACCGATTACATCAGATGGATCTCAATCATGTAAGGCAGCTCATGAGATCATTGTATTGAAGAACATGGGAGAGAGGGTACCAACTAGCTACAGCTAGAACCCGTAGTCCATGGGGGAACTACTCACGGAGCATCATGGAGGCGATGGCGTCGATGGAGATGGCTCCGGGGGTCAATCCCCGTCCCGGCAGGGTGCCGGAACAGGAACTTTTGACCCCCGAATTAGGGTTTTTGGTGGCGGCGGAGCTCGTAATTTTCTGGAGAAATCTTCGGCGTGTGGAGTTTTTAGGTCAGGGAATACTCACGGAGCATCACGCGAGGCGGTGGACGAGGCGTCCAGGTGGGCCCCAGGCGGTCCAGCCTGGACCGCGCCCAGGGGTCGTCTGGGGGCTGTGGCTCTCCCCCAGACTTGTCCTTCTGACTCCCGGGGTCTTCCGGTGAAAAAGAATTTCTGTAATTTTTTTGGATTTTTCTGTGCACTTTGGATTTTGGACCTTTTCTGCAATGCACAGACATAATAAACAGAAACTGGCACTGGGTTAATAGGTTAATCCAATAAAATATGCCAAAATGATGTAAAAACATAATAAACACATGTGGCATTGTTATAAAACAAGCATGGAACATCAAAAATTATAGATACGTTTGAGACGTATCACCAGTGAGACAAAGCGCACGGCAAAGGCGTGACGCTGTCCTTTTTCCATTTAGTCCTTTTAACTTCTTTCTTCTATCGCACGTAGGTCCTTAGGTCATCTCTTCTTTTACATTTGTCTTCAGCACATTTGTCTTCAGCACGTCGTGATAGTGAAGGTTTAGAGTGCCTTTTCGCGCTTTTCTGCAAGAAGACAATGAACAGTTGATGTATTCCTTTTTGCTTAAATTAGTTAATTGTTATTGAAATTACTTTGAATTGAGGACAAAGTTGATAAAGGGATTTAAATATAGCCAAGAATGTATATAAATATTATGCATATCAATTACCAAAGCTAATTAGCACACATGAAAATTAGTATTCCCATACCTATTTTTATGTGAGTTTCTCCTATAGAGAGGGCGCATGAATGCACTCGCATCTCATGTTAACATTGCTAAATTTGAAACATTAAAATTATTTCTTTTCTAAACTATATATTTGACTAGTGTTATTCTTACACCGCTGAGTTTGTCTCCACGAGAGTTTAAAACTAGATCCGAATTGCCATGTTCGGATGAACTTTTTTAGCGCACTAGTTGCAAATTATAATACTATAGTTGGCAGATTAAGGTTGAACAGTTACCACAATTGTAATGTGTAGTTACTATATAATTTATTACATATTTTTGAAATTTAAATGTTATGCAAAATAGAGATATTTAAGTGTTTCCAACAAGTAACAGATGGTATCATGTCACAAAATACTACAATGCAGTCTTTATGTTGTGAAGAATGACGTTCATAAACCTGACAAGGAAGTTATTATTATCCAATAGGTAAGTACTATATAATCTGGAAAGTAAGTGTAAACAATACAGTTTGACCCTCACACGTAAAAAAGTAGTCAAAACATGTCAACGTGGAATCTAGTTTTGAAAAATTTCTAATCCAACAGCGAACTTGGATTAGCATTGGGTTAATAGTTTGAAAGAGAAAGATTTCAAATGTTAAGAATCGAGAGAATTAATCTTTTCCGTCATTATATACTAGAGAGAATGGAATGACATCACGGCTACGCGTTTAGCAACTTTGGGGAAACAACATATGAGTTTGGAGGAGAATTTATATGCGGGATGAGGCTTGTGAAGTTGATTATTTGTCTAATTCCTACATCTGGTATGTGGTGGAAAATTAGTAGGGGAAGTTTATAGGACGTTATTTTACGTGGGTTTAGACACCATGTTGTCGTAGGTGCGGGTCACCTTCACTAGAAGGATGAAACGGCAACCCTCGCCCACATAGAAGCTCGTCAACGTTCACCGCCGCTTCTCTTGCAGCATGTCGGACTTGACAATACGAACATGCGCGGGTAGTAGATGTACATCCTTATAAATTTTTAGACCCATGTCTTTGGAGACTTTTAAAAAAAGAGTGCATTCCACTTTTTACTCTCTAGTTATGCCTATGTGACACCAATTACCCCGTCTAGTAAAAAATCATCTATATTAAAGGTTCTAGAAACTTTCGATAATAGTTGTCTGCAGTGCAGCTCCACGTCATCTCCAGCTTGTCATCATGTCTTCAAACTTCGCCAAATACAAAGGTGCTAGTAGGATGAAGATGGGCTAGACAATCGCTGCATCTAAGAAGTTGCGCCAAATGACAATGGTCGTATAATTCAGTTGAACCGTGCACGTGATAGGCTGACAACCATCTAGATTTAGGAACAGCGACGCCGGCGGACGGGCGGACTCCTGAGACCTTACTGATCCAGGCAACATCGCACCACATCCTAACACCACTGCGGCGTCTGCCTCCCCCGCCACCTCCTTGATCTCCTCTGTTTCCACTCTTCGCCAGCTCTACCGGTACCGCGTTTCAACGCCTTGTCCGTAACTCGACGCCGGCCCCCCAACCTCCTGACGGCTCTACCACCAAGGTGCGGAGAAATTTGTAGATTGAACCACAGTATCATGGAAGGAAAAATATGTTTACAACGGAAGAAGGTTGTCGATAGTCGGCGATTTAAGGGACTGTCTGCAAATTTACGAACGATTGTTTCTCTCTCTTATTTAGTTATTTACAGCTGACCTCTACACGCCCTAATCTTAAATCCCTCTAACAAAACACTTCGTTTGTCGTTTTGCTCCTGTCCTAAAATGAAATGAAACAGAGGCTTTACCAGTTTATTTATTACCTCTAGTCCAAACAAAGCTAAATAACTGGAATACAAGTCGTGGAAGATAAGTTATCCCAACAAAAATCAAGAATCCTGTGATCTTTGATCACTCAGGGATAAAAAATCGTTATCGAGCCAACCGACTGCGTAAACACGTTGCTAGCTGATTCCACGAGACCCTCTGGACCAGAAACAACCCACCGCCTTTTCCACGTTCTCATCCACGAGCTCGCCGTTTGCTCACGGACACGGTCAGCAATCAACGGCAGCCGCACAGAGCCATTGCCGTCTCCCGAGCAACCCAGAAATTTCCAGGGACGCGCGTTGCCGACCTGCCAGCCGCCCACCGAACCAGTGCGGATCCGACCAGATCACCAATCCCGCTTCCTTTCGATTTCCGCCGCCCACCCGTGTTCCGTCCGCACCTCCACTTGCATCATCATCATCATGCCTTGCCTAATCCAGCGGCCACGCCAGCGCGACGATTTCAAGCCGTGTCCGGTAAGGAACCGGCTGGCGCCAGCGACTCCCCCCCCCCCCGCCCACCGCCTCTTCCCCCATCTATAAAAGGCGCCCAGGTGCGGCCCTCTCACCCCGCGCTCTCCGGTCATCGGTGCTCTCGGGTCTCGGTGCCCCTCGCTCTCGGCTCCTCGCGTCTGCGGAATTGTTTCCCCGTTTCTTCTCCTTACCTCGATTCGTTTCCGATCGAATCGTGTTCGTCGCGAATTTGACCTTCGCTTCTCGTCGGCTGTGCCGTTCCTGTTCTCCGCAGATTCCCGTCGACGGCGAGGGATCGGTGTCTCTGGATTGATCGAGTTGTCTGGTTAGCGATCTCTGTCTCCTGTAACGATTCCCTTTGTTCCGTCGTCGGTTGCAGGATTGGATGATATGGTTTCTGAGATCGAAGCTACAGGTCAGTTTCTCGTGCTCGGTCGGATCGGTTCATTGGTTCCGTCAACATCGGTGATTTCAGATTTCAGTGGATTACGGACGGATTATGGATTCATGTTTCTGAGCACTCCCCTTGGATTGAATTGCACCGTCCGTTGACCCGAGGTGGATTCGACGCCATTGGTCGATTCTTATTTTATCAGCTGATCTCGTTTGTGGGATGTGTTCCTCTGTTGCTTCTTTAGTGCTCTGTTATGTCCATGGTCATTTACTATTGGTTATTGTTCAGTTATTTTGGTATATGGTCTACTTTGGTACATGGTCAGATCTCTCGAGGTTTAGATTGAAGCTGGATTGGATTGCCATCGTAGGATCGGACAACGCCTGATTGTGATCTGTGTTTGGATATACTCTTCCCTCCTCAAAGTCCTTCCCTATTTTGCATTACTATATATCCGTCAATTCTGACTTGGGATTGTTGTGGTTCTTCAGATATTGGAATTTGTTTGGATTGGACGGGTGATCCTAGGACTGGGAAACATCCTTTCTGTTTTTCGATAACCAGCCCCTCTCAAACTCAACTTCTTTTCATGTAGTTTGAAATATCCATCAATTCTGACTTGGGACTCTTCTGGTTATCCAGAGATGAAATTATACGGATTGGACACAGTGATCATAAGATGGAGAAACCTGCGTTCTCCGATTGGATAATGAGCCCCTCTCAGACTATACTTTTATCTCCTGTAGTTCGACTCTGTTTCCCCCAAACTCTGATTTAAGTTGTTGCTGCTTCTCCAGAAAATTGAAATTATGCGGCTTAGAGCGACCCGGGAGGTCTATTGTGGGTTCAGCATGCTGCAGCGGTTTCTCTTTGTCATCTTCGATAATTATTGAACTTTCCAAACATTAGATTTCTCTGCCTTCGTCAGTAACTCTTAGCTCTTGCAGATATGCCACAGAAGATAAATTGCAATTCCGATCTGCCTGATCCCTGCCTATGCCTGATTCACTGATAACCCTCATTGTTTGATGCATAATTTTTAATTTACTTAAGCTCTAGCACCCTTAACGAAATATTCATAGGAAGGTCTCTTGCTAATTGCAGGTTCTTGTTGCCAAATTCAACTCCGACCTGATGCTGAGTGCAATTTGTTTGAAGATTTAAAATCCATTTTCCTTTCCTTTAAATTCATCATTATCTTACATACATATAAAATTACCTTGCGAAAACAATATTTGAACTTGTTATTGTTCAACTTTTTGGTATGGCCAGATCTTCGGAGGTGAAGCTTTGGTGTTGGATTGAAGCTGGTTTGGATTAATCATCGGAGATCCTGATTTGTGTTTGAAATACTCTTCACTCCTCGAATTGATATCTTCATTTGCATTAGTATCCATCAATTCTGACATAGGTACTGTTGGTGGTTCTCCAGAGATTGATATTGTATGGATTGGAGCAGTGATAGTAAGGATTGGGAGACCTCCGTTCTGCGTTTGGATAATCAGTCCCGTCTCAAACTCAACTTCTTCCCTCTAGTTTCAACTATCCGTCAATTGTGACTTGGCTCTCTTCTTGTTGTCCAGAGATTAAATTTTTGTGGACACGGATTGGACTGGTCATCTAGGACTGGAAAACTTCGTTCTGGATTAATCCCACTTAGACTCAACATCTTACCCTATAGTTAACTTTTGTTTACCGGAAATTTTGATTGGATTTTTGTTGGTTCTCCAGAAAATGGAATTCTACGTCTTAGGGAGAGCGAGAGGTGTATTTTGGTTCATCATGCTGCGGCGGTTCCCCTTTGTGACTTCACTATGCAACTTCAATAATACATCAGTTTTCTCCCTCGTCAGTGACTCTTAGCTCTTTGCAGATGTTGGCCGGAAGATAATTACCCAATTTTGAACCGCTGCTGATGTCTGTCTGATCCCCCTGCCTATGCCCTCGTAGTTTGATGCATACTTTTCTTTAAAAAAGTCTTATTTCTTATGCTCTAGCCCCGTTAACTAAACACACTAAACACTCATAGCTCATTGCAGGTCGTAGTTGCCGATTTCAAATCCGACCTGATGCTGAGTGCAATCTGTTTGAAGATATTTTTAAATCTACTTACCTTTCTAATTCATCATAACTTCCATAATCTATAGAAAATTCTCACGAAAAATTTATATTTGAACATTCAGATTGATCTACACCCTGAGGATGTTCTGGAGGTTCAAACTAAAGCCATCCCAAAGAACAAGAAAACATCGTGCTTTCTATATATTTCTTCCTCTCTTCTCGTCATTCTTGTCTTTCTATTTTGATTAGTTGCGTTGGTTCATATCTTTGATTAAGATTCTTATTTCTGCGCAGCCATTGTTGCAGATCCTTTTTACCACGGACATTCTGGTAGCCTGGTAGTCACTCGAAATCGGTTAAATCGTTTGGTTTGCTATCTATCTCTTTTGATCCTATGTTCTGTATTAGTCTAGATCTTGGCTGCAGGATATAAGGGGGTTGCCAACCTGGGTTTTGTAAGTGGAGTCAGGTTAGTTTTTCGTGGGCAGTCTGTTCAGTTCATTCGTGTTTGCCTCGACCATGCGTTGGTTGCAGGAGTGTGATCTTTTCTGGAACTAGAGATTAGTCATCATAAGTCGAAAGAGAACTTGAGGAGGTCAGTTTACCGTGCTCCGTCAGATCAGTTTTTTGTTGTGTTACCTGCTTTCGGTGGTTACAGATATCCTCTGGATCAATGTTCCTTGGCGTTCAATTCTGATGGCTGGGTAACTATTATCCCTTGATCTGAGGTGGATTAGAGGCCCTGCATTGATTATTATTGAAACAACTGATCTCGCTTCTGGTATTTTTTTTGTGCTCAACGAGATGCAGGAGAGGCAACGGTTTTTGATGGATGAATCTGGAGGATGGAGGTTTGCTTACCCTTAATGGTTATATTAGTTTGTTATGGTTCAATGTTTATATTGGTATGGTCAGATAGTCTGAGCTGAAGTCCTGTTGTTGAAGCTGGATTGGATCTGTGATATCAGGAAACTTCTGATTTGTCTTTGGATAATCAACCGTCTGTTTGATTTGTTTGTCAGCACAGTTTTAATTTAGTGTACAATAAGTCTGATTTGGATCCATTGGTTGTTCTCCAGAATTGTCAGAAGCTGGCTTTTGCAACTTCAACCTTCTTTTCAAACTCAACAATTGATCTTTCTTTAAAAAAATCTCTGCCTACGTTGGTAATTCTGTGTTTTTGCAGATATCCATTTGGACGAACTATAAGTTGCAATTTGAAACCGGTTGGTGTGCCTGATTTCTTCAGTCTAAGATGAGCCAGGCTTACCCCTACCCCTCAGGCGTTTGGATAATCAACCCCACTCCGTTAACTTCTACTTAGTACAATAGTGTCCGTTAAGTCTGATCTCGTTTTGTTGGGTTCCCAGAATTTGGAACTATGCCGCTTAGCGGGACTGCGGGACTCCACTTTGCGGACTTACCTTCTTGCTGATCTGTGTTTGAATAATCAACCTCCCTACATTAATTTTCCCATCTCAGTTCAAATTTAGTCTCTCACAGCCCACAGTTCTGATTTGGAGTAATTGGTGATTTTCCAGAATTTGATATTGGCGATTGGTCCTATCTTCCCTGCCATGACGGTTCCTTGTTATTACTAAACTTAACTGGTTTCTTTTACAATAAAACTTTCCAGACACTAGTTTTCTCTGCCTAACTCGATAAATCATCAGCTCTTGCAGATGACAAGGGATAAAATTGCAGTTTGGAGCTGGTGTTGTTGTCTAGCTGAACCTTACCATCGGACAGGCTTATCCTTTACCCACTCATCATCATCATTTTAGACATGCTTTAGCGGTTTCTTAGTGAAAAATTAATGGGAAAGCCTCTTGTTTGATGCAGGTTCTAGGTTCCACTTCCTAGTTGACGAGTTCAAATCAACCTGTTACTGAGTTTTAATCTGTTTGCAAAAAAGCTTCTTAATATACTATCTCTTCAATTCATCATAAATATCTTACACGAGCTACTATTCTAAATTCAGATTGATCTGGAAAGGTGCACGAATCTAACGATATCTGGAGCTTAAAATCAATGGCGCATCCTACAACGATTAAGACTATTACACTCATTTCGAGTCTAACTAAAGCTGCTTGTCCATCCATATAATTAATTCCTCGACATGGTTTCAGTAATTATGTGCTCTCGCAGATATTGAAATAGAGGATTTCAATGTGGAATCAAGGCCTGTTGTCTACCTATCTCCTAGCGGAGCAAGCTTATATCTGTTTGGATATCTTTTGAACCGTCCTTTTCAACTCCAACATTGCTAATCCTATAAAATTTCCAAATATCTTACGGGAGGCAATATTTTGGACATTCAGATTGATTTACTACAATGAGTTTAAGGACGCTTGGAGCTTCAATCTAGACGGCGCATCCCACAACAGAAAACTCAGTGCTCTTATTTACACATTTTGAGATCTTATTTTCAGTATTTGAACTTATGTGTTTTCTCAGTTGCTTCTTGCTTTGATTGGGGGTTCCGCTTCCTCCTTCCTGTGGTTGCAGATTGTCTAGCCTAGGCCCTGCTGGCAGTTGCTCGGAATCTGTTGTATTGTTTGGTTTGCAATCCATCTCACTGTGGTTGAATTTGTTCTTCATCTGTTGTCTGCTGAGAGTGTGCAGTATGTTTTGGATTAGTGGACCTGCTATGGCTAAAACCCGTGCCCTGTATGTGGAGTCAGGTCAGTGTACTAGACGGTCTGCTTGATTTATTGGTTTGTTCACCCCCTCAGCTTCAGTGATTTCCAGATTTGAATTTCTCTCTGCCAAAAATTGCTCTGTTCCATTCTCCGATGGCAACTTATTATAATTAAAGGTGCGTCTGGAACCCTGGGTTGGTTTGCGCTGTGACAAAGTTGATCTTGTTTGTGGTATGTGCATATTATTTTCTAGCTACAAGACAGTGGCTGTGGAGATTGGATCGAAGGGTAGAGGTTTGGTTATAATTCATGCTTGTTCTTGATCATGTCATAATTTTGTGATGTTAATTTATTGGTCTGTGGTGGCAAACGTGATTGGAATTTTGTTGGTCAGACCTGCATAGTTGAGGATTTGAAGGTGTCATGAAGCTTGGCTGACTGTAGATTATAGAACTGGAAGAAGTCTGCAGTGCTCTGTTTGGATATATTCTTCCTTTGAAGTTCCTTTCTTGACTACGGATTGTTCAGTTTGAATTCAGCCCATTGATTGGTTCATTTGTACGATAAATGATTGCAGGGTACTTGCGGATGTCAATATGATATGCATTGTGGATGGAACGGTAGGCCCGATAGTTGTTCTACACTTCATGGCATTTATTCTAGTTGACATTTAATATATCTCACTCAAAGTATAGGGATTTGGGCTGCTCATCGATTTGCGTGTTGGAGATTCGTAGTGCAAGGCCTGTAGAGTTGGCAAACCGGTGGCCGATGTGGGGTCTTTTTGTGAAGCTTGGAGCCATCAACTGTGTCTGCTTTCCCGACTGTTCCGACTTCTAATAAAAAAAATCCTGAAGCATATTATTACTTGATTTGATCTTTTGCGGCAACCAGTTTCAACTTGCATTCAGTGGCCTCATCTCTTCGGTACAGCTTGGAGTCTTTAGCTGCGTGCACATCTGGATCTTCTGATTAGTAATCCTGAAGCTTATTAATTGGTCTATGTTGGTGTTCTGAGTTTTGGATGGTATCTGTTCTTATCTGTTTTTTGTCCGACTCAACATAGGAGATGCGAGAAGTCACTTAGAATTACTTTGTTACCATGTTTGTTTCTGGAAGTTGTGTTTAATGCCAATAGTTGACTGCTTGTATCAGTTTTATCAGCGCACCCTGCTGTGTTTTGTTTCTCTAGCAGTAAGTCGGAAGATTTATCACCTGATAGGTAGTGAAGATTGCAATGTACATGAACTCTGAAAGCAGTAAAAGATCCCTACAGTTATATGCTTGAATTATTTGAGATCATGTCTGGATTTGCTCGTTATATTGTTGTTTATGATAACAATTTGTTTGTCCACTTATCTGTTTCCTGGTCATCTTGTCAATTTGGGGGTATGCACGGACATTGAACTTCAACAACCAAAGATTCACCTAATTTGCCCCCTTTTCACTTGTATATTAAAAATATATATCTTAATTAATTCGAAGATCCCTCCTCACTCTAGTTGGGTTATGTTGCAGAGAGGTTAGGAATTGCTGCTATATACTGTATTGGTTCTGAATGGGATACTTGAACTGTTTCTGATTAGGGTCATATTTTCTGAAAATGTCGGTTTGTTGGTTATTGAATTGATTTTTCAGAAGTTCTTCTTGATAGTGCTTCTTCACTGGGATCTGGGTCTGCATCTCTCAGTTTGCTGGGGAATTTCCTACTTCCAGTTTGTGATTGATGAATGATTAATTCGCAATACAACCTGGCATATCTAATGATTCTGGCAGATTGCAAATTTCGTCTCAACAGTTATCTTCTAACAGAATTCAGAAATCGCTCTTTATGCCATTCTGCTTCGCTACACCTTGGTTTTAGAGGGTAAAACTGGTCAATTAACTGCAGTTTCTCTATGCCAAAATATAACCCACGTAAAACGCTCTATGGAAATAGCACATCATCTTAACTGTAGGTACATTCTTATTTTTGAAACCAAAATATAACCCATGTAATTAATTGTGCATGTAATCTAGCTATTCAGTTTCTGAAATTTATAGCTTGATTTCTTTACTTAACCTAACTCTTGCATGTATTAACAATTTTTGTGTGCCCCATTTCTATTTTGTGTTACGATCTTGTGTGCGAATGTTGCCTTTTGCTCGATTGTGTGGCTTGTATGCTTTGCTGAATGTTTGGTTGTAGTGTTTGCTAATTTGTTTTTGGTTGTTGCAGTTTAACACTGCCTTTGCCGGTCCCAAGCCCGGATGAGAAAATGTGGAGGGAACTGCACTTAGCTGGTTTGTATGGTCTGTCATTGGGTCTCCAGATATTTTGAATTGAATAGCAGTGGATGAAGTGAATAGAAGTTACATATTCTGAAGTTGAGAGTCCAACTGTGTTTATTACTGTTTTGGTCACAAAGTGAAACGTCAAATAGTGTTGTAGTATATGGTTCAAACTTTGAAATGCATCCTTGCTGCAATGGGGTCCAACTGTTAATATCTAGGCAAGTGAGCAATAGAACCAGTGCAAGACCTAAGATATATCAAGAAAAGCATATTCTGGGGTAGTACTAAGGATAAAGAACTAGTCCTAATATTCTCAAGAAATATGTGGTTCAAATGCTCCTGCTTCCTAGAAGCAGTTTTGTCCGTATAGCTTATGTTTTAGATCTCAAACATGCAACGGTAGTCTGGTAGTAGAATGGTTTGTGGAGACAAAGTACAGTTCAGTGAAAAGTTCTTCTGTCTATGAATTCCTTTGTTTTTATATCTGATCCTGATACTGCACTTGAAACTAAATTTTGGTAGTCAGTCTATAATAGTGATATATGTGAACTTCAATAAAAGCTGAAATCAATGCACGCCTTGTTGTACTATCTACCCTTGTGATTGATGAGGTCATTGTATCTTCCATTGTGCTAAAGCATAAAAGGGGTGTCCAGGTGAGGTTTGCATGGTTTACTGGAAGAGAGTTTTCTTTATTTTGGTTGTTGCACCACCCCCCCCCCCCCCCCCCCCCCCCCCCCCAACCTGCATGTAATGACTTTTCTTCTTTTTCATCTCTTTCATCACACATGCACTCTCTTAGCTAATCAAGGCAATGTGGCAGGAAACTCCGGGAGAAAGCCTAATACATCCCCTTGATGCCCACCTGGGCCAAACCGGAAAACAGCCCATATTTAAGTAATAAGTGCAATGCCATAGAGACTACTCTTATAGTGTTATCAACAGATTCATGGTTCCAGGATGCATTGAAGAAATTTTTCGGTGAGTGAACCGCCTCCTCTCCAACTACTATGGCAACAACGATAACAGATATTTGCCTCGGAACTTGAAGAAGACAGGTTATCTGCCTAAAACAATTGGTCACACTTGGGAAGCTTATGTGCAGCAAAACTCAACAATGTGTGCTTTGTGTGTGTGAGGCAACAAAGCAAGCTCCTTTCTCAATAACAACAAAATAGTTTCTAGCACAACACACTTCTCAACAAATTGCCCAAAAAGAAAGACTGAATGAGTTATAATTAATGTGTACTTGTGTGAAAACTTGTTCAAAGGCACAGATTACAGATTGAAGAAATTTACTCAAATTATTGCAGTTACAAACTTTCTAGGATTAGTGTTAGGATTGTGAAGCTCAAACGTCGCATTCATCTGGTGTACAAATCCACAGTAGTCTGAGTTGAACAGAGTCACTTAACCGTTTTACTCAACCAAATCTGTAACTAAAAGTGGAAGAAGAAAAAAGAAGGCTGGTTTAACTGACAAGGTTTCGTTTATTCATGTGTCTATATCCAGGACGTTATACCACAGTAGGCTAAACCTGATACTCAAAACTATGAAACAGCTTGCAAAACATTACTCGCTGAAGACAATGGTGATTGCGAAAGCTATATCTTGGACAAGAGATTACACCGAGTTCGACAGTTCTACAAGGGTTATTTCCGCACAAAAAACTGATATATATAGCAGTCAACAAAAGAAAACAAAAGGCACTACCCTGCAAGTCTAAGTTCCCATTTTTCTCAACTTTCAATAGTCCATCTGCATCCCAGTATTGCATTTGTTTCGACGCATCATTCACAATAGGTATTCCAAGAAGTTTCTTGCAAAACAATTCTGACGAGAGCACCTCTGGTCGTTTCAGGCTTGCTTTTGTATCTGCGCCAGAAAAATAGCACCATGTTTCAGAACTAAGGATGCATGATTTGTTCCTCTGTACCCAGGCTCTATCTGTAAGTATACTATGTTTATTAGCTTTATATATATAAAGACGTCTTCCCAAAGCAGCTGTTCATCTTTTCTATAAAGGTGATGAGTCCATTTTTACCTTTTAACTTGAACAGAGTTTCATTTGCTTAAAATAGTGGATCATATAAGGACATGGCGACATTTTATATATACGAACATGGAAAATAACCTGAGTTGCAGACAATGTAGGAATAATTTACTTGATACATTCATGGGTAAAAGTTGGGGAAGAGGAATTATTTTGACTGGGAGTGAAGAATTGGAAGGTCATACTGTGGCACCGGAGGCGGAGGAGGCAGTGGTTGGGCTGACAGAACATGAGGACCGGAATGCATCGATGTGGGCCTGGCACTTGATGCGATCGCCCTTGTTCTCCTCTAGGCATTTGCGCAGCGCCTCCACATCACACGCTGCAGCAACCTTCTTCTCATCTCTCCCTCTGCCGATGCCGCTTCCTGTTCCATCCATCGCTGCCACAACCGCCACTTTCCAACGTCGGATCTACCAGTCTGTACCAATCCTGTGATAATCAAAAGGTAAACACAACTATGTAAATGCTGAATGCACTTTTGGCATATTTAAGATTCAGAAGTTGCTCTAGTGTAGAAACAAAAGAAGCTGTCTGATAGAGATTGCTGACTAATGAACACACAAAATAGACGATCGAGACACCTTATGCCATTTTACCTGCTAGCCCCACCAGTTTGCACTTCTTATGTTGAAATCTAATTTACTCAAACTTCTAAAACTCCAGTGTGTTTTAACAGCATTGAGGAAGACAATTCCAAATTGATTTCAACATATACACACGGAGTGGGCAGAAAGTGTTATGTAAGGCTTTCTAGAAAGTACAACTTTAATCTGTATTGTTACGATGTATAATGATGTTAACAATTTTTTGAATAGTACATTGTATCCAATTGAAATCATTATCTGGAAGAAATTTTTGCTAACGTTCTTGAGATTTGAGAAGCATCTTAGGAAAAAAAATACCATCAATCATAAATGTTGAAGTAATTTGTTCTGGATAATCGCCGGCTACAAATTCGAAGAAAATACTTCCTCAGCATTTAGTTTGCCAAACAGACACGAGCCTCCGAAAATATAGCTAATTCACAATTACGTAACTTTGTCATGGTGGGCATAGCCGGTCCCCTAGGCCGTTCAGCGGCGGATACCTCCCACGCGCTGCTAACCCTAGGCCCTCTACCGTATCCTATACAGACCTATCATGTTACTAGTACGCCTTGTATTTTACTCTACTTGGTGACGAACCTGCAGAGGCGGAAGTCTATAAACTGTTGGCGTTCCTACTAGCCAAGCAATATCGGACTAAACAGATCCCACCGTAGTACAGTTGCCGTACTTACCACAGTGGCGCCGGGAAGGACGGCGACACCCCCGTCCACGCGCGCGACGCACACGTTCTCTTCCTCCTCCTGGTCGCCGGTCGCCCGGATGCTCAAGCTCCGCGCACTCACCCGCGTCCGCCCACGCCGACCTCGAACGACCCTTTTCGGTGGCGCGACGGCGATAGAGACCAAAGAAGAAACTCGATTGAGTAGCCCGAAGCAAGATGTAGCAGCGGCGGCGGAGGATTCCGGCCGGCGTGGGACGATGCGATTCGGGGATTCTCTTTCTCGGTGCGGTGCTTGACGAGGACAAGGAGATGCGCTTTGTTACGCTCTCTGGGCTGGGCTGGGCTGGGCTAGATTTTGTTGTTTCGGCTCCGACGAGTGCTGAGGGCCCAGGCCCATTACTTGTGCCGAATGTGTGCAATGTGAAATTAGGTATAGCCTATATCCTGGCAGGCAGTCAGTGCATCATCCCAGACCGGACACGAAAAGTATCCGTTTTGATCCATTTGAGATGCTCCGGGCTCATCTCTGGTGTCCCAGCGCGGGTCGGCACGTCGACAAGCTCGGACCAGTAGTAATTCCGGCTCGTTGGGATAGATGTCGATGGGATGGGAATCCCGCCGACGCGGAGCGACCAGCCCCCGGACACTGCATGCCAGGGTCACGCTGAGAATGGGGCGAAGCCCACCCCAACTCCAACCCGCACCGCATATAGCTAACGTGATTAGCCAACCCAGTCCAAACCAATAATTTCCTCCGTTAATCCGCACCATCCCGCACCGCACGATTTTTCCACCTGCACCCGCACCGCTCCATCTCGAGAATGCGGTCTGAACCCACGGGTTCAACCCGTGGATTCCTGGGAAAGCTGAGCGGTGCTGTTCGTAGGCGACTCGCTGAACCGGGAGCAGTATGTGTTCTTGCTCTGCCTCCTCCACCGCGCCGTCCCGGAGGCCGGAGGCCGCCCGCTCCTTTGAGACCGTCGACGCGCTCAACATCCTCACGGCCAAGGACTACGACGCCACCATCGAGTTCTACTGGGCGAGGAGATGGAGGGCAGCAACTGCTACGGCCAGAAGACGCCCATCAACGACGACGCGTCCTACCGCGGGAGCACCAGCAAGGTGATGATGCGGGTGACCGCCAAGGTTCTGGGCGCCGCGGCGTCTGCGAGGGTGCCGGTGGGCGTGGTGAACGTCACGCTGATTTCCGAGTACGGCCAGGACGCGCACACGCAGGTGTACAGGAAGCGCACACGCGCACACGCAGGCGCACAGGCCTTGAACTCCTGCTCCACCATGAATCCAGAGAAGGCCCTGAACGATAGCTCCAACGGCGACGTCGGCGAGGCGTTCCACGCTGCTCTCGGAGGCCAAGCACTCGTACGAGTTGGCCTAGTTCTTGGCGCGGAGGAGGTCGTCCTCCCCGTCGTCCTCGCCATCGTCAAGGCGCATGGAGAAGGCGAGCGCGAGGGCAGCCCACTCGAGGATGAAGATGGCGGTGCCGAGGCCCCCGACCAGTGGCGGAGCTTGGGCTGAAGTAGTGGGGGGCAAATGGGCTTTAGAGCTATACTGGGTCAGAATTGGGGGGGCAAATGTATCAAATATCACTGTTTTTTTACGAAAATGGGCCAAAATGCACAGAATTTTTCTAAACTTTTCATGGGCTGGGGGGCGGCAGCCCCCCCTGACCTGGTCGTAGCTCCGCCCCTGCCCCCGACCATCTTGAGGATGACGACGCCGTCCTCGTCGCGGACGTAGGACTAGAGCTCGGCGAGGAAGTCGGCGGTGCGGGTGAAGGCGAGCAGGGCCATGGCGCCCTGGAAGATGGCCGTGAGCGCCGCCCCCGCGGTGAAGGAGCCGGAGCATCCGGCGGCGGAGAATACGGCGGTGAGGGCGTGGAGAAAGATGAGGAGGAGGCCGCACGGGATGGGCAGGAGGCGCAGCGAGAGAGCATGGGGAAGATGCAGCTGGAGGCAGAGCAGGTGCGTGTGCGGGGGGATTTGGGGCGGTTGCTGCGGGTTGAACCCGTGGGTTTGACCAGCCACACCGCCCCGCTCCAGACCACACTTTTGCTCGACCCGCACCGCCCCGATCCATTTTTATTTCTGTCCGTTTCAGCCCAACCAAAAGGACACCAAAAAATCCAAACGAACGCGCACCATTCTCAGGCTGATGCCAGGGGCGGAGGCAAGAAATGAGTTTAAGGGGGGCGAAACATGGTTATCAGCCATTAGGGGGGCCAAATCTGGTGGTTTTCACTAAAACTCATTTCTTAACCAAGCTTATACATAGAAAATATGTTGGCTTATCATGGCATAGGGGGGGGGGGGGCAGGGCCCCTGCTGGTCCCCCTAGCTCCGCCACTGCTGCATGCGCTGGGTACCCGTTGGTATGCAAGGTTGTCGCTTGGTCGATGGTGAGGCTCCGTAGCCCAAATCAGTTGGTCGTGGCTCCACCAATGCGTTGGTTGCTCCCTAGTGTATGACATGGCCTCACTAGGCTAGGGTTTTCGTGTCAATGGTGAAGAATGTGAGAGAAGAGGAGGCGATGAGAATGTGGAGAGGAGGTGATGAGAATGTGCAGAAAATGCCAAACATAAAGTTACTACGAAAATTTCAGGAAAATTCTAACTTATTGATATGGACGCGGAGCAACAAAACCTGCAAGCAGGGGTGTCGAGGTATTGGTAACGCAGGCCTATAGTAGAGTGCCATACGCCACAGGTAGAAGGTGAGGAAGAACGTGGAGGGCTCCGGTGACGGGATTGCACACAAGGATTTGACCAGCTCAGATCTCGCAACGGCGGCGAGATCCTACGTGCTGCTATAATTCACTAGATGTGAATATGTATACAGGTTATAATGAGGGTTGTAAAGTGTAGCCATAAGGCTCCCATGAGGTCGGCTTATATAGGCACCATGCCTCCGGATTATAAGGAATCTAACCGATCTAGATGTGGAGTCCTAATCCCTTTAGACAGAGATTTTTTTTTTAAATTGCCCTAATCGTCGGCTGGGAGCGAATTGACACCGAAACTGACAGCGGCCCCGTTTGTCGGTCCAATCAAAAAAAATTGTAAAAAAATAAATTTTTGGGTGAGGTGGACGTGGGTCCCACCTGTCAGTCTCACATCTCCTTTTCTCCACTTCTGTTGACCATGTCCAACAAGAACTGCATCGACTGCCTAGCCTTGTTTGACCTTCACCTCCGGCAGCCCCGCTGGACCTCCGTCGGCGAGCTCCCTATTTCCTCCGTCATCAGAGCACGTGGAGCAGCATAAAGAGCGCCCACCAGAGCCGAACTCATCAGAGCCTGAACGGCGCTGGGAAACCCTCCTCCTTGATACGTCAGTACTCGATCTGCGGGTACATGCACCACCCACTAGTAGGGAATAGCTAATTGGCAACATGCCACATTTGCCCATTGGCAACGTGTGGTGGCGCGCTGCCAATGCTGCGCTGCTGCTATTTCTTATTGGCAACGTGTGCATCGACGTGTTGCCAGTACTAAGTTTTAGTAGCAACGTGTATGATGGCCCGCACGTCGCAAACAGTGTTGCCAATAGGCTATTCCCTACTAGTGACCACGTCAGGCGCACCCCACTGTCCAGGCACGACCTCTCCCTGACGCGGCTGACGCCGATCCTTCCCGCGGAGGCCGGAGCCAAAGAGGAGTTGGCCCACGATGGCGAGCGCAAGCAGGAGGTGGGCCCGGTGCCGATTACGTGGTGGAGGACCGACGGCCGTAGGAACAAGGGCAGGGGCTGTTGCTGGTCTATGCCCGCCGCCATCGCTGCCGCGACTAGGAAAGACACAGCAGTCAACGGGTGAGGAGTAGGGAAAAGGATGATGTGACACTGACAGGTGGGATTCATGTCCACCTCACCAACAATTTTTTTCTTAGATTTTCTATTTTTAATTTGGTCTGACGAATGGGGCCTAATGTCAAAATCGCTGTCAATTGGCTCTAAGCAGACGATTTGGGCGATTTGAGGAAACTTAAGCCTGAAGCCTGAAGTGGTGTATTTTTGTCACTGAAACAAAAAAAAGGTGTTATGATTTGGTTCTATGCTATTCACTGTCTTTTGCCAAGTGTGACGAGAAACACTCCCCATATGCATGTTTGCCGAGTACTCGGGCAAACCATACGCCACATGTTCTTTACCTTCGCGGACTAGTCCCTGCTCACTAGGCAACCCGTGCGAGGCAGTGGTTTGAAAAAAAATAAACAATAGTGTACAGAGAGTCCAACTGAAAAAAGACACGACACGATTCGACCAAGTGGCGGCAGGTTGAAACAGCATGCGGAAAAAATCAACACAAAATCATGGTAAGCAGACAAAACCTCCCAACACGGCAAGAACTAGGGATCCTCTCCTCTCCACCCCTCTTTTCCCACTCCAATCCAATCACGACACTCTCCATCTCCTCCGCCCCTCTTTCCCAGATTCTGCCCACCATCCCATCGCCAAGAAAAAGCAAGGGAGAGACGTCGCCAAAAAGGATCGGCGGCGAGAGGAGAGAAAGAGATTGAAAAGAAGGCGGCGAAAAAGGGAGACGAAAGTTTCTCCATGCAAGGGGCAGCTCGGTGCCGTGAGCGGAGAGGCCTATCAATCGATTTCGTATCGCTCCTCGTGTCCCAAGATGGGATTCTGATGCTTGATTCCTCCAGCTTTTACCTCCCGGCCATCTCGTCAGTTTGGTTCTCGTTATTATATCCCTCGTGGGTTTCCATTTCCACTTGAATACCGACACATAGAGAGGCTTCACTTCTGCTGTCTTCAATCTTGCAGCCCAATCTCAAGTGGTTAGCTTTTAGCTGTGTTCGTCCAGTTTCTTGGTGGCTCGCCGTTTCTGCCGGAGAATTGATGTCCTCTGACACAATACCCTGTTCTTGATTCCATCACTTTTTCTCTGGTTGTGCAACTTGTTCCCATTGACTACGCACAGAGAGGTTGTTCTTGGCACAAATGGACGATGGAGAAGACCTCCCGAGCCAATTTCTCTTCTCCCACCAAGAGATGCCCGGCACCTTCGACGACCTCCTGAGCAGCAGCAGTAGCGGCGCGGCGACCTGCAGCCACACGCACACCTGCAACCTTCCCGGCCCGTCGGCCTCCATGCACACGCACACCTGCCAGCACACGCACACCCAGGTCTTCGCCGCCGGCAGCGACGACGACGACGCCGCCGCCGCCAGGCCCCGGCGGCCGCTGGGCAACAGGGAGGCCGTGCGCAAGTACCGGGAGAAGAAGAAGGCGCACGCCGCGTTCCTGGTGGAGGAGGTCAAGAAGCTCCGCGCCGTCAACCAGCAGCTGCTGAGGAGGCTGCAGGGCCACGCCACGCTCCAGGCCGAGGTGGTCCGGCTGAGGAGCCTCCTCTTCGACGTCCGGGAGAAGATCGACGCCGAGGTCGGTGCGTTCCCGTTCCAGAAGCAGTGCTGTGTTGGCTCCATGGTCTGCGCTGATCCGACCCTCTGCTTCAACGACAACTCTGAGGTTGGGCCATGGGAGGAGTGCTCTGGGCCAGCTGGTGCGGACTGCAGGTTCGACGACAATGACAATGGCGGCGCGGCGCGAGAGATCGATGTCTCGGGCTCCATGGATGTCGTTGAGCTCTGCTTCCCTGGATGAATGAATGAATGTGCTAATATTAAGGGCTTGTCTTGCATTCTGTTTCAGTAGTTTTTACTCCATGAGAGTTATTTTTCTTTTTGGTGGAAATACACTCTCGTAGAAAGTGGAACGAAAGGGCGATCAGGGCGTGCAACTGATCTGATGTTCTTATGTTCTGATACATACTTATATAATAGCAACAGAAGAAGCTAATATACTCCGGTGTGTTTTTTAGTACAAAATTGCATTGTCAATATGTGTTTGTTCAGAATATCTATTTTGGATTTGTTTACTGTTCAATACATGTGCTTGTTCTGAATACATCCAGTTTAAAAATGTTAGAATTCAGATAAACAGACGGGACCATGGTTCGTTTTGGATCATTTTTTCTGTAAACATTTTAGATAACGGAGGAGCCCTTTTGCTGAAAACATTTTAGATAACCCGCAATTTACTGTGAAAGAATGCTGCTACATGTTTGTGATATGTGCATCGGTACAATGTGTTCACGGTTCAAAATTAAGTTTTGAGTTAACCTGAACTCTGCCCCTGACAGTCCCACAAAGTCTTTCAACTCTGGATTTAGAATGATCAATTGACGCATGTGATCTGGTTCAATTTGTCAAGAGGCAAACTTTTCAAGAAAGGAACTGATTAAACTTTACAGAACCCAGCTCTTTTTATTCCTTTTCTGAGAAATGCAAGAATGAGACAGGGAAGCTAAGCATCTGCAACCTTTCTAGCTTTACAACATGCTATTCCGACGGCGAAGTAATGGAACATCTCATCTGGGAGAGGCGCTACTCAGGTTTTACTCTGCCTGCACAAGTTGGCCATGGCAGATTCCTGATTCCACCTCTGCGCCAAGCATAGGGAATGGATTCTTATCCGACATTGCTCACTGTCACAAGTCCACGTCATTTTAAGGAGCAAGGAGAAGCCATGATTTGATTTGTCAGTTGACACTTGACACTGTTGTCAACTTGTCATGGTGGAAGGAGCTACATTAACATCATCATTTTTACAGATAGTACCATTATCTAAAATAGTTTTAGTGTCTTAGCACTGCTGTTTTTTTTTTATGTGGCATGCTTGCAAAGCTGTTGGTACTCACTGCGTCAGAAACATTCATCAGTATTCAGTAGTACTCCCTCCGTTCCTAAATATAAGATGTTTTAGCATTTGTCCACATTCACATATATGTAGATGTATGTAGACATATTTTTAGTGTGTATGCACACTCATTTTAGTATGCACCTAGACAACATGTTGAAGAGGTAAAACGTCTTATATATTGGAACGGAGAGAGTAGTAGACTAGTAGCACTGAATGTGCCAAAAAAAAGGAGGACAACTGAGCACTAATATACTTAGGCATCGTTATTTTCCTCGAAAGCAAAGTCAGAATAGAACACATCTTTTGGTATCGTCCATCGTGATTGCCGTGAAACATTAGGTTAACATAGTCATCTTCATCATTGACAGCGCCATAAGCTGTAGGTTGGTTATTGGCTAACCAGTCTCTTTCGCTCCAGAACCACCTTATTGTAAACTTAGCTTATTCGCGTCCTCCCATTTCCAATTGCAACTTAGATTGATTAAAAATAAAAGATGCTCATGCCGTGTTTAGCTCCATCCCTGACCGCGAGTTCTTTATTTTTAGTTCATAGAAATATATGGTCAACTGTTCACTAAAAAACTGAAGATCTATGGACTATCTATGCAGTTGGCAATCCTGACGTAATTTTGCACGAGTGCACGTCTCCGCTGATAGGGAATGTATGTATTGGATAATAGATAAAATATACTGCAGCAATCGTATGATGAACACAAACCATTTCAACCAGTTTACCTACGGCAATGAGTTGGAATTCATTGGCCACCTTTTCAGTTGCCTGAAAGGTGCTGGGACTAACATTAGGCGTCAAAGAGAAAGAGGGTCAAGTGTGTAAGACTGACATTTGTGTCCAGGTGACAGACGCGTGTAAATGAGACATCTACTGTAGGTCTTTAATGGTGCAAAGTTTTTTGAATATTCTAAGAATACTGTGGTTTCTGAAAGTACCATAGTTATCTATATTTTGAGGTGTTTGGTTTTACCTAAAACTGCAGTTTTTATATACCATATTATCTGCAATACTGCAGTTTTCTATTACAGTATATAAGAAAGAGGTCTAGGCCTCCTTGTTTGTTTGTTTTTTTTTTTTTTTTGCAATTTACAAAACAGAGAAACACAAACTATGGTTTATTGAACATGTAGTATTTGTTGCCCAGAGATGTAAATACTGTGGTTTTAGTATACTCCTACTTCGGTTTTAGAAAAACTTTGCTGCCAAACTAAGCCTAAAGTTTGCCCATGAACAAGGTCTCCACGGCAAGTGAGCAGTAAAATGTCACCTTGAAAACTAAAGCCTGCCTAAAAAATATGTGAAATGGATCATGAGCTTTGGCTGAATGAGCTCAAGCAACACTCCCCCGCAGGCATCAACATCACACAAGCACAAACATGGATCGATCCCTGGTTCCCTATCGAACGGGTTGAAGCTTGCACAAGGAAGTAATTCTGCACAGGTGGAACTATCCCTTCCGGTTTCCAGGAGTCCATCCAACATGTATCACAATTTCTAAGGGAAGGACACAAAACTGCGAGAAACTTACAGCATCCATGGTCGTTTCACTCATTCCCCCAAATTTGCTACAGCCGAAGTACAAACAGTCGGAGGCAATTGTCAGTAGTTAAGACTCGTGACTATTCACATTCGCAAGAAGTAACTAGCTTCGCTGTGTTAATTCATAAGTAGAAACGAATAACAGAAAAAAAAAAACACCTCTATGCAAAATCCTGAGGAAATGAGTTCTCATTCACGGTTGGATGCGCAATGGTGGAGGCGGCTACTTCTGTGTTGGCACGGCAAGAAGAAATCACAGAAACCTCTGCCTTCATTTCATATGCTGCGCTCTCCAGTCAACAGCGAAATCTGTGCCGCCGTCTTCCTCGTCACTTGATGAGTCGCTGGTGCTGGCCTCCATGTCCATACCAGCGGGTTTGCTATTTGCTTTAGCATTCCGTGTGGCTTTCGACTCAGTGAGCTGTTTCTTCAGCATATCTACTCGCTGCCTGTATTCCCTGCACACAAATAAATGGATGATGAGCTGATGACAAATAAAACAAAAAAATCACTTTGCTAAGCATGGGTATGTGGACAGAACAAGACATGGAAAGGGTCATACTCTTGCTCTAAAGTCAAGTACTCTTCCCTCTCAGCAGCAGCATCAATCTACAAGGCACACACAAAGTTCGCTAATATCAGCTGTGCAGAACAAATACGTGCAAGGCATAGAGGTCAAATAATGTAGAAAGGCTAGCCTAACCTCCTCTTCTTCAAGACGATCATCAACTTCCTGGAGATCCTCCTGAATTTCCTTTTCAAATTCTTTGTATGCGTCACTGCACGATGTTTTAACGTATATCATATGAGAATAATCCCACTTGCAGAAAAAAACTTGTATTGAACTGAATACAGTACAATCTCACGTAAAATCCAGTGCTCGTAGATACATGTCAAAATAAAAAATGCATAAACGCAATGATTCTTGACTCTTCCAGACTCTGCAGTTTTTGAACTTGATAGTAATCATTCAAAATTTCAAGATGGTTGCAGAGCTAACATAACTTATTTAGCAAATAATCCTCATTAGTCAATACTCCGTACTAGTAGAAAGAAGCTAGCTAAGGTCATAAAAGAGCTCTTTACATATGCAAACAAAAGCCTATAGTCCTAACAAAACTTCGTTAAGTTAGATTAATTATTGTTGACATAACACGGCTGCAAGAATAACAATTATTTATGGAGGCAATACACTTGCAAGATTTAGTGGAAAAACCTTACTTGATGTCAACTTTTGGTGGTTCAATACCACGTGCAGAGATCTGCATCTTTGTTATCAAAGAAACCTTCTGGCAGGGCTCCTTTACTTTAGCACTTTCCACATTATTCCCTGCTTCAGACGATGCACTGGCTTCAGTGGGATGTGTGTTACTGCATCGAAGAAGCCATCAGGGACACCTTTCACCTGCACTTGATTTGGATTGGGAATGTTTCCCGGGGTCCTACTGGGCTCCTTTGGAGCTGGGGCTGGAGCTTCATCCTCGTCTTCTTCTGTATAATCAAAAAAATTCCCTGGAAGAATTCCTTTTACATTGGATTTGCCTTGACTCCCTTTATTTGGCACTTGGTCCGGCCTCACAGATGGTTTATTATTTACACCTGCTTCTTTGGTCGGCGGTTGAACACCAGCCACTTGGTGACGTACAGACCTTCCTTCAGAACCAGTACCTGCTCATCAAAGTTGTCTTAAGTGCGCAAGACTGCTAAGTGTACAATTTCAGCTGTTACTAAAGCATACTACTGCTAGCAAGAATCTTCACAGAAAACAGACATTCATAAAATATTCACTACATACGGAAGCTCTACTGCTCTACAGAAAATACAATAATATTGGTGTTTCTGTCCAGAAATTCAAATGTGTTCAACAATAATTTCCTGTATACTAAATTCTAACACAGTTCTCACTTAAATGATACAAATTTTGTAGTATAACTGGTTATCAGGTGTAGCCAGGAGGGATGTGATTTCTGTCCATCTCATGTATGAAGGCTGTGACTGGAATTTAATTAGTTATCACGCTTTCTAATTAAAGGTAAATCACATGGCAAATAGCATATACGGTACAACGCAGCATATGACAAATGTTATCCCAGTTGTTTAAAGAGAAAAAAATATCCAATAGATCATGGGCAGGTTTACATATAAGAAAAAAACCTAACACATACAAGAAATAACTCGAGAGCGGTTCTTCAGAATGTACGTATTTTTTGGAATATATTATAAGTGGCCTAAATATAATAAAATTAATAATATGTAGTTATGTACAACTTTCAATGAACCACAGCACGACTAATGTCAGCAATCCAACCTTCCCCAGATGGGAGAGTGAGCTTGACTCTCCTCCATAGGCAACCTTTTCCTAGCTCGTGTCACGAAGTCTGCGGTCTTTTAGCGCACAAATCTTGCTAAGCAAGGTTAGGTGAGTAATTGCTATGTCTAGCAAGGAGCCAAATGTGCTCTACATAAAACTCTGTGCAACGTGCTATCTACTATCTTGGTGAAAATAGATAGGTCTATTACAACAAATGTCAACCATAGCAGATAGCATCATAGCAATTGGCATCGAGGATGTGAACAATTCCTTAGCCATGAGCCCATGACACAGACTGACAGACAATTTACCTACACTTACCAAACAGTGGGAAGATGATACGCAGCATACAATCAAACGAATGAAGTAATAGTATAGACAAGGACGACCAAGTATACAATCCAACAAATGAAGTACAGAAAATTTGATGTGAACAATTTACACTATGAATCTTTAAATTGGGGGAGGGAGGGAGCAATTTAGTATTCTTACCATCATTTTGCCTTTTCACTCCCTGACTGTCAAAAAAATTGGCAGGCAACGAGGAGGTTTTTGCTTTCTCAGGCTCTGCTGGGCTTTTATGATTGACATCTTTGCCACGAGGAGCTGCAACTTTAGTGGCTGCAGCGGCTTTTGCCTGTACCATAAATTGGCAAAATATTAACACATTTGCAAAGAGCGCACACAGACACCTTGGAAGCAATTATGCTTCAATCAGATGATGACTACAGTACTGAATATACAAGAGTCTTCAATTTTAATACAGAAATTAGATGAATCTTTCATGAGAAAAAAACACATGCTGCTTAACAGTGAGCAACTAAACTTAAAATGAAAAGAAAAAACTGGAAAATCATGGTTACATCAAAACCCACGGAAAATGTGTTATTATTGAACTATCAACATGTTTCTTAACCAAATAATTCTCTATCGGAAATTTTCATCAACCTTAGTGGTTGTTCAATCCATTAACGGGTCATATACTCATATCTAGAACTACCTAGACAGCATGACAGCATAAGTAAGTGGTAACACTTTTGAATTTCAATACGGAAAATGGGCGACATTGGAGTAGGAATCATTCGTTCACGTTTCTGTCAAACATACTATTGTCCCTATTATTCTTCTAAACGGAACAAACTTTAACATATTGTATGTGTAAACTGCCATCAAACATCCATGAAATTTATCCTTAAAATACGAACATCCAACTACACCCACATACAAGTGTAAACCATTGATTTTCCCCCTCCGTTGTACCTCATGATGTTTCCGTGAAACTTGGTGCGCAGGCCAAAGTGCTTCAGATTTGAGAGTAACGTTGCAGACTCTACAGATGGGCTGATCGTATTCATTATACCTGCAGAAGACAATGTGCTGGCTATTAGATACTCTTACTGCTTGATTGATATACTCAAGAACATTTTTTTTAGGCTTAAGGCAGGCGGTCTGCCATTGATTAGAAGGGAAGCAATGTCTTACAAGGTATCCTCCAGATAGGGAGGCCTAGGAAGGCCACAAAAGGAAAAAAACCTAGGTACTCTAGTTGGCTAGTTGCCGCGGTCTCCTGGGTCATCCGTGAAGGCGTAAGCCCTCAACTCTATCTCGTCTTTCACAAGACGCACCACATCCGCCACATTCAAGGCCGTGTTAGAGAAAACTCTTATGTTGCGCTCCTTCCAAATGGAGATGCATTTGAAGGCTGAATCCACATCATCGGCATTCAGCTAAGCAACGCATAAGGGGGTAACACCAAGGGGCTAAAGTAACACATGACTATACGAGGTTCAAGAAATTTGGTAACCGGTTACTCTGGAAATTTCGGTAGTCAGAATTCCATCCCTGCAACGCTACTCGAGAACAAAGCTAACGGGTTCAATAGTGTGCACAGCAGTATCAAAGCACCAGGTGAATTTCGGCATACGTACCAAACCCCAACCACCCCCCGCGTCTGCTGCCCGTCCCCACTCCCCTAGGGTTTACATCAAGCGAACGCGCGACGACCCCAACCCGAATCATCAGCCATGGAACTAAGTAGGACGGGAAGGATCCAGGTTCCAGAGGCTGTGTGCTAGCGGATAGCGGCAGACGGGGAGAGGAGAGGGGGCGGAGCGGAGCGGAGGAGAGCTGACCTGACGAGGGAGGGGTCGATGCGCTTCTCCTGCTTCTCCTTGGCCTCGCGCTCCCGGAGCTTCGCGCGGAAGAGGGCCTTCCTCTGATCCATGCGCGGGGCCGGCGAGACCAGGCGCCGGGGCTGCGGCTTCCGCTCGCCTCTAGAACTCTCGCGGCGACAGGCGGACTCGAGCTCCCGAGGCTTGCAGCTTGGCTGGAGGGCGAGCGACAGACACGACGAGACGGCGAGGCTGGCTAATGGGCCCGAAGGCTGAACTCGTGGGCCTACTTTAAGAGGAGATTGTAAAGAAAGCA
This sequence comes from Poa pratensis, assembly GCA_947311845.1. Lineage (NCBI taxonomy): Eukaryota > Viridiplantae > Streptophyta > Magnoliopsida > Poales > Poaceae > Poa > Poa pratensis. The sequence goes on along the minus strand of CAMZMU010000059.1, from coordinate 38,748,315 downwards.
TTACAAGGCCGCATCTAATTGAGCCCAAGCAGCTGTCGCGCGCACACGAGGAATTTATTGTAATTATCAAAAAAAACATTAGGAATTTACTCCCTCCGTATCAAAATATAAGTCGCACTAGTCACTTACCACACATATGTATGTAGACATATTTTAGTGCAAGATTCATGCAAGTGACTAGTGAATCTTACACTAAAACATGTCTACATACATATGTGTGGTAAGTGACTAGTGCGACTTATATTTTGACACGGAGGGAGTATTTATTTATTATACTCTTATAAGCACCTCCGAAATACTGAGTAGACACAGCTTGAGTTTGATGAAGTCATCACAAGCGTCCCCTTCATATGGTTTGGCTTTTTTTTTTACAACTTTCAGATGGTTTGGCTTGTGTGGGTTGTATCCGTGAAAGAGGTCTTATCATGTCCAACACGTGCTCCCTCCCCACGCATCTCTCTCCTTTGTCTCTTTCACCCCCGTGAGCTTGTCTTCCCCTATGCCCTTCGTCGTTGCCAAGGCTCCAACGAGTTGTGCGTGAGCAGGACACTGGCTCCACGTTTAGACCTTGTTTACTTCCAGGGTATTGTAAGTGTATTTTAGGTGAATGTAGGAGATTATCACGGATTCTAGGAAATCCCGTCTCGTTTTAGTGTAAATTAAAACTCTAGCTCATACTCGTGTATTTGAGTGTAAGAGTATTTGTGGGTATTCGAAGGGACTGGGTGAAATGAAAGATTTCACCAAATCTCCGCTCATCCCCAATCCCCTTGGTGATGAAAATACAATACTAGTAAATAAGGCCTTAGGGGCGTGCAGCTAGCAGCACCAGAGAAGAACAAGCCGGTGGGTGGGCTTAGAGACTAGAGAGAGGGCTGGGGTGGTGGTCCGGCGGAGGTAGAAATTTGGGCAAGGCATTGTGGCAAGGCGAAACCTGCCATGGTCAATGGTGACGGGAGGGGGAAAATCGATCTGGTGGTGGCACGCAGTGCGGCGATGTCGGGATCTGATGGCGGTGGACGATGGTGCTCCTTTTCCTCCTCTTCGACCGAGTTTGGGGGTCAACAGCACCCCTATCGAAATCGAGGGGACAATGTTCGCGTTGGGTCTCACCGCCGTCAGTTTGGCCCGACATCGCGTACATTGTCGCCAACAGTTTCATCATGTAGACGTTCATTCAAAACGCTTCTACATCAGCGCCACGGAACGATGCAGCCGGTGTGGTAGCGTATGGCATCTCTGGCTCCTCGGACCCGGCCTCAAACCTATCCCGTAAGACAGGGCAAGGCTAGTCAGATGGGGAATTACAGCTAGCAGCTACACAGACGGAGCGTATCGAGGCTGGCACCGACGACTGTAGCAGCAATCGGAGTTTCCACACCCTGAAGAGGACGCCGAGTCATGTGCGTCACTTCACTTCCGAGTACCTGCACATGGTCGGAAGTCGGAACCTGAAGTAGTGCCTTGCGTGACTTGACGTGGTGCTCGTGCTCCACAAGGGCGTCGTTCCAGATCAGCGGTCTCTTGGGATAGCTGGGAGCTATGAACATTTTCCAGCAGTCGTGTGCGAGATGGACCGAAATGGGATCGTTTGTGGACTTCAACTCCTAATGCCAAATGCTTCAGCAGCTCTAACGCTATGTAGACATACTACATCGGCGCCCACATAAGCTCAATCTTCTGATACAAGCTCTTCTATCTATTGCAGTTCGAGCTACAACTTCATATATATAGGCGGTGTTGCGCATTGTGTGGAGCCGGCAGTTTGAGTACAGCATAAAGTAATCCAAAAGTCATGGCAATCTGACCTTAAATACACCGACCCATTTATCATAACTCAGAGAAAAATTAACTGAAATGGAATATAAGGCATCGAGATCATAAGAATACCGAGGGCTAGCGAGAACCAAGACAAACGCCGAACCTGTACATGCGTTCAGATATAATAAGGCCGCCCAGAATGTCACAAGACCGGCAGCAACTACTAGTAGATTAGCAAGTCCCAAAATACTGGCAGTTTTCTCCCGTCCATAGCAGTAAGCAGAAGCTTAACAGGATTCAAGCACAAACTAAGTTTCCATCTGATAGTTCTACAGCGGTTTATGCAGCAGCACACGGCACACAGCCTTCACCAGCCCCCACCGCCAGAGCCCCATCCACTTCCGCCATCCTGTGCTGGAACCGCCTTTTTGGCGCTGCCCCATCCTGAGTCGTCGCCAGCACCGGAGCCACCAGGAGCTGCTGCTCCCCAGTCTCCACCACCAGCATCAGAGGCAGCAGCAGCAGCAGCAGCAGGTGCACCCCAGCCTCCATCCCCGCCGCCGCCGCCACGGTTACTGGCACCACCGCCACCACCCCATCCGGCATCTCCGCCTCCAGATCCTCCGCCAGTGCCCCATCCACCTCGACCATCCCCGCCTCCAGATCCTCCGCCGGTTCCCCATCCACCTCCACCACCTCCAATGTTATCAGTCCATCCCCCACTGTTGCCACCGCCACCACCACCATCATCACTGCTAAAATTACCTCGGCCACGCCCACGTCCCGGCCACCAGAGCTGTTCCTTGAATCAAACCGACCTCCTGCTTTCGAAGGAAAAATGATACATTAAGAGTGCTAGTGTTCTGAGGATCTTAAAACGTTATTGGCAAGATTTTAGTGACAACTCTATGATGCCGTAATGTTTTAGAAAAATAACAAATTTGTCAGTAGACAGACAGAAAGAGGCAAAGTCTAAAACATAGTTTGTTTGAAATACTTGCTTCTTGTGAATCCATAAAGATATTCTGAAGACCGACCATGTTAGCATCAGGTCATTAACAAAAATAACATTCTAAGCAAAGCATATGGTAGTGGTAAAGATGGCTAAACAATCCAATGTGGATAAAGCTTGACGGCAAAATAATGCAGATACTTTAAGCACTGACCTGATCTTCCAGAGAAAGGTCTCTCCCTGCCGTTGTCACCATCTCCCCTGTACCCGTCATTAGCGCCACCAGAACCCCAAGCTGAATTCTTCATAGGTACCATTGCAGCCACATTTCGTGCTGGAGGTCCAGATTCCGGTGGTGGTTTGTCAATGTTTTTCTGGAAATATGACACGAGGCGATCAATGCTGTCAAAATCTCTCTTCCGGAATCTGAAGCCCTTTGGGTTTAACCCGACATACTCGTGATGAGGGTTTGTACTCCTAATGTAAGATAAGACAAAGGTGCCTGGATACTGATCGGATATGCCAAAACAATAGACTATTCTCATAGGATTCTCTCTCTTTTCTGCCTTTAACATATCATCAACCTCGCCTTTTGACCCTTTCCTGAATTTCCGATAGGAGAGCATGCTTTTCAGGTGGCCTACCAATGGATCCACGTATCTGTCTATTACCTGTGAATTTGTAGAAGGAAAGATTCACCAATTAGCTAGAAATAAAAGAACTGCAGCTAACTGATACAAGAGAAATAGAATTGCAGCTAATTGATATTGAACCAAAGCAAAATTTCTGCTCAAATTTATCTCATGCACCAACCTCGTCAAGATCTTCAAAAGTTTCATCACCGATGGTCAATGTCTTTCCAAGGCGAAGTAAACTTGTAATATCTTTATGATCCTTTCCACTTTCAGTTATCTCCTTGTGTGCAAAAACGTCATCAAATATCTTCAGGGTAAGTGTTAGATATGATGGCCCCCTATCACTAGGCCGAATGACCTTCTCGCCAGGCTCTTTGTCTCCCAAGAACTGTTTGAACAAACAAAATTATGACCAGGGGACAAAAGAGAGAGAGAGAAAGAAAAGAAGTCTGCGAAACAGAATCTATTTAATAGGTAGGATAGCAAACCTGCTTTGCTTCTTCTTCTGTGAAGTTCTGAAAGTGAGGATGAACAATCATTCGAGGCTTGTAACGTTTCTTTGCAAGTTCCTTCTGTTTCCGGATCTTGTCATTCTGGCTCGGGATGATTTGTTCTTCATGATAGTATGGATCACGATTATTCCTGGAGTAAGGCCTTCTCCTCATTTCAGATTCCTTGCATGTTAGGTAAACTATGAACCTGTTTTTGTTCACATTTTTAATTTTGCCAGTTAATACGTCACCTTCATGCAACTGCAGTGATTCTGGTTCGTAGCCAGCATCAGAATAATTGTCTCCCATAACTATGGCTTTCAAACCAGAATCAAAGGTGCACATTATTCGGTTCTCTTGTATGTTACGGATAGTTACTTGAACAATCCTTCCATCTGTTATGTTATCCTCAGTTTCACCAGAAAGCAACCAGAATTCCTCGTCTGGGCTTGGCTCAGCATAGGGGGTCCTCCAGTCAGAGAAGCCATACAGTATCCCCTCCCTTATGTCATGCAATGTTTCCCTTTTACGGAACTCCTCTGGAATACTCTTAATGTATTCATCCATAATAAGGCTCTCAAGCTTTCTTGGATTTTCTCTTACGTGCTCAATTGCCATCTCTTGCTCATCATCGTCCATCTCATTTGCTTCATTTGCTTCCTCTAACCGGACATCTTTGGCCAAATTCTTTGCCAACGCGTATGATTCAGGATGGATCCTTGTATCCTCAAGCAGATCAATGATATGAGCACTACCTGCAGCTGCACCACTTCGTCGGACACGTAAAAACCCGACGCGTTCATGAATACTTTCCTTCCTAGAGGTTTTACCAGCTCCTTGCGACTAAAGATGGATCCCTCTCTTACCAATTCTTTCTGCAACGCTGAAGCTTTGCGCGGCCCCAGACCAGCAACAAATTGTAAAGTGGAAAAATGCCACTCATGGCTAGCAGCAAGATTAACATCAAAACCAATCTGATTTGTTGCGTCGACCATTACTTGCTCAACAATTTCATACTTCTCATCAGGAGTAAGGAACTGATCAAGGGAGTGTAATTTCCATGACAGTATCTCTTTCCCAGGTCCACAGAGTGTTGCAACCATCGCCAATGGATTCTGCAAGTACCGACCAAGTGCCACAGCACGCTTCACGATGGCTACAAAGGAATTAAGATATGAAAAGAGAGAGTTACTATTTAGAAGGTTCACGGACGAAAGAGCAAACAGTAAATCAACACATTGTACGATACCTGACTGGCCAGGCAGCTGATCTGAAGATATGCGAGAGTTCTCGTACAAGCGAGGCACGGATTCATCACCATAGACGATGCTAAAATTTTCCATTTGCGGGTTCACATCTCTTGGATGATCTTCAACGATTTTAAAAATAACCTATGCAAGGATGGAAGTAAAATGAAGCAGATATATTATCAGCTATGTAGGCACGTATATGAAAAAACTGATAAAAACCAACTAAAGCACCCATGACAGTCATGCCTAATAACAAAAGTTGAACAGAAGGATGGAGGAAATATAAATATGAATAGAAATAATGGAGCAACTGCATTTTTCATTGCAAAGGAGCAGCCAAAACAAATGTTCAAGGAACAGACTTTTTAGTGGTGGAACAGCAACAATAGGCATTAAAAAACTATTGCAACCCTAAGAAGCCAGCTATGGGATATCATCTTGTGTCTCCCTGTCACAACAGGAGAACGAGAGCAGTAATGCTAATGTATACAGCAACAACAATAGCCGATCAGATGTGATGTTCTACAAGGTGATAGATGATGCCGCGGTTGATAGCAAACTGTCATATATAAAACGAGAGGACAAGATATCAAGGCATCAAGCTTAAGTAGCCGGGGCCCTGTCCAAACATACCACGTAGAGGAACTAGTGTATACACGTATACTTATGAAATGAAACAGTAGACATGGTTTACTTACGGATAAATATATTAACATATTACCTCATAAATATCATCCTTGAGTTGTCTGCAATTCAAATTTGATGCTCCTACACATACAACCTGTGGTGAATGGTCAGTCATGAACTTCAAAACCCTCTGCTGGTCGTTCTTCTTCCGCTGTTGCTCAGCAACGCCTTGAGATCTAATACTGAGAGAACCAGCATACAAAACATCCACCAATTCTCCTGATGAGTCTAACATTACAAACGTGGTTGCTGGCTTCCCAGGACCCCAGCAGCAAGCCATAACTCTCAGCTCTGATTCATCATCCAGATCAAGGTCAGCATCCTTCTTGTCTGAATCCTTCCTCTTCCATGGAGCTACAGAAACCTTGTTCCAGAAGTGTTGTCCATATTCCATATGGAGACAACTTTTGGCTTTTGCTGTCAACAGCGATCGAGCTTCCTTTTCCATGGATGGAAGAAGAAAATTGAGGAAGGCATCATCCAGTATCATCTTCCGTTGCTCATCCCACAATTGTGCAGACTTGCTGACACAGTCACTTAGATAATTCTCACGAGCGTCGGACATAAGCTCTTTCTTTGCATCTTCTGGTAATGATATGGTAACCTTGAGGAGCTTCTCTTCCTCTGCTTTCTGAATAAGAAGCCACTGTGCATCGAGAAACTTATTTAGTGGTTTCTCTCGCAGCCATTGAAGACCTGATAGTTGGTGGTAGGGATCTATGATCAAATTGCCCTCAGGTGTGGGCTTTGTTGAGACAACAGCTTTATTCATGAAGATACTCCTGATATGTTTTCTTACAATAGGCTCACAACCGATCTCAACAGCTGCCTGATAACATAAAAACAAACAAAATTTGATCATTTTGGACAGATGAAACGAACAGGCCATCCAAAGACTGGTTAAATTTGTGAGATGCTGGTTACCATGTGTCTGGCGCCCCGAAGAACATCTTGTGATGTTTCAAACATCGCACATGTGAAATTTGCAGCAACATCTTCAGGAGAATCTTTCCCACTGTCGAGCTCACCCGCTTCCTGAAAGAAGCAAATGCAGATAAGGTGTCACAACGGATTCAGCCAAGGTGGCAAGAATATATGCGGACAAATGATAAGTTGCGCATGCAGTTTGTTCTGAAGAAGAGTAATGTGAAGTGTGAGCTTAGAGGACGTACAGGTATCCTCGTTAAAGTCAGATGGTGACCTAATTGCTCAGCACTCCGGCCAAATTGGTTAGCAACCTCCCACAACCCTGCCTTGTGACAAATACTGTACAAGGATTTCCTTTTTGGTCGCTTAAATTGACCTAATTCTTCAACTTCGCCAGGAGGGAAATGTAAGTTGAATTTCGCATCAACATCTTCCACCTCTTTCTCTGTTTTTGCATCCTTTAGTGCTTCAATAATGGAGTAATAAAGTTGCCGATTGAGTGCCTGCCTTGTAACATCATCTATTCTTCGTTTCTCTTCCTCAAATCGCTTTTCATAATAAATCTGCAAAGCAAGCTTGCGCTTCTGAAGAAGTAGCCATTTCCTGTCTAAGGTGTGAACAGCCCAAAGCAGCTACGAACACATGAATTATGTCAGCAATTGTAAAATCTTAATAAACAAGGAAAAGCAACACCTGCCTAGCAGTGAACAATTACCTTATGCCACCTCATTGTACGTTTGCGTTCTTCATTCTCTTGTTTGTGGGCATCATGGTCCAACAGACTCGGGCAAAGTTCCTTCCTATACATTGCGATGAATGGGATCTGACGGGCATCGGAAATTACACAAAGAGATAGAATCAGACTGGTAACAGTATCTAGATCAGCAAATCGAACATTAACAAATGCAAAAGAAATAACCCTACTTCGAATTTGTTGACATGCAGCATAGTCAAGACATTCACAATGTCCGCCTGTTCAATCTCCTTGTTCACACGCTCATTGCCAAAAAAGGAGAGGAAACCATCGCCAGTGAGTTGGTTGTGTATCCATGCACTTTCTTCCTCTCTCCTTGTGATATCGTCTGGAGGATAGCCAGTTAATTCTTCAGAGAGCTGCCGAAGGAGCAACAAATTAGAAATACATTATCAACCAAAATCAAGACTGTCTTCTGGTGTCTAACTGGTATTTACCTGGATCCTCTCAGGTACATCATTTTCTTTGATTTGCTCGTCCTTCGGTGTCATATACTTCTCTGCCAGAATAAATGGCTCAAACTCATCTTCAAGCCTGTTTCCTCTCAACTCGCCTGAATTAATAGCATCCCTCTCAAGCTCTTGCTTTCTTAGAGCTAATAGCTCTTCAACGTCCCCAAATATATCCTGGGCCTCTTGCAATGCAGATGATGAAACACCTGCAGCTTGTCTTAGAGGCTTTCTTTTAACCTTCTTCCTTCTGCAATACAAGAGCACGTGTGCATTTAACAAACGTGATCTGAATAATTTCACATGGATACTGAACCAGTAACACAAAATAAAACATAAGCACGTACTTCACAACTTGACCGTTCCCATCAATTTCTTCTTCGTCCACAATGAAATCAGCCATTTCATCGTCCATGTCATCTTCGGCAACATCATCTTCATCCGCCTGCTGATCCTCCTCGACTATATCCTCCTCAAAGGGCTCTGATCAAAATGCATTGCAGCAAATAAAAAGTAAGACACAAAACTTACTGCAATGGAAAACAAGCAAAATGAAAGTGGATTCAGAAGCGACTACCTTCATTACCAAACAAGGAATACTGAACTTTCTCCTCAGCAGTACGCCTTTTACCAGATGCATTGTCATCAGAGAAGCCAGAATGTTCACCATTTCAGATTCCCTTCCTGCCTTCTTCAACCGCTTAAATTTGTTTCCCTGCAGTGAGCAGAAAAAGGTCCATTCTTGAGAAACATGATAAAGAATTGAGCAGGAAAGCTCAATCCAGACACAAATATCATAAAGCTTACAGCAGGCTTTGGGCGATGGATGCCAGTGATGTTATTATCCTGGAGCAACATGTAGTCATCCTCATCGAGCTCGAATTCCTCTGATTCCCTGGCCACATCTCTTGCAGTTTAGCAACTTACAAAGAAGGAAATCATACTCTGTTTCACAATGAGGCGTCAGAAGCAACTACCTCTTCTTTTTCTTTTTCTTCTTACGTCTCTCATCATCAGCTTCCTCTTCTTCCTCCTCCTCATCTTCATCCGCATCATCCACTATAAAGCCATCCTTCTCGTACTCATTCTGTCCATCCTCTGCTCAGGAACAATTTTTACCCAATTATTTGCTATACTAACTCGACAACAAAACCACAGGCGATTCAAGTAGAAAAAGGCAACTACTGCAAACTCAATTCCATACAAATAATAATACACATAACAGCAACAGAAATAAGGACACAGGCAAAAAGAACAACTCCGCATAGCACATAAAAACATCCCATTGCAGGAGAAGGAATAACTCCACCACCCAAATCGCTCGCGCAAGCAAACATAACGGAGAAATCGTGAAGAGAAACCGACCTTCCTCGTCTTCCTCATCGTCGTCGTCGTCCTGCTCGTCGACATCATTCCTGCCCCTCCGCGACGGCCGCGGCTCGTCCTCTTCCTCAGCCTCCTCGATAAAGTCCTCTTCTAGGGTTCGAACAGAAGCACAAGCATTTCCATCAGAAAACGCACCAGAAACCGCCGCCAAACCACGCGAAACCGCAGAAATGAGGAACGAGATCCCGTACCTTCGTCGTCGGATACCACGGTGCGTCCCAGTCCCATCGTCCTCGAGGCGGCGCAAACCCTAGAACGCGAGAGAGGTTGTGTCGAGAGCCTCGGGGGGAGGAGGGGTGCTCCTTATATGAGTATCGCAGGAGGCCACGAGCCGCACGATCGTGCGGCGGCGGAATCTAGGGTTTCACGAAGGGGAGAGGCCAAGGCCCAAGCCGGCGCCGAGGGGGATCGATGCGAAGAGCTCGGGTCGTCGGTTGACTGCCACCTCCCGCCGGCGAGCAGGCGAATCCGGCGGCCACCGGGGAGCTGCGAGCCGTAGGCTGGAGCGGCGGCGAGGTCGAGGTGGCGGTCGGGAGTGATGTGCGATTGGGAAGGGGGCGCCGGGGAAAGTTAAGTAATGGGGATTTTATGGGGATTTATTGCATTCAGCCCCCTGTACTATTTGGTACTAGTGTCTAGCCGTCTAAGGATAAGTTTCTCACCTTTTTATTGTGCTTCCTGTAAGATGATCCTTTATTAGAGGGCTCTTTTGATAATCTTCGGCTTACTTTTCAACGCCTGTTGGATGAATCATGGATCATCGCACTTCGCATGTCGAGATTGGATTATTAGCACTGCAAATAATGGATTGTTTTCTTGCAGGGAAGAATTACCTAGATTTGGCAAGAGGGAAGAACCTAAGAGCATCTCTAACAGAGCCTTAAAACGCGAAATCTTAAACGCGGTTTACAGTTCGCGTTCTAGACATTTCTACTCACAAATATGCGCGGCGCATAGCAGAAACCTTAAACCAAACTGGAAAAAAGAATATGCCGCTCGTACTAGCTAGCTCGTGCCATCCATCGATCGATCCATGTACTAGCTCGTACTAGCTAGCTCGTGCGCAGCTAGCAGCAGCTGGACCGGCGGCCAGGCAGGCAGCGCCCACGAAGCCCCCGCGTCGGCGGACGAAGCCGGCGGCCGGCAGGCAGCGCCCACGAAGCCCCCCGCGGCGTCGGTGGACGAAGCCCCTCGCGGCAGGCACGCAGGAAGGCAGCAAACCGCGGCTGGCCCCTGTCTCCGACCCATCCGAAGCCTCCCGGGGCGCCGCCAGCGTGCTCGTTCTTGCGGCTGGCACGGGCAGCTCCGCCGTCGGCAGATGTAGTCCCCCGGTTCGGCTTGCTTTGGTGCCGCTCCAGCCGGTGATTTCAACAAGTGTGGTGGTGATTCCGGCGATTTTGCCGGATTCCGGCGAGCTCCACGGCGGAGAAGGTCACCGGCGGGTGCTGAATGTTCAGCCGCCAACGCCTCGCGCGGGATACAGGGCCCCTTCGATTCGGCCGCGAAAACATCTTATTCGCGGCTCCGCGAGTCGATTTCACTGGCGCCGTGAAACTCATTTACAGGTCGGCGCCTTTTAAGGTTACTTCTATTTCGTTTATAAGGTTCTGAAACCTTTTACGACGGTTATTTTGAGGTTCCGCGGGGTTTGAGGGCTCTGTTAGAGATGCTCTAATTAGGTGTTAACAGAGGAACTGAAGGAGGTCCGCTCGATTGCATTCGACGGCAGATTAATAAAAATGAACTTGGGCTCAAATGGCAGATGATCTCACATGGACAAAACCGCAACATCTGTCCGCTCGCGGGCGACCAGATCTCCACCCACTCCTGCGGTGAGCTCGTTGGTTGTCCTCACCTCATTTGTTGCTCCGGCGGAAGGAGATAGGGTACCTCAATTAGGTGTGATAGACGTGTAGTTAGGGTTTGGTGTCTTGTTGGCGTCTTTTAGGTGGTGGTGGTCTTCTAGAGAGTGGTGGCGATGTTGGACAAGTCGGGCCATGCGTTGGACAAGTCAGGCCATGTGTTGGACTCGTGATACGTCCATTTTGCATCACTATTTTATATCATAATTTACTGCTATTCATTGATATATTTCATATTTGGATGATATACTTATGTTATTTTATCTTGTTTTGCATGTTTGATGATTATTGGAGAATTAACTGCCGGAGTCAGGATTCAGCTGGAAAAAGCATCGTCAAGACACCCTATTTCTGAAGATCAACAATTCACGGAAAATATACAGATGTTCCTATTTTGTCAGATGCCGGAGCCAGCCAAAAGGGGAGGCTGAGATGGGCCACGAGGGGCCCACACCACCCCACGGCGCGGGCCCCCCTCTGCCGCGCGGGGCATGGTGTGGCCACCCTGGCCCACCTCTGGCGCTCCCCCTTCGCGTATTTCATCCCCCAGAAACCCTAAGACGGGGGAGCCATCGAGGAAATATTCCGCCGCCTCCACGAGGCGGAAACCACAGAGAGAAAAAGCTCTCCGGCAGGGAGAAATCTGCCGGGGAAATTCCTTCCCGGAGGGGGGAAATCATCGCCATCGTCATCGTCATCACGCTGGACTTCATCGGGATCATCATCATCATCTCCACCGCCGTCACCATCATCTCCACCGCTCCACTCGTTCCGCTGTAACATCTAGGGTTATACTTTGTGTAGTTCATAGGGGAAACTTTCCCGGTGTTGATTACTACTTGTGGTTGATGCTATTAAGTTTTATCGGTGAATTGAAGTATATGTCCAGATTGTTATTCATCATTATATCACCTCTGATCATGATCCATATGATGTCTTGTGAGTAGTTCGTTCAGTTCTTGAGGACATGGGAGAAGTCATGCTGTTAGTAGTGGAACTATGTTGAGTAATATTTAATGGTTTGATATTTAAGTTGTGGTGTTATTCTTCTAGTGGTGTCGTGTGAACGTCGACTACATGACACTTCACCTTTATGGGCCTAGAGGAATGCATTGTGTATTCGGCTACTAATTGTGGGGTTGCCGGAGTGACAGAAACCTAAACCCCCGTTAGTAAACCGGTGCATGAGGGAGTGTAGGATCTCAGAGTTTAAGGCTGTGGTTAGATTTATCTTAATTACTTCCTTGTAACGCGGATGCTTGCAAGGGGTTTAATCACAAGTATGTATTAGTCCAAGTTAGGGCAGTGCATTAGCATAGGTTCACCCACACAACACTTATCAAAACAATAAAGATTAATCAGCTGTAGGAAGCGAAAGCACTTGACGAAATTCCCGTGTGTCCTCAAGAACATTTTGCCATCATAAGTAAACCAACCGGCTTATCCTTTGCTCTAAAAAGGATTGGGCCACTTGCTGCAATTATTATTACTGTCTTTTATTTACACGTATTTTATTTATCTGCAATATCAAAAACCCCTAAAAACTTGTCTGCTAGTATTTACAGTGATTCCTTGATCAAAACTACTTGTCAACACCTTCTGCTCCTCGTTGGGTTCGACACTCTTATTTATCGAAAGTACTACGATACACCCCCTATACTTGTGGGTCATCAAGACTATTTTCTGGCGCCGTTGCCGGGGAGTGAAGTGCTATTGGTAAGTGGAATTGGTAAGGGAAACCTTTACTGTAAGTGCTGTTTTTATTTCTGCTTGCTGCTTTATTTTATTATGGAGAGATCTCCATTCGAATCCCTATTTGGGAATACTACTGCCACTGCTAAGGTAGTAGATGAACCGCCGCCTGCTGAATTAGATCCATTTAAAATACCTATGAAAATTGTTGAACGTGTTATGGATAACCGCTATGTTGGAGATGGAACCATCCATCCTGGTGATCATTTACTATTTATACATGAATTATGCGAGTTGTTCAAGTGTGCAGGTATTTCAATGGAAAAAGTCAAGAGGAAGTTATTCTCTATATCATTGAAGGGCCGAGCTGCGGAATGGTATAAGATGCTGAAGAATGGCCGATCTATTGGCTGGGAGGAAATTGTACCTCTCTTTTATTCTAAATTCTATCCTCCTAGTGAGATTCATCAAGATCGAAATCGCATATATAATTTTTGGCCTCATGATGGAGAGAGTATTGCCCAAGCGTGGGGGAGATTGAAGTCACTAATGCTCAAATGTCCCATTCATGAGCTCCCAAGTAATATTGTTATCAATAATTTTTATGCAAGGCTTTCTCTTCATGATAAGGATTTATTGGATGCCTCTTGTTCTGGATCATTTACACGTACTGAAGAAGAAGTTAAATGGGACCTTCTTGACCGTATTCAGGAAAATACTGAAGGATGGGAGAACGACAAAGGTAGAAAGTCAGGTATAAATTATGATTATGAATGCATTAAATCTTTTATGGAGACTGATGATTTCCGTAATGTTAGTGCTGTTTATGTCTTGATTCTCAAGTTGTTGCAAATTATTACAAAGCTTTTGCCTCTTATCTTGATGTGCCTAAGAAGGATTTGAATAAATATCATGAACCTTATAAAGATAAAACCAATTCGGCCATTGGCAGAAGTATTGAAGTTCATACTGTTGATCACATTTTGCCAGAACCTTATATTGAAAAAATACCTTTTCCTGTTAAAGTCAAGCAACATTCTCTGATAGCTAGTGTGGTTAATAAAAGTGCCAAGAAACCTTTAGAGCCTGATGAACAAATAACTGTTGAACCTGAAGTAGCAATTATAAAGGATTTGGTAACTGAAAATGTAGATGGAGAACATATTATCTTTTGTGAAGATGCTTCTAATATTGTTTCGCATCCTGGTAAATCTAGGAAAACAAGTGTTCCTGTGCTTTCAGTGAAGATAGGAGAACATTGCTATTATGGTTTATGTGATATTGGTGCAAGTTCTAGTGCTATTCCTTTTGAACTTTATAAAGAAATTATGCATGAAATTAGTCCCTGTGAACTTGAGGATATTGATGTGGTTATTCAACTTGCCAATAGGGAAACTATCTCTCCCATTGGTATTGTGAGAGATGTGAGGTTTTATGCGGTAAAACTAAATATCCTACTGATTTTCTAGTACTTGGTTCTAAAGCTAGTAAAACTTGTCCTATTATTTTCGGTAGACCTTTCTTGAATACATGTGGTGCTATTATAGATTGTAAGAAAGAGAAAATTTACACTAAATTTAATGGAGAATCTTATGAGTTTAATTTCTCTAAGTTTGGTAAGAAACTTTATGAAACTGATTTGCCTAATGAGGACTCGAAAATTGAACAACTTGCTGCTATTGCTATTGCTCCTAACAATGCCTTGCAGCAATTTATGGAGGAACACGAAAGTGAGGTCTTTATGGAGGAAAGGAATGAAATTGACAATATCTTTCTTCATCAACCACCATTACTTAAGCATAATTTGCCGGTGGAAGATTTGGGTACCCCTGCACCTCCTAAAGAAGATCCTGTTTTTGATTTAAAACCTTTGCCTGATAACCTTAAATATGCTCACATTGATGATAAGAAAACATATCCTGTTATTATTAGTTCTAAACTTTCAGGTACTGAAGAGGCAAGGTTATTGGAAGTGTTGAGGAAACACCGAGGGGCTATCGGATATACTTTGGATGATTTAAAAGGGATTTCTCCTGCTATATGTCAACACGCCATCAACATGGAAGATGATGCAAAACCTGTTGTGGAGCACCAGCGTCGTCTAATCCCTAAAATGAAGGAAGTGGTAAGAAATGAGGTATTAAAACTCCTCGATGCTGGTATAATTTATCCTATTGCTGATAGTAAATGGGTAAGTCCTGTGCATTGTGTTCCTAAGAAAGGAGGAGTTACTGTTGTGCCAAATGAAAATGATGAACTTATTCCTCAAAGAGTAGTTGTTGGATATAGGATGTGCATTGATTTTCGAAAGGTTAATAAAGTTACTAAGAAAGATCACTATCCTTTACCTTTTATTGATCAAATGTTAGAAAGGTTGTCTAAGAAAACTCATTTTTGCTTTCTTGATGGTTATTCTGGATTTTCACAAATTGCTGTTAGAGCGAAAGATCAAGAGAAAACTACTTTTACTTGTCCTTATGGAACTTATGCTTATAGGCGTATGCCTTTTGGTTTGTGTAATGCTCCTGCTACATTTCAAAGATGCATGTCTGCTATTTTTCATGGTTTTTGTGAAAAAATTGTGGAAGTATTCATGGACGATTTTTCCGTCTATGGAACTTCTTTTGATAACTGCTTGCAAAACCTTGATAAAGTTTTGCAGAGATGTGAGGAAACTAATCTTGTTCTTAATTGGGAGAAATGTCACTTTATGGTTAATGAAGGGATTGTTCTTGGACATAAAATTTCTGAAAGAGGTATTGAAGTGGACAGAGCTAAAGTTGAAGCAATTGAGAAAATGCCCTGTCCCAGGGATGTTAAAGGTATTCGTAGTATTCTCGGTCATGCCGGTTTCTATAGAAGGTTTATTAAAGATTTCTCTAAAATTTCAAAACCTCTTACTAATCTTCTCCAAAAAGATGTACCTTTTGTTTTTGATGATGATTGTAAAGAAGCTTTTGAGTCTCTAAAAAAGGCTTTAACCACTGCTCCTGTTGTTCAACCTCCTGATTGGACTTTACCTTTCGAAATTATGTGTGATGCTAGTGATTTTGCTGTAGGTGCTGTTCTTGGACAGCGAGTAGATAAGAAGTTGAATGTTATTCATTATGCTAGTAAGACTCTTGATGCTGCTCAAAAGAATTATGCCACTACTGAAAAAGAGTTTTTAGCAGTAGTTTTTGCTTGTGATAAGTTTAGACCCTATATTGTTGATTCGAAAGTTATTATCCATACCGATCATGCTGCTATTAGATACCTTATGGAAAAGAAAGATGCTAAGCCTAGACTTATAAGATGGGTGCTTTTATTACAAGAGTTTGATTTGCATATTGTAGATAGGAAAGGTGCTGAAAATCCTGTCGCTGATAATTTGTCTAGATTGGAAAACATTTCTTATGATCCTGTTCCTGTTAACGATAGTTTTCCAAATGAACAATTGGCTGTGATAAAGGTAAGCTCGCGAGAAAGTCCTTGGTATGCTGACTATGCTAACTTTATTGTTGCCAAGTATTTGCCTCCAACCTTTACAGCTCAGCAAAGAAGGAAATTCTTTTATGACTTGAGGCATTATTTTTGGGATGACCCACACTTATATAAAGAAGGAGTGGATGGTATAATGCGAAGATGTGTTCCAGAATTTGAACAAAAAGAAATATTGAGAAAATGCCATGGAAGTGCTTATGGAGGACATCATGCTGGAGATAGAACTGCACAAAAGGTTTTACAATCAGGTTTTTATTGGCCTACTCTTTTTAAAGATGCAAGAAAATTTATTTTATCATGCGATGAATGTCAAAGAGTTGGTAATATAACTAGACGCAATGAAATGCCTATGAATTATTCTCTTGTTATTGAACCTTTTGACTGTTGGGGATTTGACTTTATGGGTCCTTTTCCTCCTTCTGATGGTTATACTCATATACTTGTTGCTGTTGATTATGTTACTAAATGGGTAGAAGCTATACCAACATCTAGTGCTGATGGTGAGACATCATTAAAAATGCTTAAAGATATTATTTTTCCAAGGTTTGGTGTGCCTAGATATCTCATGACTGATGGTGGTTCTCATTTTATCCATGGTGCTTTTAGAAAAACCCTTGCTAAATATGATGTTAATCATAGAATTTCTTCACCTTATCATCCTCAAACAAGTGGTCAAGTAGAATTATCAAATAGAGAGATTAAATCTATTTTGCAGAAGACTGTTAATAAATCTAGAAAGAATTGGGCTAGGAAGCTTAATGATGCTTTGTGGGCTTATAGAACTGCTTATAAAAATCCTATGGGTATGTCTCCTTATAAAATGGTTTACGGAAAAGCTTGTCATTTACCTCTAGAATTAGAACATAAAGCTTATTGGGCCGTAAAAGAACTTAATAGAGATTTTAAACTTGCCGGTAAAAAGAGGTTACTTGACTTGAGTTCCTTAGATGAATGGAGAAGTGAAGCTTATGAAAATGCTAGACTTTTTAAAGAGAAAGTGAAACAATGGCATGATAGGAGAATCCTAAAGAGAGAGTTTAATGTTGGTGAGAAAGTTCTATTGTATAGGTCTCGTCTCAGATTTTTTGCAGGTAAATTACTTTCGAAATGGGAAGGACCTTATGTTGTTTCAGAGGTTTACCGTTCAGGTGCAATCAAAATTACTTCGCTTGATGGTGACAAATCTCAAGTGGTTAATGGTCAAAGACTCAAGCATTATATTTCTGGGGATTCTTATAACGAAGACGTTGATATTATTCAAGTAGTGACTCCGGAAGATTTTATTAAAAGTCAAATTCAGAAAACTGCAGAGTCTGTTTTCGAATAGGTAACAGTTTTGGTAAGAAAAAGTTCGCGTTTAACTTCCCAACTTATGTTTTTGTTGTTTTTATTAAATATGGAAAATTACGAGCCGAAAACGGGGAGGAAACGGTGCCCGAGGGCACCACACCACCCCACGGCGCGGGCCCACCCTTGGCCGCGCCGGGGCATGGTGTGGGCGCCTCGGAGCCCGGTTTCGACCTGGACTTTCCTTTTGTTATGAAACTTTTTGCTATATAACCCCCGGATCCCCCGAGGTCCGTATATCGTTTTCTCGTCGTGTTTTGTTTTCGAGCTGTTTCTGCCAGGGTTAGCTCCAAGATTAGAACAATGTCTTCGTCCGAGGCTCCGAAGGATACCTTCTTCAAGAACGTCGTCAACCCGTACATCAACGAGTTGAAGCAGCACCCACAAGAGCTGCGGCTCGTGGATGGAGAGCTTGTTCAAGAAGATGTTAGGGGACCCAAGGCTGAAGGGGACGTGAAGGCCAGACTAGAAGAAGTAGAGCATGAAGTTTTCCGATACCAGAAGATGATAGAGCGCGGAGTGGAGATCAACCACAAGATTATTAATGAGCTTATTGCTGAACACAAGAAGGAGACTAGCAAGCTATGGGATGATATCTTCATACTCAGTCAAACCACGTCCAAATTGCAAGCACAAATCTATGATCTCCAAAACCAAAACTGTGAGTATGAAGCTAGGTTCAAACGCATGAGTTCTGCTGCGAGTTTCAGGTTTATGGAGACCAATTCATCCTTCGCTGATGGGGAGCCTACCTTGGAAATTTGATGATGAAGAGTCTCGTCCACCTTCACCACCGAAGGAGTAATTCATCATTGGTATTGGCATCCCCTCAGCTTGTTCCAAGCTTGGGGGGAGTGCCGCGGTATCATCACCATTATCTTTTACCTTTTACTTTTCAGTCGAGTCATATCATGAGTAGAGAAGTTATCATATAGGATGGTTTGCAGTGTGGAAGTATCTCTCCTTTAGTTGGTTATCTATGTATCCCTTGGTGTGAGTTGCCGTTATTGGAATATTAATGAGAAGTTTTATCATTTACTTTCTGCACACTTTATTTTACTTTGCAAATTTCTGTCATATGAATGATCTTGTTGTTAGTATTGGCATCACTTTGGGAGCATCAAGTAAATCTATTTGGTTTTGGCAAACTTAGCATTGGTCAGTAGCAACAATACTTTGAGGCTTAAGTAGAAAAGAGGGGATTGCATGTAGATACATTATCTTTCTTTCTTGTTGGCTCATGAGCTTAGTATTCTCAAGTTAAAATTATTTGTGTTTACAAGGAAGATTGCATGATTGTTTCTATTACATTTATATTTGTTTGTATCCCTCCACTCTTATGCTTGCTACCCAGCCTTGCTAGCCAAAAACCTGTACTGAGAGGGAATGCTTCTCGTGCATCCAAACCTTGAGCCAAAACCCATGCCATTTGTGTCCACCATAACTACCTATATGTGGTATTTCCTTGCCACTCCAAGTAAATACTTCATGTGCTACCTTTAAACTATTCAAAAGCTACTACTCCTTATTTGTGTCACTGTTTACTAGCTCATGAGGACGGGGTGGATGTCTTTATGTCAACTGTCAAACAGACTTTACCACCGGACTAGCGGCATATACATCCGCTTATCCATTAATTTTGCAAAAAGAGCTGGCAAATGGGGTGCCCAGTCCCAATTAATTACAACTTTAACCGCTTAATTCTCTTCACATTTTTGCCCTGATTTATCAGTCAAGCAATGACAAACAGTGAAATATCTGCATGTGTAAACAAAAGAGAAGAGGGATGATCTGCCTTGCTGGTAGAAATAACGTCCTTCATGGGAGCCGCTCTTAAAAGTCTGGTTGGCAGGGGTCATATTGTACTTTCCATTTTCTGATTCGTTGACAATTCTCATACACCACTCAAAACTTATATTTTTATTCTCTATATGATTTCAAAAACTTAAAAAGCTCTAGCACATGATTTAATCCCTGCTTCCCTCTGCGAAGGGCCTTTCTTTTACTTTTATGTTGAGTCAGTAAACCTATTCCCTTCTTTCTTAAGCAAGCATTTGAGTTGTTGTGATTCAACCATCTATATATTAATATTATCAATCATGTTTGTTATCCTTCCTTGTTTTGCACAAGTCTTTTATCTGAAGGAATATAACTTTGAAAGTTATCAATGACTGTAAAGAAATTGTGATAATTGAGCATGTAAGTTCTGCAATATAGCTCCGATATAAGGACTCTACTCGAAAGATAAGTACAATCTGTTAATTGTTCTCTGACCAAGAACGAAGTTTGCCATCACCAAACTATGATTTTCTTTATGCACCTTTATTGTGATTTCCATTACTCGTTCCAAGATAAGTTATATGAGGGGAAGTTGCTGTCTAAAATGATTTGTGTATTAATACATGTTGATGCTTCTTGTCCGTATTCTTTATTATCGACGCTTCACTCCATAAACCTGTGGTCTTGTTTACTGAGTTCAGCTTTCGCTTGGGGACAAGCGAGGTCTAAGCTTGGGGGGAGTTGATACGTCCATTTTGCATCACTATTTTATATCATAATTTACTGCTATTCATTGATATATTTCATATTTGGATGATATACTTATGTTATTTTATCTTGTTTTGCATGTTTGATGATTATTGGAGAATTAACTGCCGGAGTCAGGATTCAGCTGGAAAAAGCATCGTCAAGACACCCTATTTCTGAAGATCAACAATTCACGGAAAATATACAGATGTTCCTATTTTGTCAGATGCCGGAGCCAGCCAAAAGGGGAGGCTGAGATGGGCCACGAGGGGCCCACACCACCCCACGGCGCGGGCCCCCCTCTGCCGC
The DNA here is from genome assembly GCA_947311845.1 of Poa pratensis. Classification (NCBI taxonomy): domain Eukaryota; kingdom Viridiplantae; phylum Streptophyta; class Magnoliopsida; order Poales; family Poaceae; genus Poa; species Poa pratensis. The sequence goes on along the minus strand of CAMZMU010000059.1, from coordinate 38,727,804 downwards.
GCCGGGCATGGTGTGGCCACCCTGGCCCACCTCTGGCGCTCCCCCTTCGCGTATTTCATCCCCCAGAAACCCTAAGACGGGGAGAGCCATCGAGGAAATATTCCGCCGCCTCCACGAGGCGGAAACCACAGAGAGAGAAAAAGCTCTCCGGCAGGAGAAATCTGCCGGGGAAATTCCTTCCCGGAGGGGGGAAATCATCGCCATCGTCATCGTCATCACGCTGGACTTCATCGGGATCATCATCATCATCATCTCCACCGCCGTCACCATCATCTCCACCGCTCCACTCGTTCCGCTGTAACATCTAGGGTTATACTTTGTGTAGTTCATAGGGGAAACTTTCCCGGTGTTGATTACTACTTGTGGTTGATGCTATTAAGTTTTATCGGTGAATTGAAGTATATGTCCAGATTGTTATTCATCATTATATCACCTCTGATCATGATCCATATGATGTCTTGTGAGTAGTTCGTTCAGTTCTTGAGGACATGGGAGAAGTCATGCTGTTAGTAGTGGAACTATGTTGAGTAATATTTAATGGTTTGATATTTAAGTTGTGGTGTTATTCTTCTAGTGGTGTCGTGTGAACGTCGACTACATGACACTTCACCTTTATGGGCCTAGAGGAATGCATTGTGTATTCGGCTACTAATTGTGGGGTTGCCGGAGTGACAGAAACCTAAACCCCCGTTAGTAAACCGGTGCATGAGGGAGTGTAGGATCTCAGAGTTTAAGGCTGTGGTTAGATTTATCTTAATTACTTCCTTGTAACGCGGATGCTTGCAAGGGGTTTAATCACAAGTATGTATTAGTCCAAGTTAGGGCAGTGCATTAGCATAGGTTCACCCACACAACACTTATCAAAACAATAAAGATTAATCAGCTGTAGGAAGCGAAAGCACTTGACGAAATTCCCGTGTGTCCTCAAGAACATTTTGCCATCATAAGTAAACCAACCGGCTTATCCTTTGCTCTAAAAAGGATTGGGCCACTTGCTGCAATTATTATTACTGTCTTTTATTTACACGTATTTTATTTATCTGCAATATCAAAAACCCCTAAAAACTTGTCTGCTAGTATTTACAGTGATTCCTTGATCAAAACTACTTGTCAACACCTTCTGCTCCTCGTTGGGTTCGACACTCTTATTTATCGAAAGTACTACGATACACCCCCTATACTTGTGGGTCATCAACTCGTCTCGCCCCCCTTGTCCGAGAGGGTCGGACTTGTCGATGTCGTCTAGGTCGACTCCAGGTGATGGCTTGGGTCTCGGGTTCGGATGCCCAGTCAGACCTTGTGCCGGACTGGTCCGGGCCCCCGTGTCTAGGTGGCTGGACTGGTCCGAGCTAGGGGCCGGACTGTCCAGGTTCCCACGGAAGGAGCTAGGGGCCAGACTGTCTAGGTGCCTAATGGTTAGATTTATCTCGCTTCCCTATATAAGACCTTTCTTCCCCATTTAGAAGGGAACGGCTACCACACTCTCTTTCTCTCCACCATTAATATCTCACCTAAAAACGTCTAGATATCCCTCCCAAGCCCCGAGAAACATCTTGATACTTGGGGGTTTTGTGGAGCAGATCTAGATCTACAATCCAGCAAAACCGATTTGATTTTACCATCATAATCCTTTGTGTATGTTGTTACTTGTGGGTTCCTGGAAACCCTAGGCGGAGGAAGCCTCCTCAAATATCAGTCTTGGTGTCTGACACATCGTGGTGGCGTTGGGAGCCTCCAATTTAGTTGTGGAGATAGCATAAACCTTGTGTGTCATGTTTCGGTCATCGCCTTCAAGTGACTGCTTAGTGGATTGTATCCTCTTACTTTATCTGAGGGGCACGAGAAGAGTAGGGTGAGCCTTTGTGGCGTTGGTGGACTTTGTGTCGCCACACCTCTCCCATGGATACATATTTCCCTCGAAAGGAAGAAACTCCGGAAATACATCTTCGTCTCCACGTTGCAGTTTGATACGTCCGAAATGTATATATAATTTTTCATTATTTCATGTTATTTTTATATCACTATTACATGTTTTATTATGGTTTTATATCATTTTACTGGACTGACCTATTAACCTAGTGCCAATATCCATTTTATGTTTTTAGCGTCTGTGCAATGCAAAAAAGGCGAAAAATAAAGTTGCTCGGGAAATTTCAGAAAAAATACCAAAATTATAACTTCCCGATACGGGCCAGTGGAACCAAAAACCTGCCAGCAGGAGGGCCCATAACCACCACGCGGCTCACACCCGCGTTGCCACCTCGAGGCACCCCTCGCGTCGCCTCTTCGCCTATACATTCCTTGTGACCTAAAAGTTACGAGAAGAAGATTATTTTGCCCAGTTTCGATATAGAGCCGTCGTTGTCGCAGAGCCCTAGCTGGGACCCTGTTCTGGTACTCCGGTGGAGGGGTAATTCATAGTTGGAGGCATCTACACTGCCACTATCGCCTCCATGATGATGCATGAGTAGTTCAAACTTGCACTACGGGTTCATAGCAGTAGCTAGATAGTTATCTCTCATCCTTGCTCTTCAATACAAAGGTCTCATGAGCTGCCTAACATGATCGAGTTCTATATGAGGTAATTGATATTAGTTGTTTTGTTTTGCTGGGATACGATGAATTGGATGTTATGATCATATTGTGCATGTTATCTATATGATCCTATTATTATCATGAGTTGCTTTTATGTATAAATCTTAAAGAGGGAGTTGGTGTTTGATAGTGGGTCCTAACTTTGCTTCCATGTGCTCGAGTGACTAAAACAAATAAGAGGGGTGATGTGTTGTTGCCACTAAGAGTAAAAAAAACATCGGTGTTTATATCCTTGTGTGATAATAAATATTGCTTACATTATGTATTATGCTTAAGGCGATGCTCTATTGTTTATAACTTAATTCTTGGAGATGCATGTTGGAAAGCGGTCTTGAAGTGGAATATTAGTTATGGATGTGTTTCAGTAACTGTCAATGTTTGACATAGTGCCTACATGAATATTTCCATGAAGTCTCTCTCATAATTGTTTGATTATAATTATGTTAATTGCCCAACTGTAATTTGTTTACCCAAGAGTGTTTTATTATTTATGGAGAGCTCTAGTGAAACTATGCCCTCCGGACCATTCTTTTACATTTATTACAACCTTGTTTACTTTCTTTTCATTATTGTTTCCTTACTGGTCCATTTTTATTTTAGTTGCTTATTTCATATCTTCCACACTATACGTTTAATTTTTTGTGTTCGGTGACACGGTAAGCTTTGAAACCTTCCTGGAACATTGGTGAAAAGGAATTTTGTGTCTTGTGTGCATGTACCACTTCAAACATTGCTAAGCATTTGTATTCATACTGGTTTGATAAATCTTGGTTCTCAATCGAGGGAAATACTTACTGTTGTATACACCATACCTTCCACTTGGGGTTTCCCAACAAAGTAACTGAGATGCATCATAGTTATCTCTTAATTTTACTTAATTGTTCTTGTTGTATCTTGTGGCCCATCATATAGGTTGTTCACCTAGTTGCATATCTATACAATCTATATATTTGTTTCTCTCCATCCATCATGACCAAACAAGGCATATGGGTCCTAGCTTATCCGTGTCCGGTTGGCTAGTCGGTATGCTCTAGTACCTCAAATGGTTATCTCGTGTTCAGTAAAACATCCTGGTGTGCTGAAGTTGCGTTGATCACCAATTTGCATCGGAATAAAAGGTGCCATCCATATACAACCTACACTAATAGACAACATGTCTCTTGTGAAGCTCAACCCTGTGTTTGGATATGTTCATCTAGATAGGATGGCTGTTACGTGTGAGACCCTATAGTATATGGTGAATCTTTGATGGTCTATGATCCATCCAGACAGCTCGCCATACCTTATCGTGCCAAGAAGATTCGAAAGCACTTTATCTTCTCTTGAATGTTGACCATCAAAGCAGGGTATTGATGTGAACTCTCTAAGCCAAGTTATCGAAATAATAATCCTCTAGGTTAGAATGACATGCAATAAAGTCATCATGTTGCTCACAATGTGAAATCCGTAGAATAGTGGAAACATCCTAGGGCGTGAAAGTTTGAATAACCGATCGATGAACTCCGTGACCCCAATTAGAAGGTGGGAGCCTTTAACAGAAGATGATTTTTTTGCCAGACCCCTTGGTATCCTAGGATCATCCCATACATTGGTGTGTTTGCTAGATCCAACATGCTCGATCATGCCCTGCTTGATCAACTATATTCCCTTAAAACTACTTCGACATACATAGCTCATGCCGGTTTCGAGCCCGAAGGACCACGAAACACATCGAATTAGCAGTTTGAAAAATATACCAGACTTGGCATGCTAGCATGGGAGGTTGAAAGGATGGCATTTTTGTCTTATCCTAGTCAACCCTAGTGCATACGATGTTCGTCCTCTTGTTGGGCCCACTAATACCGTTGGTAATGTTGCTAAACTCATAAAACAATCGATTAGTTAGATCGAATCAAGACATTACAACAACTTTAATTAGGATTTCTATACCAACTTTTGACAATAATCTCTCTTTCCATCCTTGGATTTGTGCCTGAACATGTTCCTTCAAATAGAAAGCACCTTGGTTTAGACATGCCAATATACATGGGAAGACCAATCCATTTTCCATCCCATGTATGAGTATGCTGACCCAAAATATGCATCCATTTGTGATGAAGAGAATCGAGATTTATATCAGTATGACCTAGCCTATCACTTGCAGGGTGCCGGGAGGATAGAGTTAATCCCAGCCACCCCTCGGTGTCGGCTTCAAACAACAACAAAACGTCATCGACGAACAGGGTATGGCGGTTTGTCAAGGCTGCGGGTGTACCCCTGATACCTCTTAGTTTATTCGCCTCCTCGCGTGGTGCAGAAGCGTCAGGAATACCTCCGCACAAAGAAGTAACAAGTATGACGAGATGTACCTCCCCTCCCGTCCGGCGAAGTCCTTGGCGCGGTGCAAATCTCGCACTTAACAAGTTGCCCAACTGGTGCATATCCGTTTCCTAGAAATTCCACTCCATTCGGTCATATGAATTGCTTGCGCCCAACTTAAGGACTGCCTACCACGCCCCTCTCCACCGCCATGGCTTTAGAAGTGGGTCATCTCATAAGACATGACATAATGTTATTATCTGTAATGAGTCGTCCTAAAACAAACACGGTCTAACTAAACGATACAATCTCCCCAATATGCACTTGAGCCGGTTAGCAAGAACCTTGGAGATGAGTTTGTACAAGGCTATCAAGAACCGTGAGCTGCACTTGTTGGTGTAGCACTAGTTTAAGTCGTGTCCAAGGTTCTTGCTCAGAGCTTGGTGTCTTGTTCAAAGAAGCTAGAAGCCTCTGTTTGCAGCTTTTGATGATTTCAAATTTAGTTTCTGTCGCCGATGTTGTAATAAGGCTGACCATGCTCTAGCCCAGCATGGAAAAAGCTCAGGTGCGATGAATTGTGTGTGGCTGGACAATGCTCCAGCGGTTGTATCTGGTTTGGTTGCTAGCGATCTTGCTAAGCACCAGGGAATATAATTTCCCAGTAAAAAAGAAAGGTTCTTACTCAGGGGCCTCCAGACTACTCGAGTACTGCTGTCCTGGGCTCAGAGGCCCTGAGTAAGCAGGCTATGTCTGGCCCAAGCACCTAACGGTACATCGCCGCGGAGACGAAGAGTGACTCCTTTGACTGCAACTCTGCAACACGCGTCACGTACGTGAGTTAGCACGAAGCACATAAAGCCGCTGCCTGCTGTTGATGGCGATTCAAGCCTTGAATGTCAAGGAGTGCAGGTAAGGATGCAAGTGGCATGGGAGTGGGATATCCCGCTCCCGCTTACTCCACCCATCGGGACTAAGGGCTCATTTGGTAGCAGGGGAAAAAGCCCGGGATCCCGGCCTCTTCCCGGGCGAAACCCTCTGGTCGAATCTGGCCCGGGGAGCCCCACTGGCCCATTTGGCGCTCCGCGAGGCCAGGGAAATTCGGCCCTTCCGCGACATTTCCCCGGGTTAGGGCTCCCCTAGTCGAGACGTCGGGGACGAATTCCCGAGCTTGCTCGCTCTCGCTCACGCTCACGCGGCGGCGGCGCTCGTTGGCAGAGCTAGGCGGCGGCGGCGCGACGCTTTCCTCCGCGACCAAGAGCGAGGCGGCGACTGCTCCAGCGGACGTGCAGGTGCGTCTCCCTCTGTCTGTGCTCCAGCGAAGGTGTAGCGGCGACTGCTCCAGCGGAGGCGGCGATTTTTGCCTTTCTTCGATCTCGCCGTGCGGGGCGCCGTTCTTGGGTGCTCATGGATTCTTGCCTTTCTTCGATCTCAGCTGCCGATCTCTTCCTGTGGTGGAACAAGAAGATATCTGGCCGCCCACAGCTCGCCTGAAATCGCGCCGCCGCCGGCTAGATTCGTCCCGTCCAGCGGCCCTCCCGCCACCGGAATCTCGAGCTCCGGCGACCGGTGCTTGCAGGTTCGTTGCTACACTTCGCTCCCCTCCCTCTACTGCCACCCCCGATCTATTTTCTACCAAGTTTCTGCAGCCACACTCGATGCTAAGGCGGAGGTGCTTGCAGGTTCGTTGCTGTGAGGGCTAGATTGATAAATGATCCGGGCCTGCTTGATTTTCACCAACGCCAGCTACGCCGTGGCCACTTCCGTGGTCGGTCTTGCTACATCGTTTGCTGCTGGTCAACGTGACCCTCCCTTCGATCTGTGTGATACCACTGGTTTACAAATTGCAATCGCACTGAATGAGAAACACTTGGTTAAGTTGTTGTTTACTGACACTTCATATATAGAATTGTGTGATGTAAATGTGTATTGTTAGAATAAATCAGGGTTGTTAGAATAAAATTTGTAATTAGTAAAGTACGCTTGTTGGTTAAATGTTGTAGCTATGGTAAAAGAAACTTCAGCAAGGGCGAGTTGGAACCATGTACTTGAGAAAGGCCTGCTAGATATACTTATCGAGCACAATGTTCCAATATATAGAGGTCAGAATGGGTGGGTTGCTGAAGGATGGAGAAGCATCACAAGTAAGTTCAATGAAAAGTTTCCAATAACTCAGTACACAAAGCAGCAAATCCAAGAGAAGGAGAAAGATATGAAAGCGAACTACAAGGCAGTTCGTGATGCTAGTAAGCAGAGTGGAACAGGTTGGAATGCTGCTCTTCACATGATCATTGTTGAACCAGTAATCTGGGCTAAACTAAAGAAGGTAAAATCTTACTTTTGATGTATTTGTTTCTTATTTTTATGTACTTCTTTTGCAACACATTGATGCTAACCATATTTGCATTCAACAGTACTATCCTAGGGTGAGGAAATTTGAAGGAAAGACATTCATTCTCTTCCCTACATTGGCTTCACTTTATGAAGGTATGTATAGTCTTATGCAATGTTACTCCTCTCCTGCACTGCACAATTATTTATCTTGTCATGGCACATCTCTTATTTTTGTTATGACAATGTTAGACTTTCAGCAAAGCCTGAACAAGTTTATTGTTGCTTTCTGGACCAGGTAGTATTGCTATAGGAGATCTGCACTTTCTGTCAATTCCACATATTGATGTAACAGGCGACGATGTTTCGCCCACAAACTCCTCCAGCAATCATCTTGGTACATTAAACCACCTGTCTTCCAATCTTGATGGTGGTCAGTCATCGACAAGTGAAGTTCCTGCAGCAGCAACTGCTAGCTCTGGACAAAAAGAAGATGAACCTGTTAAGAGAAGGAAACAAAGTCATGTTGCTCTAGTGCTAGAGGAGTACATGGACTTCAAAAAGAAAGAAACCCAGGTATTGGTTGAGGAGCTGAAGGAGCCAAAGGAGGCTGACAAGTACTCTATTGCAAACTGTGTTGCTACATTGGAACTTATGGAAGATCTATCAGTTGCTGAAAAATCAAAGGTGCCGCGTCTTTTCAAATGCCAGCTGAATCGAGAAATCTTCCTAACACTAAGGATCCGATCCTTCGGAGCTTCTGGCTAAAAGATGAAATCGCTGATTCCATGCAGAGAAACTAAGGTGAGTTCTTGCTGCACATGTTTCCCTTATGTTGGTCTGTGTATGAAGGTCTTGCTAGAACCATATCTAAGTAGTATGTTGGTTTACCTGAGCAGTAGAATTAAAATTTAAGACATACCTGATTGACATATCTAGGTAGTATGTTGGTTTAGCTAAAAATCACTTTGCAATACAAAATAACCAAGCATCTTCGTCTTTCTTTCTTTCAATTGCTTAGGAGAAATGAACTTACCATTTTGATTGTTTTTATGTCACATACTTACGTAGTTACATAATAACATGATGTAAGAATATTGCCAAGTTAAGGATAAACTTTAGGAAGCTCCCTGTGTTGTTTAAGCTGAAGTAGCAGAAGATTCACATAGAGGATAAGAAATCTGGTTGCTTCTCTTGCCATGTTGTATTCGGCCAGCAAATGAATGACAGTAGTATTTGAACACCACAACAGTTAATATGTGATGCTATGTGAATTGTGGCTGATGACCTAACTGGTTGGATTGGGCTTAAACACTTAACAATATTGATGTTGTTCCTAATACTACTGTTTACCTGTCATTGCTTTGCCATGTGAGGATTTTGGCAAATTGCATTGTCGTCTTCTAACATGCATGCTGAACTATTTCTGCAGAAAATGGAACAAGAGAAGCTGGCGAAGGTATGCCAACATTCTGTTTATGGGCAATGGATGTTGGTGTATGGGAGTTTATGGAACTGGATTAATGTATGGGAGTTTATGGAATTGGATTAATGTATGGGAGTTTGAAAGCTTGTACTTTTGAACATGCAATAATTGTTATATGCTCCATCGAATCTGGAATTGGATTCATGTACGAGGATGTTTTCACTTCTCATTTTTGTTCAAGAATTTAATCTGTGATTTATTGTTATTTCGTGCAAATATGTGATCCGATGATCTGGACATCTGGTGTGGAGTTACATCTTATTTCGAATTTTCTGCATTTTATTTCCTGTTTTGATTACATAATTTATCTATATTCTGGTACGATTTTTTTTTAGATTATTCTGGTACGAATTCTACTAGCTAGCTATCTACGTGTGCATGTGGCTGATTAGCATCGCCTCCCGTGCTTTCCTTTCCCCGTCCTTTCCCCGTGCAGCCAAACAAGCACATCGCTGGGCAGATCGGCCCCGCCTCACCCAGGGATTCTGGCGTGCACCAAAAATTCCCCTAGGGGGCTCGCTATCCTGGGTTTTTTCAGCCTTGCAACCAAATGAGGCCTAATAGGGACTAATGGAGTTTCCGAGGTGGGACACATGGGCCTGGTGGGTCCCGGTGGGAATTTCAGCTAGCTCCACACAGCACGATCTGTTAATCCATCCAGGCGACGGTGGCACTACGGCAGGGTCGGAGGGCGGCGCCGGTGGCTGGATCGGAGGCGGCGCGAGGAGACGAAGGTACCATAGTCCAGGTCGGGCGGTACCAGAGCTCGGCGTGAGCCACATGGAGCGCGGCGAGCCGGCGAGGGCGAGGGGCCAGTGGCCCTGGCGCTGGAGCTCGGCCATGGCGTCGAGGAGGTCGGACCGTAGGAGGCGACCCAGGGACGCGGGCGGCGGACGGGGAGCGTTCGGCGGCGATGAGGCTCCGTGGAGAGGGAGCGGCCGCGTTGGAGCGGGCTGTGGTTGTCGCGCGGGCCGCAGGGATGGTCGTGCACGGGGCGGGCCTCGGCGTTCGGTGCGCGGGAGGGCCTGCGGGCCATGCGCGGGAGGAAGAGGAGAGACGCCATGGAAGGAGAAGGGAGGGGAGGGTGAGCAGGGAGAGTGGAGGAAGAAGATGCGTTTGGGATCTCCACTGACGGATAAAAACGGGATTAGTGGGACGGACATGCTAATTCCGTCGAGACAAAATGAGATCACACAAACGGGATAAATGGAATTTTCTAGCGGGACGGGAGGCGGGTTTGGTGGCTATCCCGTCCCACTTGCATCCGAAGTGCAGGGCCATACACTTGAGCGGTTCGATTGTATAAAGAAAAATCGTTCTTATTCGCTAACTGTATCAGTACAGGACTACAGCTGAGCATACTACGTACTCCCTCCGTTCGGAAAAGGATGTCACAAAAATGGTCTATCCTTTTCCGAACGGAGGGAGTACCAGGAAGACACTGATGATGTACAAAAGGATCATTGACATGGAGAGGAGAGAAAAGAAAAGGCAGACACAACAAGCAAGCAAACTCTACTAGCTCCAGGAGCAGAGGTCACAGGACGTAGGGAGAGGAGGCCAGGGACGGCAAATTCCCCTGCTCGAGCTCTGCCTAATTCAAAAACAAGCCATCGATCGACTCCTCTGCTACTCCGCTGCCGGCGCTAGCGGGAGTTGCCTGACATCCTTGTCTTTTTCCTCATCCTCGTCGTCGTCGCTCCTTCGTGCCACGGCCGGTGGCGGCGGGGAGTCCGGCTCGGCCTCCGCCGGATCGACCAGGGGCGGCGGGGACGTCAGGTGGAAGGCCACGAACTGGGCGGCGGCGGGGTTGAAAGACCCAAACTTGGGCGTCGTCTCCACCCCGGAGAAGCTCCGCGCGTGGAACGAGAAGGACGACGACGACGACCCTCCTCCGTCGCCCGCGTCCTCCTCCTCCCCCTCCTCGCTCGCCGCAGCACCGCGGGGCAGGTTCTTGAGCGCGGCCACGCGCGCGCGCCGCCGCTTCGGCTCCGGCCGCTCCTCCTGGACCTCGCCGTCCATCGGCGCGGCGCGCTTCTCGATTGGCGGCGGGCGGGGAGGAGAGGGCTCCTCCGCCGGCGCCTCGGCCGCAGCCGCCGCCGCCATTTCTCGGATCCGATCAGCGCCGAGATTGCAAGAAAGCTCGGGGATATTTCTCCCCCCCCGCCGATCTGTCTGTGTGTGTGCGGGCTAGTGCGCCTCGCTCGGCACGCGTGGTGGGGATTGCTCGGCTGGTCGCGCTCACATGGGCTCTCTCTGCACGTCACGGGGCACCGGCTTGTGCGCGCGCTGACGCCGCCGTGTGCGCGATCCCACCGTTGTCGGGCGTGCGCGCCGAAAAGGACCAGCCCTCGGCTTGTCGTCCGTAGAATTTCTCCCAATTTCTGTCGCAGTGATCAACAACTCAGAAATGCCCGCGGTATTATTACTAGGTGTGTTTGATTGAGCTGAAGAAGCTGTTGTGAGCCAAACAAATGTGGGAAAGTTGGAAGCTGTTGATCGACACTTTGCTCGACCTCGACTATGGTCCATCTATCTAGTGAGCCCTAGACAAGATGCACGAGGGACCGGATCGATATAGATCAGTCGGTCAACGTTACGCCGTTACCTAGTCAAGAGCTCTTGCGTGCATCTCGACGAGCTGAATCATCTAAGTGTGTACATCAACGCACTACTGCACACATGGCCCTTCTATGTGCATCACCCAACACACATGAGGAGCGAGAATATGCGCTTCCGATACCTTCCATTTCTATCGATGTTCATGCCTGCTTGCGCGTTGCTCATGTTACTCGATATTTCCATTCATGACCATAACTCGACTCATATTCGGTTTTATTGTGGTGACGTGAAATTTGTTCTTCAGTTGCTCTATCGCACTACCACACCGGGAGATGAGAGTATATACATGTTGCTTGTCACCAAGTTCAAGTTGTATAGGTGTGCGAACTAAATACTTGAACCATTGTTAGTGATCATCAACTTTTGAAGGATCTCTAGAGCTTGGTTGCTTCTATTTATTGGACAAACCATGGTTTGGTTGGTTCAATATAAGACCATGTTAATTGTACATTGTACTTGCCCGTGGAGAAATATAAGAGGCATAGTTATGAGTGCAGTCAATATTTGTAAACCTGTATCACCACTACGTGCAGAAGTATAGGGATTGAGGATGCAAAAATAATATTGTCGTATGTGTTTGGAATAATTTTTTCATCCAGTGTCTTTTGTGTCTTGGTAAAATTACTTTACTACTTTAGTCATAAAACTAGTAGACGGTTGCTGATATATGTATTACGCAGGATTTTATTTGGTTAAACATGAAAACAAAAGGATATATAGTCAAAAGTTAGTATGCAAAAATAGTTTTTGCAATCAACCATAATTAGTAGAGAATAGGATCTAAATATGGGCGATGCCGCAACTATTTGTGAAATGTACGAACCACATAAATTCGATACATCCGTTCAATTTTGTGAAAATAGAAAATTAAGTAGTATACTTTTTGTCTAATTTGTTTTGCATCTTAGTCAACTAGTGCTAAGCACGTGGTATAATTCGTTTTGCATTTGAGAATAGGTGACATGTTATCCATGGAAACTCGTTAAAACCGTCCTTGATCATAATAGTTAACAGCTTAGAAAGGAAAAAAAACTCCATCCTATAGTTCTCCAAAACATCATTTTGTTTGGCGAAATTAAAGTTCTTTTACATCTTGTTGGTAGCAAATTCTATCCATGCAACGAGTCATGACTCAAGATTTTGCATATCCCTACATACAATTAACATGGTGACGGGGATGTACCCTTCGGGAGATCCATTATGAGGATACCTGGTGCATGAACAAGCTAAGACCCATGAACATGCCTAGTAGCAGATATCAACCAAACCCCACGAAGGTGGCCCAAGAAGACTGGCGTACGTACCAAGTTTAGTAAACCCTAAGTCGGTAGAAACCTACCTTATCTGTAAACCTAGTCGATTGTGAATCCCCGAGATCCAGCCTCCTATATAAAGGCTGGGAGGGCCGCCGATCTAGGGTAAGCGATACTCAAACCACCATAGTCCTCGTGAGATCGTCATCTCGTCGGGACGCCATTGTAGTGTGGCACCCCGATCCAGATGATCGAGTCACCCCATATACCAATCCCAGAAACACTGGATATATGACAGCTTGATAAACAAAGGCAAAACCAAATATATTCATAAGGCTTCGAGTTTGCACAAATACAAGGTTACAACACGGTGAGGCTCCAGCTCTTGCGCAACAGGCGCACACAACAGTATGTACATTATTTTTCTAACATCGAGCCTCTAGCGGAAGTCGTAGCGGAAGCGAAGATAGTAGCGTGGCGATAGCGGCCTTATTCCACAGGGTCCTGCCTGGGACACGGGTTCCTAGTTCTCATAGAGCGGGTACTCGGCGACTGGTTCAGCAGGGTCTGGCCACATGAAAAGCCAGGTAAGTACTTGAAGTACTCGCAAGACATCAGCCCAAAAACAACCAAAGTCTATCTATATGGCATGGCATGGTTCGGAAAGTATCATGGCAGGAGTGCGGGTGCGAGGGAGAGTCCAAGCTTAACGGTTGGACAAAACTTACCTACTTACCTTAGTAGGGATATTTTCATGTCATCAAGTGAGATCACATTTCCCACTCAACAACTCGTAACCACAACTAGGCTACCAAGCCACTAGCCAACTCTGGCTTAATTCACAACTTCCCGAGTCCTTAGCCAACTCTGGCTGGACTTCTAATAATTCCTGAGTTTGTTGGGTCTCAACTTAATTTATTTCTTCAAGTTCGACTGGACTGACTCATAGTGTGACTTGACCCAAACAACGTCCCATAACCCAGGGACAAGGCTAGACATCCAGATTTACACTCTCGAGAGGTTGCAACTTTTATCCACAAGCTGAAGTCTAGGCTTGTACCGCCGGTACCGAAGTACTAGAACCAACCGTGGCGGCAGCACAAACCCATACTTCCACAGACGTTTACTCTACCACGGCACTCCCTGTATAGCCACCGACATAACTCTATGCCTTATGCAGAAGTGAATCCGGCACGTCCCCAACCCATGAGCGACGCCTAGTCCGGAACCTTCGCAAGCCTAGCCCCGACCAACTATGGTAACCGACTAGACTTGCCAAAGAGGTGGCATCAAAGGAGGCTGATAAAATACCCGGCCATGGTCCGCCCACACGGACGACGCATGGTTGTGCTAGTTGTGTTTGGTGAGTGGCACTACGTGACTCAATCTAGTCGAGGGAGGTGATTATCTTCTTAGTCATTTTGTTTGATTACAGACATCAACATTAACAAAGTAAAACAAGGTAACCTCATAACAATAACAACACAGAATAAATATATCACTTGCAGGTAACATAACAATAATAATACCCAGTGACTATGGCGGTTCCTCCAGCCGGTGTCACCAGGGGTTAGTGTTCACAGAATAAATAACATAGTGTTTCAAACGGATAACCGTGGCGGTTCCTCCAGCCGGTGGTCACCGTAAAGAATGAACTGAAAAGCCCTCATAGAAGTGAGAGAGCATCCATTCCACACGAGGGTTATTCCGACGTGGTGTCAGCAATCTCGGAAAAAAGAACCAAATGGAAAGCCAGCGTCCCAAGCGTCGCAGTCCAGTGGCTTACGCCAACCACGTTTGACGGAGGGACAAGAAGCAAATAACTCTTTTGGCAAATGCCCCCAACTCCGAGGATCATAAGACGACATTCGTCCGCTCCTCACCTCGGCGAAGAGGAAAAAGGCAAACAAAGCCCCGCAAGCGCGAGACGCACAGTTGCAATATTTCCCCCATTCCTTCGACTGCGGCGGTTCCTCTGGCCATTGTCTAGGGAACGGGAGTGATGCACAGATAAGCAACTATAAGGTAGTGCAACAATTTAAAATGCAATATGGCATGTGAGGTGCAACAGATATTAATTCAACAGTCAAAATATTTCCTAAGTTCGACCAAATTTGAAATTGGGTTGGTGGCTTGCCTTCGGGTTCAGAGACAACTCCTACTCTGTCGGAGAGGTTTGAATCTATCCAAACAAGACAAACATGCATCAAACTCTCTCCTAAATTATTTAAATAAATGCCCAAAAAATAAATTCCAAATAATTCTTTTCTGGTTCCATTTGAAAGAGAAAATTCAAACAAAGCCAACAAAATTGGTTTCATATTTTTCTGACCATTTTTCAGAGAGATATTGCAATTCAAAGTTTGGTTTAATTTCTGCCCCTTTTTTAACAGAAAAATAAAACAAAAAAACGGTTCAGGAAATGATTAAAAATCTGACTAATGGGTCCCACATGTCATAGACACTACTCGAAACGTTATTCTGCGCGGGAAAGAAGAAGAACAGGGCGCCGTCTCCGGCGAACTCACCGGCGGCGGTTCAAGGGAGCTAGGGCGATGGGGAGGTGAGGGAGAGGAAGCAGAACGTCTCGGGGAGGCCTGCCGTAGCTAGTTCGAGCACCCACGCTTGACGGGGAGGTCGGGATGGAGCGGAGCTTCTCCTCCCGCGGCTCCGGCGATCTATCGATGATGGATACGACGGCTCCGGCCACCGTTCACCCTGGCGAGCACGGCATCGTCACCGTGGTGCTCTGTGGTGTCCGGGGTGCCCTTCTTATAGCTCCCCGCGAGGTGGCCGCCATTGATGGCACGGCGAGGTGTCGTTCACGGCATGGTGGCGCAGTGGACAGTGCGTCGCGAAACCGGTGGCACAGGAGACGCACGCGGCACAGGAGGAAGCGAGTGGATGAGCTCGGGGCGGCTGGGTCGCTGACGAGCGGGGCCCCGACGGCGCTGTGCTGGACGGCGCGTCGGGACGCGTCGGTGGCGCGTGCGGGATTCTCCTCCGGCGACGCGTGGTGGCTGAGAGGTTCAGGGAGAGGTGGGGAACACGCTGGGCGTGGATTGGGGCGTAGGGAAGCTGAACGCCGACGACCACAAGGTGGCGGCGCCGTCTGCACGGCCTCGCCGGCGGTGATCACCATTTTGTCCAAGCCAGAAGTGGCATCGACGTGTTTCTCTCGACTCGGTGCTCCAAACGCGATGAGGTTTTCACCACTGCACGCCAAATTCAAAACCCTGCAACTTTCCTGACTATGGTTTGCTCAAATTCAAAAGTTGGTCGACTAGAATTTGTGAAAAACAGTACTGGCCAAAATGGCAATTTAGAGTTTGGAGGGGTAGATGGTGTTAGATGGATCTGCCCTTTTGTCCTGAGGTAGGAGTGATGAAGGGGAGCTTATCCATGCCTTGGATTCATCCAGGAGAAATGTTTTTGCTAGAGTTAAAAATGTTTTGAGAAAATGGGCAGAATACAAAAAGAATTGTGGAGGGAAAATTTCCCAAGTCATGGCCCCATATTTTTTTATAAAAGTGACCCACATCAACTAGGGAAGGTTCCCTAATTTTTGCAGAATTTTTGGAGACATAAAAA
This sequence comes from Poa pratensis, assembly GCA_947311845.1. Lineage (NCBI taxonomy): Eukaryota > Viridiplantae > Streptophyta > Magnoliopsida > Poales > Poaceae > Poa > Poa pratensis. The sequence goes on along the minus strand of CAMZMU010000059.1, from coordinate 38,711,631 downwards.
TAGGGGTTCCTTTGTAAGGTCAATAAAAAGGGTAATTTTCAAAAAGGAAAAAGAATTTCCCAATTAAATATTTATCCAGGTTAAAATCACAAATGCAAGTACCAAGTGGGAGGAAAATGGAAAGCACAAGATCCCACTTGATTATCATGTTTGCAAAGGTTCAAGATTTTAAAAGAATTTCCGGAGGTTTAAGTCCGAATGCACATGAAATAATGAACAATGCATTTTGGGAAAAATTCAAAAAGGCCAAAATTCAGGGTGTTACAGACCTTCCCCCCTTAAGATGAATCTCGTCCTCGAGATTCCTGTTGCTCGTTGAATAGATACGGATATTCTGTCTTAGCAAATCTTCGCGCTCCCAGGTTGCCTCTTCCTCTGTGTGCTTGTCCCACTGAACCTTGTAGAACTTGGTGACCTTGCTGCGAGTGCGGCGTTCTGACTCATCCAAGATTCTGACGGGGTGTTCCTCGTAAGTCAGTTCGCTGCTCAACTCCAGTTCCTTAAAGTCAGCCTGCTTGGTTGGGGGTGAGATGCACTTCCTTAGCTGGGATACGTGGAAGACGTCATGTACTCCAGCCAATTCCTCTGGCAGTTCCAGCTGGTAGGCTACTGATCCTTTCCTTGCCAAATCTTGAAAGGTCCAATGAATCTTGGGGCAAGCTTTCCTTTCATGTGGAATCTTTTCAGCCCTTGAGAGGTGTTACTCGAAGATAGACATAGTCGTTTTCTTCGAAGTGAATCTGACGTGTCGCCGGTCGTAATAACTTTTCTGGCGGGATTGCGCTGCCTTGAGCCGGTCCCGAATCAGACGTACTTGCTTTTCTGCCTCATCAAATCATCGGGCTTAAAGATCTTGCGGTCTCCAACCTCGGACCAGTTTAGTGGGGTTCGGCATTTTCTCCCATACAGGGCTTCAAAGGGTGACATCTTCAGGCTGCCTTGGTAGCTGTTGTTGTATGAGAACTCTGCATAGGTAAACTATCTTCCCAACCTGCTCCATAGGCGAGCACACACGAGCGGAGCATATCCTCTAGGATTTGATTAACCCGCTCGGTTTGACCGTCGGTCTGCGGATGATAGGCTGTGCTGAAGGATAACTTTGTTCCCATGGCATGATGTAGGCTTGTCCAAAATTTGGAGGTAAATTGTGTACCTCTATCCGACACAATGGTCTTCGGGACTCCATGGAGTTTGACAATCTTGTTCACATAGAGTTGTGCCAGTTGGTCCGAGCGGTATGTGGTCTTGACGGGGATAAAGTGAGATACCTTCGTCAAACGGTCGACAATGACCCAGATAGAATCATTCCCTCGGCTGGATTTGGGAAGTCCGACAATGAAATCCATACTTATGTTGTCCCATTTCCACTCGGGTACCTTAAGGGGTTGGAGATATCCGGCGGGTTTCTGATGCTCGGCCTTCACCAGGTTGCATACATTGCAGCATGCGACATAGTAGGCGATATCCTTCTTCATACCGGACCACCAGAATGTTTGCTTCAAGTCTTGGTACATCTTGGTGCTTCCCGGGTGAATGGAATAGGCAGACTCGTGGGCTTCCCTGAGGATCTGCTGTATTAGTGTGGTCTTGTAGGGTACACAAAGGCGGGTACCGAAGCGGAGTACTCCTTGGCTGTCCAGGGAAAATTCCTTGGCCTGACCCAGCGGTATCTTGGCCTTGATCTTGCTTAGGCCGGGGTCGTTGGCCTGCTCGGTTTTTATTTCTTCCTCCAGGTCTGGCTTTACTTCCAGGGTGCTTAGATAGGCCTTGTTTCCCACGCACAAGTTTAGCTTTGCGAACTCTTTCTCCAACTTGGCCGCATCTTAGGGGGCTTCCTGCTCAGAGCATCTGCTACCACGTTGGCCTTCCCGGGATGATAATGAATCCCAAGGTCGTAGTCCTTGATTACTTCCAGCCACCTCCTTTGCCTCAGATTGAGGTCAGGCTGGGTGAAGATATACTTCAAGCTTTTGTGGTCCGTGTAAATCTCGCATCTTCGACCAATAAGGTGGTGTCGCCAAGTCTTCAGGGCGAGTATGACGGCGGCTAATTCCAAGTCGTGGGTGGGATAGTTGAGCTCGTGGGTCTTGAGTTGCCTTGACACATATGCGATGACCTTTCCTTCTTGCATGAGTACGGCTCCTAGCCCATTTCTGCAGGCATCACAGTATACGGTAAAATCCTTGGTATCATCAGGCAACACCAGAATTGGGGCGGTGGTTAACCGGGTCTTTAACTCGTTGAAACTTTCCTCACACTCATCTGTCCAGGCATACTTGCGATTTTCTTCAATAGATCCGTCATGGGCTTGGCTATCTTGGAAAAGTTTTCGATGAATCTTCGGTAATACCCGGCCAATCCTAGGAAGCTTCGGATTTCTGATACGTTGGTGGGAACTTTCCAGTTTAGCACATCGGAGATCTTGTTGGGGTTTACAGCCACACCGGCTCCAGACAACACATGTCCTAGGAATTCCACTTCCTTTAACCAGAATTGGCATTTGCTGTACTTGGCATAAAGTTGTTGCTCACGCATTCTTCCAAGAACCAACCTGAGGTGTTCGGCGTGCTCCTCCTCATTTTTGGAGTAGATGAGGATGTCGTCGATAAACACCACAACAAACTTGTCGAGATACTCCATGAATACCTTGTTCATCATGCCCATGAAGTAGGCTGGAGCATTTGTTAGGCCGAAGGACATAACTGTGCACTCATACAATCCATATCTGGTGGTGAATGCGGTCTTGGGGATATCACTTTCTCGAATCTTCAGCTGGTAATAACCCGTACGGAGATCAATCTTGGAGAATACTCGGGCACCACGGAGTTGGTCGAATAAATCATTGATTCTCGGGAGTGGGTACTTGTTCTTGATGGTGACATCATTGAGAGCGCGATAGTCGATGCATAATCGGAGGGTACCATCGCTCTTCTTTGCAAACAAAACCGGTGATCCCCAAGGTGAAATGCTTGGGCGGATGAACTTTTTCTGAATCAATTCGTCAAGCTGTTTCTTCAGTTCCACTAGCTCGGGACTTGTCATACGGTAGTGTTTCTTGAATATTGGGTTTGTCCCTGGTACAACTTCAATTGCAAATTCAATATCACGGTCAGGGGGCATTCCGGGTAATTCATCTGGAAAACATCCGGGTATTCACTGACCACATACACTTCCCCTATCTCCGGGGCTTGAGCAAGAAACATCTTCGCATTTATCTGGTGAGGCTTATTTGGCACATAAGTGGTTCGTATGCCTTCCGGGTTGGTGAGAGTAACTGCCCTGGTTGCACAGTCGATCTGAGCTGCATGCTGAACTAACCAATCCATACCCAGGATGGCGTCGAGGCCGGGCACATTGAGAGTGCTGAGCTGAGCGGGAAATTTCACTTGATTGATGCTGATTGTCAGATCTTGACACATGGTGTTTGTTTTCATCTCCGAGGCGGGGGTTTGTATCACCAAAAGATGGCCCAAAGGGGAAACGGGAAAACGGTGTTTGGCAACAAAATCCTTCGAGATGAAAGAATGGGAAGCTCCAGAATCGAATAAAATCAGCGCGGGTTTAGTGTTGATAGTACACGTACCAAGCACTACATCTGAAGCTTCATATGCTTCTTCCGCTGACATGTGGTGACACGGGCAACTTGAGGTGGCTTGATTGCACCAGCGGGTGGTTGCTGTTGGAGTTGTTATTGTTGCCGTTGTGGAGGGGGCAATCCTTGATGTAGTGTCCTGTCTTGCCGCACTTGAAGCAGGAGTTCTCCCTCTTGCAATCATCCACTAAGGGGCGCTTGTGGTAGAATCCTTCCCGGGGATATCCATCCTTCCTGGGTTGATTCCAGGTGTTCTGAGGTGTTGAGATCCGGTTGTTGGGTTGCCATGGGCGTGGTTTTGAAGAACCTCCTTCATGCTGGTTCTTACGGGGCTCGAACTTCCGCTTGTGGGAGTCATAATTGAGCGGTGCTCCTTCTCTGAAATCAGTGCCGTGTTGATCATGGACTGGAAATCTGGAAACTGCAGAACACTGAGCTGAGTTTTTATGGTCTGATGCATCCATGAAGGAACCTGTCTTTCTTCTTTTCTCTGTGTTGATGTCCTCAGGTGCATAGCGAGCAAGGTTGTTGAACTTGGTCAGATATTCGCTGATGGACTTGCTGCCTTGAGTAAGTGCCAAAAATTCCTGCTGTTTCATTTTATGAGGCTTGAGGGATGTAGGCCCTGCGGAATGCTTCCTGAAATTCTGCCCAAGTGACAGGGGGTCCATCGCCTCTGGCGTCCTTTTGGTTGTCCCACCAAACGCTGGCAGGGCCCTCAAGGTAGTGGGTAGCGAAGGGCACCTGGTCTTGCTCGTCCACGCGAGCGAGCTCCAGTTTCTTTCCCATAGCGCGGAGCCAATCATCAGCCTCAAGTGGGTCATCAGCATACGCGAACTTGGGCGGTTGTGTGCGCTGGAAGTCTTGCAGCTTTGAGCGGCCTGGGGGTGGAGCATTACGGGCTTGCATGTACGTGCCAAACTCTCTCATAATCTGTGTCAGATGCTGGTTGTGGCGTTCATCCATCATCATCATAAACTGACTTGGGCTTGGTTCCTGATTTGGTGGAGGAGGAGGTGGTTGCGGAGGCTCGGGATCCTCGCCAGCTTGTCGTGCGGAACGACGAACCGGGGTTCCTTGGCTGCTACTCGCACCTATTGGGCCTCATCCTGAACTGCTGAGTGTAATGGCGCGTATCATGAGCATCCATATGGGGAAGGTGTAACATCCACGGAAAAACCAAATGGAAACACAGTTTGCAAAAGAAACACAAGCATGATGTTATACAATGGATGATGGGGTTACAAGATTCAAGCACTCGCTATTTTACAACAGATGCAAGGTAAAGATACAAGCTACTCGTACAGGATACATGGTACAAGATACAAGACGCAAAGCACTCGGTACCAGATGCAGGATACAACTCTACCACTACATTATTCAAGCACGCGATACATCGGAAAGTATAGTACACTAAGCGATGTCGTCTCCGAGCGTCTAGAACTCCATCTCGAGGGGTGTCGCTGGCGTGGCGGTGTCGAGGGCTCCTCCGCGGGGCTGTAGTCGGGTGAAGCGCGGCCGTCGCGGGAGTCTCCGGAGTAACTCTGTGGCTCGGCCGCCTGGACGCGACGACGCTGAGACCGAACGGGAGTGAAGCGTGCGTAGTAGTGAGCGGCGCTGCTACGAGTGCGGGAAGGTGGCGTCGGAGTGGGAGTCGGGAGAAGCGGGCAATCCCCCTCCTAATCTGCTCGAGGGAACTCTGCCTAAAGGTGGGAGACGAGGTGGGCGACTAGAAGTGCCGGACCCGGAGCTCGCGTCATCGGCCAAGGCTACGTTGGCGCGAAGCGAGGCAAACTGGAGAAGGGTGACGTGGAGGTACTGGTGGAGATAGGTGGTGTACTGAAGAAGGGCGGAGAGAGGTGAGCTGGGGTCACCTGGGTTGGGGAAAAGGATGTCCCCGTTGTCTAAAGCCAACCTCGGGAAGTAGGCGTAACGGGTGCACTGCTTCATGACGGGGTCGAAGGTGCGAAGGAAAGAGGATGGCATCTCCTGCAGCCTCCTGTATGGCTCGAGACGCCTGAGTAGAGACACCGGAAGTGAGGGCGTGCTCGATCCCTGCGGACACGGGCTCCGGGCGCAAGTGGACGGTGGCGGTGAACTCCGAGGTGACCCTGTCGAGACGGTTGTGGTACACGTGGTAGTCGGGGGAGGTGCGCCTGGGTAGAGGTGGTCCCAGATCTCCCGAAGAAACTGCGGAAAACCGGGAACGTGCACGGCGGTAGTCTCGGCGAGCAACTCTGCCATCTGTGACAGAGACAGAATTCAAATAAAGTGAGCGTTAAGTTTTAAAGCACAAACAGACAGAGAAACATTGGAAAAAGTTGTCAACACAACAAGTTCTATTCTACGTCGTCCAAGAACTAGGGTATCCTACAGGCAGTTAGGCTCTGATACCAAGCTCTGTGGCACCCCGATCCAGATGATCGAGTCACCCCATATACCAGTCCCAGAAACACTGGATATATGACAGCTTGATAAACAAAGGCAAAACCAAATATATTCATAAGGCTTCGAGTTTGCACAAATACAAGGTTACAACACGGGTGAGGCTCCAGCTCTTGCGCAACAGGCGCACACAACAGTATGTACATTATTTTTCTAACATCGAGCCTCTAGCGGAAGTCGTAGCGGAAGCGAAGATAGTAGCGTGGCGATAGCGGCCTTATTCCACAGGGTCCTGCCTGGGACACGGGTTCCTAGTTCTCATAGAGCGGGTACTCGGCGACTGGTTCAGCAGGGTCTGGCCACATGAAAAGCCAGGTAAGTACTTGAAGTACTCGCAAGACATCAGCCCAAAAACAACAAAGTCTATCTATATGGCATGGCATGGTTCAGAAAGTATCATGGCAGGAGTTCGGGTGCGAGGAGAGTCCAAGCTTAACGGTTGGACAAAACTTACCTACTTACCTTAGTAGGGATATTTTCATGTCATCAAGTGAGATCACGTTTCCACTCAACAACTCGTAACCACAACTAGGCTACCAAGCCACTAGCCAACTCTGGCTTAATTCACAACTTCCCGAGTCCTTAGCCAACTCTGGCTGGACTCCAATAATTCCTGAGTTCGTTGGGTCTCAACTTAATTTATTTCTCCAAGTTCGACTGGACTGACTCATAGTGTGACTTGACCCAAACATCGTCCCATAACCCAGGGACAAGGCTAGACATCCAGATTTACACTCTCGAGAGGTTGCAACTTTTATCCACACGCTGAAGTCTAGGCTTGTACCGCCGGTACCGAAGTACTAGAACCAACCATGGCGGCAGCACAAACCCATACTTCCACAACGTTTACTCTACCGACACTCCCTGTATAGCCACCGACATAACTCTATGCCTTATGCAGAAGTGAATCCGGCACGTCCCCAACCCATGAGCGACGCCTAGCTCCGGAACCTTCGCAAGCCTAGCCCCGACCAACTATGGTAACCGACTAGACTTGCCAAAGAGGTGGCATCAAAGGAGGCTGATAAAATACCCGGCCATGGTCCGCCCACACGGACGACGCATGGTTGTGCTGGTTGTGTTTGGTGAGTGGCACTACGTGACTCAATCTAGTCGAGGGAGGTGATTATCTTCTTAGTCATTTTGTTTGATTACAGACATCAACATTAACAAAGTAACACAAGGTAACCTCATAACAATAACAGCACAGAATAAATATATCACTTGCAGGTAACATAACAATAATAATACCCGGTGACTATGGCGGTTCCTCCAGCCGGTGTCACCAGGGGTTAGTGTTCACAGAATAAATAACATAGTGTTTCAAACGGATAACCGTGGCGGTTCCTCCAGCCGGTGGTCACCGTAAAGAATGAACCGAAAAGCACTCATAGAAGTGAGAGAGCATCCATTCCACTCGAGGGTTATTCGACGTGGTGTCAGCAATCTCGGCAAAAAGAACCAAATGGAAAGTCAGCGTCCCAAGCGTCGCAGTCCAGGTGGCTTATGCCAACCACGTTTGACGGAGGGACAAGAAGCAAATAACTCTTTTGGCAAATGCCCCCAACTCCGAGGATCATAAGACGACATTCGTCCGCTCCTCACCTCGGCGAAGAGGAAAAAGCAAACAAAGCCCCGCAAGCGCGAGACGCACAGTTGTAATATTTCCCCCATTCCTTCGACTGCGGCGGTTCCTCCGGCCATTGTCTAGGGAACGGGAGTGATGCACAGATAAGCAACTATAAGGTAGTGCAACAATTTAAAATGCAATATGGCATGTGAGGTGCAACAGATATTAATTCAACAGTCAAAATATTTCCTAAGTTCGACCAAGTTTGAAATTGGGTTGGTGGCTTGCCTTCGGGTTCAGAGACAACTCCTACTCCGTCGGAGAGGTTCGAATCTATCCAAACAAGACAAACATGCATCAAACTCCCTCCTAAATTATTTAAATAAATGCCAAAAAAAAATTCCAAATAATTCTTTTCTGGTTCCATTTGAAAGAGAAAATTCAAACAAAGCCAACAAAATTGGTTTCATATTTTCTGACCATTTTTCAGAGAGATATTGCAATTCAAAGTTTGGTTTAATTTCTGCCCTTTTTTTAACAGAAAAATAAAACAGAAAAACGGTTCAGGAAATGATTAAAAATCTGACTAATGGGTCCCACATGTCATAGACACTACTCGAAACGTTATTCCGCGCGGGAAAGAAGAAGAACAGGGCGCCGTCTCCGGCGAACTCACCGGCGGCGGTTCCAGGGAGCTAGGGCGACGGGGAGGTGAGGGAGAGGAAGCAGAACGTCTCGGGGAGGCCTGCCGCAGCTAGTTCGAGCACCCACGCTTGACGGGGAGGTCGGGATGGAGCGGAGCTTCTCCTCCCGCGGCTCCGGCGATCTGTCGATGATGGATACGACGGCTCTGGCCACCGTTCACCCTGGCGAGCACGGCATCGTCACCGTGGTGCTCTGTGGAGCGTCTGGGTGGAAGGAATCGATCAGGAGAGGGCTAGGGTGGTCGAATTGAGGTGGGGGCAGTGCGGCTCGGGCTAGCTCGCCGCCGGCGATGTGGTGCTCAGCTGGCTCGGGAACTGCGTGGGAGAAGGATTGGGAGGGTAGGGGAGGTGGTGCGGTGCTCAGTGGTGTCAGGGGTGCCCTTCTTATAGCTCCCCGCGTGGTGGCCGCCATTGATGGCACGGCGAGGTGTCGTTCACGGCGTGGTGGCGTAGTGGACGGTGCGTCGCAAAACCGGTGGCACAGGAGACACACGCGGCACAGGAGGAAGCGAGTAGATGAGCTCGGGGCGGCTGGGTCGCTGACGAGCGGGGCCCCGGTGGCGCTGTGCTGGACGGCGCGTCGGGACGCGTCGGTGGCGCGTGCGGGATTCTCCTCCGGCGACACGTGGTGGCTGAGGTTCAGGGAGAGGAGGGGAACATGCTGGGCGTGGGTTGGGGCGTGGGGAAGCTAAACGCCGACGACCACAAGGTGGCGGCGCCGTCGTGCATGGCCTCGCCGGCGATGATCACCATTTTGTCCAAGCCAGAAGCGGCATCGACATGTTTCTCTCGACTTGGTGCTCCAAACGCGATGAGGTTTTCACCACTGCATGCCAAATTCAAAACCCTGCAACTTTCCTGACTATGGTTTGCTCAAATTCAAAAGTTGGTCCGACTAGAATTTGTGAAAAACAGTACTGGCCAAAATGGCAATTTAGAGTTTGGAGGGGTAGATGGTGTTAGATGGATCTGCCCTTTTGTCCTGAGGTAGGAGTGATGAAGGGGAGCTTATCCATGCCTTGGATTCATCCAGGAGAAATGTTTTTGCTAGAGTTAAAAATGTTTTGAGAAAATGGGCAGAATACAAAAAGAATTGTGGAGGGAAAATTTCCCAAGTCATGGCCCCATATTTTTTATAAAAGTGACCCACATAAACTAGGGAAGGTTCCCTAATTTTTGCAGAATTTTTGGAGACATAAAAATAGGGTTCCTTTGTAAGGTCAATAAAAAGGGTAATTTTCAAAAAGGAAAAAGAATTTCCCAATTAAATATTTATCCAGGGTTAAAATCATAAATGCAAGTACCAAGTGGGAGGAAAATGGAAAGCACAAGATCCCACTTGAATTATCATGTTTGCAAAGGTTCAGGATTTTAAAAGAGTTTCCCGGAGGTTTAAGTCCGAATGCACATGAAATAATGGAACAATGCAATTTTGGAAAAAAAATTCAAAAAGGCAAATATTCAGGGTGTTACATGTAGCTCCATTGTACACCTCATACATCAATAACCAGACAAGCATGAAGTAGGGTGTTACCCTCCGGGGGCCTAAACCTGGATAAATCTTGCTTGTCAGCCGACGATACTACCAACGCTACCACATCTCTCCCCCTCAATCTCAACCCTAGGTACCGAACCATGGGATTTGATGTGTTAACACCACATCAATTGGCGCCGTCTGTGGGAAAGACTAGCGTTGGATCTGCGATTTTGGCGGCTTCATCGGCAAACGGCAGCTCGCCGACTCCTTCGGCGAAGATTGACTCACCAACTTCATCAACAAACGGCAATCCGCCGGCATCACCGGCAAACGGCAAGTCACCGACTCCGTCGACCATCGCGCCGATGTACTTCGGCTCCTTCGGGTTCAACCCGCACCATCCGATCGCGCACCCGGTGTTCGCAGACTTCCACTCAGGTGCGGATATGACTTTTGGTAACTTCAATTTCCATGTTAGTCGCTGGGTACGCATAACTTGACAGATCCACGTCAACTCGCGGCAATCACGCCTGCATCTCCATCGATCGCATCTGCACCAACTGTGGCTGCACCAGCTGCTTCTGCGTCTTCATCGGCCGCGCCTTCGTTGGTCGTACCCGCATCATCCGACTCGCCATCGAGTGCAAAATTCGAGATTCCTTCGCTGGCAAGGGACACCTCTTCCTCGACTACTTCACCGAGCTCTGCATCTGCATCTCTTGACTTATACGGCGAAGTCGAGGGGAAGGTCGAGTCCGCTTTCCAGTACGACAGTGACGAACCATGAGTGCAGTACGATGACTGCAGCAACTTCGACTACTCCACCGACTGTAGCGGTGGCGACCAAAGCAAATCCTCAAACGCCATACCCTTCCAAGTCTACATGACTGTCGGGAACAATGGCACGGAAGGTGAAACATCCGAAGTCGCGGCTCGTCACGAACCGCAAACATATCCCTGCACAGTGACCATGCCAGACGGCAATACAACGCTCACCATCACGAAGGAGATGGCAGCAAAAGCAAAGAAGGTCATTGATGAATGCCTCTTGATGCCTGAGGACTCGACTCGCGATGAACTCGCGACATACCAATACTTCATGTGGCAAGAAAATCTTCGATTGAAGAACTACAAAGCAACACTCGATGAGCGGAGAAGGCAGGCCAGTGTGTCGAGTGCGCGGCGAGCGCAGTTGTCTTCCCTCCACTCGACTGGGCAGACGTCCGCAAGGCACCGCTCCATACTACCTCGCCTCTCCGAGAGGGACAAAGCGGACCTTACCTGCAATCTGGATGTTTCATTCATGACACTCGACGAGACAGCAACGGGAGCCCTGATGTCGGTGTCCGCATATCTCAGAACAATGCAACCAGCCGCGAACGATCCAAACGGAGCCATGGATCGACAGCAGACCAAATCTGTCAATTTGGCTGTCGCGGCCTTAGCCCCAGTAGTTGATGGTGTTGAGGGAAGCGCACCATGCGGAGGAAACATAACCCGCCACGCAGAAAGCTCACGGAGAGAACTGCAGAGCCACGACAATCGTGACCGTACCGTCACCATACACGAGGACCGGGACCGCGGACGTCGCGACAGCGATAAGAGGAGCACTCGACACCGTGCGGAGGACGGCGATCGGCACCAAGTCATAACTCAGCGTCGGGTCAGCAACAGCCGATCTGGGAGGTCTCGCTCCTCCAGCAGCGATTCACACTCCGACCACCAGTTCGAGCCTTGCGGGTCTCTGTGCTTCAGTCAGCGCATTCGCGAGTCCAAGATGCCCAAAGGGTTCAGGTTAACATCTGAAACACCCAAGTTCAACGGTCGCCAAGAACCAGCATCTTGGCTTGAGGATTACAAGATAGCAGTCGCTTGCCAGCGCGACACTCTAACAATAGCCATGCAATACATTCAGTTGATGCTCGAGGGCACAGCCCGCACCTGGCTCAAAAACTTACCTCGTCACGCGTACGATTCATAGGACCACTTCACGGAGGACTTAGTCAAAAACTTCGCCGCAACATGCGACCGGCCGATGACATTCGAAGAACTGCGGGCCTGCAGGCAGGTTCGAATGAGTCGCTCTGATCATATATCAGACGTTGGACCACCATACGTAACTCCGTCGGTACAGTATCAGAGGACAGGGCAATCGACGCTTTCACACAAGGCCTTGCAAGGCTCGACTTCCAGGAAGCACTCGGACGCGAGAAGCCGAAGTCCATTGCCCAACTCATGAAGGTCGCCAATGAGTGGGCGGACGGAGAAGACTCGGTACGAGATAAGCAAAGCGGGTCACCACGCCGCGATATCAAGGACTGGAACCGCAAAGATGGCCACAGTAGCGACCGAAGAAAAATGTGCAAATCTCATCACTACAATGACGCAGATGGTGCTGATCTCGTGGCAGCAGTCGACACACGCGATGAGCGTGACCGTAGCAGAAGTCGCCAAGACGATCACAGCGGGAGCCGCTACGACGACCGCAGTCACGACTACTCCCAGCGCAGCGACAGGTATCGCAAATGGGAGTTGACGAGGGGTTAACTCATCAAATCCCATGGTTAAGGACTTAGGGTTGAGATTACGAGGGATAGAACGTGGTAGAGCTGGTAGTTTTGTCGGCTGACAAGCAAAAGCAGGGATTTACCCAGGTTCAGGCCTCCGGAGAGTAACACCCTACTTCCTGCTTGTCTGGTATTGATCTGATGTGTTTATGCGAGCTACAATGAGATCCCGGTGAGATGTAGATCTCGCTAGGGTTTTGGTGGTTCGATTATTGCGTGTCCAGGATCGGCGGCCCTCCCAACCTTTATATAATAGGCTGGGTCTCGGGAGTTCGCAACCGACTCAGATTACATGTAAGGAAAGCCTAAACCAACTATGCCTATGTCTAATCTTGGATGGTACCCCATCTTGTTGGGCCTTTCGTCATGGCTTCATGTAGGCTCTTGATAGTTGGGCCTTAGTCGACACGTGCACCAGGTACCCTTATGGTAGGGTACCCGAGATGTATATCCTTGTCAGGAGTGGAGAAAACCCCGCGAGGACCCGCGTGATGAGCATGCAGCTGCAGAGGAAATTGAGGAAGAAAGCAGGTTCCACATGTACAAAGGTGAAGATGGCAAACTTCACTCACGACACCTGCTAAAGGACTGGAGAAAATTCACAAGGCTGGCGATGGACTACGTCAGACGCTTTCACCCGAAGCCAGCTGTGGGAGCACCACCGGCCCTTCTGGCCCCTCCGGCGCCAGCACCAGCAGCCGCAAACATGGCGGGTGCTATACATCACCAGCTACGCATAGAAGCTCCAGGAGCGGTAGGAGATCAATACCCCGAGGCTCGTGGGCAGATGAACATGATACAAAAGGGACGTCCCTCCAAAAGGGAACAAAAGCTGATAACCCGACAAGTTAATCTGGCTATCATGGCACCACCAGCAGTACCCGATTACTTGAAAGGGTCAGAAACCAGCATCACCTTCTCCCGCGAGAATCATCCGCCGGCCATAGCTTCAAATCGACGCTCAAATCGGCGGCTACGCCATGTCCAAGGTCTTCATGGACGGAGGAAGTGGAATCAACATCCTGTTCGCGGACATGCTTCGCAAGATGAACCATTCGATAGAAAACCTGCCCAAGTCAGATAACACCTTTCACGGTATCATCCCAGGCAAAGCGGTTTACCCGCTCGGCACAGTGCAGTTACCGGTCATCTTCGGCGGGCCAGGAAACTTCAGGACGGAGAAGATCGACTTCGAGGTCGTCGACTGGAAATCACAATACCATGCTATCCTTGGACGCCCGACATTTGCTCGGTTTATGGCGGTCCCGCATTATGCATACCTCAAGTTGAAGATGCCAGGACCCAACGGCGTTATCAAGGTGAGCGGGAACTTTCAGCGCTTGGACAATTGCGAAAGAGAGTTCAGCAAAATATCCGAGTTTTTCGGCATGCAAGAGCAACTCGCAGATCTCTCCATATCCAACGACCGCACACTCTTCCTAGGGGCCAAAAAACCGGCACCCGACGCTGCCTTTAACGCAAAATATGACACTCGGTCACATCAGGTGCACCCGACGGATCCATCCAAGACGGTCAACGTGTCATCAAGCTTAACTTTTGCATAGGAAGGCGCGCTCGTCAAATTCCTCCGTGAGAACTACGAAATTTTCGCCTGGTGTCCAGCTGACATGCCAGGTATTCACAGGGAATTTGCCGAGCACTCTCTTCAATTGTTTCCGGACACGAGACTGGTGAAGCAAACAATGAGCCGCTTCTCCGAGCCGAAGCGGGAGGCCATAGGAGAGGAGGTCGACAGGTTACTCGCAGCTAAGTTCATCCGCGAGATCAAAAAATCCGACTGGGTCGCTAACCCAGTCTTCGTACCGAAGAAGCACACAGAGATCCTTCGCATGTGTCTTGACTACACCGCCCTCAACAAGTGCTGCCCCAAAGACCACTTCCCGCTGCCCCCATCGACCAGATAGTTGATTTGACTGCGGGCTGTGCGCGTTTATCCTTCCTGGATGCCTATTCAGGCTATAACCAGATAAGGATGAAGGCCGAAGATGTGGACAAAACAACCTTCATAATGCATGCCCTACGGCGTCTACTGCTACACCACAATGCCCTTCGGGCTAAAGAACGCGGGTGCCACATACCAGCGCATGATGCAAAACTGCCTCAGAAAGCAAATTGGGTGCAATGTCCAAGTCTATGTCGATGATATCGTCATCAAAACCAAACAGGAGGACACACTCCTCGATGACTTGCGCGAGACGTTCGTCAACCTCAATCGATACACAATCAAGCTCAACCCCAAGAAGTGTGTTTTCGACGTGCCAGCCGAACAACTCCTGGGTTACCTTGTATCAGCCCGAGGCATTGAGGCGGACCCAGAGAAGATACAAGCCATACTAACTATGGAACAGCCGACCAAACTCCGAGAGGTACAGAAGCTAGCAGGTCGAGTGGCCACGCTCAGTCGATTCATCAGCTAGCTCGGTGAAAAAGCACTCCCCTTCTATCAGCTGATGAAGAAGGCAGACAACTTCAAATGGACACCAGAAACCCAGACAGCCTTCATCGACCTGAAGCGCACACTCACAACTCCTCCAATCTTGGTTGTGCCTCGGGAGCGAGAGCCGCTGTTCTTATATGTCTCCGCCACCAACAGGGTGGTCAGTACAGTCCTCGTTGTTGAGCGGGTGGAGGAAGGACATAATCACAGCATATAGAGACCCATGCACTACCTTAGCGAGGTCCTCTCCATATCAAAACAACGGTACCCGCATTACCAGAAGCTGGCTTACGCCGTGTTCATGACATCACGCAAAGTCATACACTACTTCGTCGAGCATCCGATAACTGTCGTCCGTTCGGTAGGCATACGTGACATACTCACCAACCCTGACGCGACAGGGCGGGTCGCTAAGTGGGTCATCGAGTTAGGACCTCGAGACATAAAGTATGAACACCCGAAGGCTATCAAAGCTCAAGTCTTACCTGACTTCACCACAGAGTGGATTGAAGCTCAGCTACCAGGAGTCCCAGATGTGTCCAACTTTTGGACTATGTACTTCGACGGCTCGAAGAAAAATGAGGGCGCAGGCGCAGGCGTCATACTACTATCCCCACGAGGGGATAAGCTTCGTTATGTCTTACAGATGGACTTCTCCAAACCCTCAAACAACGAGGCTGAATATGAGGCTCTACTACACAGCATGAAGATGGCCAAAGCTTGTGGATGCACTCGACTCATGATCTATGGCGACTCAAACCTCGTTGTGCAGCAAACGATGAAGGCCACGACAGATAACATGATCGCTTATCACGAGTTGTACAACATCTTGGAGGGCAACTTCGATGGCTGCGAGTTACGCCATATTGGGCGCGAAAGCAACGAGGAAGCAAACATGTTAGCCAACCTCGGCTCCACCAAAGCACCAGTTCCGCTTGGCGTCTTTCTCGAGCACATCACGCAAAGATCCATCAAGGTGAAGAAGCCGCAGCGCCCTCGACTCCGGCCACAGCCGACACGGACATCCCGCCAGGCACAGCGGATCCGTCAGTCGAAGTTCTTCTGATTGAACCAACTTGGACACATCCCTTCCTCGCGTACCTCCTAAGAGATGAGCTACCAGACGATGCAGCCGAGTCACGTCGGATCGCTCGCAGATAAGGATGAAGGCCGAAGATGAGGACAAAACAACCTTCATAACGCCCTACGACGTCTACTGCTACACCACAATGCCCTTCGTGTTAAAGAACGCGGGTGCCACATACCAGCGCATGATGCAAAACTGCCTCAGAAAGCAAATTGGGCGCAATGTCCAAGTCTATGTCGATGATATCGTCATCAAAACCAAACAGGAGGACACGCTCCTCGATGACTTGCGCAAGACGTTCATCAACCTCAACCGATACACAATCAAGCTCAACCCCAAGAAGTGTGTTTTCGATGTGCCAGCCGGACAGCTCCTGTGTTACCTTGTATCAGCCCGAGGCATTGAGGCGGACCCAGAGAAGATACAAGCCATACTAACTATGGAACAGCCGACCAAACTCCGAGAGGTACAGAAGCTAGTAGGTCGAGTGGCCGCCCTCAGTCGATTCATCAGCAAGCTCGGTGAAAAAAACACTCCCCTTCTATCAGCTGATGAAGAAGGCAGACAATTTTTAATGGACACCAGAAGCCCAGACAGCCTTCGTCAACCTGAAGCACACACTCACAACTCCTCCAATCTTGGTTGCGCCTCGGGAGCGAGAGCCGCTGTTCTTATATGTCTCCGCCACCAACAGAGTGGTCAGTACAGTCCCCGTTGTTGAGCGTGTGGAGGAAGGACATAATCACAACATACAGAGACCCGTGTACTACCTGTCGGGGGAATACTTTCTGGATTAACCCGTGGCCCAGTGCGACTTGCTTTACTCGCATGGACAAAAGCCCACATGGGATCAAGCCCAACATCTAACCGCCACAAGGAGAAGAATCTAGAAGGCACGGAGGCGAGCCAGTCTCCGGATAGGTCCCAGTAATATATTCCTTGAGGGGGAAGTTTCCTTTGTAAACCTGACGAGCCTCTGTGTATATAAAGAGGACTCGCAGGACTAAGAGAAGGTCAAGCCCTTAAACCCTAGCTCATACGGCGAGTACCAGATCGGATCGCCTCCATTGTAACACCTCGATTATCATATCAATACCAATCTAGGGTAGGCAGGAAGTAGGTCTTTTACCTCACATTGAGGGGGCCGAACCTGGGTAAATCTGTGTTGATCTTTGTTCCTGCGATCCCAAGCTCGGAGATGCTTGACTCGCGTAATCCCACACCTACGAAGTCATCCATGACACCTGACGTGACAAACCCACGACAGTTGGCGCCCACCGTGGGGCCTGCGGTCAAAAGCGTCACGTTCCGCGCAGGATCGAAATCAGGCTTCAAGGACATCGCCATCGGCCAGGTTGAAGACATCAATGGAGTCCCCTTCATCGACGACTCAGAGTGGGGACCCGAGGCGGATCACATCGAGTTTGGATACATTGTTCCCATCGGATCAGTGAAAGTTTTCGTCGGATCCGTCAGTCGCATACCTATAGATGCGACTCAAGGAAGCGAGTCGGGGAGAAACTGCGGCCGGTCAGGGTCCGCGTGTTGGAGGAACTGCAGCAAGCTACAGCAAAACTACCCATCCCCGTTCCGTCAAGACCTGTTTGGGGATCTCTACCAAATCAGGAAGGAGACCTCAAGATTGAAGAAATTGAAGCTATCAGGACGGAACTCTATGAAGAGGCGCAAAGACTCGCGGCTGAGCGCGAAAAACTCCAAGAAGAAGATCGACGACTCCGTCGCTGGCAGCAAAAGCATCAGGCGGTCCGAACCAAGACGACATCTGAGCGCAAGAAACTCCAAGAAGAAGATTGGCGACTCCGTCGTTGGCAGCAAAAGCATCAGATCAAGATGGACAGAGGAGAGATGAAACCACAGTTCCACGGCGACCCGGAGAGCAACGTGCATGCCGCGATAGGAATATTGTCGAGGATAGCACCGGTTGGAGACACACGAGCTGATAAGGAAGCTCGCCATGCGATCGATCTACTGCAAACCGCTGCCTTACAACAAGCAAATATGTATGGAGTCACGCCCAATGAGCCGCAACGAGGTATCATGGGGAGGAGAAAAGTGCAGCGTCGAAGAAGTGGTCAACCAGCTAGCAGGTTTGCAGGTATCATTGGAAAAAGAAAAGAAGATAGAAGGCGAGTCACAGACGTCCGAGCGACTCAGCCAGCCCAGATTGAAACTGACTCAGATGAAGATTCAGCGCCAGTAAACTCCTATTCATTATTGAAAGGACCAGCATGTTTTGGAGAGGAAATACGGCTCACTCGTTTCCCCCCAACTTCGGTGAGTCGCAGCGAGTCACCACCTATCACAGTGACCAAGACCCTGCCTTATGGATAGAAGATTATGAGGCAAGCATGACAGGGACTGATGTAACTCAGGAAGTGCGTGCGAAATATTTCCACTTGGCAATACAGGGAGAAGCCAGGGATTGGCTGTTAAAGCTGCCATCAAAATCAATAAGCACATGGGAAGACTTGAAGGACAAGTTCATCAACAGATTCCAAACAGAAGACATGAAAAACCTTAGACAATGCATTCAAAAGGAGGACGAATCAAGCGGTGACTGGATCAAAGAGTCGCGGAGATCCTTGGCTCCGCCAAGAACTTAACAGTACAGTCTGCAATACAAGCTATGAGGAAGAACTGTAGATTTGAGCCGCTGGTGCACAAGTTAAGTCGCGCTGAGCACAAGATTGATAGTTTCGACCAGCTTTTGGCAACAGCTGACAAGTACGCAAAGACAGATAAGGGGACAGGCGGCTTATCACAGAACCCAACAGAGAAATTGCAAGTCGCGCAAACTGAACATCGCACACCAGATGAAGGAGCAAGGAAGTGATAAGGCCTCATTCCCTAATAACTGCAAGGGGATCTTTGACGTTCCCTGCGACTTACATCGCAGGAGAGATGGCAGGCCAGCGAGTCACACAAAGGCGCAATGTCATTATTACCGGAGGTGGAAAGAAGGCGACACGCCAGATGCGGCCCGCAGTGGATCAATGCAGCACAAGAATAAATCTAGCTCTCATCAAGGGCCTGACGTTTTACCTAGAAGGAACATAGGACAGTTTCATACAGTGGAAGTACAAACAACGGATGGAAGCCGGAGGCGGCCAGATTTCAACGCCAGAAAGGTACCGTCGTTGGACAGAGCGATCGGTTATTTGGAGTCGCGACGATCACCCCCCAGAAGTAAAAGATCCAGGACAGCCAGCTCTTGTGGTCACGCCTGAAGTCGCGGGATACAAGTTAAGTAAGGTCCTAATGGACGGAGGAGGAAGAGTAAACATCCTATATCAAGACACGCTCCGAAGAATGAATATACCCGAGTCGCGGCTGCGACCATCCAGGAAAGAAATTCAAGGCATAATCCCAGGAGCTGTTACGCGACCAATCGGAAAGATAACCCTTGAAGTTAGCTTTGGGACAGAGCGGAACTTCCGCACAGAGCTCCTAGACTTTGAGGTTGTAGCAGTCAAGAGCTCATATCATGCGATCTTTGGAAGAGAAGCCTATGTCAAATTCACCGCCCGCCCCTGCTACGTCTACCTACAGTTAAAGATACCGGGACCAAACGGTGTTATTACAATATATGGAGACAGGCAGAGAGCGTTAGAATGCGAGAACGCAGGCTCAGCACTCGCAGAAGAAGCTTGCATCGCCAACTCCTCACACGGATATCAGTCGCAGATCGGTAATCGCAGCTCAAAACGAGTCGCGTTGGAGGTACCCGGAGGCGGCCAACAGGATGCAGCCACCGGATGGTAAATTCCCACCGAGAAGTCGCGCATCAGCAAGATAATGCCCCAGAGGTCGCTTTGATACAAAAAGAAGACAAGAAATGGCGCATATGCATAGACCCAGCCTCGATCAACAACCCCAGCCAAAGAGGTTCAGTTATCGTGAGTCCTTACAAAGCAGACTCAACTCAACATAAGTCGCAGCTCAGTGCGGCTAATCTCCTAACAAACTTGCTCTCTGCTTCAACATGAAACACACATCGGAGCTATCATGCTCGACCCGAGTCGCTTTTAGCGACTCAAAATTGAACCAATCAGGTGTTCAACCCACTCCGTTAGGAGTATTAATTCGCAACTAAGTGCGATGAGTATCAAGTATGCATGGCCTGCGGGGAACAGAAAACCGCATTAAAGGGCCTGCATCATCCTGTAACACCCTGTAAAAATCGAGTGATTATGAAATAAAGCCGGCACCCTTGACATTCAAGGGCTTGTCGTTTCGCCTCAACTATCATTGAGTCGCTGAGTCTTTTGAATTTCATATATCACTGACCCTTGAGGGCTCCTTACGAGCATCGCGAGTACCAATCGCACCTCAAATTTTGCCAAACGAGTGGCAATCCTTAAGCTAGAAGCGTCTTGCATTATGCGGCCAAAGTACTGGGGTGTGGCGTCAATCGAGCTTGATTGCCTATCATGGCCGCTCTCGACCCTGAACACACATGTTCCTAGGAAATACTGAGCCGCGCGAGCGTCTACTTAATGGAATTATCATGAAAAGAACCTGCTTATAGGTCACCAAAATACTGTTTATAATACATGAATGTCTTACAGACTAACGGGCATGTCCCACACTATTTATTTTTTTCTTCCGAGCTACAGGAGCGGGAATTGGCGCGGCTTGTCTCGCGGTTGCAGTCGCAGGTGCCCTAATGATCAGGGCGCTGCCAGACGAGGCAGAAGGGCCACCAGATCCTGTTGATGGAGTAGTAGCCCGGATGACTCAGCTCCTGTGGACTTTTCCTTTGGCACCTTGCTCCCATCAAGATTGAATTTTTCGAGATAAGTGCCCAAGTCTAAATTATCAACAAATTTTGTGGCATACCCCGCATCCCTTTCCAGATGTCGAAGTATTCGCTTATTGGCAGTTCAGTATCATCCGCCTCGCACCGTGGCGAGCAATCTTGCCAACATCTATTTCTGGATAGTATGCTCGGAGCAATGTCAAGACATGCGCGGCTCCGGTGCGAGCAGAGGATCGTTTCCAATCAGAGACATAATGCGGAGCCTTGAGCAGTTTATTTATCCAATACTCGCAAGATGTTGGGCCATCAGTCGCAGGAGAGATTACCGTCATGACTTCCTTGGTAACCTTTAAGAAGCGCTGATGAGTCTGACAGATATACCAGTTGATCCTTCAAGTTGGAGCGGGACACTGGGGCCTCAGGCCCTATGTCAAGAAAGAAAAGACAAGAAACAAGTCAGAGACTCACGTTGGCTACCCAAAATATATGATTAAAGGAATAAAGACGAACCAGCAAGCTGCAGGATGGCTGATTTGACGATGGAGCCAAAACCCTCAAAGGCTTTGAACAGCGAGTTATATTTTTCATCTCGCGCGGCGAGTTCCTTTGCGTGGTCTCCCTTCAGACGATCAATCAATTCAGATTTAAGAGTCAGCCCTTCTCGCAAAGATTAATGACTTCGTCTTTCTCCATGAGTCGCTGCCGCATATCTGCTTCAAGTTCTTTAAATTGCTCTTCACAGGAGTCGAGTTGACCTTTGAGAGATTTTATTTCCTGAGCCTGGTCCCTAATGACCTCATTATGCTGCTCCAGGGGAGACTGCATCACTTCAGGCTGATCTATGGAAATGCCCTTACCCTTTATTGAGCCAGAAGCATCAAGCAAGGACAGTTCAAGCTGAAAATAAACAGAGCAAAATGCATGGGTAAACTATCCAGGAACTTGGGGGCTCGAGATTTGGAGCCAAGAAAAGAATCAACACCCCGTGCAATGACACAAGGTTTTGATCCTTGGGGGCTACGGTATATGTACCTGGCGACTTGAAGAAAATTGCTCAACTAGGCCGCGCAGCAGAGCAGCATGCTTATCTCCAGCAGCAATTATGGCATCCGCAATTGACTGGAACTATTTCCTGGAGCTGGAATTCTATTTTAGTAGATACCCTACCAACAGCAGGAGTTGCGGATGGAGCTGCGACTGGAGTCGTGGCAGGAGCCGCATCAGCAATACCTTCCTCCAGGGATGGCCTTGGATGAGTCGCACCATCACTGTTTCCCACGTTTTCGTCAGCAGCATCATCCTCGCTCATAGCTGGCTGAGAAGAAGCGGTATGAGAATTAGACTTGGTATCCTCTTCAAGCATGGCCCTGCAAAATATTGATGGATTAATAAGCTGACCCAGCAGAGCCGTAACATTGAAAAGAAGGCGAACCATACCCAGAGGCGATACAGATACTCTTCATCAGGCAACCAGAGGAAGGAGAAGATAAATTGCAAATCTGAACCTACAGAGTATGAAAAGAAGTGGTGATTAGCAATTCCTTGCCAAAAATGCGCAAGCACAAAAAGAAAAAGGAGAAAGTCGCAAACAACTACCCGAGCTCGTTGAGAAGCAGTTCTTTGCAATAGCCTCGGAAGAGGAAGAGGTTTTGTCGGAAGAGGAAGATGAATTTCACCCTCAGGAGAAGTGTTTTTACAATAGAAGAATGTTCTTTGCCAACCCTTAATTTTGTTGGCAAGGGCTAGTTTTGGGAAAATACTACCCCTACGACGTTGGAAGGAAACGGCGCCGCATTGGAGAAAGGGACCATCTGTGGTTTTCCTTTGGCTATTGCAATTGAAAAGAGCAAGTCAGAAATCTACTGAGGGAGGGATACCCAGGTAATCTTCGCAAAGGACGTGGAAATTACTCACTTGGAGTATTGAATTTGGACTAATGTCATGAAAATGGAGGCCTAACCGCTGCATCAAGGAGCGGAAGAAGAGGGAACCTGGGGGCTTGAACCAGCGCTCGATGTGCTCCGCGAATACCACTACTTCTCCTGGTCGAGGGTTGGGAATTACCTCCTCACCAGCCGCTCACCATTCGCATTGATCTTTTGGTGGAAGGAGGCCGCGTGCAGTTAGGGATTCCAAGAAATCCTCGTCGATCCATGAGCCTTCCCAGTTGCACTTGCGGCGAGACATTTTCTCGGATTGATGGAGATCTTCACCAAAGGATTGTGAGTATGAGAAGCGGGATTGGAGGCGGTGGAAAGGAACAGCGGATGCGTAATATAAGTCTTGATGCGGAACGCTAGGAAAAACGATGAGCCAGGATAAATAGCCCAGACGCGGAGGACGTTTAGATCTGAAAATCAACCATCAAGGCAAGTTAAGTCGCGCTCTTGAGCCGCCAAGAAGAGTTATAAGTCGCAAGTTGAAAATATGAAAATTGGAGTTCAGCTGGGATAATTCATGTGCGCGGCTCAGGGGTTTGTTAAGACAAAGAAGCCTTCACTCGAAATCCAAGCTAAACTTGGGGGCCAATGTCGGGGAATACTTTCTGGATTAACCCGCGGCCCAGTGCGACTTGCTTTACTCGCACGGACAAAAGCCCACATGGGATCATGCCCAACATCTAACCGCCACAAGGAGAAGAATCTAGAAGGCACGGAGGCGAGCCAGTCTCCGGATAGGTCCCAGTTAATATATTCCTTGAGGGGAAGTTTCCTTTGTAAACCTGACGAGCCTCTGTGTATATAAAGAGGACTCGCAGGACTTAGAGAAGGTCAAGCCCTTAAACCCTAGCTCATACGGCGAGTACCAGATCGGATCGCCTCCATTGTAACACCTCGATTATCATATCAATACCAACCTAGGGTAGGCAGGAAGTAGGTCTTTTACCTCACATTGAGGGGGCCGAACCTGGGTAAATCTGTGTTGATCTTTGTTCCTGCGATCCCAAGCTCGGAGATGCTTGACTCGCGTAATCCCACACCTACGAAGTCATCCATGACACCTGACATGACAAACCCACGACAGTTGACACTACCTTAGCGAGGTCCTCTCCATATCAAAACAACGGTACCCGCATTACCAGAAGCTGGCTTACACCGTGTTCATGACATCACGCAAAGTCGTACACTACTTCGTCGAGCATCCGATAACTGTCATCAGTTCAGTAGGCATACGTGACATACACACCAACCCTGATGCGACCGGGCAAGTCGCTAAGTGGGTCATCGAGTTAGGACCACGAGACATAAAGTATGAACACCCGAAGGCCATCAAAGCTCAAGTCTTACCTGACTTCACCACAGAGTGGATTGAAGCTCAGCTACCAGGAGTCCCAGATGTGTCCAACTTTTGGACTATGTACTTCGACGACTCGAAGAAAAATGAGGGCGCAGGCGCAGGCGTCATACTACTATTATGTCTTACAGATGGACTTCACCAAACCCTCAAACAACGAGGCTGAATATGAGGCTCTACTACACAGCATGAAGATGGCCAAAGCTTGAGGATGCACTCGACTCATGATCTATGGCGACTCAAACCTCGTTGTGCAGCAAACGATGAAGGCCTGCGATGCCACGACAGATAACATGATCGCTTATCGCGAGTTGTACAACATCATGGAGGGCAACTTCGATGGCTGCGAGTTACGCCATATCAGGCGCGAAAGCAACGAGGAAGCAGACATGTTAGCCAACCTCGTCTACGTCGATGAGCTACCAGACGACGCATCCGAGTCACGTCGGGTCACTCGACGAGCCAAGGCCTACACAATTATCAAAGGAGAACTATACAAGCGCAGTATATCAGGGATCTTCCAAAGATGCACTGCACTCGAAGATGGCAAGGCCATCCTTCGAGATATTCACGCAGGAACCTGTGGACACCATGCGAGCAGTCGAGTGCTCGTAGCCAAAGCCTTCCGAGCGGGTTCTACTGGCCAACCGCACTCAGGGACGCAGAGGACATAGTACAAAGGTGCATTGGCTGCCAGAAGTTCGCAAAAAGGCCACTAGCGCCTGCTGTCGTGGGTTTGTCACGACACATGTCATCTCAAGATGACTTCGTAGGTGTGGGATTTAGCACGCGCGGAGATCGTCGATGTGGGTTTGCACACGAGAGAAAGATTTATACAGCTTCAGGCCCCGGGAACAATCATCCGGAAAAAGCCTTACATGCTGTTTGTGGCTAGATCTTATTCCGTATGCGGATGAGCGAGTCGCCGATGAGGCGACTCTCTCTGTTTTGTTGTATCTAGTCTGTTGAGGTCTGTCTCTCTTGATGCGCCTTGTCCCTACTTATATAGGTGGAAGGGGCAGGCTTACATGTGGTGTCCTAGTAGGATACAAACTAGGGTTTCTATTACAAGTCGGTTCATAGAGTTCTTGTGCGACTCAAATCGTTAAGTCGCCTTGTTGGACCTTCTCCATGTTGGGCCGCATTTATCATATGTCAGGATATCCATATCCTATATCCTCGACAGTAGCCCTCGAGCTTCTGAATGACTTGAAGAGTCAAGCGGAAGGTCTTGAGTTTATGATGATAATATCTTCCTGGGACACATGTATCATGCAGAGTTGCTGACGCAGTAGATGTTGACCTGCGAACGTAGAACTTGCCGACTTACGGATGTTGACCTTGGCGACTCACTGATGCCGTTTAGCCGCGAGCATTGAAGTTGTTAAGTAATCATGTCAAAGTTTGACGAGTCGCGGATGAAGAGGTTGTCGGGCCACAGAGTCGTTGCCGATGCCGACATGGTCGATATTTCCCGAGTTCTTGACGTCGATGCGGTGAGTCGCGAGTGTAGAGGTTGTTGAGCCGCTAATGCACAGGCGATGAGTCGCTGATATTTGTTGATGCCATGTCGTGGTCGTCGAGGCTGGCGACTCATGAGTGGATGGCGAGTCATGTGCATATAAGCTTGTTGAGTTGTTGATGTAGATGTACTGAGTTGCCGACGTGAAGGATATTGAGCTGCTGGTGTAGACTATCATACCACGACCACTAAGGCTAGGCTGAGATAAAAAATGTCCTGGCAACCTCGTCTTGGCTGATCAGTCGTACGTGCACGTACACACTGGACGGACCTTTTTTCCTTCTTCTTTTTGGTCAACTCGTATTGACTGATCATCCTTGCTTTCTTCTTTTCCAGTATATACATGTGTAGCTGTAGCTAGCTTACGTGATGTCTCCCTTTTGTCTTGCATGGAAATCTCCAGGCCATAGAGAAGTACGAGCACAAATCGGATCGATTAATCAATTGGCTGGTGTGAATGCAGTCCTACTCGCGCCGTGATGATACGGTGTAAGTCGCGAACCATCGTTGGAGGCGCTGCATGCCTGTTGATCGTACTCATGTCTTTCGGATCAGATGTACATGCACGTTGTAGAAGCGCCGAGTCGCTGACCGTTGATATCGTGTCATGAATATCCAGCTGGCAATTTATGAAGTGACGGTCGAGCCATGAGCACATAGACTTGTTGAGTCGCCAACGATTCGTTATAGAGAAAAATGATTTGTTGATGAAGAAGATACTTAGTCGTCGCGCTGCGGCCGTAGTCATGATAGTCAGCTTGTCTTGATTAATCTTTCTTTTTTCCTTGCATGTGCAATCGTAGCTGCACGTAGGTAACTACATGTAAGTAGCTGCATGAATTGGTCGTCTTTGCCGTGAAATCCATGTACGCGAGCAGTATTTCTGTCGATGGTTGTACTCTATGACTGATGGCAAATGGAGTTGGATTCAAGCTGCGACAAGTCATGGGCGGTGTGGTTGTCGAGCCACGGGCTTGGCAATAGAATTTTCTATGCATTCTCCAGAGAAATTGTGCTAGATGTCAGTGTAGCCTCCGACGAAAAATCCACCAGTTAACACTGGATGTAGCCCCCGAGGCTCGAGTTGTATGCTTGTTCATGCGGCTTGAGACTCAAAATTCTTTCAGTTAAGCAAAAACTTGATTGTCCTAGCTCCCAGGCATTATGTAGGCATGCTTTTGTCAGCTGATTGATGGCATATATCTCTCCTTTTGATATTTAATCCTGCAACAACTTGAACAAAATTGTTGCTTTCAAGATAATAATGATATTTGGAGTAAGCGATGCTGCTTTATAAACTCCAAACTATGAAGTATTCTTCGAGCCGCTAGAAAGAAAATATAATATTGGTTGATACTGTAAAGATAAATCAAATACTTATCTTTAAGAATTTCACTTGCTGCGGCTGTGATTATATCAACAAGAGCTTGATGTTGGGAGGATGATTATCCCAACCATCATAATTTCAGTCGTGCCTGTTCCAACTCATATGTGGTTGGTTCCTGTAATTTAAAAGGCAAAGCTTCCGAGGAAGCAATAGATAACATGATGATAATATTGTAGCCCTGACGGCTAGTAATGAATCTGATAAAACTTTAGTACTCCACATGATAGCATATGGCACCCTGCATGATAGCATAGCATAATCTGCATGATAAATGATATTTTGCATGATAGCAAATGGTATTTTGCATGATAGCAAATGGTTGCATGATAGCAATTGATATTTTGCATTATAGCAAATAGTACGATGCATGATAGCATATAGTACTTGACTCAGTATTTCCCAAATCTAATGTGTGTTCAGGGTCGAGAACGGCCATGATAGGCAGCCATGATAGGCATTCAGACTCGATTGACGCCACACGCGGTACTTTTAGCCCTTCTGAATTATCTCTATTACCGTTAAGTAGGTCTTCGCACAGCTCAGTATTTCCCAGGTAAAAACGCGTGTTCAGGTCGAGAGCGGCCATGATAGGCAATCAAGCTCGATTGACGTCGCGCCCTAGTACTTTGGCCGCATAGTGCAAAGATACTTCTGACTTAAGTCGAGAATAACCAGGATAATTTGCCACAACAAGCGATTCCAAGAGAATAAGCCAAACTTATAAAGCTACAACGCCCCCATGAAACCCAGAGATTAGTGAAAATAAAGGCTCAGCGGCTCATATTGAGGCGAAATGACAAACCTCCGGATACCGGTGGTGCCCGCTTTATTTCACAATCCTGAAGTACGATCGCACGTAGCGGCGATCAATTTTTGATATAATCGGCTGTAATAGCCGTGACGAGCTCTAATTAGTTTTGAATGTGATAACATGGGTTACTGATTTGACCTAAGAATTGATATAACGAGCCACCTGTTTAACTCAAATATCGATAAGATGATGATTCGTTAGTGACTCATAAACTGATGTAATGATGAGCTGTATGCGACTCATAAAATGATATAGCGGTAAATCACTGGGCGACTTATAAAGTGATGTAATGATAAATCATGAAATTGTATAACGATAAGTCATGAACTGATATAACAATAAGTCATGGAATGACATAATGATTCACCAAATGTCAATGCTTGAACATGTAATGGTGATCTTGATATGTTAAGATGCCCAATTGCAGGCACAAATAAAATTCAATGCAAGTTATAAATATCTAGACTTGATAAATGCAATGCGAGTCATAAAGAACTTCTGAATTGATAGATGCATTGCGGGTTGTAAAAAACTCAACTTTGAGAAGTGGATATAACTAAATCTAAAAAATAGATGTAAATTAAAATTTGCGACATGATATAATTTAAATCGCAAATACATTAATAAGAGTCATAATTAACTAGATATGCAGCCCCGAGATAAACTCGAAGGTGAACTTAATTTTATTGATAAAAGTAAAAGGCTATGAAAGTTCGAGCATGATAGCCACTTATCTTGATTTATTCTCCTAGCGATGACGCGATATGATCCGCGGGCTGTAGATGTCGATTCATCGAAAACAAAGCAGGTCATGATAGTATTTGGAGTCAACCACCGCTTCTTGGCAGAGATAATCGTGAGCTTTGGAGAGGCCGACCGCGATTTGTCGCACGGCGAAGCCGAAACGGACCACAATAAGGTGGGGCTATCCATCATGGAAGTGAAGTTGACCGCGGCAACTTGTCGACAGTCATTGCGGCGGAGTAGAGATTGCCATGGTCGAGACGCCGTACTATTGATTGCACTCACGTCGTCGGGTCGTACTGGTATCTTTGTCCAAATCTTTCATGTTGCCGAACCGCAGCGGCGAGTGGCGACTTATGTGCGCACGCATGAACCTTGCGAGTTGCTAGCTCAATGCTCTTTTTCCTTCTTACGTGAGCTGCTTTTACTGCAATGCTTTAATGCTTCTGATGCTTATGATGTGGAGTAAACCGAGGACCCTTCGTCTGAAGCCGCGTTGAGTCGTACGCACGTCTGCACCCAGGTCTTTGAATTGGTTGAGTCGCGGTGCCGTACTGCGTGGCTAACGTCGAAGATAATGGTTTGAGTGGATAATGATGGCAGTGAAACCGGCTATCGTATGGTGAGGTAGGAGTCGCCCGTGCTAATCTATTGAGTCGCACATTGATAAATCGAGCTGATCATATTTTCCATACTTTGCTTCTTTTCTCCACTTACGTGTCCTTCCTTTGGAACAGCTAGCACTTGATTTCTTGGAGGAATCCATAGCAGTAGCAAGCGAGCAACTCTATATTTATTTTCATGATTCCTTTTTTTCATCCCAGTGCGAGTCATCAAGGCAATATAATGTTGGGGCTACCCTTCACGTTGATGCCCACTGCCCAGCAACTTGAACCGTCTCACAAACGAGCTGAGTAGTTGAGAATTTGGCCAGGCTTGATAATGCTCGTATTTTCTCTGGACTTGATCTGTTTCGTGAGCTATCTCGGATTTTTTTTGCTGCTTCACGTGATAGCCAGCTGATGTTCTACTCAATTCAAACCTCCTTTCTTTTTAGGAGAGAACTAGGCGTCCCCCGGGTGATCTGGGGGAAAGATCACCCGGATCCCCCTGCCAACACGTGTCCTCCTCTCTTACCTAAAATCCCACCAAATCCCGCTTTTGAGCAAATAATCACCCGCTTTTGCTCCAATGTAGCAAAAAACGGTTCGCCCAGAAAACAGAAAAGAAAAGACCGATTTCGCCGGAGAGCTCACCAGACTCGCCGGACCTCACCGGAGACCTCGCCGGAGATCCCGTAGCAAAAAAAATGTGCTATTGTAGCAAAATCTTTTCGGTCCGGAAAATAGTTCCCCAGAGCCCGTTTTTGCTACGGTAGCAAAAAAAAGTCTCATTTTTTGCTACATGTAGCAAAAACTTTTCGGTCCGAAATTTTTGCATCATAAGTCTCATCGGAGAACCTCGCCGGAATTTTTTGTTTTTTTAAGATGCTGCAATATAATATATTTTTTGCTATTATTGTTATCTGGTTTTGTTACAATAGATCAAAAATTTTGCTACTATATCTCCGGCGAGGTCTCCGGTGAGGTCTCCGGCGATGTCTCCGACGAAGTTGATTTTGCTACAATAGAATTTTTTTGTTGCTACAATAGCATAAACTTTTTGCTACCACGTTTCCGGTGAGGTCTCAGTGAGGTCTCCGGCGAGGCCACATTTTTTCTTTTATGTTCTGTGTACGAACTGTTTTTTGCTACAATGCAGCAAAAGCGGGACGTTTTGTAGCAAAAGCGGGAGTTTTCGTAGCAAAAGCGGGATTAGCACTTTTTTAGTGGACAGGTGTCAGGCTGGCGACCCGGGGATCGGAGGGAAAGATCCCCCGGGGGACTACTATACTTTCCCTTCTTTTTATTGCCTGTCCTTTCTATTTGCACATAACTGAGACGTATATGTGCTTCTTTCTTTTTGTAACTTGCTACAGCGTGTTGATTCTTCCAAATCCTATTAGGAGGCAAGTCGGAATTCTGACTCCTGTTAGGCTCCACGAGATGGCGGGTAGCTGCTGTGCAAGTCGCGGTTTTGATCACCAGAAGTTTTTTATGGAACACCTCCGTGAAAATCTTAACCCTTGTTTATCCGATTAACCGCGCTCAAGTGTTGCGCTGAACTGGAAGTATTCCACGAGCTAAAAGTCATGGTGAGCTGAAAGTCGTCCGCAGGCTTGAAGTCGCGAGAATCTGGAAGTTGTACACGGCTCGAAGTCATATGAGTCGCCGATGATGACGATTGCTAGTATCTTTGAGCTGATCGTACTTTCCCCAGTTTTTTCTTTATTTTATTTTCCTGATCTTTTGTGAGGCCTTGGCTCGCACGGAATTATTCCAACATTTACAACAATGCTGCACATGGCTTGATCCTCGTGAATTCTAGTAGCCCTCGGTTTGCCCCTTTTTCTTTCTTCTTGGACTTCTACATGCATCGAGTCCAGCTTTTTATTCCTGACTGTTTCTCAAGCCTTCTTTTTCCTTCTCTTGATAGCCAAGGTAGCAACTCACGTACGTCTTTCAAAACTTTCCTTTTTTTCTTGATTGCTTCCTCGATCGGAGCCATGCGGAATAGCTCCGGTACACCTTTTCTTTTCCAACTTTGCAATCGGATCGGGCCATATGCATATTGCTGCAGGAATCCATCGGATTTGATCCGTGCCATGATTCTCGTCTGATCAATGAATCAGCTGACCGATTAATTTGCTGCGCGAGTCGACGTCAGACATCTTCAGATGATATGGCGGACTCGGTTTCTTGAATATTGCGAAAGGCAAAGTTGATGTCGAGCCCTGGTCGCTGATCCGTGAAGGCGAGTTGCCCCCGTTGTTGATGAAGATTGGACCCATCGAAACCTGAATCCACGCGCACATGGCCCCACGGTGGGCGCCAACTGTCGTGGGTTTGTCACGGCACATGTCATCTCAAGATGACTTCGTAGGTGTGGGATTTAGCACGCGCGGAGATCGTCGATGTGGGTTTGCACACGAGAGAAAGTTTATACAGCTTCAGGCCCCGGAAAACATCATCCGGAAAAAGCCCTACATACTGTTTGTGGCTAGATCTTATTCCATATGCCGATGAGCGAGTCGCCGATGATGCGACTCTCTCTGTTTTGTTGTATCTAGTCTGTTGAGATCTGTCTTTCTTGATGCGCCTTGTCACTCCTTATATAGGTGGAAGGGGCAGGCTTACATGTGGTGTCCTAGTAGGATACAAACTAGGGTTTCTATTACAAGTCGGTTCATAGAGTTCTTGTGCGACTCAAATCGTTAAGTCGCCTTGTTGGGTCTTCTCCATGTTGGGCCTCATTTATCATATGTCAGGATATCCATATCCTATATTCTCGACACCTGCCTCAGAGCTAAAAACCATACCATTGGCGTGGCCTTTCGCCCAATGGGGACTCGACATGGTTGGGCCACTGAAGACATCCTCGCGTGGAGGGCACACACACCTCTTGGTGGCAGTCGATAAATTCACTAAGTGGATCGAAACAGTCTCTATCACAAATTCGACTGCCACAACGGCGGTACACTTCATCAGGTCCATCATCTACCGCTTTGGGGTCCTCAACAACATCATAACCAACAACGGTACAAACTTCACTACTGAAGAGTTCCGCGACTTCTGCAAAGCCCAGGGTATCAAGCTCAACTACGCATCGGTGGCACACCCGCAGTCGAACGGTCAAGTGGAGAAGCCCAACGGACTTGTATGCAACGGACTCAAGAAGCGACTATTCGTGCCACTCAAACGAGCAACGGGTGCCTGGGTGGAAGAACTCCCGTCCGTGCTTTGGAGCCTGCGCACTACTCCAAACAGGTCAACACAATACACACCGTTCTTCATGATGTACGGCGCAGAGGCCGTCCTACCCTTTGATGTGCAGTTCGACGCACCTAGGGTCAATGCTTATGAAGAACAGGAAGCGGAGGAAGCACTCGAAGATAGTGTCGTCACGCTGGATGAAGCACGCGACATCGCGCTCGCCCGTATAGCTGTTTACCAACAAAACCTCCGTAACTATCATGGCCGTCGACTGCGCACCAGGTCCTTCATGGTCAGCGACTTGGTGCTTCGATTGAAGCAGAAGAAGGTGCACAAACTCGCCTCCCCATTGGAGGGACCCTTCATCGTCACCGAAGTCATCGACGGCGGCGCGTACAGACTGAAGCATGCAAAGACAGGCGAACTATCGCACAATCCTTGGAACGTTGCGCACCTGCGCCGTTTCTATGCGTAGACTGCTCAGTCATCAAATGTAATAGGCGATATGTTGGATAGCTGCAGGTTTCAGATGCGATATTTTCCTTACCGGGGTACCTAAGGGGGCTGGAAAGTTTTTAGTGAGGCGGCCTGCAGCTTAACATTCAAAAGTGGAATATAATCAATGTTCCTCTATTTCTCTCTGTTTACTTCTTCGCATAAATAATACACAAACATAACAGCCACACCAGAATACTTGGGGGCTGCGCTATTCAAGCATCATAAGTACACAAACAAAACCTTGGCCGCACCCGAAGGCTCAGGGGCTGCGCCACGCAGGTTCAAACACAAAAGACCTTAGCCACACCCGAACACTCAGGGGCTGCGCCAATTGCGGTCAACCTAAACAAAAAACCTAAGCCGCACCCGAATGCTCGGGGGCTGCGCCATAAAGCTCAAACCATAAGCTTAGCCACACTCGAACACTCGGGGGGCTGCATCTGTCAAAAATTCTCCAACCTACATACTCGGGGCTAGGCCTCACATGCAAATTACAAATTTTCCATCTCTACAAACATACATACAAGACATGAGAAAGCCATCAGGTAACTTTTACATACAAAATTTATACAAAATTAAAACCTATTCTACAGGTTCTTCCTTCGGCTCCTCCCACTTCTTCTCTTCTTTCAAAACTTGGTGAATAAGAACAAGAGCATCAGTACGAGTTGCTTCATAGTGCTCCACCATAGGTACAGGACCGCCGCCTGGAAGGGGTGGTGGCCCCAAGGCGATTGTCTTCAGGTCAATGTTGGGTATGTGAGCCCGAACAAAGGCGAGCGCAACGTTGGCCCCGCTGATGAGTTGCTCTCGAACAAACTTCTTGATGGCCTTGCCTTGGCGTAATTTCTTCAACAGCTCCGCAAGATTCTGAGGTTGCTCGGTCAATGGGAACAAGGACCGGTGCACTCGAGCCAGTGCCGACCTACATGTTTCCAGTAGAATAGCCGCGCGCCAAACACGGTCTTGGAGCCTAGCCAACACCTCCCCTCTTGCCCTTTCCGACCAGAAGGGGTGGGTGGCATACTGCAAGCTGCTAGCATAACCATCCAACCGACCGCGCAAGCACGACTCTTCTGCCGGCTCGTCAAAGCAAACACCTGAAGGCATCCCAAAAATTATTACACACCCGAACTACATAAAGGGTTGGTGATCCGCAACGGGTGTACTTACACTCAAGATGCAGGTTCACCTTGTTCAGCTCTTCAAGCAAATAGACTTCCCGAGCCGTCGCCGGTGAAGGCCTCGACTACAGCTCAGCAAGCTCACTCTTTGTTTCCTTCAGCTCTCGCTCCGTTGTCGCGAGTTTTTGCTGCAGGAAATCCATAATCTTCTGGTCATTCCTGCTCTGAGTGTTCGGCTTGGGAGCAGTACTTCCGGAAGTAGGGACGATCGATGCACCGGCTGCTCCAGGACACACAAGCACAATTCAAAGCGTAAGAACATGCGTGCATTAACACACACACCCGACAAGGCTCGGAGAGTTCATCCCATAATCACAACGTAAGCAAAAGGCATAGCTCATAATTCTTTACGGCTTTATATGACATCAAGGTTCATTACAAGAGACAAAAAGGGACAGTCCTGTCATCTACGACATAGACTCAGACCTAGACCTAGCGGTGCGGGCGGCACGCTCAGCAAGGAAGGCGACACGTTCTTCCATCATCGCCACCATCTTCCTCGACAGCGCTCCCGCCTGCTCCTTCATTGCACCAGTCACGGCAGTTTTTCCGTCGGGTTTCTTCGGAAAGCCAGCTAGAGATTTCTTGAAGTCCCCTGCAATACCATGACCAAGCAGAAGAAGGAAGGTGGTCTCGGAGCCGCCTACCATTTGGGCACGGGCGTAGTAGGCCAACGTGGACGTCCCAGACCCAAAAACATCGGCCAGACCCTCTACGGTCGCGGGTGGCGTGCCTTTCAGAAAGACCAGCCGATGAACAGCTGTCAACGCACCCGCGGACTTGTTGAGAGGTTCCCTAGCACGGACGCATATCTTGTCGAAGGCACCCACCACATCCTCGAAGGACCCTTCGTCCGTAGCATGTGCATCCCCAACAGCCTCTGTTAAGACAAAAGTTCAGAACCAAATCACCACATCCACGTCATATATCGCACGACAAAAAATTATTACCACCCATCACATGAGATAGCGAACGCAGCCGCTCGGCCTAAAGCGTCTCGTGGTCGCACATTTCTTTGAGCTTCCCGCGCTCAAATGCAAGCTCCTTCTCAAGCTCCTGCACTCGAGTTAGAGCAGCCGCTCGTTCGCCTACAGAAGTTGAGATGTGAACCGGTAGATATGGGAAAAAGGTCCTCACTGTTCGACTGCTCCAGCTTGGCCCGCATCTGGTTACGCTCCCGCTCCAGTTGCAGGTAGGCCTCACCCGATTCTAGCATCGTGTGGATCGTAACAGTCTTCGAGGGAAGTAAAACCCAAATTTATTGATTCGACACAAGGGGAGACAAAGAATACTTATAAGCCTTAATAGCGGAGTTGTCAATTCAGCTGCACCTGGAAAAGCACTAGTAACAGGAGTGATGTGAAAGCAGCAGTAATATGAGAGCAATAGTAACGGTAACACAGAAGCAATGGCACCAGAAAATAGTTGCATGCATGGAGTTGACCAGAAAGCAATGATGATTACAGATGGACCGGGGTTCCCAGCTATCTACACTAGTGGTAACTCTCCAATAACAAGTGTTGGGTGAACAAATTACAGTTGAGCAATTGATAGAATTGAAATAGCATTAAGACAGAACATCCAGTCTATTAATCATGTAGGCATGTTTTCCATATATAGTCATACGTGCTCGCAATGAGAAACTTGCATAACATGTTTTGTTCTACCAGCCCGTTTGCAGCGAGGCCTCAAGGAAAACTACTGGTAATTAAGGCACCCATTTTAATAGAGCACCGGAGCAAAGCATTAGCACTTAGTGAAAACATGTGATCCTCATATCAAAATCATCCCCTCCAGTTATCCTAGTTGATGTCACTCTGGGGCCTCGGGTTCCGGACAAGGACATGTGCAAACAAGTTGTAGATACAATCTAAGCAATAATTATAGAGCTTAAATCTAAGATCATGCCACTCGTGCACTAGTGACAAGCATTAAACACAACAAGATTGCAGCAACAATAACTTCACAAACTTTAATAGATAGACTGATCATAATGTAACAATTCATCGGATCCCAGCAAACACAACATCGATTACATCAGATGGATCTCAATCACGTAAGGCAGCTCATGAGATCATTGTATTGAAGTACATGGGAGAGAGAGAGTACCAACTAGCTACAGCTAGAACCCGTAGTCCATGGGGGAACTACTCACAAACCATCATGGAGTCGAAGTGGAGGTGGCGTGGTCGATGGAGATGGCTCCGGGGGTCAATCCCCGTCTGGCAGGGTGCCGGAACAGGAACTTCTGACCCCCGAAACTTGGTTTTTAGTGGCGGCGGAGCTACGGAACTCTTCTGGAGAAATCGTCGATCTTTTTAGGGTTTTCACTACAGAGGCAATATATAGTCCAAAGGGCGTCGTGAGGCGGTGCACGAGGTGGCCACACCACCCCACAGTGTGGCCCAGCCCAAACCGCGCGGGGCATGGTGTGGAGGCTGTGGGCCTCCCCCAGACTTGTCCTTCTGGCTCCCGAGTCTTCTGGCGATTTAGATTTTCTGTAATTTTTTCAGATTTTTCTGAGCAGTTTCATTTTTGGACCTTTTCTGCAATGCACAGACATAATAAACAGAAACTGGCACCGTGGCATCTTGTTAATAGGTTAGTCCAATAAATGTCATAATATGATATAAAGTGTATATAAAACATGTGACATTGATATAAAACAAGAATGAAACATCAAAAATTATAGATACGTTTGAGACGTATAAAGCATCCCCAAGCTTAGTTCCTACTCGTCCTCGAGTAGGTAAACAATAAAACAAAATAATTTTTGAAGTGACATGCTACCATCATAATCTTGATCAAATAGTATTGTAAGGCACATGTTATGAATGAAGTGATCCAGGTCAATGGTCTATAGTTTGCTAGCAAGAAGATAATGAGCAAACAACTGAATCATATAAGCAAAAACTTTTCATGAATAGTACTTTCGAGACAAGCATCAAAGAGTTTTGCATAAGAGTTACTCCCTCAGTTTGGATTTAAACATGTATCGAGTATCCAAGAAAATTTGGTGGACAACCAATACTTTAAAACCTTGATCACTAGTATGTGTAAACATGTATCGAGTATCCAAGAATACTATTATAGTAGTTTTCTTGCAAAAATGTTGTAAGATACATATATGTTTTACTAATTTTAGACATGTTTCAAGCAATGGTTATAGTCTAAATTGTGAATTGGACACTATACAAATCAAACACACCTTATAGTTAACAAAATATTCCAATCAACTTGTATCGCCCCGTTGAGCCCTTCAGAACAAGATAGAGACACAGTTTGATTATGTGTGAACAGAGTCGCCAATTGACACATAAACAGAGATATCTGTTAAATGCATCACACACCAAGACACCAAACATATCCCCTATTTTATCAGTTAGGTTCCTAGAAGAAGCTTAACATATTATTGGTAGTTTTTATACAGGTATTTGATGTTTCTCATCTTTGACTTATCATCCATATGGGTACCAAAAAGATTTAGGGATACAATTTGCCCATAGAATATTGTTGAAGTATAAATGCACTATCTTCAGCTTTTGCCTGAACTGATTTGGTGCATGGAGTTCTAATGGTATCAGACCTCCGCCTTTAGTGGCGCGTGTTGCTGACACGGAAATCTGGTTGGGCCCAACCCAGTTACTTCCGCTTACGACTAATCGACCCAGCCACATGCAGCACAAAAACAGAATGGGCCGGCCCAAAAAGCAGGTATGGTTTACTTTTTCGTTCATGAACAATTTTTGAACATGAAAAATTCTCGAATTTGAACAATTCTCGAATCTGAACAATTTTCAAATGTGAAACTTTCAAGTTTGAACAAGTTTTATTTTTTGAACAAATTTTCAAGTTTGAATATAAAATTGAAAATTTTCAAGTTTGAACAAATATCAAATTTGAACTTAAAAAAACACATTTTAAGAAAGAAACAGAAAAAGAAAGCAGAAAAAACAGAAAAAAAAGAAAAACGAAAAATGGGCCGGCCCAGTGGGGCGCCGCAAAAGGCGGCAAATAGCATTTCGCGACGGCGGCCAACCAGTCTGCCTGTGCCCTCCGCGGCCCAGCTGCGGCGCCGCTCTCTTGCCCAGCCCTCCGCGGCTCCGTACCGCCTCTGCCCTGGATTGCCTGCCCCGCCTCCGCCCGGCGGTGAGGCGTCGCCGCCCCCACCTCGACCCGTGTGCCGCTTCGCCTGGCGCTGGTACCTACGCCGCCTCAGCCCGTGCGCTGCCGCACCCCTAAAACCCTAGCGCCCCTTGCGGTCAGCCTCCGCCTCCTGATATGGATCGGCTGCCGCTGCCCTCATCCCCACCAGCTTTCACCGCCGTCAAGGAAGAGCCAGGCACAATCTCCCGCCAGAAACGCCGCCTGGGCCGGTTTCCTGTAACTATTCCGTCAGGCAGTCCACTAGCAGATTCCGTCGCGGTAAAGCGATGCGGCGAGCTGGACCTGACGCCGATGACAGTGCCGACCTCCATAAAGCGTGATCCGGACGCCGGCGCCGGTGAGTGCAAGGATGCCGGAGGGAAAACATTGGGCACGGTGGCACCACCACACAAGAAGCACCGCCGTCACTGCCTGCCAACCAAAACTACCCTGTCAGACATTTCAAGCTCAGGGGCGGTGGCCGGGAGACGGCGCCCCTACCCCCACGCGCCCCACGGCAGCGGAAGCCCCCATTATGCGGATCAGCCGCCGCCGCCTTGTCCGTCTCCTCCACAGTCTAGCTCACACGCACCGATGGCGCGACGCTGCCGGAGTCTTCTCTGTGCTTCTACGTGGCATCCAGCACCCCGACTCCTTTGAGGAGGCCCGCAGCATTTTTGTGGTGAGAAAGAACATGCCGGGTTCAATTCTTTATAGCAGCTCATGGTTTTGGTAGAGTAGTGTTTTCTGATGAACACGTTTGCTTGAAGGCGGCGATGGATGTACATAGGCGGCTTGCTGAGGATGGTGGCATACAGTTGGGTGGCAGGAGTCGCTACTACCTCAGGACACGGAAGGTTTTTGATGTTTGGATGCGGCGTCTAATTTGGTTGCCTACTTGTGCAAAAGTAAGTTTGTAATTATGTCATCAACTCTAAGACTATTGCAATGTTAAATTAGTTAATTGGCCGATTCTAATATATTCATGATTAAAATTGGCCATACGATCAGATCTGAAGTTCTGAACAAACACATGAAACTAAAAGCAGGATTTGTTATACTTATAATTTGTACTGTCACCAATAAATCCACTCACAGCCTATTTCGATAAAAATGTTTCCCGAAGGGACATTGAATTCCAATGCAGCAGGAATTAGCACTGTTTATTCATTTGGGTATAAGCAAGCACATCAAAGTTCCTCACTGTACCTTTTGTTGGGTTTTGGAGAATTTTATGGGGAAATGGCATTTGCTCTGAAGTCTCAGACCGGTTCGAAATCTTCTCCAAACAAGTGTGCGTAGGGCAGGTATCCTTGCGAAAGCAGAGATCATTGAAGCCATTCAGAAATGTGGGCGCTGGCTTACAGCTGGCACAAGCACAACTTTGAGCTCTTCCTACTGATGCACCAATCTTTTGCTGCTACCCGAACTGTTTGCAGTTACTCAGCACCGCCAGTATTTGGTTAGACCATGGATGGTCTTTTTGTTGAACAATATGAACTTAGGGTGTGGTAAAGTTGGAACGGGGGAAAGGAATCAATGTGTATGTAGTGTTCTTATTTAGGTTTTTCTAAATCATGCTATGTTTAATATTGTCCTATGCCTTTTCCATACAGTGTATTGTAGTCAAAATCATGTTATGGTTAATATTGTCCTATGCTTTTTCCATACAGTTATACACCTATTACCTATGTTTTTTCAAACATTGAATCATAACTATTATGGTCATTCGGTTCCACATCACGCAATACTAAGGTCATGGCATTAGTTGGATAAAAAGAAAAGATCACATTTTACGTAATAATCTTTAGTTCTGATTGCGTGCTGGCTTCTGTGTTACCTTTGATCTAATCTTTAT
Organism: Poa pratensis; assembly: GCA_947311845.1. NCBI lineage: Eukaryota > Viridiplantae > Streptophyta > Magnoliopsida > Poales > Poaceae > Poa > Poa pratensis. The sequence continues at coordinate 38,671,695 of CAMZMU010000059.1, read as the reverse complement.
TACAATTTGTTAATAGATGTAAAACCATCACACTCCTTCAATTTTTTTTGGCAGAAACACTTGGTTAAACTCGAACGTGCTCTATTTTATCTTTCACAAGGCAACATCGACACTGCATACAATTCAACAAGAAAGTGAGTTATCTGCACACTGTCATTTTCTTACTTTTATCGTGTCTTATACACACTTTTATATGGTGTTTTCATTTGTTTACTTTTATCGTGTCTTGTACACACTGTTATATGGTGTTTACTTTTTATATGGTGCGTCCATGCCATCTTGTTTATTGTTTCAGTATACATACCTACTTCATTTACTTTAATGAAATCAAATATCAACTTGTCAGGTTAAACCCAAAGAAATTGTTGTTTCCACATGTTATCAGGCATCAAATGGACTTGAGTGACTAGAGGAACTAGGTAACTTCCCATTAAGAGTATAGTCCATTTTGAGCCAGGTATTTGTGATATAGTGGCACATTGGACCACATTTTTATTTTTTGTGTCACTTTTAACTAGATTTTGCACTATAGCACAAATACCTGGTTTAATGTGGAATTTACTCTTTCATTAATAGAAAAATAGGCACCCAAATTCAAGTACCCACTATATCACAAATACCTGGTTCATAGTGGAATTTACTCTTTCATTAATAGAACATAGGCACCCAAATTCATGTTGAAGAGGGCACTAGTATGGGTGGTGCGGGTGTGCACCCACACCTCCCACCAACTCAGCTACGCTCATGTAACATTTGTGGTATTCATATGTGTCAATCTAGGATATCTTTCATGAAGGAATCGTCAGATCGTGCAAAATTAGACATTTATTAAATGCAGACATTGTGTCAATAGATGTGGTGTCTGGTAACTGAAATACTTTTCAGGTGTTGAAGCTTTTGTAGAGTTTAGGTGGTTGTTTTTAAAGTTTTCTGTTCCAGGGACATGTCTTCTCAGTGTTGAGATAAAAGAATTGAGAGCTTCTATTTGCTTTTCAGCCTTGTCGCTAAGGACGGACTACAGACGGAACCAACTCTGAATTTGATACACGGCTTGATATCATATGATAAATGGTACTCTGGTTTTCCCAAAGATACGCAGCTTGAGGAATTTGACGTTTACAAGGAATCATGCACAATTTCTATGGCATCTAATGGCTGTGGAGAAACTGGTCTCCAGTATAGCTCATATGACAATTGCAGCATTGATGTTGATGATGCCAGTTTTCCTGCTTACTCTTCGGAAAGTTCTATCAATAATGAGAACAGAGACCAAAAATGGAAGATTTCCAAGAAATTTTGTTCTTCTGATCCTGTTAAGGAAAATGATTCAGTTGGTTCAGAAGTGAAAGAAGAAGTGGTTTATACAGATTTTCGAAGCGTATTTATTAATACCTTTGATACCCCTACCTGTGGTTAGTGACATTCCATCTACTTCAAGATGCTCATCTGATTTTTCGTTCCACAAAGTACTAAGGTAGTTTAGAGTTCAGGGTATCTATAGAAAAATCACACTGAGTGGTTGCATTACTGGAACATCATAGTGTCATCATAAAGAAATAAATAACCATTGGTTTGCTGTGATATAGTCCCATCTAAGACATTTCGTTCTTTGATCATCCACTCCAGCATGCAATACTGCAACCAGTTTTGGGCTTCATTTACTTTTATTTGATACATAGGGATCTTAAATATGATTCTGTGATATGAATTTCCTAAGAGTGCTGAGCAAGTGAGGAGTAAAATAATGAAGATTCGATAGCTATACAAACATGCTTGACAACTGAAGGTCTGTTACTCCTTTTTCCATGGTTAAGTCAGAGACAGCTTCTGAAAAAGGTTCTGGAAGTATTATGTAGATTCATCAAATTTTTGTGACCGGATCTATCCTTCATTTTTGCTAGTAATGTATTGCATGTAATTTGTAGCTTTGTCAGATTGACTAGCCACATTAATCCGAGCAATAGTTGGTGCATTAAATCCCTCCTGTTACTTTGTGACCTCTATAAAGCTCATTTTATAGCTTCACATAGTTATGTATTAACATACTAGATATTATTATCTACTCGAAGGATTGGAAAAAAGCTTGTTGCCGTTACGTCTAAAGAATGCTGCTGGGACTTCAAATGGTTGCTTTGATTCGTACTGGAAGTACAAGTCAACACCTAATCCCTTCTATGCAGATGCAGAAAGATGTCTAAGAGTGTCTCTTCATTCATCGCCACCAGTAATGGCAGCCTTATTACCATTAATACAGGTAGTTTTCAATCAAACCGGTACTCCATGTTTTGCGTGTAGCGATGCAATTTCTTGTATAAATTTTGCTTTCACCTGGCCTTTCTTGGCTACCTTTGCTATGGTGTAGATTCTCCTGCTTCGTGATAAACTGAAAGATGCACTTTGTGAACTCGAGAAGATCTGCCGCAGTTCAACTACAGCGCTTCCTTTCAGGTCGTTAAGGCATCAATCTCATTGTTATCATGTGAACCAATCTGTTTTCTTAAATCTCACCTCTCATTGATGTTACTAAAACGTCTTTCGACTATTGTACTTTTTTTGTTCCTTGTCCATATTGAGATAAGCTGCTGTCTGATAAGTGGCTGAAGTTCAGTTTTATAACGCAGATTGCGTGCTAGACTGGTAGAGTATTATGACCAAAACCAAGTATCAACTATTTGTTGTTGCTATGAGGAAGCTCTGCGGAGAGATCCTTCATGCGGCTACTCAGTTGAGAGGCTAACTGAAATGCACAGAAAAGGTTTTGGCTAAAGAAATTTCTCCAATAGTGTTCTACTATTTAATTGCTGTTCTAGTTCAGTAGTTTTACTCTCTTGTACTTTGTTTACCTTTTCTCTCTCTTTCACTTTTTGGTTTTCATATGTTTCTGTTGGGTTTCGTATCTAGACTACCCCAACTTGCTTGGGACAAAAGGGTTTGTTGTTGGTGGTACTGCTACTTGCTTGTTTAGCAGAATGGGTAGTTCAAAAGTCTAAAATTTCCCTCCAACTAGGCCGTTTGTCAGGAGATTAAAAAAAAAAGACAATCGAGGAAAGTAAAGAAAGTGTGATGCTCATGTGCTACTAATCGACAATACCTGCCGCCCACATTGCTGAAACGTGTTGAATTGGGAATTATTGTGGTTTAGGTTGGGGCAGTTGCTTGGACTGTTGTCGACAATTGGAAGGTCAAAACTCAAAAGCAAGGGTTTTAGAAGTTGATGATGACTATTTGGCAGTGCAAAGAGTCGAGGGAACACGATGGACTGGTTATGTTTGACCGTACATACAGCTATTGATTCTCATACTACAACTACTTACCCTCTGTTGCGGCACTAAATTAGGTTTACAGAATGGAAATATTGTGTAACTGCTGTGTGTTCTTGATTTCGTCAATGGACAAGCTTTGTGAAACTAAATTCCCGAAGAAAATGTCAGATACTACAAACCGGTGGAGGTATTTTGTTTTGACAGGATGCAAGGTTTTTGGTTTATTAAACCGAGACATTCTTGCTTTATGCGTGTCATGTGTTCTAGTTTCAACCAACACATATACTTTTGGCTGATAATGGTCACTTTATTAGTAATCAGTGAAAATGTTGTTAGTTCGTTACCAGCCTTATAATGTCTAATTCTGTCTTCATCACTAGTTTTGATGATTGTGGGTGAAGTAATTTACATGACATCTTAGAATTTAAGCCAGTGTGATCTTTATATGAAGGCCATTGTCCTGATCATGAAAACAGAATATTGGAAGTGATGTCAGAAAAAAAACTTTAGTGCAAGATTACATTGCTTCTCTCTGCGAACTTCATTAAATTATTCTGCTTTTAATTCTCATATTGGTATCACGGCCTAATCAGCAATGTTTACATTTTCTTTACTTGTTGGTTCCCCCCAGGATATTATAATACCGTCCAACTACTTGAGGCAATAGCTTTGCATCTAGATTGTGTGGATGGGAACCCTTTCATCTGGGAGCAACTTGTAGCATGCTTCAGTCGGCTTTTTTCTGACAACACTACCGACTACGAGGATTGTATTTCATCTAATGTTGAAGGAGATGCAGCAACCAATGCTTATAGTAGTCTTTCTTCGGTCTTCTGTGAGAAACATACAAGGGAATCTTGGAAGCTCCGATGCAAATGGTGGATGAACCATCATTTCAGCCAAAACAGCTCTATGTCAGAAACCGTGAAAGGTTACTGCTTGTCCCTCCAACTCAGTTACCGCTAACATAAATCACGTAGTGCTCCACTTCATTTGATAAACTTTGACATATGATAGTAAATGCCAGGATGACACTGGTATAGTGTGATCTCTAATCTATACCGTCTGATATTATGATTTACACTCTTGGTTTTCTTGGCAGTCCACATTTAAATAAATAGCGGCAAATTCTGTATAAAGTGGATCCTGACCTGATTTAATATTATAGTTTAAAGGTTTATATAGAACTAATATACGCTTCATTATACCGAGATGCGACTGTCACTGCCTCACTCATAAAAGCTACTCCGTACACTGAATTGTTGTGTGCCTGTAGTGACCCAGCACACCACTGCATGTTGTAGTGTACAAGTCGTTGACATAATACTCACGAAAGGACCACTTCGTAAATATTACATCTTTCAGAGTAGTACAACAGAAACATAGTCGGTCCAAGGTAACACTATAGGATTACAACACTATTCAATACAAAAACTCGAGAACCTCCTTTACAAACAGAAGTAGGTCTCGTGCAAAAGAAACTCCCAAAAGACTCAAATCGAAGCACCAAGCTGGATACCAGCTCTACTTCTAACTCCTAATCCACTACTGTGGTGGTCACAGCCCTAATCTATCCACCTGGAATCTCCGTGTCTAGAGTTGTTTTCCTCCATCCAATTATAGTCATCTTGTCCATAGGAATTGTTGTCGACGTGTCCACCGTTGCACTGTTGTCGCCACGCATCCGTTGGCAAAGTAGAGGTTGACTCCTTCAGACCCACCAGGTTGATTTGACTCCTTGTCGAAGATCTCCCAACATCGCTATGGATTCCTGTCCTTCCTCTGCTGTCTCCAATAATCTAAGCAGGGGTCAACGGAGGAAAGAGTGAGCAACACGAGCGTTACTCAGCAAGTTCATATAATAGGAATAAGGTGTTTTATGCACTAGCTACCATCCATACCAAAAGGTCATGGATGAACATGCATAACTTTGTAAAACATTTTTAGGAAAAGATTTATTTTATCTTCAGAAAACTATGCCCGTCATCGATTCACAGGTGCTAGGGCCTTGAGGAGCCTCCTTTCCTGCAGCGTTCGCCGTTCCTTCCTGGAACGTGGAGTAACATGTCACATTTTTACACTCTGCAGAGGTGCGTTACTTTACCCATAAGAGACCAACGCCTTGTTGCACAACCGGGCGATCTTTCCCGTCCACACTTCCTTGGTGTGGGGCCCAGTCGGTGATCCAAGCCATTCGCCGTGCTTCTCCAACAACCCCGCATGCCCACCCAATTCATGCATAGCAGAATAACCCCTGGCTCTACCCCTCACGGTAGATACCTAGGCATCCCCTTGCAGACCATCATAGACCCCAGTTACCGTTGGGAATTAAGGGATCCCACCCATGTGCATGTAGTCCCGCAAGATCTACAGCCTAAGGAACTGGCAGTCCGTTGACATGCGAAAGGGAGAAGATCACAGATGACTTTCCCGTCCCATTCCAAGTCTCATGGTTAACGCTTCATTTACGGCGCAAGAACGCTGACGGCATTGGTTCTTAAGTCCTAAGTAATACTTTCCCGTGCAAATGGAACCTCCACCAACCACATCATTCCATGGTTCCATCTGCCAGCCAACAATATATATATAGCAATTCACATCATTCGAAGATAGGTTTTTCTTTTTCATGCAATGATAAACCATAGTATTTTTCATTTACTTTGATAAACATAATCAAGTAGGACATGAGCAAGAGTGAACTTGCCTTTTTGACTGCAAGATTATGCAGCCAAGGTCTTCGATATAATAAAGACTCCAAAATCTGGAAAAAGCGTCATTGGTCCGGTAAGGACTAATGTTTGAAGAAGCAATATGCTATTATGCATAAGTATGAGATGCATCGTCATTGTCCCAAAAATACCCCAACTTAAACAAATAAGCTTTGTCTGAAGCGATACTTCTATAACTTCGTATTCTCTTGACTTAGGAGTGTTTCCTTCACTTTTGGTGATGATTTCATCACTTATGAGTTGATATAGAGATTAGATTAGTGATTCCATAGAGTTTTATGATTTACTTGATTCTTAAATCATTTTAGGGTATTATGTCTTTGGGCATTAGGTGTGTATCACTTTTATTTAATTAACAAGGTATTATCTTATTCAATAATAATACTTAAGTGAAATTGAATAATCTAAATAATAAGTGTTAGAGTGTTGGATTTATTTTAATACTTAAGAGTTACTTAAGAGTTTTAATAGTAGAATATTGATTATTGATGTTTTATATTTAATTTGAAATATTTAAGAGTTCTTCATAATTACTCCTTATAGAAAATATCGTTTATTTTATTTGATACCTTCAAGGTTTTGGTTTTAAAATAATCCTTAATTTCAATGATTTTATGAAAACATCTTATAAAATCATGAAGTAATTATTCCATTTATTTTCCTCAATTTTAAGTGATTAGTTATAAAAAATATTACTTATTCCATTTCAACATTTTATTTATCAAGACTTATTGGATTTTAAGCATGTTAAATCAAATACCATGAAAACTATTTTTGTACTTCTTACATAATTTAGTATTTGGATTCTATTGTTGTTATAATTATGAATATATGTATAATTCTTGATTAAGCATTTACAATCAATAAAATAGGAACAAAGGAAAATGATATATATGTATTTTTTTTAAACAAGTGGGCCTACTAGTACCCACGTACACTAGCTCAATGTTGTTGGGCCAAGCCCATGTACGTGCACAACACAGGCGCACGCACACAGCACGCAGGCATGCTCAGCTCGATCCCCTTCGTCTTTCTTTCTCCTGTGCGCGTTGCCGCCGCCACGCATGGCTCCGGCCACCTCCGGCCATCACCGGCGCCGCCTCTCGTCGGAGCTGCTCCGCCCCGACTTCTCCACCGGATCCTTGTCGCCGATACGCCGCTTCGCTACCGAGCGCAATGCCGTGGCTAACCCTAGCCGTGTCGCTCGCCTCCGGCTCGATCTCCTCCGCCGGCTTCCATCGCCGCCCCCCTGCTGTCACGCACCGGCCACGCCCTCTCCAACTCTCCCTCGAGCTCCTGAACCTCTGCCGCGACACCCCAAAGCCCCGGCTCCTTCACCCCTCGAGCACGGCTCGCTGGCGCCCTGGGCTCCTACGCCTCCATGCCTCCTACTGCGCCGTCCTCGTGCCCCTGATCGAGCACGCCAGCTCGGTGTACTCCTCCATGTCAACCACGACTTCTTCCTCAAGCCTCTGCTCGACAGCGCCTCCTCGAGCTGCAGCGTAGCTCACTATGGCCATTACCTTGGCTGTGGTCAGAAATGGTATTGGTGTGGTGATGCTCTGGTGGTGTGTGTTGTGGCTGATGGTGGTCTCGTACGGTGGATGATGCTGCTGCTGCTACGATGGTGGTGTGGTGTGGTGCGGGTGTGGATGCTGCGGGTGGTCAAGGTGCTGTGGTCTGCTGCTCTGGTGCTCCCGCGGTCCGTTCCAGTGTGACCTGCCCACGGTGGTGTGGTTGCTGTCGCTGACGGGACGGTGGTAATGCCATTACCGCAACCTCGGCGACCCACGGCCACCTCAACTCCATGTCCTGCCTCGACTACAACTTCTCGAGGTGAGCTTCCTTCTGTGACCGGCCGTGTGCCGATGAACTGAGGTGATAGGTGGTATATGTGGTGCTCCAGTTCGTCCTGGGATGAACTGGTATTTGATTGTGCTGTGCTCCTTACTGTCATATGTGTTAACTGAAGATGTTCTTCAGTTCGGTCCAATTAATAAACATGCTCTGCTTAAGTTAGTGCTGCTGGAATGTGGTTCACTTGCTCAAGTCATGTGCATACATGACCTGGTGTGCGGATGTGCATAGATAAAATATTCCTGGTCATTTAGTACTGTATGCTATTTCCCAAGTATTAGTATCTGCTGTAGCTATTTCTAGTCAGTAAAGATGCGTTCTTGATAAGTTAGTAGCATCAGCTTAATAAAATAACTCTTCTTAAGCATGTTATACAAGATCTAGTGTATGTACTGTACACTAGTGCTTGCTGGAATTAAATCCCTATAGCTACATACGCCCTTTATGGTGTTGTACTCACATGTAGATGTATTTCTTGCTTGTTTTCAAGCTATAGATAGACAGGAATTATTTTGGATGTGTTGTGCTTGCAGATATAAATGATTTAGAAATTTCTGGACAACTTCAAGTAGCTGACCAATAACATAAGAATGATTTATTACATAATTTTGTGTCCTAGTATTTGATAGTTGTATTTCAGGATAGATTTAAGTGGTTTAGTGATTTCTGGACAGATCCGAATTTCTGTCCAGCAACAAATACTCTAGTGATTTACTTCCTATGCTCCTCTCTTTTATCCACTTCTCTAGATATGAACTGATAAGTATAGAACTGCTGCCTTCACCCCTGTTTCCCTCTCTGTCAACTAAAGATAAGGACATATGCTAAATAAGATTTAATTATGGTTTAGCTTCAGAGATGATCTCCAGATGATTTTCTCAGATAGTTATCACGTGGAGTTAATTTATCTTACTATCTTGTCATGTAGGCTTATGCCCCTTTTTTATTAAGGTGATATCATGTTTAAATGCCCAGGTTTTCAGTTTGGCCAATTCTTAGGTCTTGGCTGTTGCTCTCTGGACAACCCTTGATGCCACTACTAGAGATGATCTTGCTAGTAACTAGCTGTGGTGATGAACTAGTGGTTCTGTCACTTGATGGATTCAGTTACCTGTTAGTGGCAGTGTAGTCAGTGTATGCTAATAATTCCTAGAATTAATTCTAGGGTTGGTAATATGTTTTAGGTACTTAGTTGTGATTGAGGTGCTCTTCCTCTCGAGGGATTTGTGCCCAGCAACCAAGTGATGGATCTGTGCTACCAACAATTGTGAAAAAGCAACAATTGCTTATGTGCCTTTGCTCAGTCCCCTGCCTGTGATGCACAGGCTGAGGCCCTGATTTAATAAGGACAGATACTTGCTTGTGATTTAATTCCCAATGATGTGATAGCATAGCACTTCTATGCATAACTGAGGGAAACACACTACACCCCACACATGTATAACTAGCAGATCAATTTTCTAGTGAGAAAAGATGATCAACCTGTGATCAGGTGTGATGGTGGTGCTGCTGTGTTGCTTGTGGCTTTTGTTTGCTTGATCTGCAGTGCTTGTGGATCTCCTTCTTGTTCACCTTGCTATTCTCTAGCTCCTGGCCTTCCCTCCTTGTTCCTGCTTGGCCTTGTGCTTCTATCCCATCTTGCACTTGCTCTCAGCAAGGTTTTGGGTGATAAAACAATGGTGGATACGATGGTTTTGTGAGGTGCTGTGAGTTGTGGAAGATGAACTCGAGCTGGTGCTTGGGTGAGTGAAAAGGTCATGCTTTGCTACCTTGCTGCTACGTTTCCCTTGCTCTTATCCCTCCAGGTTGAGTTGCTGTGCTGTTGACAGCAGGGTAAACTGCATGCTTGTGTAAGCTGCTAGCTTGTGTGCCTCCTTTGATGCTTCGGCTGGTTGATCTTATCCACCTTGGATGATTATTTTTGGTTGCCAAGTGGATTTTGCTGCTGCCCAGCCAATGATGTTGCTCTGAGGCTAATACTGTGAATTAAGAACAGATACTACACTTAGCCCCTAAATACAACACTCAATGATGTTAATAGCAAATCATCTCTTTGCTAGACTGAGAGTTTATCTAACCCATAACCCCTCTTTTGTTTTTCTTTAGTTTTGTTTTGCCTTTCTTTTGTTTTGCAGGAACAACTAAGGAATGAGGATCAAGAAGAAGAAATACAAGACATTTAGTTTATGAAACAATTTGTAGTTTTCTTTTTCTTTGTATTTCATTTGTTGTAAGTAATTTGTAAAGACAATGTAATGTGTGTTAATCAATAAAATGTTTTATTTGTCTTTAAAAGAATTCATAAGTTGTAATATTTATTTAAAGATTTGGATTATTCAAATCTCTATTAATTCGTTTACTTAATTATTGTTTGTGTTGCTTAATTGTTTTAATTTGAATTCACTTTACAAATTCAATTATTTGAATATTCACTTTGAATTCAAATTGCTACAACAAGCAAATTACATAAAAGTCATGTCAAAAATTATCATTTCTACCTAGGATGAATAATAAGAATAACTAGATTATCCACAACTCCTCAAGTAATATTTTGGGGTAACAAGTTATGTTCCCTCTAGGTTTCGCAATTTTATCGGATACCTCTCTACCCAAAATGGGGTTTAAGCCAAGATCATCTTAAAGTTCTTAAAGTTCTTAACGCTCAAGTTGATGATCTACTTCAATTCCACCAACTCAAGTGAAACTTCAATCACTTAGTGTTTTGAAAACAATTGCGCGAAAATTCTTCGGATTTTCTGATGCATGAATGCAATGCACACTCATGTGTCCTCTCTAATTTTGGACTCTAAATCCTGGGATATTACAGTGCCCTACTGTCAATAGTAAATATGCAGTCAAGCTAGATTCTAGCGATTGCTTGCTGGTGCAAAATTCACAGTTTTTTGTTGCAACTCGTATCCGCACTCACTGATAAAGAGACCATTTGTGTTGTTGTAGGCGATCGCAAACTCCTGGCGTCGAAAGCAGCCTGTGCCGCTCACCTGTTTGGTCCTGAATTCCAATATGTAAAAGCAGTCAGGGGCTATCTTTCCAAGCAAGAAGCTAAGGACGAATTGGAATTTTTGACCAGGAATATGCAGAACTCCGTCAAATTATTGCGTAGTTTGGAGAACCTAACGTGATGACTTGACTAGGTTTAGCTTAGTCTGCCATATTTTGTTGTTGTTGCATAGCTAGTTCATGCTGTAAGTATAATTTGACATGATACTACTGACTTGTGTAGAACGAGAGATCAACATCCCAGTAGATTGCCAGTTCCTCAAAGCATCCACAGAGCTATTATAATCCATGTACATATAAATAATCAAATAATGCACATTGCTGCAAACAGTTGGCAGGTAGATTTAACTCCCAAATGACCAAATTTGATCGATTGAGGAATTTCTTTGGCCTTGGCATTTTCCACAGTTCTCTTGAGATTACAGGGCAACGGGCCTCAACTTTCTCAAGAGTGGGTGCTTTGTGGCCGTCGGAGGGGAATCAGGAATGCATAACTTGGACACCGGCCGGCGCCCGTTCATGGTTGCTGGAACATGCATGTGCATAGCAGAACTACTAGAGAAGCAGCAATGGTTCATGTGGTTGCTCGAACATGCCCGTACATACGTGTGCTCTTGGTTCCCTCCGTTGCCTACCGTCCGTGTCGTAGTATACTCTCTAGACTCCGGTGTGGTAGGTACTAGGTGGTGCATGTCTCCTTGTTCGGGATCGCTCAAGCCTAACCACGTCGCCTCCTCGGTAACGATTTTAAATCGTTTGCATGTGCGGATGGGCCTCGCTTCTTATCCACTGCACATTACATGAACACCACGGCAGAACCAAAAGCCAAAAGGCTTGCCAAAAACATGTTAAAAAAAACGCTACGTTCATCAACGTCCCTATCCTTTTCCGGCGTCCCTGATAACACGACAAGAAACGTAAAACTTTTGCGTGCAGCGCCGGCGCGGCCGGCCGATGATGGGTCGCCGGAAAAGCTTAAACGGACCACTTTCGCACGGCTAACCGCTCCCGTCCATTCATCCGACGCGTGTACCCGTCGCCAACCGAACTGCGCCACGTATCCCCAGATATTTCCGCGTGTGGGCTTCCCCGGAGCTACACGCGTCGCCCTCGCCGGCGCCGGCACCACGGTGGTAGCTCAGGAAATCCGGCAATCATTTGCCGTGATGCTTGCCACGCGTCCCGGCAGGCAGAGGCGGAGCTGGCACGTGGCGTCCCAGGGCGCCGGGAGACCGGTCCGTGCAGATGCGGCCAACGGGACACGTGTCCTCGCCGCCAGTCGTTCCGGTCGCCACAGATAAACTAAGCACGATTGACATGACCACGGATTCCACAGAATTTGAAAATGCCCGATCGATCGCATGATCTGGACGCTCGGACTAAGATGGGCACTGTTCGCGCCAAGATATTTTCGCCATGGGCACTCACTGGTACTGCACTCGCGTGTGGTGACAAAGATGGCTTTTCATTGCGCCTAGGGCGGCTCAGCCGTACAACTGTCACCCGCGCCGCGGCGCCACGATGGCCGGGCTGCTCCGGGGAGCACGGAGCCAGCCTCCATATAACTGCCTACCGGCCGGCGCCGCCCCTCCCCGCACCCGATTAGGAAACAAACCAGCTACCAATTGCGACTCACCGTCACAGCACCAGGTCGGGAAGGATAACCATGAGCGAGGGCACGCGGGAGATGAGGCGGCTGCGCGGCGGCAAGTCGAGCGGGAGCGGCATGGTGGCGGACGAGTGGAACACGGGGGGGGGCGCTGCATTGGGGCGCGGATCCGGGGCGTCAACGTGGGCATCCTGGACGAGCAGGTGCTGGTGCTCGTCTTCCGCGCCCTCAACTGGGACCCGCAGGCGCTCTGCGCCGTGGCGCGCGTCAGCCGCCGCCTCCGCGCCGTCGCCGAGCGCGTCCTCTGGCGCGAGCTCTGCGTCTCGCGCGCGCCGCGGATGGTGTCCGCGCTCACCGCATCGGGGTCCTCCTCGTCTCCGGGGTCGGGCCGCGTCGGCGGCGGGTGGCCGGCGCTGGCCAAGATGCTGCTCTACTGCTGCGGCGCGGCCGTGGGCGTGCCGGGCCACTTCGCCCCCGTGTCCCGCTTCTCCAAGACGTCCGGGCGCAGCTTCCTCTCGCGGCGCTGCGGCGGGGACCTGCTCTACGTGTCGGATCCGTGCGAGCACGCCGTGCCCGGCGGCGGCGCCTGCGACCAGGACGAGGACGTGGGCGCGTACCGCGGCGTGTTCCGCGGGTTCATGCGCTCCCGCACGCGGGCGTGTCTGGTGGGCGGCCGCGCCCCGCTGGAGCCACGCGTGCGCTGCCCCTACTGCGGCGCGCGCGTCTGGAGCGTCACGGCGGCGGGGCTCGCGCCGCGCAGCGCGTGCCGCCGCCTGGGCGCGCACGAGGGCCGGCTCGAGTACTTCGTCTGCGTCAGCGGCCACCTCCACGGCAGCTGCTGGCTCGCGCGCCTCTCCGATAGCGACGGCGAGGGCGGCCGCGGCTCTCACTCCGACCGGTTCGCCAGCGAGGAGGAGGATGACAGGCGCATGGCGCTGTAAAGTTCAGAGCTTTGCTAGTTTTGTTTCTTTTTAGTTTGCTTAAATACTCGTGGTTCCTGTCTGTCGTCTTGCGGTGTTTCGCAAATCCATTTTTGCACCGTCGCACGGCTGTTTTTACCGGTTGGTTTCAGATGTGGCTCGAGGCCTATCTGCCTCGCCCCTCGGCTAAATAAACTGAGTTTGAGGCTATGACCAGAATGGCGCATCAACCCTGCACTGCTATCAGCAGCACTGTTGTCAGGCTCGAATACTGCAAGAGGCCGGAATGTGTTGATTGTTTCGAAATTCAGAGTTTCAGATAAGTGCGCTGCGCTCCAACCTCTGTGTATGCCACTCATGATTATTTAGAATCCCGCAATTATTTAGAATCCCAAGCTGCATTTCGGTAGAGCAGTGCAGCGCGATGGCTGAATTCCGGTCTGGCTCCGGCGTGGGCGCATCTCATTGCTCTCCATGCCTTCCACTAGCTGCCCCTCATGGGAAACCTGTGATGAAGAACTTAGACATAGACGATTCCTTCGCCCGGGCCCCTCGCGTCGCCTCCCTCCAGGGCGACCGAGGGGAAACCCTAGCCGCCCCGCGCCGCCACCCCACCCCCTCTCGCCTCCCTCCCTCGCCGTCCTCGGAGGCGGCTGTCGGCCTAAGGCCGCGCGCCGCCGGTGAAGGGGGCGGCGGGGATCTGCTGTCCCGCGGCCCTGCGCTGCAGTTCGGAGGGCTGCTGCGGCGCCGGTCTTCCCCGCCCTCGAGCGGCGACGGCGGCGGCGTCCCCCGTGCCCCGTGGCCTCTGGGGTGGTGCCGGTGAGGCCCCTCGTCGCGCCGCCTCGCGCACCGGGCGCTGGACGTCGGGGCGGCTCCTTTCCCGGCCGTCCTGACCTCGGCCGTCCGGACGGCAAGGTCGCGGCGGGTGGGCGCAGCGCAGGGAGCTCTCCCGTCGGCTCCTGCCTGGCTCCTCGGGCAACCACCGCAGGCTACGGCCCGCTTCGGGCCCGATCTGGGCTCGGATGGGCCGGGCACGCCTTCGTCATCAACACTGCAGCCTCGAATCGCCCCCGGCAGCCGATGCGGTGGTGCGCGTGGGCGCACCGGAGCGTGCTGCAGAGCTGCGTCCTGGACCCATGGTGGATCTCGGGCTCGGGCAGAGCTCATCTGCCTCTTCCGGCATGGTGCTCGGTGAGGTTCGGTGGTTGGCGCTGCATCCGGCGGCTCTGGAGGTTCTTGCGACTATGTTGATGCTTGACCGTGGATAGTCTCCGCATGGTGTGGCTGGCTACGGCGGTTGTTGGTGGTGACCGCCTGCCATCTTCTGTAGTTGTGCTCTGCTCTGGGTGGTCGATGCCGGCGGCAGCGGTGGCTTTTGGTCGTCGTTTTCCTCTCTGGAGGTGCCGTCGTAGAGCTCTAGCACCTACTGATGGATATGGCTGTTGTTGCTGTGTGTGGTTGTTGGTGCTGCGTCTGGTGGTGTTGGTGCGGCCACCATGGGGCCGACGGCGGTGTTTTCTCTCCTTGGCCGGCCTTCACGGGCTTGCCCAAGACCCTCCAATGGTTGTTGTTGAGGTGTGGGAGCCTCGTGCTTTTGGTGGCGTCTCGGCTCACCTTTGCTCGTTGACGACACAATGTATGTCTCCCCCATCTGCTTTCGTCTCGATCTCCGTGGCGGAGCTTCCTATCTAGGTTAGTGCCACGTGCTAGGCTTGACACTCCGATGATGATGGTGGTGCTCCTCAGTTGTGCCTGGGGTTCGAGTCGCATGCCGGTGCGGTGCGTGAGGCAATGATTGCAGAGTCTTGGCATTGTGATCCCTCGACTACACCCCTCACCTCTTGTGTCTCTTGGTGGCTCTTGCTGTTTCCTCTTCTAATTGTATTTTTTCATGTATTTTCTTTGTTTTCTCTTCCCCTATATCCCCCTGTAAAATTGCTATTCTGTTGTAAGAACATTTCCCGCCAGGCTCTTTCGATGAATATAACAACTGGTGGGGAGCAATCCCCCCGCGTCTTCCTCGAAAAAAAGAACTGAGACATACTTTCGAGATTCGGAGTTTCAGACAAGAATGCTCGATTTGCACACGCCACTCGTCGGCTTTTATGTTGATTAGAACTGCATGAACGTAACCCAAGCTCCAGGCAAATCGATCCGATCGAGTAGTGGACACCATCTTCTCATTTTGTGAAGATTTAGGGCTGCATTCAAGTGCAGTTAGCTCTTGCAATTGGTCAGCGAACCCCCGCATTCTTTTGAATTCTCGCGAACAATGTAATTATCTTTCGAAATCTCGTGAACAATGTAATTATCTTTTGAATTCTCGTGATGGCCTTCTCCCAAGAGACCAGCTCATAATTCCCGGCAGCGCCCAGTGCAGCGTGTCGGAATTCTGTGACATCGCTCCACCACAATATAAAGCCGGGCTTCAGAGACTTTTTGTCAAAAAAGCACAAGGAACTGCAGATGTAGATACCATATACTGGCGTTATAGCTCTGAGTTTTGTGATAGCAAGGAGAGAGCGACAAGGATACACGCTGGAATTACATATGTAGATACATATGATTTTTTGAAACTGGGAAATATGATCGGTAGAGTGGTTCGTACTAATTGGCTGCAAGGTAGAAGTCTGCACTTGCTGAGATTTCAGAGTTTCAGATAAGAGTGGTAAGGTCCTTACCGCCTCGATTTGCACACGCCATTCGGTTTTTCTGTTTGAACGTATATCCAGATTTATTTAGCAAAATTAGCTCTGAATTCCCTAACCTCCATCCACCAATTCACAGCAGGGTGTCTCTGAATTCTGCAACATCGCTTCAGTCAGTAGGCCGAGGTACCGGTAGCTATAATCAATCAGCGCGAGAGAGAAGCCCGTTCCACTCGGTCCGTCCGATTTGGCCGGACGGGTGGATTCCGCATCTATACGGAATATTCCATTCCGAGGAACCAGTCAATTCCATTCCACCTAAAAACCGAACATAGGGACGGGCTTTGGGTGCGGAACGGTTCCATTCCATTCCATCCGGTTCCGAAACTGAACACACCCTAAAGCTGCGACACATATGCTCGTCAAGATACACATTGCTGCTGATGAATGGATTTTACTCCTCTGTTCGTTCTGTGGAGTGTTGCCCGATCAGGGTTGTAACATTATGGTGGTTTGCCTTCGTTTTGCAAAGTCTTTTACATAGATATCGATAAGATAAAGCGTATACAGCACAAGGAACTGCATATGTAGACACCATGTACTGTCTTTATAGTACTGCATTTGCAACACCAAGAAGTGCGACAAGGGTTTAACTTAGCCTTGCATTCGAAGTGATATGGTAGTCCACACACTAGCTCAGGACATGGTCCTCGTAACGCTCATGCCCACAGGCGCTTTATCGCTACAGAATGGCAGAAACAGCGAAGGCTTGCGTAGTGTCGCGCATAAACAACCTGTTGCGTGGTGTCTATGCACTGAAAAGTGGCAGCCATTTGGTCGTAAGCAATCTCAGGACCCAGAGTTTACAGATCCATGACAATGTCCCAGTTTTGTTGATAGTGCTCGAACGGAAACGCATCTCCCAAATTTCTGGTACTAACATATTGGTTCCTGAAATCTGGACAGCCTATATAATCTAGTTAGTGAGCACATAGTGCTCCACTTGGCTTAGCAAAAGTACCAGCTAAGTCATCACTTTTCCTTGCTAGTTTAGCGGCTTTGTTATTTCAGATGACCAGGAGCAGGTTCAAACCAGTACTGAGCAAGTAAGAAACCATCGTGCAGTTTCCCCTCCATCATGCCCCAGCACTACGTCAACAAGAGACATGCTTCAAGAATTCATGGTAAAAGTCCAGAGAAAATATGTCTTGCATATGATCAACCCTTGTAAAACAACCATTTATGTCGCCTTCAGCTTGGCACTTGATCAGTTTAATACGTCTAGCTAACATAGACCGGACGAACCAATTAAGAAGATCGACCGGGACCAGGAGTTTGAGGGCACACTTATGAAGACAGGGAAGCCTAACATCAGACCTTAAGTTCAGCTAGGATTGTTAGGTATACCATACAGCGCCCACGACCGTTTTAAGGACAATCCAATTCAGCTACCATAACAGCTTACCAACACAGTTCAACTGTTGGTGGTGGGGGCAAATAAACTGGGTACGCTGCTTCCTCCCAACAAGCAAATTAAATGTCACAAAGGGGGTTCCCCAATTCAATGACACAATTCTGAATAGCAGCAAACTGCCGCACAGAGAGCCTGAAGTTATGCAAACATGCAGATGACAATAAAATCCAAGATGTAGTCATAACGGTTATGATTCTGAAATCTGAATATATGCCAATTGCACCAGATGAACAGAAGGTACCGCCAACCAACTGAATCTCATCTGAATATAGTGGCAAACAAAACCATACGTAGTTGGTACGCTTAACATGTACAGAGATTCAAGGATGCTTTGGCAGGTGTAAAATGATGCCTTCAATCACCAATGCAACAAGTCGATGCATAACCACACAAGTTAAGCAGATCAATCACCAATGCAACAAGTCGATGCATAACCACACAAGTTAAGCAGATAAAAGGCAAAACTATTGAATAGTTTACAGTAAACTCATTATACGATAATACCAGTGTGCAGTACATTTTTACCTAGGCTACTTGAACAAATAAATAGGCAATGAGTGAGAGGGGAAGCAAGGCCGCCTATCGGAGAGAACAAAAACGCAAAAATAAATGACAGGGTAATATAAGTGTTTCTTCTAGGCCTCAGGAACAGGAAGGAGGTTCAATTGCAAGTATTTCCTAGACCAATAGATCCTCTTGATTTGCTCCTCAGGTCCAACTAAAGTTAAACGGGCAATCCGGAACCGGCATCCACCTCCTTGATAGCAACTGTAGACCAAACTAGTCTTTGCACTTTGCACCAGATTCCCTGTCGAACAACCATCATAGTCAGAATCAGGAAGATAGTACATGCTGAGGAAACAATCATGATTTTCAGTATTTTCATGGTTCCTCTGATAACATGACATATCCTGAAAGAAAAGAAGGCAATTGACTAACTAAAGCATGTAGGTCTATATGGTAGTTAACACCAAAAAAGTAGAAACAGCAGCAACTTGATTGTGCGACTTAAACAAAGAGCACATGTGGGCAAACTACATCACAATTTTCAGCTTGCCAATCTGAGTATTTTCATGGTTTCTCTGATAACATTGCATATTCTCAAAGAGGATAATGGACTAACTGAAGCAAGTAGATCTATATGATAGTTCACACACAGGAAGAAAAAAAAGTACAAACACACCAATTTGATTGTGCAAAAACATCTGTCCGATTGATCTTTACCACCTCTCTACTTTTACAAAGAACACATGTGGTATTACAATTTTCATTTTTCAATGCCAAAATAACAAGTACATTTCTCAAACTTTATTCCTCCCCTACTAGGCTTACTACAATTCAAGGTAAATAAAGGAGTAACAAAGGAGTATTGTGCATGCAATTGACAAAGCAGGAATGGATTTAGAACCAACCAATGTGGGCATGCCAGGATCCGACGCTCTATGCTTGGTTGTCGCTCTTGCGATCGCTGTGGATATCGCGCTCCTGCAAGAGCGAGCCGGCCTCCTCATCAGCCTGGGCGTTCTTCTTCTGCGCCTCCTTGGCCTTGAGCGCCTGCAGCTTGATGTGGTTGTAGTAGCCGACACCTAAGAAGGCGATCCCGTACCCGAAGAGGTTGATCGGGGTGACGGTATCCCGGATGACGGACCAGGAGAAGGCAATCAACAGCCAGTCCTTGACCACCCCGGCGACATTCATGGTGAGCGCGGAGGTCTTTCCGACGAGCAGGAAGACGGCGAGGTTGAGTGCGAAGGCGCAGAGGGAGTTGGTCCCGAAGATGAAGAAGTCGGGCTGGAAAGACCCAATCGCACGCAGCCTGGGCAGCTCGACGAAGATCCACGGCACGAAGAGGAAGCAGAGGCAACATGGCGCGACGTAGTATAGGGACGTGATGGGGTTGAGCGAGATGCCCTTGGAGGTGAGAAGGATCTGGATGAGCACGAGTCGCGTGGCCTCGAAGGCGACGGCGGCGAGCTGGAGGGCGACGCCGCGGACGTCGAACCTGGCCTCGCCGTAGGCGGCGATGGCGACGCCGAAGGAGATGGAGAGCATGTTGAGCATGGAGGCGGATTTGAAGGTCTCCTTCTTGAAGAGGACGCCGATGGAGTAGACGGCGACGGGCATGAGCGCCTTGAGCATCTGGATGAAGGAGACGGAGAGGTAGATGTAGGCGGAGTTGGAGAACCAGAGCGACATGGCGTAGAGGGCCCCGATGGGGACGACGGAGGAGGTGTAGAGCTGGGGCGTCATGGGCGGGGACGAGGGCGGGTCGACGACGCGGAGGAGGCGGACCAGGCCGACGGCGAGCGAGGAGCAGAAGGTCATGTGGATCATGGTGAGCGAGATGGGGAAGGGCCAGTTGTACATCTTGGGGTCCAGGATGTACTTGTTGTAGACGATGACGGCGAAGGAGAGGAAGATCCAGACGGCCACGTAGCAGTAGGAGAGCAGCACCTTGCGGAGGACCGACTCCGATAAGCCGCCGGCCATGGTGTGGAGATGCTGGTGGATCTGGATCCGCGGGGCGGTGGTGGTGTGGGGAGGAGACCGCGGTGGAGGTAGGGGAGAGGCGGATCTGAGGATTTGGGGACAGAGCTGGAGGTGGGGATGGGTTAAAATTGTGTTGCCTTCGGGGTTTAGGTGAGCTTCGACTCGGTGCGCTGCCCACGTGGAGATGGGAGCACTTTGACTCGTCTTGAGTTTTTTTCTTTTCAATTTGGGTTTCCAGTTCTCCTCGAGTATAGTAATTTTTTGAACTTATTAATCAATCGATCCACTGTGACGTTGACGTAGCGGTTTAAAAGGTAACGTGGAACTGTCATGGGATGCGTTTTTTCTCTTCCATAAATTGTACTGCAATGCATTAGTGCATTGTGACGTTGACGTAGAGATTTAATGGTCACGTGAACTGTGACGGGATGCGTTCCTTTTCTTCATAAATACGTTTTTGACTCCACTTGTGTGACATGGTCAACGAGCCGTGTGGTAATACAGTATGCAAATTAAAGAATTTGGCGTCGTGGAATGGTTCAATCACTTCGATTAGAAGGGTCTCTCTACCTTTTTACAGCTAGAAGGGTCTTCTTTACTTTCTACACTTGAAGGAAAATCTAGATACAGATTTTTTGTTTGTTTGTTTGTTTTGGCAACGATCCGTTCAATTTCGCCAATAACGGAGTTCTTACAAAGCTAAAAAAAAACATAGGGATAAAAGCTTTTCACTCTTAGACTACTCAGGCTGGTGCCAACGCGGGCGGGCGATACCGCCCGGGTCGGGGCGGGAGCGAGGCGATAGGGAGGCGGGACGGCAGCGGCGGGCGACGGTTCCCGTCGCCCGGCGGAAGCGGGCGCTACCGCCCCGCTGTCGCCCGCGTTGGCGGCGAGAGGGCGGCGAGAGGGAGGCGGGAGTGGGGCGGGAGGCGGGCGACGCGATGGCGGCGTGGGGCGAGAGCGGGCGGTAGCAACGGCTAGCTGACGTGGCGAGCTCTGATTCGTCCACGTCAGCTAGCCGTTGAGGTATCCGTTGGAGCTTCAAAAAATTCGAAAAAAATTTGCAAAAAAATCCAAATTTCATCCCCACCCCCTATAAATACCCCCACCTGGTTCATCTCACTTCCACACCCTACTTCATCTCATTTCTCTCCACCATGTCGGGTTGGTCTCCAGATTTGACCGCATTCACCGATCTCTTGCAGTCCGACGTCCCTCCCCATGAAGATTTCTCTCCGACACATCGTCGCTCCGATGTCGGTTCTTCACCGCATCCCCGAGTATTACTCCCCTCCGGCGCACCACCTCTGGGGCCATACCCTCCACCTCCATATCCATACCCTCCACCTCCACATGGTTCATACCCTACGCCTCCGTATCCATACCCTCCACCTCCACATGCTCCACCTACAGGTACCGGGAGTGGGACTCTACCTCCGTATCCATACCCTCCACCTCCATATGCTCCATACGCGCCATATGCTCCAAACCCCCCACCACCTCCTCCACCCACTGCTCAAAGCTCCGGCTCCGAGTCTCAAAACGAAACAATCCAACCTAAGCGTCCAAAGAGGCTTGACTGGACAACTGCGGAGGAGGAAAAACTGGTAATTTAATTACCCGTCATCTATTTAATATGGAATTTTCTTGCTTGGATTCATGCTTGGATTTTTCACTGGACAACTGCTGACTAACAATATCTATTTCGGGGTAGGTTCATGCTTGGATTTTTCACTCTAAGGACTCTATCGCCGGTAATAGCAAGACCGGCGGTAGTTTTTGGGGTCAGATAGCTGACACCTTCAACTCTACCTCGGCACCTTCCCGTCATCGGACCGCGAAGCAACTGAAGGATCATTGGAACGTCTACAACCGTGAGGTGAGCTTGTTTAACGGATACTACATCCAAGAAGAAAGGTTACGTCAGAGTGGAGTAGACGATGCAATGGTCATGAAGGCGGCGCAGGCGAGGTACGAGAATGACATAAGAGTGACTCAGCCTTTCAGACACATCCACTGGTGGGAAGCGGTTCGCAATGAACCGAAGTGGAAAGGACAACATGGTCCTGGTAGTGGATCCAATTCCACTGCCAAGAGAAGCCGTCTCGGAGTTTCTGGTGAGTACAGCTCTGGCGGTGGATCCGAAGACACGGAGGAGGAGCGTCCAATAGGTCGCGATAGGGCCAAGGCGGCGGCACGGAGGGAGAAGGAGAAGGGAAGGAGGAAGGGGAAGGAATCCTCATCAAGCAGTGAGGTAGCAAGTAAAGCCTTCGCAATGAAGAACATGTGGAGTGGTTTAGTGAAGGCTAAGCTACTCAAGCAATGGAACAAAATGAAGGACCGATCAACCACAGACATGGACGAAGCAGAAAAACGCAGGCATGAGAAGGCCATGAAGATGGTGGAAAAAGAGCTTGGGCTGCAAGATGATGAGGATGAGGACGAGGAGGATTAGAATGTTTTTTATTTTTTATTTAATTTTTTATGTAATTTTTTAATTTTTTATGTAATTTTTTAATTTACTATGTAATCGGTAATATTTTTAGTTGAATAAAATAATTCTATTGCATTATTTTGAATGTCTAAACAAAAGCGAGTGAAATAACTAAATGTGAAAAAGAAATGCTGACGTGGAGGAGAGAGAAGCTGACGTTGCTACAGCCTGCCACTACAGCCCGTGCACTGGCACCGTGAGGTGAGAGTGGGGTGAGAGTGGGGGTAAAAGCTGACGTGGCGGGGCTATAGCCGGGCGGTGCACTGGCACCAGCCTCATAGTGGGGAGTAACATGAAGTAGTAACATGCACATGTTACTAGCTTATGTTACTACCTCTATAGTGGGTAGTAACATAAGAGTGTAGTCATGTAAGTCTACATTAATTAGGTTGTAGACTCACATTGCATTGAAATATGTGATGTTCCGGTAACTAGCTATGTTACTCCAACCTACTCTCTCCTCATTAATTACTTGCCACATCACTTTTTTTTGCTTGCGTGGCATTGAAGTTACTAGCTATGTTACTCCCACTATGAGTAGGCTTACTACTTTCTAGCTTGTTATAGTTATGCGAAATTCAAAAGCGACAACATCGCCAGGGAGCAAACAACCACCAAAAGTTTCTCGTAATAAGAGCATCAACAGTTCAAGATCAGTAAGGGCATAATTCATCAACGATGGCCTCGTTTTGCCGATGCTATCCATGGCTAGCGAAGCCGCTCCGCGTTTGGCTGCTCCTATAGCACGGTCATCTTCTTCCTCTAGCGGAAGATCTTGGACTTCAATGTGCTGGTGATGGTGGTGGGAGGGGGGGCATCGCTAGCTTGACTCCAAATATTTGTGTCCCAGAGGGTGTTACCGGTGCTTATGCCTTGAGGTCGACAATGCGGTGCGGTGAAGACGAATCCCTTGATTGTGTTGTTCTTTCTCTCTTTGAGGGCTTGCTTGCAAAGTGTGAGGACCATTAAATAACTTTCTTCATCTTTAGGGTTCTGCTTGTAATTGTACTCGCACTGCTAGAGCACCCACGCCATTCGAGGCTTTTTCCCGTAAAAAATGTTCAATATTAAACACATCCCATGATCTTTCTTGTCGTTGCGTCATCCGTGTTGTCTTGAAAATGAATCGCAATCTTCAACATCTTGGCTTCATCTTCAAATCTTCTTTGGCACTATTAGGAGACCTCATATTACCTCTTGCCATATAAGTTTACCTGGATAATAGCCAACCATAAATATTTAACTGTTTTTTGGGGCATATTTGACATTGATCATTCCTACTAGACCATGTCTGAATTAAATTATCTTTGGTCAGCATGCTATTCATAGGCATCAACCACCATGAAATTATAGATCATCGATAAAATTCTACCATAGTAATATCCGCAATCACACATCTTCCCAAAAATGTAATTTTACCACGTCTTCAATAACTCCTAATGCAAATAGCTGAAAGAAAGCATTTAGTCCCATTAAACTTTGCCATAAGTGAGACCCATATGGCCCTTTCATGATCTGGGACATCACATGTTTATGCAAACACTTCCCCTTCAAAATATCCTACCAACAAGTCTCACATGTATTTTCCAACTTACATAATTGCACGAAAAACTTTGACTCGATGCATCTTCGAATCCAAGATTCCTAGACCCCCAATCTTTTTGGCAAGCTGGATGCTAGCTAGATTACTAAATGTATTTTATTACCATAAGTTTCCTACACAACATTCTTGACATGGGATAATAAAAATATTTTTATGACTCCTTTGGATATTTCAGGAAGGAAATCATGTATAAGGAAAACATTGCTCATAGAAATTTGCAACACAACTCTCCCACAAATAGCTGGAACCTTAAATTTTCTCATCTACTAGTTTTCGACGTGCATTTATAAGTCTCTAGAAAGGTAAAAGGAGCTTGCCCACCCTGCAAGTGAAACTACATTGTAATCCTCCTTAATTGAATAAGCTTACCCAGTGCAACAAATTTAATTTGTGAAAGTTTGTTTTTAAACTATAAGTATTTTTAATAGTTAATAAAGTGTATTTAAGTTATGTAGCATTTTCCAGGTTATCGTCCGGTAGAAAAATTGTGTCATCAACATATTATAAATAGCTATAACACCATCCACTAAATGAGGTAAAATCTTGACCGAGATGGTGAACCAAAGTTCAAAAAAATGGAATATTTGTAAGGTTTAGGGAAGCCGAGCCCAAAAACACTCTCCATGTATCTTCAATAGGGGACACTTTAAGTAGCTTTCCGTTCTATTTATTGAATATCATGTAATAAACTATATTTGTCATAAAATTAAGCACCCTAATGGAAATCAACATCATAATTAGTAAAAAGGAAAAATAAGAGTTAATGCGAAAGGATTAGCACCAACTTGCATGGATTTTAGTGCACAACTATGATTAGCACCTATTATCATAAATTAGCATAAATTCATGGATTAGCACAAAATTACATGGATCAACATACAACTATAATATTTTTATGGCTGCACATCCAGTTGTAATAATTAACTCAGAAGATATGGAACCCCAATCAACCAAGAAGATGAGGGTCCCATTCAGGTTACATAGGCGGCTTAGAACCATGATTGTGACAAATATTTGTTGGAGTGTGTCCTTTTGCACTTCTCTTCAAACTCAGATATGGGAGCAAGATGGTGATTCACCTGGAGATGTTCTTATGGAATTTCTTGTACATGGAACTTTAAGATTACATGAGTACATCAACCATGACTTTATCAATTAGAGCATTTGTGTTATGACTCTATCTATGATGAAATTAATTTTTTCCGCCTTTACATGCTCATAGTAATACCATCCTCTCTAATCTCAAAACAAACTTAAGACCTTAGTTGATTGGTAAAGTTTGAGGAATTTCCAGACAATTGCACATTAAATTTCCTCTTTATGCTACGATGGGCCCACGCGAGGCAGGAAGGAGTGATATTGGTTGTCTCGTGCTAAACTTTACTTTATCGATGTGTGAAACAAGAAATGAAATGACTTAAATACTTACCGCTTATAGGGAAAGTTAAAAGCTTGCCCAACTGGTTTATATTTCTATGCTTTGGCAATTGATCCCTTCAAATTAAAGATGAATTCCTCATTGACAATCATTACTAGTAAATTTTCTCCGCCAAATGGATGACCTAATGAATGATTTCTACACGAAAACATATATTAAGCTATGTTTTTAAGTGGAATGTAACAAATCTCAAGCAACACAGGGTGAACAAAACCTAAGGGTTTACACAACTAAAAATGATGTGAAACAAATAACCATTCTCTATAGGAAAGTTTACTAAGGAACACAATTAGCTAAAATTTATACGGAATTTCTTTTATCCAAACATGTCCTTACCTTGGATAGGACGATGCACTCAAAGTAACCTTGTGAAGTCTACCACCACTTTTTTTTGCGTTTCGTGTGCTTCTCGATCATACATGAAAGCCGAAAGGTAATAATGAGAATAAAAAATGATCACATTGAGGGAATTCAAAGAATGAAGGAAGATGAAAGAAGAGCAACGAGGAGGAATTTATCATGCGATAGCGACCCTCCGAGTTGGCACCATTGGAGACGACGGTACTCTGCGACAACCAAATGAGGTGGTAGCTAGATATTATTGAATTGAATTCAGCAACCACTTCATTCAAATGTCCAAACTGATAGAGAATAATGGACAATGTTTACTATTATCATCTGGATCGTCTAATCGGCTTAGCCAAAAGTCCAAACTGACAGAGAATAGCGCACATTCTTATTAGTGCCGAGTTGGCCGGGCCTTGAACTTTAGACCTTTTGATGTTGATAAGACATAGGATTGGCAACCATAATTTTTTTCCTACGAGCTACTCTACATGTTTAGGAAAATCCCTTAATTCCAACTTTATAGATTTTTTCTTTGTTTAAATGACAACCATGTCATGTCATGCACCTATTTCTTCACACAAATTTCTGAATTTTCATAATGATGTAAAATAAATTCTATTGTAGATTTGTGATCTCAGTCTCACGATTTTTCTATTGGTACGATTTGTAATCTCTGCAAACAAACATGAGATCATAAATTGTTTCGATGTAGGAGTGGATATGGATTCAAAATCTTACGGTTTAGCACAGGCCACACGTCTGTTGAAATATTGTTAAATTCCAAGGGTGGGCTTTTGTCCCATCTAACAATTTTCAGAAAAACTCTAAAGGCCCATGCTGTGGCAAATGCTGGGAGTTTAGTCCCACGTGGCTAGTTAGGAGAGATTTACACCAGTTTATAAGGTGTGCTCTTCTCCCACATGTATGAGGTGTTGGCTGTGAAGTGAAGGGAGGCGTTCCACACGCGCGCTCCTCCTCCTCTGCTGCCCGCCACGCCACGCCACGACGCGCCGCGGTTGCGGGAATCTCGCCGAGCTGATGTTATCTTTTTGTCACGCAGGAAAAATATGAACGGTCAACTGGAACGTTTCTGCATTAATGGAAATGAATACGAGCTGAAACGTTTCGTCTTAATTACGGACGTTACCAGAATTCATTGTGATTCATTACGTGTGTTTCCATTGGACCTCTCGCCTGTCTCGCTGCCTACATCAGAGAGGTCGCTCCTCTCCGGAATAGACAGACAACACATACATCTGCTCGCGCCGCCACCATCCTTCCTCTCGCTGTTGCTGCCTCCGGTGATCCCATCCCGTCGATCGCTGATGCATGTAAAATGCATACATGAACTTTGCATTATTTTACTTATATTCCAATCATATTTGCATCATATAAGGGTTATATCAATGTTTTATAATGATTTTGGGAATACTTCATAGTTTTCCCATTTATTTGAAATTAACCCTGTTTTCCAGAAAACGTCTTTTTTAGTGTTTCAGACTTTCCGGGAGCTTCGGGACTCCAAAAAGGGCAAGGTTGGAGAACACACTTCAGAATTTTCGAGACGAACACAATGGGCTCAAAATGAAGGCCAGTAGCCCAACCAGCTGGAAATGAGAGGGCCTCACGCGGCCTAAAATCTTGGCCGCGTGGGCCTACCTATTTTGGGCCTCGGAGCTCCGCTGTCGTTGATCTTTTCTCCACCGACCTAGTCGTGACGTAAAAATGCCTACAAAAAAGGTCCCCTGGCATTTCGCGAAAGCAGGCGGCGGAGAAACACAAAACCACGAAACAGAGAGACAGAGGGCTGCCGCCGGAGAAGATCGGAGGGGGAAATGCCGCCGGAATCGCCTCCGGAGGGCTCCACCCCCCTCCGGCGTGTTTATCATCAACATCTACAGCAAGATCTTCTCCACCATCATCTCCATGATGAAGGGGGAATAGTCCACCCCCTGGGTTTGGGTTTGTGGTGTTAACTTATGTATCTCTCCTCTCTTTGAGCTTCACTAATTAGTACCGTATGAGCTGCTGAACATGATTATGGCATCTATGTAATTCCCATGGTGGATATTGTGGTGTGAGATAATATTTGTTATATATTTACTGTTGTGTTGGATCTTTTATGACTTGTCATAGTTTGGAGATATTCTATGATGCATGTGATGGTTTGATTTATGCATAATGCCTTGTTTATCTTTATCATGAGGTGATTGACACCACCAAGTGTAGATAGATGAGAGAGATGTGGTCACACACACGAAATATAAATCATTGCACTAGTGTTTAGAATATTATCCATTATGAAGTATGATGTATGTGGGTACTTGGTGGCCAATGTGACACAGTACCGTCCAACATCCTTTATCTGGGGGTAAAAAGGGAGAAGTATGATGTGGGTGTGACAGCAACCACGCTAGCCTTACGAGGGTGACACTAGCAACACAAATGAGTATTTCTTTCAACTATGTGTTTTAGGACATGTAGCCGTTATAAAAGCTACCATTAAAACATGACAATTATGTGTACTTTATCTATAACATGATAATCACCATAGATGAGAGAGAGAGGATTAAGTGAACCCATGAACCCATGTCCATTGTTCCTATAAGAAACCTTTGTCTTGTCCTCTTGCATTGAAGAGGATTGGGACACTTTTACATTCTTGTTTTACATTAAACTTCCATCCATCAACCACCTTGCTCCAAACTTGTTTAGTGCATAATCAACTAAAACTTGTGACACTTTAGTTGTAGGGAATAGATAACTTTTCCTTCTTGCTCCTGCGGATCGATACCTTACTTCCACATTGAGAGGTGCTACAGTGATCCCTGCTCTTGGGGGTTATCAAGTACTTTTCTGGCGCCGTTGCCGGGAGCGTAGCGCTTAAGTTTCTATTCTTGTGTGCACTAGACTAAGCTTGGGGAGGTTTCTTTAACTTGTTTTATATCTTGCAATCATCTAAGCTTGGGGAGGTTCCTTTAAACTTGTCTGGTTGTAAGTTCTTCATTACTTTTGCTATGGGTTTTCTGTTTGATTATACACCTGAGGAACTTGCAACATTTACACTTGAGGAACTTGAAATATTACAAGAAGCTGATGATTTCTTTTCTCGAGCAGATGCTATTAAACGTAAAAAGTTAACTCTTGCTGCCATGGAAAGAACTAATATTTTGCAGGAAGAAGAGGACAAAAACCTAAGCTTGGGGATGCCCATGCAATCTCAAGAAGATGCTGAAAAAGAACAACTGGAGAATGAAGAGTTGGATCTCCCAACTTCACCATCAACATATGATAGTAACACTCAAACTCAAAAACCTTTTTAGTAAACTTATTGATAATAATGAGGAGTGTTGCTTAAATGTGCTATATGATAATGCTTTAGATGATGGTCCTATGCTTATTGATAATCCTACATGTTTGGAAGTTACTAATTATGTGAGGATAAAAATGATATACTTGCTGCTCATGATAGTACTCTTACTCATGAGAGTCCTGCTATGTTCTTGAATTCTCCTAACTACACCATAGAGGAGAAATTTGCTTATGTTGAGAAATACTTATGTGGTTTGCAATTATCTTTAGTTCCAAATCTTTGTTGCAACCATGATATTAAACTTGATATTGATCTTAATAACTATTTTGAAAGAGGGAAGCATGCTAATGAATTCCAAAATAAATTTAATGATCCTCTTTATGTGCCTAAATTATCTAAATTGGAAGATCTATTGGTTATATGGTTGAATACACTTCTATTACTTGCAACTATTATGAGAGAGAGGTTATGAGAACCCTCTTTATGCTACTAATAATTATGGGCTGCAAGTAACTTTTGTTAATATGCATTGGAAAACTTCATTCATATACAAAATGCCAATGCATAGAAAGAAGTTAGACTTCGTTGTTATTACTTTGTGTTTTGTTTCTCTCTACCAGGTTTCAACTTGACTATTATCTTCATTGGCTTGAGAGCAACATGGGACCCTGGTATAAGCATGGAACACTTCCCAAGGAAGAGGGGAACATCATTCAAGCTCCCTCATGAGCTTCATCTTCGATAAACAACAAGTAAGAAGCCTAGCTATATGGCTATAAAGAAAGCGCTTTGCGGGAGGCAACCCGGTTATTTTTGTGTGTGATTTTTCTTTGTGTCCTCTTGCTGTAACAAGAGACTTTGTGTCTAGTTTAGTTTCTGGAGTTTTAAATAAAGTGCCAAGTTTTACCCTTTTTGGTTTGAAAAGTTGCTTATAGCGTTCGGAGATTTTATTCCTGCACGAATCAGTGCACGGTATGATTTTTAATTCTTATTCTGTAACTCCGAATGAGCTCATATTTGAACTGTAGTTGCAACTTTTCATCCTCTGTATGCATGAATTTTTCGGAATTTTTCGAGAAAGTTTGGTAGGGTAGAAAAATACGTTTTGCTGCTGCTGTTTTTCTGGACAGATTCTGTCCCATTTTGTTTGATGCATGCTTTGAGCTTTTAAGTTGAATCTTTTTGATCCAATTGAGTTTATGAGTAGGCATACAACATTATACACTTTCTGGACATCTCATATGAATTTTTGTTCAAGGATTATATGCAGCAAGAAACATATTTGTTTATCACTATTAATGCACCCCACAGAAAAGAAATGGGAGAAACGGTGTTTTGAAGTTTTTTCACAGGGATTGGAGGAGATGCACCAAGAGCTATCCAAGGATGGTGAAGACCATAAGCTTGGGGATGTGAAGACAACCCCACTGGACCTACACACTCTCGGTTTGCACACGTCCAACTTCTGTTTTTCGATCGAAACACTTTATCGCATAAACTTGGAGCGTCTTTTTGTTTGTTTTGGTTTGATTCTTTGAGAGACCACCACACTATCATTTATATATGGAGAGCTACTGGAAATATGGGTTGAAATATGTTGGATGCTTTTATAAGATTGGGAAAAGGGATGTTTGAGTTGATTTTTAATGATACATATAGTTGCATGATTCATGAGCTTGTTTATGAGTAATAGTTTGCAAATCCTTTTTGAAGAGCTATCACTTATTCATGTTTTGGTGCTGATTGTTATTTTACTTGGTTTAACATGGATTAGTTAGTTCTATGGACACTCATGCATGCATCTAGATGGTCAACTTTCTCCCTTTTGCTAGCCCAAACATTCCAACAAGTAAAACTTGTTTCCAACACCTTCAACCAAAGTTATTCCAGTGAGTCCACCATATCTACCTACTAGCTATATGCTATTCCGAGTATGTTCATCATGATATTTGTGTTATCTATACCTCTGAATGAAAATGATTATGTTATTGATTGCCATGGGAAAAGTTGGTTATATAGCTCTCACGAACTTGATGCACATTTTACTATCATTGCAATAAATAAAACATGACCCATTGTGATTAAGATTATGATGCTAGTGGCTTGATAAATGTTCGAGGTTGGGAGTTAGCCCATATGTGCTGTCACATGCAAAGCTTTCAACATGCTCCTTCATCTCATTTAGTTGATATCATGTACTTTTGTTTATGGATGCCTATCATGGTGAAATGAGTGGAAATGAAGTAGTTTAAATGAGTTTGTATAAATGGTTAGAGAGACGCCTGGGCCGCTAATCTAAGCCATGCATCATTCATGGTGGAAATTTACTTACATGCTATGGTGAACCGTCTTGATACACCTTATAATAAATAGCTATTCCAATGGTAAATAAAAAGGGTGTTGAGGTTGTTCATCTTGTTTGTTTGTCTTGTCATTTTGATATGGGCTTGTTCCATATCCTGGGACAAGAGGTACCCCAGTTGACGCTCTTGATGATACTATTATTACTTACAATGATATATAACTTGAACTTGCTTTGTTTCCTAAGTTGAGTAATCATGGTGTAGGTACTTGTATTCAAGGGGCATGAGACACCTAACCTTTACTTTGTCAAGCACACTACTCATATTTGCTCTCACATTAAACTATAATCATTCAAGATGCTATGATAGGGGAATGAGAGCTTGACACCAAGTATTACCACATTGCAATCATTAACTTAAGTAGAAGAGTTTGGAGGTTAGATGAAACTTATGCATGCTTTACCTCTACTCACTTATACATCTTTCCAAAGTGTCCACCTATCATATTCAGATTTTCATCATCACTCTATGACCAATGTAGGATGTCCATACTTATATTATGCATACATGTGGTCCATACTACTATCTGTTATGTTACACTTTGTGAACTATCATTGAACATCCTTACATTGAATACTTGATATCACTTCATAAACTGTTTTGCATATTGCTACTCCTTTGAAGAATGAATCATTTGACTCTATGTAGCAGTAGCAATCATCTTTGATATCCATTGTTAGTATTAAATTGCAAAGTCCATGTTAGTTTTATCACCTTCATACTCGAGGACGAGTATATGTTAAGCTTGGGGATGTTGATGCATGTAAAATGCATACATGAACTTTGCATTATTTTACTTATATTCCAATCATATTTGCATCATATAAGGGTTATATCAATGTTTTATAATGATTTTGGGATACTTCATAGTTTTCCCATTTATTTGGAATTAACCCTGTTTTCCAGAAAACGTCTTTTTTGTGTTTCAGACTTTCCGGGAGCTTCTGGACTCCAAAAAGGGCAAGGTCAGAGAGCACGCTTCAGAATTTTCGAGACGAACGCAATGGGCTCAAAATGAAGGCCAGTAGCCCAACCAGCTGGAAATGAGAGGGCCCCACGCGGCCTAAAATCTTGGCCACGTGGGCCTACCTATTTTGGGCATCGGAGCTCCGCCGCCGTTGATCTTTTCTCCACCGACCTAGTCGTGACCTAAAAACGCCTATAAAAAAGGTCCCCTGGCGTTTCGCGAAAGCAGGCGGTGGAGAAACACAAAACCACGAAACAGAGAGACAGAGGGCTGCCGGCGGAGAAGATCGGAGGGGGGAAACGCCGCCGGAATCGCCTCCGGAGGGCTCCACCCCCCTCCGGCGTGTTCATCATCAACATCTACATCAAGATCTTCTCCACCATCATCTCCATGATGAAGGGGGAATAGTCCACCCCCTGGATTTGGGTTTGTGGTGGTAACTTATGTATCTCTCCTCTCTTTGAGCTTCACTAATTAGTACCGTATGAGCTGCTGAACATGATTACGGTCATCTATGTAATTCCCATGGTGGATATTGTGGTGTGAGATAATATTTGTTATGCATTTACTGTTGTGTTGGATCTTTTATGACTTGTCATACTTTGGAGATATTCTATGATGCATGTGATGGTTTGATTTATGCATAATGCCTTGTTTATCTTTATCATGAGGTGATTGACACCACCAAGTGTAGATAGATGAGAGAGATGTGGTCACACACACGAAATATAAATTATTGCACTAGTGTTTAGAATATTATCCATTATGAAGTATGATGTATGTGGGTACTGGGTGGCCAATGTGACAGAAGGCATAGGTATCGAGTGACACAGTACCGTCCAACATCATTTATTTGGGGGTAAAAAAGGAGAAGTATGATGTGGGTGTGACAGCAACCACGCTAGCCTTAGGAGGGTGACACTAGCAACACAAATGAGTATTTCTTTCAACTATGTGTTTTATGACATGTAGCCGTTATAAAAGCTACCATTAAAACATGACAATTATGTGTACTTTATCTATAACATGATAATCACCATAGATGAGAGAGAGGATTAAGTGAACCCATGAACCCATGTCCATTGTTCCTATAAGAAACTACCATTTGTCTTGTCCTCTTGCATTGAAGAGGATTGGGACACTTTTACACTCTTGTTTTGCTACATCGAACTTCCATCCATCAACCACCTTGATCTCCAAACTTGTTTAGTGCATAATCAACTAAAACTTGTGACACTTTAGTTATAGGGAATAGATAACTTTTCCTTCTTACTCCTGCGGATCGATACCTTACTTCCACATTGAGAGGTGCTACAGTGATCCCTTACTCTTGGGGGTTATCAATCGCGTACACGGTTGCCGGGAGAGCAGGCCGCCACCATCGTTCCTCTCGCTGTTGCTGCCTCCGGTGATCCCATCCCGTCGATCGCGTACACGGTTGCCGGGAGAGCATGCCGCCACCATCGTTCCTCTCGCTGTTGCTGCCTCCGGTGATCCCATCCCGTCGATCGCGTACATGGTTGCCGTGAGAGCAGGCCTCTGAAACCCCGCCTCTCCACATCCTGTACGGGAGAGAGGCGATTATGTTTTTGGGGAGCGTCTTCCACGTGACTGCTCATCTCTGTTCGTCTACTTCAACTACATCCACATCAACTACGTCCGCACCGCCTTCCTCTTCGCCATGGCCACCGACGCCGACATCGAGAAGGCTGCTGCTGACAAGAGGATCGCCGACGAGGCTGCCTCCTCCGCTGCTGCGGCCAACTGGCCTACTGGAGGGTACATGTTTATCCATCTCCTGATTATTTGCATGTTGGCCGTACTAGCTATTTGTGTAGATGTTTCTACTATTTATCTAGTACATGATTTTATCATACAATTTCAGTATGTCATTACCACTGTTTACCTCATGTTCATGATTTATTTTTGGATTAATTTAATCGAACAATTGCTTAAATACTCAACAACTACGTGTAGTTGTAACCAGCAGTATTTTTTTTTTTAAAACAAGTAACCAGCAGTACTACCACAATCTTTGTACGTTGAATAGTTCGATCAGGAGGCAATGGCGCGTCGGCCAGTCGGCTGATCTCTCGATATTTTTCGTGCCGTTTTGATCTGATGAATACCTGTTCAGCATTAATACGTCAAAGACTCTGAAAGCGCAGGGCATTTGGACCTAGCAAGCGAGTGACAACGACGACATGTAGGAGTATCCATCAACAATTCTTCGTGGAAGAGTACTCCCTCCCAATTATTGGATGATGAAATAACCAGAACAGATGTTTACTTATTATTATGCCTAACTCGATCTCCCTACCAACACAATGCGACAGTCGTCGCTCACATGTTAGGTCCAGTACTCGTCCTTTTCGTACATCCACGGTCACCGTTAAGACGCGAGAGTTCCAGCGTATCTCGCTCTGTATTACTTACTCTAATGGAGAGCTGGACACCGTATATTTATGTAAATACACATGCATGATCTTGCACGCCAACCTTGATGTTGTACTATCCACTTGGAGTATACTATACGAAACAAAATCGGCAAAAAAAAAAAAAGTCCGAGCAGAGTGAGGAAATATACCCCGAACTTGAGGCTGGAGACCGGACGGAAAGCCCTGCAATTTCATCGGAGAAAAAGGAGAAGAAAAGCATTGCACTTTGACGCGCTCGCTTCCAGGGAACGCACAAAAGAGCTGACAACGCCTATGCATAGTGACCTGCTAGCTCCTTGGATTTTATTATTCTGTAGATACTCCAAGGAGTACTGTGGAAGAGAGGACGATGTGCCGCCTGCCGCCGACGTACGTCGGCAGCTATTTAACTCCGTGCAGCGGACCACTACTACTGCAGTATACGTACCAGCATTATGACGTATACGTAGTCCACCATTTACCATTAACTACGGGACCAAAATATATTCCTTCAAATTGAAGTAAAATCGCCTGCTGTGCACTGCACCCGACGGGAGGGAGTACCAACGAGATCGGGACCGTGTCGTACTTGGCCGTGTTGGTGCGTAAGTAATAACGAGTCAAAACGAACGGTGCTGTGCCCACATGCCAAACCCGACCTGACCTAACCTTACCTTGTAGTGCGAGTGCGAGTGGAGTGGAAAAACTCCAAGCGAGGCGGCTCACGCCGTCTTGTTGGGTGCAGTTTGGTGGGGTGGCACCGTCGGGAACGATGGGCGATGGATACGTCGCTGCCGGCCGCGCGGACGTCGCTACACGCCCGGGGAAGAAGAAATGGGTTCGTGACAGCGCCGGGTCGGGTCATACGTGCGGAAGTGGGCAAGGTGCGGAGCCGTGGACCGAGACGTCGCGTCGTGGATGGACGGGCACCTTCGGACCTTCTTCCTCTCCCAGCTTAGCTGAGCTGAGCTAGTCATGGCTATATTCTTTTTCTTTTTCTTGACGGAGATCCTGGCTATATTCTCGTAGCTAGCTAGGCAGGCTGGGGGCGCTTTATGCCGGTGCGCGCCTTTATTGATATTTGATCGCGTGCCGGCCGGCCACACCACGGGTGATGCGACCACGGCAACCGATGTGATCGGGACGACTCCGAGTATGGACGTCCCTTCAGTCCAGTAGTCCATAATTTTCTGGTCATTCACACTTCGCGACTTTGACGAACCACCCACAACAGGGCCAGTCGATGCTTTAAAAACTCGGTTCTACAGTCAGAATAATTAAGGACATAAGGAAGCATTAAGAGATCAAGCAAAAGGCTCGGGGACTGCGTCTCCCGATCACTGAAGTTCATATTTCATAAAGGATAGATACGATGTCTGATAATTTACATATAGCAAAAACAAAATGACGAAATCCCTAGACCTAGTCAACAAAGAAATCACTCGCTAAGTCGTCGACTTCTTGGATGAAGCTTTCTTCGCCTGGACCCGGGCTGCCCTATCTTCAACAGTGGTTACAAGCTGTTGGGCATATTTTTTGGCGGCTTCTATCCAAGTGCCAAACCCGACGGTTATGCCGTCAGAACCCCGTGGGAACTTCGTCGTCGCCTTGTCAAAATCTGCCTCGACTCCGTGCGCGAGCAACATGAGAAAAGTAGTCTGAGCACCACTTACCATTTGCTCGCGACAGAAATCGGCGACGGCAGTCCCTTCAGGCTTGAACAGCTCACCAGTTCTGCAAAGGAAGATGGAAGCTCTTCACCGGGGAAGAAGCTGCCATGGAGGGCGCCCAAGGCACTCGCCGCCTGTGTCAGCATCTCCCCAGCTCTGCTACTGGTAACCTCTGAGACAGCCACACTTTCATCGAGTGAGGTGCCAAGGCTTTGCTTGCCGAGAGCAGTAGGGCCATCCATCACGCCTAGCGTAGCACGTGGATAGCATAATCAGCACCATATGACAGAAAACTTCAAACATCTAAGGAACACAGCAAAAATTCGTACCAGTCAAAGTGGTGCTGGCGGCAGAAAGTCGACCAATCGCCGACTCCTCTCTAACCTCGGCTGCTTTCAGCCTCTTCTCCAGGTCAGCCACTCGACGGGTGGCGTTGTCCAAATTTTCTGCCGCATCAGCGGCGGCCTCTGCAAAACAAACATACATGATCAACAGACTGCAAAGAAGAATCGACTTCAACACGTAGTACTAGCATAAAGAGACACACACTCTTCGCAGCCTCGAGTTGCTGCTACAGGGTGGCTGCTTCCGTCTCCTTGTGCACATACTTGGCACCAGCCTTCAGCAACTCTCGCACAAATGCCTAAGAGCACAACATGGGCAGATTCATAACTCAATAACTGAGTCTAGGCAAAAAAATTGGCACCAAATGGTGGTTCAACTACGGCAAGAAAGCGAAAAACTTAAGTGCTCCAAAAAGGAGGAAGTCGATGCAGGAGTGCCTGTCGTTGCTGTCTCCTCCTTCTCAGCCGCAACCTCAGGCTCAGATGGGGTAGCCGTGTCCGCAGCAGCCGGAGTCGCAGCGGTGGGCGGCTGCTCTGGTGGCAGCGTCCGTGCAGTGGATGCTGCGCTACTCTTTTCCGCTGTAGGTGGCGGAGGCATATCCTCATCCGAGGAAACACTGTGTCACACATGATAAGTATACAAAGTGGCATTGTTCATAAAGTGAAAAAACATAAACACATAATACTTACTCTTCAGTAAGGTCGCACAATCAATCAGGTGCAAGCATACCCATGCTGGGGCGCGATTTCTTCGGGGGTCATGGAGGAAGCGAGCGAATGGGAGGGATCTCGAGTGGCGCCATTGTCGACTCCATCTCCTTCCCCTCCTTTTCCTCTGAATCAGCAGTGTCTTCCTCCTCGCGTGCCCGCTTCTGCTTGCCCTGCACCTCAGCATCGCCCTCATCAGCTTCTGGCGTGTGTGCGGTGGCGAGTGAGGCCATTTCATCATCAGAGCCCACCTCGAGTGGCTCGTTGTCCGGCACTGGGCTGTTCTCAGGCAGAAGGGGCGTCGACTCATACATTTTGTGTCCCTGCACACAGAAACAACAAATGAGTCAATATCGCACATGCATAACATATAAACTGACATATAGTATCGACTGTAACCTCTGGTAGAGGGTTGCTGGTTTCATAAGGAGCCACAGGCGAGTTCATCTCGCAAGGCTCTTCATCGGTAAGCTTGGTAAGGCTTCTTACCAACTTCTCCGCTTCCGCATCAGTCAACTCCACTGCGCGTGAGCGGGTTGGATCAGAAGCCCCACTGTACGCCCACAAAGCATGCGCTCGAGCTCGGAGAGGCTGCACTCGCCTCTTGGCCATAATGGCTAGCAAATGGATGCCCGTAACCTCCCGACCAACAGTGGTTTGGAGCTTTAGCACCTTCTCCATCAGAATGTCAGCCTCTTCGGCTTCGACTCCGGTTGGCTGGGCGATCCAGGATGGCATTTTCTTCACCAGAGCGTCTGCGTCAAAAGGAGGCAACCCGAAGGCTTGGGTGCCTATGGTCACATCCTTGATGTAGAACCACTTCTGGCGCCATCCTTGCACAGACTCGAGGAAGCTGATCTTGAAGTACTCGACGTCAGATCGAGTCTGTACTCCAAAACCACCAGGTCCTTTGGTGCTGTGCTGGCGCTTGACGTTGAAGATACGGCGAAAAAGCCCGAAGTGGGGCGCAACGCCCAGAAAGCACTCGCAAAGAACGAAAAAACACGCAATGTGTAAAAGCCCATTGGGTGTAAAATCGTGCAATTGCACCCCATAAACGTGCATCAGTGCACGAAGAAAGTTGTGAACAGGGAAGGAGAATCCCCTGTTCACAAAATCCACAAAACAGACCCGCTCATTGGGGCCTGGGCGCGGGATTACCTCGGTGCTAGGGATGCGAACTTGCGAGGTGTCCTCAGGGATCAGCCCGTCGTTCCGCAGGCTGGTGAGCATTCTCTTGCTGCAGGAGGATTTGGTCCAGGCGCCCTTGTCCCTCTTCAAACCACTGACAGCGGCAGCGGCGCTGTCTGCCGATGCGTTCGCGGAACTCCTGCCCTTCCGGGTGGCAGGCTTCGTCATCGCGGTGGTGGTTGCAAAAGCTTCGCTCTAAGGCTATGACGATGCGTGAGGAGGAAGAAGAAGCAGGGGCGGCGGAGAGCAAATGGCAAGTAAAAAGAACTATTTACTCCACCGCACCCTTTTAACATCAATGCAAAAGAATCCGCACCGTGGATGCGAGATCGTGGGCAAAGAAGCAAATCCAGCCGTACACGTGGCGGCCATGGAGAGCAACCGTCGCCGGCCACTCCGCCCACTATGCACGGGAATCTAGGAACTACCATCATAACTCCGGAGAAATCGTGCTTGAACGGTCAAATCCAGTCCAAACGGCTGCACATTGGGCCCACATACGTGTCACGTCCCATCCATCGCAGCATAGTGCACGCCACCGCGTGTCAGGTGGCGCAGTCGCCATAAAACGTCATCCCTGACGTCATTATAGCAGATTTGTTCAGAGCAGATTTTGGGTTCGCCCAATACATATCAATCACTCGATTATTTTCAGGTGACTGGTCACTCGACCGTTTCTTCGACTGAGGAATATCACTCCCATCGGGAGCATATCCAAAATTTCTTCGACTAAAGATGCTCAAAGATAAGATGATTTTGAGATTATTCTCCATTACAAGCAATACAACATAATCTCGGGGCTACTCCCATCGGGAGCACTGTCGTGCACCCGATAGAAATACGTCAGAAATTTTCTTCGATTAACATATGCAGGGTAAAATGATTCTGAAATTATCCTCCATTGCAAGCAATAAAGCATAATCTCGGGGCTACTCCCATCAGGAGCGCTGTCGCGCACCCGATAGAACATTGACAGAGTATCAGTCGACAAAAGTATCGACTACGTTCATATACAAAATCATACTCGAAACATTCTCGAATTGCGTCCGTCGCAAATACCTCGGATGCTGCACGCATAGTGCAAAGGTAAGACCCGCCGAACTTTCGAGCTGGGCTAAGGACCGTTCCAGCAACATCAATCCTTATACTTTCCGTGTCAGCAGACATGATGAAAAACCCCGACGGACGTGTTGGGTAAAATTCAAAGTTATACTGCAGATCGGCTCAGTAAGACCTCAAGCGGCCTAGTCGAATCTGACCAGTTTGTTCCAGATTCGAGTCCGGGGACTCGAGTTTGATTGAAAGCTAGTAAGGTTTTACCCGAATGTGTAGTTAACTAGTCCCGATCCGTCGAGTGTACTGGGCCTACTAAGCTATTATCCCTTGATTTTCATAAGCAAAAACCGTAGTCGATGAAATACTCGACATAGCCAACATGTGCTATTCATACAGGAATTCCAATTATTATATATAAAATACAAAGCATATGACGTGCACTTACGAACGAGTCCATGCCCGATTCTTCGAGTCAGACAAGTACTCGAGGGCTACTGACAAGGGTATACATCTCGGGGACCCTACCGTGAGGGTACCTGGTGCACGTAACGACTAAGGCCCAATAGCGAAGAGCCTACTCGAAGCCCAAGACAAGAGGCCCAAGAAGATGGAGTACCCTCCAAGATTAGACATAGGCATAGTCGGTTTAGATCTTTCCTTACGTGTAAACTGGGTCGGTTACAAACTCCCGAGACCCAGCCTATTTAAAGGCTGGGAGGGGTACTGATCTAGGGAAAAGCCATACTCGAACCACCAAAGCTCTAGCGAGATCGTCATCTTGCCGGAGCCACCTTGTAACCTCATAATATCACGCGATCAATAACAGACATGCAGGAAGTAGGGTTTTTAACTCCACCCGAGGGGCCTGAACCTGGGTAAATCTTTGCCTCTGCTTGTCAGCCGACGAAACTACCAGTACTACCACGTTCTCTCCCCATAATCTCAACCCTAGGTCCTTAACCATGGGATTTGATGAGTGTACCCCTCGTCACTCAGCTAAAGTAACTGTGATGCAGTACCGCCAACATACAAAAAGCTAAGCATATAGGCCAGATAAATATTAAGGTGGGCCACATGAAATTTACAACCCCTAAGCGTTTGTTCAAAAAACTACCGGCTCAGGCCTTACAATTGTTCAGCTTACATTAAAAGTACATCTTAATGCAGCTATGTTTACTGTGCAGGAAACTTGACACTCGGGGGCTGCAGTCGCATCATGTTCATCAAGTCTCAAGCTGCCTTTTCGTCAAAGCGGCACAAACCTCGACAACTACAGCCATTCGATCTACAACGCCACAAGTTCTTCTGAGCATCGAGCCGACTTTCAAGTACGTCGACTCAACGCTCGGGGGCTGCAAATAGGCGGATCAGGAGAAACTCTGCGCAACGAATCCCGGGGGCTCGACATCGACACCTTCCTCGCTCAATACTTGGGGGCTGCATTACTTGCGGCTTTGTCGTCAGCGACACGGCCGCCTCCGTGGCACAGCCGCCTAGTTTTTAGCGATGCGGCCGCCTCCGTGGCATGGCTGCCTTGTCGTCAGCGACACGGCCACCACCATCGCGTCCGGTTTAAACGAATTCATCGCCAGATTGTTAGCTGTTGTTTCCAATCGCCCAAACATGACCAGTTTGGAAAGACATCGATTGGTACAAAACAATAAAGCTCCATGTTCTGGCTTAATCGCCTCAGTGGCACGGCAGAAATGCCATCATGTTGTCGCTCCATCTCTCCCTAAGTTTAAACTGTCGTGGACCAAGGATGACATGGACACGTCAACTATTAACAAGATCATGCGTGGAAGATTCCTGACAGGAGGTCAGGCCGTCTTTCCCATGTATTGGCGGAATTGATCCGGCTACATTTAGACGGATTGCCGCCTACTTCAACTTCGGAATGCTTCAACCTCTTCAGCCACCTATCAAGTCAAAAACAAGGCGGATATCGCAGACGAAAGAAGACGGCGCCCGGAGAACTTCAACCTTTCCGGGGGCTAATGTTGGGGATATGCCAACTAGGGGTATCTCTAACATGGATCAATCATGTTCCGCAAACTATGCGTCGTGCGGTCAAATCAGAACTGAACCGACGTCCTCCCTGGTCAACTCTGACAATGGGCCCACACTGACGCATCCCATCAGCGGAACAGCGCAGGCAATGATCGTCATGCATGACGTCAGCTTTACGAGCTGAGAATCTTTTGAGCCAGACTCTCGATGCAAACAACAAGATAAAGCCAATAGGCTATTGGGTCCCCTTGACGGACCCTAGCTTCTTTCGACTCCGGTGCACATTCCACCCGAGCATATTAATCAGTAGGCTGCAAGGATGAATAAGGACACCATTAATTTGTCGAGTCCACGATCTCACACCTTCCATCAGTAGGCTGCAAGGCTGATCAGGGGCTCCATTAATTTGTCGAGTCCGCGAAATCACAACCATTTATCAGTAGGTCAGCATGCTAAAATGGAACTCCTTAATTTGTCGAGCCTATTCACTCCCATCAGGAGCGTATCAAAAAATTTCTTTTGACTGGATGTCAATTGGGATTAACCTCAATTGCAAGCAATTCAGCTCAATCTCGGGGGCTACTCCCATCGGGAGCACTGTCGCGCCCTCGATAAGCACAAGGCCACTGGACTACTGAGTCCCAAGACAAGCACTCGCATTTCTATTGAATGACGCTACTCAGCTTCATACACAAGCTTACCACGACAGCAGTCGCAAAACATTCGATTCCCGAGATGCGTCCGCCGCATGTGCTCCTCGGATGCTGCACCCAAAGTGCAAAGATAAGACCCGCTGATCATTCGAGTGGGCCAGGGCTCACACCCGCTGTGCTCACACCCTGTAATTTCAGTGCCACCAGGCATGAAGAAAATCCTGACAGACGCGTTGGG
This sequence comes from Poa pratensis, assembly GCA_947311845.1. NCBI lineage: Eukaryota > Viridiplantae > Streptophyta > Magnoliopsida > Poales > Poaceae > Poa > Poa pratensis. The sequence continues at coordinate 38,628,871 of CAMZMU010000059.1, read as the reverse complement.
TACCCAATTCATCATAAAATCCTCTATAAGACCTCCGCGGCATGAGTCGAAGCTTATCAGCTCTTTTCAGGTTCGAATCCGGGGACTTGGGCTTGATGTAGGCTGGCTAGGTTCTTGCCCAAGAGCATCTAACTGGTCCTGATCCATCGAGTGCGCCAGGCCAGCCATGTCATCATCCCCAGAAACTGTCGACAAGACAGCAAAATATGAGCATATCCAACAGTCGATGCACTACCAACTCAGAACAAAATGCCTTGCAACAGGTAGAAGATGACGTGCACCCGAAGAGGAGTCCTTACCTGATTCTTCGACTCGACCAAGCACTCAGGGGCTACTGACGTGGGCCTACCTATCAGGTGCCCCACTATGAAGGTACCTGGTGCACGCAAGGGCAAGGGCCCAACTGGTGGCCTACTAGAAGACGATGATCAAGGCCCACCAAGGGAGCCCAAGAAAATAGAGTATGCCCCAAGGCAGGCGAAACCTAGGTCGGTAGAACCTACCATACTTGTAAACCTAGTCGGTTGCGAATTCCTGAGACCCAGCCTCCTTTATAAAGGCTGGGAGGGCCGCCGATCTAAGGACACGCTCATATTCCACCACCGAAACCCTAGCGAGATCGACATCTTGCCGGGATCGCCATTGTAACACCTCCAATCTATCGATAATAGACAAGCTGGAAGTAGGGTATTATCCTCCAGGAGCCTGAACCAGGTAAATCGCCTTGCTTGTCAGCTGTGGTAGCTACCAGCACTCCAACTTCTCTCCCTCTCAATCAACCTGGGGTTCTCGACCTTGGGATTTGCCGTGGCCACCCCACGTCACGACGCGAGTTCTTCTTTGACCCAAGGACTTCCCCGACCATCTGCTACCCCCCCACGACACCAAGCCGCCACCGTTCGACGCCCCTAGGTGAGCCGTCCGTGCTCGAACACCATTGTTGCACCTCTGCCTCTGTTTTATGCATCGCGAGGTTGAGGATGGCTGTGGGCCGTCGATCTGAAGATCAACGGACCCCGTTGAATCACGCGTTCCCGCGCGCGTGCACAGCCGCGTGGGCCGAATCCTACCGGTGGGCTTCGAACAGTAACAGATCTGGCTCAGTAGTGTTTTTTTTCGCTAGGTTTATTAATTTCTGGGATTAGCAGTTTCTGCTTTGTTAGTTTCAATCCAAATGAAAATGCTAAACATAAAAATTGTGCAAACCAAAATTCACAGTAGTAAAGCAACAAGTTTAGAACCATGTCCAACTTGCAGATCTAGAAAATAATAATGGTGTAGCCTTGAAAATTACTGCTCTGTCACTGGTCTGAAATGATGTTTGATTTAAAACTTGAGTTTTAATAATCCTATAAATACAAACTCAATTTCTTTGGATAGCCCTTGACATTAGCTTGCATTCGAATTTTACCTCATGTAAATTGGATTCCTGGAACTCAAGATATTTGTGTTTTAAAATATGATCAGAGAGCATTTGAATCATTTTTAATATTTTCTATAATTTAAATTTTGAAGCAAACTCAACCGTGTTAGATTCTAATACCATCAGAGAATCTAAACCTATCTTGGCATAATTTTTGGACTCACACATCACCTGAGATAATTAAAACTTCTTAATTGTTGTTTTCTGCCTTTATTTGACATAAAAATGATGTTAAGATGCTTTAATAAAAAATTGTGGTCTTGATGATTGTGTTGTTGTTGTTGATACATGTTTGGTTGGATATGTTTAATATGTTAGTACTGTTAGTGGTTTGATTAAGACTTGTTAAGTTAAAACTCAAATTTACTAAGTGTTGTGTGTCTCAATCATGCTTGTGATCCTTTAAAATTTTGTCTAGATTAAATAATCACTTGCAACTAAAATTGTTAGCCTCTGATTTTATGAACTTGTTAGTACTAGGTGACTTACTGACTTGGTAAATTTACTAGCAATTGCTAAAATATGCTTAGTCACTACCTTTGTCATGATTGCAAAAGAAACGAGAAGAAGAGTGTAGTGTTCCAACTTTGTTAAGAAAACACTTACTCATGTCACTTAAGTTGCTGCTTGCTACCCTTGTTTGTTTGTGGTGTGATGAAATGCCTTGCTGTCAATTGATTGTGTGATTTTACTTTTGCGACGCTAGATACCCACGAGGAGGATTTATGTGCTGAGGGTTTTTACGAGGATTTTATTAATCACCAGCATTAGGAACAACCCTCTGAGCAAGGCAAGCCATCTCAAAAGCTTGCACACTTCATCTATTTTGTTTTACCATGATATGCATATTTTTACCTTGCATTATATATACCTTCTATACACCCAGTTCTGGTATATACTCCAGACCGTAGCTAAGACCATAGCAAAAACCCTATCCCGACACTATTACTAGTTGAGACAAATGAAAATTATAGGATGGGCACTTTTGTGTTGTTTTTGGAAAAACAAAAATGTTTATGAAAACCCTCTTAGGAAGGTGGGACCTTGCCTAAGTGGTGGTATAAGGATGAGAAGTACTGGAAGTTTTGTTTTTCTAAAAATGACACATAACCTGGTCTTCGCTCGACAACCTTACCGTATAACCATGTTACCCCCACATGGGACGGGGCTTGATCGGAAACTTGTTTGTGTTAATACGGAGCTACCTCAATTGCTTAGGGGTGGTGGCTATGACCCCCTGAACTGAGTGATGCCTAAGAGAAACGAGCATGAAGAGTGTTGATTAAGTTGCGACCAGTTGCACCGATTAGGTCTCCTGACATGGCAGTATGAGGCGAAAGACAGGTCATACAGTGCCGGACATCCAACCTAGTCGAAGAGGTATCTTTGTATTAGCATGAACATAATGAAAAGTCTTGATTAGTGACCTGACATTTTACGTATTGTCGTCTGACGATCCGTGGGTGTTCCACGACGGTGACGCTATTTGATGTGGTGAAAGTGTACAAACTCTGCAGAGTCAAAACTATTCGAATAGCCGCGTCCGCGGTCATGGACAGTTGAAAGGCCATGTAACCAGCATTGTGTCGATGTTTTCAAAAGGTGGTGTTGTGTTGGAAGGAAAGTAAGTACTTGGGAAGTACTGTGTGAACCAGGAAAGATTGTACCTATGAGGTACAGAGTTGTGTTTTTAAAGGAAAAACTTGGAAGTGCCTTAGACCCAAGAAGTTCTGCAAAGAAAAGTATCTCTGGAAAAGGTTTTGCTAAAACCCTCAATGATAAGTGATATCTGCGAGAGGAAAATACTATTTTATAAAAATATATCTTTTGAAGTATCTTTTTCAATACAGATATAGAGATGTCTTCAACCTTTGTTAATCCTTCATTTGCCATGGGTAGTGACCTTAAACTACAGCCTACCTACCACAACCCTCAAATCATGTCATGCTTTAGTTAGCAACGTTTTTTAGTAGAGCTTGCGAGTACATTCCAACGTACTTGTCGGGGGAATACTTTCTGGGTTAACCCGCGGCCCAGTGCGACTTAACTTGCTCGCACGGACGAAGGCCCACTTGGGAGCAAGCCCAATATTGAACCACCATAAGGGGAAAGATCTAGAAGACATATCCCGGAGGATATGAAGACCAATTAGTCTCCGAGTAGGCCTCTATGGATGTATTCCTCATGGGGAAGTTTCCTTTTGTAAACCTAGCGAGCCTCTGTGTATATAAAGAGGACTCGCAGGACTTAGAGCGGGTCGAGCTATCAAGTCCTAAACCCTAACTCATACGGCGAATACCAGATCGGATCGCCTCCATTGTAACACCTCGATTATCATATCAATACCAATCTAGGGTAGGCAGGAAGTAGGTCTTTTACCTCACATTGAGGGGGCCGAACCTGGGTAAATCTGTGTTGATCTTTGTTCCTGCGATCCCAAGCTCGGAGATGCTTGACTCGCATAATCCCACACCTGCGAAGTCATCTATGACACCTGGCGTGACAAACCCACGACAGTTGGCGCCCACCGTGGGGCCTGCGGTCAAAAGCGTCACGTTCCGCGCAGGATCGAAATCAGGCTTCAAGGACATCGCCATCGGCCAAGTTGAAGACATCAATGGGGTCCCCTTCATCGACGACTCAGAGTGGGGACCCGAGGCAGATCGTATCGAGTTCAGATACATCGTTCCCATCGGATCAGTAAAAGTTTTTGTCGGATCCGTCAGTCGCAGATCTATGGACGCGACTCAAGGAAGCAAATCGGCGAAGGAGCTGCGGCCGGTCAGGGTCCGCGTATTGGAGGAGCTACAACAAGCTACGGCAAGATTGTCCATCCCCGTCCCGTCAAGACCTGTTTGGGGATCTCTACCAAATCAGGAAGGAGACCTCAAGATTGAAGAGATTGAAGCTATCAGGACGGAACTCTGTGAAGAGGCACAAAGACTCGTGGCTGAGCGCGAAAAACTCCAAGAAGAAGGTCGACGACTCCGTCGCTGCCAGCCGAAGCACCAGGCGGTGCGAACCAAGACGACATCTGAGCGCAAGAAACTCCAAGAAGAAGAGTGGCGACTCCGTCGTTGGCAGCAAAAACATCAGATCAAGATGGACAAAGGAGAGATGAAATCACAGTTCCACGGTGACCCAGAGAGCAACGTGCACGCCACGATAGGGATATTGTCAAAGATAGCACCGGTCGGAGACACACGAGCTGATAAGGAAGCTCGCTATGCGATCGACCTACTACAAACTACTGCTTTGCAACAAGCAAATATGTATGGAGTCACGCCCAATGAGCCGCAAAATGAGGTATCATGGGGAGGAGAAAGGTGCAGCGTCGAAGAAGTGGTCAACCAGCTAGCAGGTTTGCAGGTATCATTGGAAAAAGAAAAGAAGATAGAAGGCGAGTCACGGATGCCCGGAGCGACTCAGCCATCACAGATTGAAACTGATTCTGATGAAGGCTCAGCACCAGTAAATTCCTATTCATTATTAAAAGGACCAGCATGTCTTGGAGAGGAAATACGACTTACTCGTTTCCCCCTGAACTTCGATGAGTCGCAGCGAGTCACCACCTATCGCAGTGACCAAGACCCTGCCTTATGGATAGAAGATTACGAGGCAAGCATAACAGGGGCTGATGTGACTCAGGAAATACGTGAGAAATACTTCCACTTGGCAATACAGGGAGAAGCTAGGGATTGGCTGTTAAGGCTACCATCAAAATCAATAAGCACATGGGAAGACTTGAAGGATAAGTTCATCCGCAGATTCCAAACATAAGATATGAAAAACCTCAGACAATGCATTCAAAAAGAGGACGAATCAAGCGGCGACCGGATCAAGAGAATCGCGGAGATCCTTGGCACCGCCAAAAACTTAACAGTACAAGCTGCAATACAAGCTATGAGAAAGAACTGTAGATTTGAGCCGTTGGTGCACAAATTAAGTCGCGCTGAGCACAAGATTGATAGTTTCGACCAACTTTTGGCAACGGCAGACAAGTACGCAAAGACAGATAAAGGGACAGGCGGCTTATCATAGAACCCAACGGGAAACTGCGAGTCGTGAAAACTGAACGTCGCGCACACCAGATGCAGGAGCAAGGGAGTGATAAGGCCTTACCCCCTAATAACTGCGAGGGGATCTTCGACGTGCCTTGCGACTTACATCGCAGGAGAGATGGCAGGCCAGCGGGTCACACAAAGGCGCAATGTCATTATTACCGGAGGTGGAAAGAAGGCGACATGCCAGATACAGCTCGCAGCAGATCGATGCAGCACAAGAATAAATCTAGCTCTCGTCAAGAGCCAGACGTTTTACCTAGAAGAAACATAGGGCAGTTTCATACAGTGGAGGTACAAACGATGGATGGAAGCCGGAGGAGCGGTCAGATTTCAACGCCAGAAAGGTATCGTCGATGGACAAAGCAATCGGTTATTTGGAGTCGCGGCGATCACCCCCCAGAAGTAAGAGATCCAGGACAGCCAGCTCTGGTGGTCACGCCAGAAGTCGCGGGATATAAGTTAAGTAAGGTTTTAATGGACGGAGGGGGAAGAGTAAACATCCTATATCAAGACACGCTCCGAAGAATGAACATACCCGAGACGAGGCTACGACCATCCAGGAAAGAAATTCAAGGCATAATCTCAGGAGCTGTTACGCGACCAATCGGAAAGATAACACTTGAAGTTCGCTTTGGAACAGAGCGGAACTTCCGCACAGAGCTCCTAGACTTTGAGGTTGTAGCAGTCAAAAGCTCATATCATGCGATCTTTGGAAGAGAAGCCTATGTCAAATTTACCGCTCGCCCCTGCTACGTCTACCTACAGTTAAAGATACCAGGACCAAACGGTGTTATTGCAATATATGGAGACAGGCAGCGGCCGTCCCTGCCGCGCGCCATCGTCTCCGCTTCGGACAGAAGGCCTCGACCATAGCCTCGCCTTCAAGCCTTGGGCTCGAGGGAGGTGTTTTCGCTGCCTCGAGCGTGGCCACCAGGTCAGCAAATGTCATGGGCCCTTCAGATGCATCCGATGTCGTCGTCCTAATCATCGGGAGCGTTTCTGCCGTGCGCGCTCTCTCGCTACTCGTTCTCGCTCTCCGGATGCTCGGGCTCATTCTCCGGAGCTCGAGATCCTGGCGAGTGGAGCCATTTGTCGTCCGCTCAGCCTCGTCGTCCCTCGTCACCTCGGAGTTTGGCCGAGGTTGTGTGTCACTCTTCGTTGTGTCCTGCGGTGAAACTGTGTTGCAAGGATTCCAATTCCAACGCTCAAAATGAAGATGCCTGGCCCGAATGGTATCATCACTGTTGTGGGAGATTACAAGAAGGCCATACAGTGTGCCACGGTTGGTTCCACCCTAGCCGAGTCGTTGGTGATCCAGGCTGAGAAGAGCAAGATGCATGAAGTAGTGGCGATGGCGAAGTCAGCTCAGCTCGGCGTCCTGGCTATGACCAATCCGGATGCAGGTGCAACATTTGAGGTGCCCAAGGAGACAAAGAGGATCCCCATTGACCCGGAGAATCCGGAGCGCATGGCCATCATTGGGCCGGATTGGGCGAGAAATAGGAAAGCGCGCTCTGTCACTTCCTCCGTGAGAATCGGGATATCTTTGCATGGTCGGCTAAGGACCTGCCTGGTGTTCCGAGGGAGTTGGCAGAGCACTCTTTATTTGTCCGGCCGGATGTGAAGCCGGTGAGGCAACCGACTCGTCGCCTTTCGATCGAAGAAAAGTGGTGCTGGATGAGCTGGCTAAGCTACTTGCAGCCGGGTTCATCATGGAGGTGTTGCATCCGGACTGGATATCTAATCCGGTTCTGGTAGAGAAGAAGAAGGACGAACCAGCGGTGATCAAGGTGTGGCGTATGTGCATCGACTTCACCAACCTGAACAAGGCGTGTCCGAAAGATCCATTTCCTTTACCTCGGATTGATCAAGTGATCGATTCTACTGCTGGGTGTGAGTTGTTGTCTTTTATTGATGCGTACTCTGGTTTTCACCAGATACCACTGAACCCCAAAGATCAAATAAAGACTGCTTTTATTACCCCGTACGGGGCGTATTGCTATCGTGTCATGTGTTTCGGTTTGAGAAATGCCGGTGCAACTTATCAGAGATGTATGCAGAAATGCTTACACTCTCAAATGGGCAAAAATGTGCAGTGTACGTCGATGATATCGTCATCAAAACTAAAGAAAAACGCACTCTCCTCGAGGATCTCGAGGAAACATTTGTGAACTTAAGAAAGTATCGGTTAAAATTGAATCCAGATAAATGCACCTTTGGTGTCCCGGCCGGAAAGTTGCTCGGTTTCCTTGTATCGAGCCGAGGTATTGAGGTGAATCCGGCTAAGATCCGAGCCATAGAAAACATGAAATTGCCTAAATGTCTAAAAGATGTGCAAAAGTTCACTGGGTGTCTAGCCTCGTTAAGTCGGTTTGTGAGTCGGCTAGGAGAAAAAGCCTTGCCCTTGTATCAATTGATGAAAAAGAGCACCGGGTTCACATGGACCCCGCAGGCAGATTCGGCTTTCAATGAATTAAAAAAGATGTTGTCCACTGCACCAATTTTGGCATCACCTTTGCCGAATGAGCCAATGCTACTTTACATTGCGGCCACTAACCGGGTCGTAAGTGTGGTGATAGTGGTAGAACGAGAAGAGGAGGGTAAATCCGTGCAGGACCGGTGTACTATTTAAGCGAGGTGATCTCAACCTCAAAGCAAAATTATCCTCACTACCAGAAGATGACATATGGTGTATACCTGGCGGCCAAGAAGTTGAAACATTACTTCCAGGAGCACCCGATCACCGTAGTATGCGAAGCTCCAATCTCGGAGATCATTGGGTGCAAAGATGCGACTGGCCGAGTTGCCAAATGGGCAATAGAAGTGTCTCCTTACACCCCGCATTATGAGAGAAGAGACGCTATCAAGTCTCAGGCTTTACCGGATTTCCTTTGTGACTGGGCCGAGATGCAGTATGAGCCACCAAGGCCAGATTACAATTACTGGAAGTTACACTTTGATGGCTCCAAAACCAAAATCGGACTGGGTGCTGGGATAGTACTCACATCACCGAAGCAAGATCAGTTGCGATATGTGTTGCAGATTCATTTCTCAGCATCAAACAATGTGGCCGAATATGAGGCACTGATCCATGGGCTTAATGTGGCTAAGGACATCGGCATCCGCCGGATAGAATGTTTTGGTGATTCAGATTTAGTGGTGCAGCAGTCTTCTGGAAATTGGGATGCCTTGATGCCAATATGGCACTATATCGATTTCATGTCCAGAAAATTTCAGGATTTTTTGAAGGCTGCGAGTACAAGCACATACCTCGGCTGGAGAACGAAGCTGCGGATATCCTGTCAAAACTCGGGTCGTCTAGGGATGCAATCCCACCCGGCATATCCTTGAATCACCTAAGGATCCCTTCAATCAAGCCTTCACCTGATTCCGAGTCAATTTTTATCCCTAGGCAAGAATCTGAAGCTGTTCCTATGAATGTTGATGTCGGGTACATTTGGGAGGACCCGGGGACTACATGGCTAGACTCGGGGACTGCGCACCAGACTCGGGGATGATAACCGATCTTAGGGAAAAGGAGAAGAGAGGAAGATGTTAACCGAATCTTGGGGAATGGACAGAACTGATAGAAGAAATAATGGCGGCCGAACCAGTGGAAATAGATGAGCATTTATTCCCTTTGCATCCAGTACCAGAGTGGGCTGAAGAAATCATGAAGTTCATGTCGGAGGGGAGTTTGCCAAACCGAAGCTAGGCGAGTGCAGAGGAGGTCCAAGGGTTACACCATTATCAACAAGGAGTTATACAAAAGGAGTGCAACCGAGGTGCTACAACGTTGCGTGGAGCCAGCCGAGGGCAAGGAGATGCTCTGGAGATACATCAAGGAGAATGTGGGCATCATTGCAGTACAAGAGCCCTGGTGGCTAAGGTATTCCGGCATGGGTTTTACTGGCCCACTGCTCATGCAGATGCAGAGGACATAGTCCGAAAATGTGAAGGATGCCAAAGGTTTGCCAAGCAGACACACCTACCCGCATCGGCGCTCAAAACAATTCCTATCACTTGGCCATTTGCTGTGTGGTGTTTGGATATGGTGGGAGAATTCAAGCCGGCTAGAGGTAACATGACACATATGCTGGTAATGGTGGATAAATTCACCAAGTGGATAGAGGTGAAACCAATCCGGAAAGTGGATGGTCATTCAGCTGTAACTTTCCTGAAAGAAATCATTTTGAGATACGGTTACCCCCATAGCATCATCTCGGATAATGGCACGAACTTTGCTGTGGGAGAGTTTGCCCGATTCTGCATGAATAAGGGGATCCGGTTAGACATAGCCTCAGTGGCACACCCAGAGTCCAATGGACAGGTGGAAAGATCGAATGCTTTGGTATTAGCTGGGATAAAAGCCCGGTTAATAGAACCTCTGGTAAAGACTCCGGGGTGCTGGATAGATGAGATACCGTCAGTACTATGGGGTTTAAGGACCACGCCAAATCGGTCAACTGGCTATACGCCATTTTTTCTGGTATATGGGGCAGAAGCAGTGCTACCCACTGACATAGAATATGATGCACCAAGGGTGACAATGTATACCGAAACCGAGGCAAAAGAGGCCCGGGAAGATGCAGTGGATCTGCTAGAGGAAGCAAGAGAATTGGCCCTATCTCGGACAGCAGTATATCAGCAGGGTCTCCGACGTTATCATAGTCGGAAGATCAGCCCTCGAGTGTTTCATGAGGGAGATCTAGTACTAAGGCTGGTGCAGCGCAGCAAAGGACGACATAAGTTATCACCTCCTTGGGAGGGACCATTCATTGTGAGCAAGGCTATGCACAATGACTCATACTACCTTGTAGACGCACAGGAACCAAGGAAGGATGGCCTGGACAGACCCGGAGAAGAAACCAAGCGACCCTGGAATGTAGCTCTACTTCGACCCTTTTACTCTTAGGGGCGCAATGTATGTATCTCAGTTTATTATAAATGAAATTTCGGCAATCCGAGTCTGGACTCGGGGACTGCCTCGTCCTTATGCATGTGTTTTTTATTATTGTTTTGTCCATACCGTTCATGTGTCGGATTGTTTTGAACCTCGTCCCAAAATTCAAGTAATGTACTGTGTTGTTGATCTCGTGACTCGACTGACAAACACCAAAATGGTAGTCAAGAGCAGAGGTGGGGAATATGGGAAACATGAAAATGGACTCGGGGACTCGGTCCAAAACCGATTCGGCACATGTCGTTTACTAACCCCTGTTATTTCTTTTTTGTTTATGTTAGATGATTCTAAACCACAACTCGCATGTTTCAAGTATTGTATGCTATGATTCCTATCTTGTGACTCGACTGTCAAACACCTAAAAGGTAGACAAGAGCAGAGATTCGGCAAAAATAGTAAACAAGAAAACAGACTCGGTTTAAGATGATCCAACATAAACTTAGTCCGGATCACATTAAGCAAAATAAAAGTAGTCTCGGAAGAACTTAAATTGTATATTACATCTGCTCCCGGCATACCGGGGATTTAATGTTTTTCCTTAAGATAATTCAGGAAGGAGCCATGGTTGCAGGAGACTCGGTTGCAGGGATGAACTCGGATGATGGAGGAACCTCGGTTGAAAGAGGACCCTCACTTGCAGGAATAACCTTGGACGGAGAGCTCGAAGGCTGTGCAGACTCGGAAACATCTGGATCAGCTGAAGTTTTGGCGGTCTTGACTAAAGCTTGCTCTGTAGTCTTAGCCGAATCAGTGGCTGGTATCTTGGAAGTTTGGACTAAAGCTTGTTCGGCAATCTTGTCCGAGTCAGAAGCTGGTACTTTGGTGGACTTGATGCGAGGTTGTTCGCTAGAGTTAGCCGAATCACCAGATTCGCCCTCAGACTCGGCGTATTCGTCAAGGGAGGTATCGTCTGATTCCTCTTCTTCAGATTCTTCCCCATCCGAGTAGACCGGAGCCTTCAGATCAAGATGCTTGGTGTTTGCAAATTCGGCCATAAAGTTGGCAGCTTCCTCGCGGATCTTGATCCGGTCCGGATCTGAAGCCCATGAAGAACCCTCGCGAAGGGAGCGCACTTTGGCGAGATCAATCAGCTCATACCAAGACATGATAAATAGCAAACCTGCGTCAGCACCAGCGCGGGCGGACGAGGATCTCCACTGCTTTAACCGGGTCTCCGCCTGATCCAGGTCTTTGATTAGCTCGTCCGCAGACCGGACTTGCCGAGCTTCAGGAAACAAGACTCGGTGAGCTTTGAGACTTGCATTGAACAGATCAATGTGGGACTCCTTCAAAGGAGCAATCCGAGCTTTAAGTGCAGTAATGTGATCTTCGATATCCCACGTCTCTGGTAGGGGAGCTCCAGCTAACTTAGCTCTCTCAGCTCGGGCATCCCTCACAGCTTTGGCGGCTTGAAGCCGGATGCTGGTAAACTCTCCTACATTCAGATAAGCTAACACCGAGTTAAACGACGTAACACGAAACGAGGTGTCGGATAAGAGCAGAGGAGGAAGAGGAGATTCGGCAAACTTACGATCCATGTCTTCATTGAGGCTAGCAAGATCAGCAAGCCATTTCGCGCTGATCGCCTTGTGAGCAGCCAGATCATCTTTCGCCGCTTTAGCTTCGGCTTCAGCATCTGCAACGTGCGTTTGGATTTTCTTGTCCAATTCGGCCCGCTTCTCAAGCCCGGCTTTGAAAGTATCTCGCTCCTTCTGGATCGAGTCTTTCTCCCTCTGCAGCGTGTCCCGGTCTTTCTTGACCTTCTCCTTCACTTTTTCAACCCGGTCAAGCTCCCGCAGGAGCCGATTCACTTCTGACTTTTCCTCCGATAAAGCGCGCTTGTGCTCCTGATCTTTCTTTTTCATCTCCTCACCTTGCGCATCGAAGGAAGCTTGGAGGGCCTGGTGCTGCAGGACTAGCTGCTTAAAGATCCGGCTGCGAGCAGTCGTGGTTTCCTGAAAGAAAAAGGGTTAATGGCGTAAAAGAGTCTCGGGGACTGGCACCCGAGACTAGCAGCATGGAGCCAAAACGAATCTCGGGGGCTGGAGGCCCGAGATTAATAAAAAGAAAGTTGACCGAATCAATTGGAAGAGAGACTCGGGGACTGGGGGTCCCACAAAATTTATGATCAAGTTTTAGAGATTCAAGCCGAATGACTTTCTTACTCGGAGGAGTATCAGTCGTTCGACCAGAATCTCGGGGACTGGGAATAGTGTAGATTGATCATAATAAAAGCAGGATTCGGCGAAGTTACCTCGAAGACCCGGTTAGCTTCAGCGACCGAGGCCTGCACAGAGTGTAGAGATTGAAACATCCGGCTAGGGCCAGCCGGATGCGGCGACGCTGAAGTGGTTGAGCCTTCGGCAAGGTCCGCAGCATTCCAAGCTTTAACAAATTGCTCTGCGGAGCCGAGGTTGTCGCCGCTCGGAGTGCGGAGATTCGGCAGAACCTGGCCACTAAGGCGGGCGCGAGTGATCGCCTCAGAGAGTTGATCATGCACCCGAGTTGCTGATGGAGCGGCGGAAACCGGCTTGCTAGCAACCATCTGCTTATCCGAGGTGGTTGGAGTTGTGCCAAAGGTGACTTGAGTCGGCTTAGGTAGAGGCGATGCGCCCGGGGTCTTGGCTGGATCTGGCTGTTTCGGTTGGTTCTGGGACGCTTGCTGTGGTGGTTTAGATACTTCCTGTTGCTGCTTCTGCTGCTTCTCGAGAGGTTGCTGCTGCTGATGCTTCTTCTTCTGCTGCTCTTGATTCAGAGCCTTGGCGGTAGGGCGAGGATCCGGCTTAGTCAAAGACTTAGCCGAAGTCTTAGCTTTTTCCTTCTCCAACTCCTTCAGAGGGCGGGGCCAAGTTGAATCTCGGGTAGAACCCGAGATTTCCTCACTCTCCAGGTCAATAACCGACTCTGGAACGAGAGTCGGCGGAGGAGTTTTGGCGGTTGTGGCACGCGCGGGAGAGGTGACAGCCTTTTTAGGAGACTGGTGCTCCATGGCCGTATCCAGTGGAGGAATGGGAGAAAGAATGGATGAATGAGTTTGCTCGGTGACGAGGACGTCACTGCATAGAGCAAAGTAAACAGTTAATTCGGATAGAGGTGGCTCGGATAATAGAGGGGGAAAGCGAATGAAGTTAAGTTGGCATTACCCCTTGGTGGTAGGCATGGGCTTGAGCCGATTCGGCTTGGAGGCGGTCTTCTTCATTCTCTTGGCTTGAGGGACATCTGATCCGGACGCGTCATCACGTTTCCGAGATGTCCCTTGAGCATCGGTTTGGCTGGAACACAAGGTGGTAACCATGAAATCGGAACAGCATCAATGGGATCTAGGATCCAGCAATCATCATCTTCATCTTCGGTGTAAATAGTCGATTGCTTACCCTTGCGGATGGGCTTGGCACGCGGAATCGGCAAATAATCGTCCGTATCCGCATCCTCTTCGCCCTCGCGCAGCGGGCTGCGATCCGGTCCCCACACTTTGGTGGAGAGATCTCCATCTTCGGTGATTTGGCGGTCGAACAGCTGCAGTATGGACAAGGCAGATATGGATTAATCCAATGGTATTTTTATGAAGTATGGATTGATTCGGAGAATGGTGAACAAACCTGTGGGGGAAGTGCATCTCGGTGGAACGGCTCCACGCCCCACTGCCACTTGTCCGACATCTCGGTGTAGGCAATGGCGTTTACCCGTCTCTTGACGGAAGCTCTGGTGAGGTCATGTTTGCTGATCCGGGTAGGATCTAGCAAACCACTCATGTGGCAAATCTTGTGCTCACGTTGTTGAAGAGGACTGACACGGCGGAAGACGAAGGTCCGGAGGAGATCGTCCGAGAGCAGGCCCTTCTCCAGAAAATCCTCCAGAGTCTTATCTATGATTTGAAGCTCCGGAAGAGTGTCAGCCGGATCATATCTGAAGTTTAATTCGGCTGTGGGGGGCTCGATCTTGAACTCGGGCAAGTTGAGAGCATCATGGCCTTCAGCGCTCTTCACGTAGAAGAAAGACCTTTGCCATTTCCTGCAAGTATCCAGGCCAGTGATCCGGGGAAAGGTGGAGCCCGCCCTCGGAGTAATACTAGCCGAACCACATGCGGTCATCACTTTCGGGTCACTGCCCGGGATAGTCTGTTTACGGAGGTGGAAGTACTTAGCCCAGGCTGGTACTGTCGGCCAGAGACCGAGATATCCCTCGAGAAAGGAGGTAAAAGCCGACAGGGAGACAAAGGCGTTAGCCGGAAGGTGGTGCGGCTGCAGGCCAAAGAAATCTAGGAAAGCCCGGAAGAAGTCACTCGCCGGGGTCCGAATCCGCGCTCGAAATGCGCTAGAAATACAACGCGTTCACCCGGTTGGGTGATCGGTTTGAGTTCCTTCCCCGGTTTTCGGCATATAACTTCAGGTGTTATACGCCGGGTGCTCAGCAGCCATTCCAGGTCGTCTGTGGTAACATCGGAACCCTCCCAACTGCCGGGAGGCAGCTTCGGCATATCCGAATCAGTCCTGCAGGAAATTGGAGATAGCCGAGTTAGGAGATTCGGAATCTCTAATCCAGAACGAATCGGATAGTGGCATAACCGAATCAGATGTAAGGCAATTCGGTAAAAGATATCCCGGATAAAGTTGTCTAGTTACTGCGGAAAAGTAATTCGGCTGGTAACTACAAACACCTTTTCGTAAGAATCTAGGGTTACCCAAGATCTACCGCGGCAGTAAAATAGAGAGGAAATCCCGAGTAAAAATATTGTGGAACTGCCCAAGCGATGGCAAGCCAAACTAGGGCAATCTAGTGCAAAACCTGGAAAGGAGATCTAGGAAGTGCACTGGGACTTGACAATGGACTCGTTTGTTAGTAAATCTAGAAAAGGCGAGCGCAAGTTCATGGCGGAAGATGAACTCGTTTGAGGGGAGCATGGCTGGGATGAAGAACTTACGGTGGCAGTACGGCGAGGAAGCGGCCTGGTGAAGAAACGGCGGCGCAGGGCGCGGTGCGCGGCTCTGGTGTGAGGTCTACGACGTGGTCGACGTCTCCGGCACGGCAAGATCGCAAGGGCGAGGTCGCAACGGCGGCAATGGCGTAGATGGAGGTTTCAGAGTGGGAAGTGCGGGGAAGAAGAAGAGGAACCCCACACCCTTATATATAGCCGCTCGCTGGTAACTGGCGCACTACCGCGCGGTTTTCGGGGCGTGGCCGGATCAAGTGTGCCCTGAAACTTTGTGGTCGCAGATGTGGCCGTGTATTTCGAACACATGGTGTGTCACAGAATTGGAAGCGGTCGTGCGGATCCAGTGCACCAGTCAACGGAGAAACCGAGGAGGCGTGGTCGTTTAGTCAAATACACTCAAGTACCTGATGGATCCGGATAATGTGCTGTCAGTGACATGTCAAATCAAAGACCCGGATTATGAGGCTTTGCGCAGAGATTCCCTGCCAAGTGTCCCGGGAAATCCTGAGACAAGATTGGGTGATATGGGATTCGGTTAAGGGCGTTGGTTTTTAACCTGCTACGGCCCTCCATCCGAGGCTGTAGGACCGCACCAGCTTCGGGGACTACTGTCGGGGGGCTGCCCCCGGATAGGGCAAAGAGGTGGTGTTAAGAGCTGTAAAGAGTGGGCCGGATCAAGGTCAAGCCGGATCACTTGGGCCGGATCCCTTGAACCGGATCACTTGGGAGAGTCGGTCGGCTCCCAATCATGCTAAAGGGCAGGGAGAGGCCAAAAGGCATCAACTAGTCTAGCCGAATCAAAGGAAGGGATCCGGCTTAACCTAGCCGGGTTGGTCAGGAAGGATCCGGCACAGGGCGATGTCGGATAATGCACAAGGGCCAAGTAATGTCAGTAAGTTCACGGGTCCTGCAGGTCTCCTGCCCGAGGCTCAGAAGACAGCCAGGTCGAGCCACGGGTTTTCCGGGTCGCAAGGCCCTAGGCGCTGACTCGGCTATTTCGGGAAAGGGCAGTGGCCTAGGCTCCGGTGGGCTACGCTGGCTTAAGCTCAAAGAGGAAAAGATAGACCTGCCGTTGGACTGACGATGAACTGGACTGAGTGACAGTAGCCAGAGCTTGTCCTGTTCCTCTTGTCCATGCCATTGTCATCTCCGGCCAGGGGCAGAATGGTAATCCGGTTAGTGTATAAATAGACCAGCACATCCTCCAGGGCGAGGACGACGGAGAAGAAGCCTCACTTCCCCCCTTGCTCCATCTTCCTCCTAGAGCTCTCACCATTGTAGCTTCATACAGCTCGAGGAGCACTCTGTACTTGTGATCATTGAGATATAAAGAGAGTAGGCTAGTGCTGCAGTAGGGTGTTACCTCCACAAGAGGGACCCAAAGCAGGGTACATCTTGGTGTGCTTTGGTTGTTCTTGGTTTTGCTCCTTCTTGCTTGTTCTTGCGTGTTCTTGGTGGTTCTTCATGCGTGCTTCCTGAGCGCGCACACCCTCCCCGGATCCCCCAACGTCCTAGCGAGCCCCCAACTTAAGCCATCCTATGGCATCTGCCGTGACATCGCCACGACAGGATTGGAGCCGGGTTTCCCGATCTTTCCTCGTGTACGCCCAAGGGCAGCTCATCTTCAGCCGTACCAACTGATTCTTCTCCATCAGATTGAACGATTGTGGCAGCTCCTGACACAGATTCATAGTCTCCATCACTAGCAGATCTAGTTGCAATCATACCACAAAAACATGGAACTTGCCAATTGGAATAACATCACTTGACTCAAGTAGATCCGATTCTGGCCCCCAGCCAGAATCGTCGACGATGGGCTCTCCTTGCGGGTTGAGAGTAATCTCGCCGAAAACGAAATTCTCCACTCCTTGCTTTGCTTCTCCCATGATGGTGACACCTTTGGACGCGAATCCCACGGACGGCGCCAACTGTCGTGGGGTAGATAACACGGCAGATGCTACTTTGGGGTAGCTTGAGATTATGGGCAAAGCGACTCTAGTGTCTGGGAGATTGTTTAGCATCGCAGGGACAAAGGATTTACCCAGGTTCGGCCTCTCCATTGGAGATAAAGACCTACTTCCTGCTATCTTATTATTGATCTCGATCTCGATAACCCGGCTACTACAACAGAGCCGGATCTCGATCTAGGTTACAAAGTGTGTCTGTCTCGATGGTTCTCTGGCCTAAGCTTTGGTCGTAAAGGTTCTCTCAGATCAAACTTGCTTGTCTAACTATGACCTAGGAGCCCGCTTATATAGGCAGTCGGGTCTCCTGGTACTTGACAACACGAACCCGAGCGCTACCCAGACTCAGAGTCCTACTCGATCTCTTCTAGCCTTCGCGTCCTCCAAGTCCTGAACCGCCTCTGGTCTTCTAGAAACTTCCCTTCTTGAGTCAGGTTACTGCCAAAGCCTCTGGCCCAGCAACATAACCCGACCCATGCTGATGGTTTGCTGGCCTAGCCGGGCCTCCTGCCTGGTGGGTCACGCTTCCCTCTTCATGGGCCTACCGGGTTATTATCCCCCATCAGTTGCCCTCATGTTGTCTGCCGCGTATGTCCCGGGCAGATGACTACGGGGACGTTGGCGGCAGGTGTGGCTGGAGCGGTGACTGGAGAAGGCCTTGGTGCTTTGCCTCTGCTGGCAGTTGCCTTCAGGTTGGTGCGAAGTTTGGGCATGAGGGCTTCGCTCTGCAAAAGAGGAGTAAAGACATGTTAGCAAAACGCATTACAAAAATAACAAATGGTAAAGTTAGCAAAGCAAAAGCTTACTTACCGCTTCTGGGGAATATTGCCCCCAAGGTCTCATCCTCCGCTTCAGTGGTGATGGTTGCTTTCTTCTTCTTCTCCAAGTCCCTGGTGGAGGAAGATCCACCAGCCTTGTGCTTCCTGGACTTACCTGTACCAGCATCATACCAGTTTGGAGCCAAGTCGGCGTCCGTCAAGGTCTTTAGCTGAAAAAACCAAGCATCGTCAATCCAGCATCCAGTTGACAAAATAACTTTAACACTGGAAGCTCCGGCTTACCTCTGGGGCTGGGTTGTTGTGGGTGAACATGGCGACGCCTTCAGCCTCCTTCACGTACTGAGGCTTGATGAGCTCCCTCAACCGGTACAGCAGTATATCCTCGCCAAGGATGTTGTTGCTGGCGCTGTCCACCTTGTACTCACACATCTTCAGTGGGCGATGGTGGAGTGGCATGATTTTCCTCGACAACCAGCAGATGACGGTGTCTACTCCGTCAAGCAGTGGAGTCTCCATGGTCTTGGTAAAAAACTCAATCCGCCTAACGGCAAGGCGGAGGTCATTCGACAAACTGCCAAGTGACACCTTTGCCATCCAGCATGCCATGTGGGTAGGTGGACCGTTGACGAAGGGTGGAATCCCCACTGTGTTGCCAGGAGTCGGGATGTCTTTGCAATAAAAAAAAGGTACTGGTCCAATTCTTCACCGACTCGATGTAGGGAATCTTTGGATATCAGTCAGGTTGGCGACAGTTGAAAGTTACACTGCCGAGAGTTGCCAGCTGGCCGCCTGATATGGTTTGCCGGCGGCACAAAAAGCAGTACTGGAACAGCTCTATGGAGGCGGCTATGCCTAGGTAACCTTCGCACAGCGCTTGGAAGCCAGCTAGCACTAAGATGCTATTCGGCGCTATGTTGTGCGGCTGCAGCCCGTAGAAGCTAAGCACTGCTAAGAAGAAGGCGGAGAGCGGCAGAGTCATACCGCGCAAACAATGAGATGCCAAGATGACTCACTCGCCGTCTTGGGGGTCAGGGACGGTTTCGTTGCCTGGTATCCGCCAAGCGCAGTCCGTCTTTGGCGGAATGAAGCCGCCATCCTCCAGCTCTTGCAGGTACTCCGCCGTGATGCACGACGGCAGCCAGTACCGGGAGCCCAGCTCCGCCACCTCCTCCTCCTCCTCAGCCGTGACCTCGTCGGCGGGAACCTCTTGGTCCGCCGTCAGCGTGGCCTCCTCTGTCGACATGGATGAAAGAGGGAAGAAGGTGGGCACGGCCGTTGTAGGTGCCACCGGTGCTGAAGAAGAAGAAGGGGCCGACGGCGCACTGCCCGTGGGAATCGCCAGCGCCGCCGCCGGCACAGATCCAGACCCGGCCGCGACTGCCGAAGCCGCCGCAGGGGGTGCTGCCACTGCCGCCTGCTCGCCCGTGCTCGCCATCTGCTAGGCGCTGCGCCATTCTTGGTGTGCTCGCCGGAGTTGAAGGGGGAGGAGCGCTCGAGGGATTGGAAGAGGCAGTGGTGGATGCAAATGGGGATAAAATCTATCCCGTGGTAACGTCGTGGTATTTAACCCCCTGCGCCGTGATTCGTGCGTGGAACGGTCGGACGCACGATCTCCGCCACGTGCCCACGATTTGCACGTCATGGCAACGGTGTTCATGGCCGTCACCTCGATTCCCGCGCGTAATGGAAAAGCAATCATGACGCGCGCTCAAAGTTCAAACTGTCGTGAACTGCGTGATGTCATCCGTCAGCATTTGACGGGGCTGGTCAAATGGTAAGACCTTTGCCTGGAAGATTCCTGACAACCGCCAGGCCCTCTTTCCCATATTGGCGACAACACGTCCAACTACTTTAGATGGATTGCCACCTAATTTCAACTTCGGAATGGTTCAAGCTCTTCAGCGCCTACTACACCAAGAACAAGGCGGGCATGGCCAACAAGAGAAGACGGCACCTGGAGAACTTCAACCCTGCCGGGGGCTAATGTTGGGGATATACCTACTGGCGGTATCTCTGACATGGATCAATCCGGCTAGTCCAGGGTGGCCCAAAGTGGTGGTTAAGCCTTTGGCCCGCCGGGCGGCCCAGATAGCCGGCAGACAAGGCAGACGGAGGATGGCAAGACGGAGACCCAAGACTGAAGCCCATGACGCCACCAAGATCAAGACGGAAGGCGGTGACTTGCTGGATAGGTTTAGGAATCTGTAGTCTTGCCGCGGACACGTTTGTCCCTTGTAACCCTAGGTCCAGCCGCCTATATAAGCCGGACCTAGGGACGCCTTTAGGGCACGTTCAACATACTTTGATACTCCCAACTCATTGTAACCTGTAACACGGCTATCGCCATTATAGTGAGTTATAGCAGCACGTAGGGCTCCGCCACGCCGTGGAGCCTGAAGCTGGGTAAACCGCCGTGTACAATCCCGACCTCGACGACGTCCACCTTCTTGCCCTACGTTCACCCTCGGCTAGCAGGACCCCGTCTCCTATCCAAGATGCTGATACGACGACACATCATGTCTCTTGCCCACATGCCCACCAACAAAATGGTTCCGTTGAACGTAAACACCATAACATTGTTGAAGTTGGTCTTGCCTTGCTTGCTAATGCATCCATGCCTCTTAAATATTGGGATGAAGCTTTTCTCACCGCCACCTTTCTTATAAACTTGCTTCCAAGTAAAATCATCAATCTTGACACACCTGTTGAGCGTCTTCTCCACACCAAGCCAAACTATGAGTTTCTTAGAGTTTTTGGATGTGCTTGTTGGCCAAATCTACGTCCCTACAACAAAAGAAAACTTTCTTTACGTTCTACACATTGTGTCTTTTTAGGCTATAGTCCACATCACAAAGGAGTTACATGTTTGGATGTCTCCACTGGCCGCATTTATATCTCACGGGATGTTGTTTTTGATGAGAGTGTTTTTCCTTTTGAATCTCTTCATCCTAATGTCGGTGCTCATCTTAGAAAAGACCTCCTTTTGCAGGGGGATGCAAATATTGATGATTATACGACTTTGCCTATTATACCAGATGTTGCTAATGATCAACATGCAGAAACAAGTGTGCCAGCAGGTGCAAGTATGACTCAAGAAGAACAAGATTTTTTGGCTCAAAACGGTGCAACTACGGTGCAAAACCATGCGCTAAACAACAGACCACGTCTGCCCTTGCGCAATCCCGAGGAGGATCCGATCCTCGTCGATCCCGAGGACGCTTCACATGTCAGCGCGTCAGACGCTGACTCTGAGGAGGATTCTGACGCGTCCGTGTCAGCCATGCAGCAGCCGTCGTCGCCTGCTCGCGAACCACACAGCGCCACGTCGCACTCCAGGACGGCCCGATCTCCGTCACCATCAGGGACCTCGCCGCGGTCCCGCTCGCCCGAGGAATCAAGCCCCGCCACGTCACGCTCTAGGACAGCGCGGTCGCCGACACGGTCGGGGACCCCACCACGGTCCTACTCACGGACCCCACCCTCGCCTCGGGGTGACGACGCTGATGAATCACCACACGCCATGGCGCCCTCCTCTCTGACATCCTCGTCCGCTGCACATGGGGGCTCCGGTTCGGCAGGATCTGCTACGCCAAGCCCTGGTGTGGCCACTCCTGTGCAAACGACGCCTACTTCTTCGCCACCTGCTCCACCACCGCCTCCTGAACCTCGTACACGACTTCAAAAAGGTATACGACAGCCTCGTAAGCTCACTGATGGTACTATTCGCTGGTGTCTCCTTGCATCTACAGGGGAACCACGAACATTGTCTGAGGCGCTTGGGGACGACAGGTGGCGCAAAGCGATGGAGGATGAGTATGATGCCCTTATGCAAAACAAAACATGGCACTTAGTTCCTTCACATCATACAAAGAGTCTCATTAACTGTAAATGGGTTTATCGTGTTAAGAAAAATGCAGATGGCACCATTGATATGTACAAGGCACACTTGGTTGCAAAAGGTTTCAAACAGAGATATGGGATAGATTATGAAGATACCTTTAGTCCTATGGTCAAAGCAGCAACGATACATATTGTTATTTCAACAGCTGTTTCTAGAGGATGGAGTTTGCGGCAGCTAGATGTCAAGAACACGTTTCTCCATGGCGTTCTGGAAGAGGAAGTTTATATGAAGCAACCCCCAGGTTTTTGAAGATCCTCAAGCTCCACACCATATTTGCAAGCTTGACAAGGCTCTGTATGGTCTCAAACAAGCTCCTCATGCATGGTATTCACGACTCAGTGCCAAGTTGCAACAGCTTGGTTTCTCTCCTTCCAAGGCCGACACCTCTTTGTTCCTTTATGATAAGTCTGGTGTTATGATATTTGTGCTAATCTATGTTGATGATATTATTGTCACAAGTTCTTCAAATCAAGCTATCTCGGCCCTTCTTCATGATTTGAATGCCGACTTTGCTCTTAAGGATTTGGGAGACTTACATTATTTTCTAGGTATTGAGGTGAAGAAGACACATTCAGGCTTGCTCCTCACTCAGGGAAAATATGCTACAGATCTCCTTGCCAAAGTTGGTATGACGAAGTGCACCTCATGTCCTACACCCTTATCCTCTACTGAAAAGTTGTCTTTAACTGAGGGAACTCTCCTTGGCCCTGATGATAACACGCATTATAGAAGTCTTGTAGGTGCATTACAATATTTGACGTTGACACGACCTGATATTTCTTTCTATGTTAACAAAGTTTGTCAGTATTTACATGCCCCTACAACTACTCATCGGACAGCTGCAAAAAGAATTTTGAGATATGTTCATGGTACTCTTCATGTTGGATTGACTTTCCAGAAGTCATCCTCTACATTGCTTAGTGCCTTTTCAGATGCAGATTGGGCAGGTTGTCTTGATGATAGACGGTCAACTGGAGGTTTTGCTATATTTATTGGACCAAATCTGGTTTCTTGGAGCTCACAAAAACAGAAAATTGTGTCACGGTCAAGTACTGAAGCTGAATATAAAGCTCTTCCAAATGCTACAACCGAGTTAATTTGGGTTGAGGCTGTTCTAAATGAACTTGGTGTTAAACTAAGAGAAAAACCATGTTTATGGTGTGATAACTTAGGTGCTACATATCTATCTGCTAATTCTGTGTTTCATGCTAGAACTAAACACATTGAGATAGACTATCAATTTGTTCGAGAAAGAGTTGCAGATAAGTTGCTTGACATCAAGTTCATTTCTAGCAAAGATCAAGTTGCATATGGTTTTACAAAGGTGTTGCCAGTCAAGAATCTTCATGAGTTTGTTCGTAATCTCAACCTTTCAGAAGGTTGTGATTAAGGGAGGTTGTTAGATTGTAATACGGTTTCATTATATGTATACGTATAAGAGTATGGAGTAGTACTCCACCTCGAATACGCCTTCCTGTACACGCCATGCTAGGGGCTGTTCCTAGCCTATTTAACATGAAACCAATAGACCCAATGGGCAACGATCGTTCCACCAAAGTTTACACAAATCTCTTCGCCTGTGCTATATATTGGTTTCAGTTCGTCGTATATGTACACGCCACACCAGCTGATCTTGGCATTCGTATTTTCCGGTACATGTACATGTATCGGCTTCCTGCATGGCGCGAAGGCTGATGTGGCCGGATCAGAATGTAGTAAGCAAGATTTGGTAGGTGAAATAAAGTTGAGGAAAGAATATTCCCTCCAATTCAAAATAAATGTCGAAGTTTCGAACTGAGATTAGTTCAAAATTACGAAATTCATTATGGATCGGAGGGAGTATCATTTTCCACATAGATTACATTATCCTTAAATATCTTCGTAGAAGTTTCAAATGCATATGTTTCTTTTTCTTGACAAACTAATGCATATTATCTAACAAATATCGTGGCCGATGTTTCTAGTATATGATTGTGTATAGAGAAATGGTCTGAATTATACAAATAATTTGCGAGGACGGTGTCTATTTGGATTTGTCTGTCAGGGAGCTTGGTATCAAGGGTATCCTTGACTCACTAGGATATTGGCCAAAATATATGTTTGTCCCTATACTTTTCGAAATAGGACAATTTTAATAGTTCTTCCGTGCAACGTCGACCCTTACCATTTATGTAGTCGAACACCATGTGTGTACCCCGCAGCAGTAGGCTCTGCTCTATGGCCACGATGAGGGTGAGGTCCAAGACAGCTGCGTGCCCTCGAATCATGGCTGTTCTGACAAACCATTGAAGTGAATGTCCATGTATTTCTCTGCATTATATTTCATACATTTCATCTAGCCATTTGTGCCTTTAGATTAGGGACGCTTGTTCGCGAAGATTTGACACAGACAATACACAACTATTGGTGTGAGCCTCACATAGCAAGCACACACCATACTTACATGACTAACAATATGATGAATACTAAAAAAAATAAGCTAAAAGAACATAAATAACACAGACTGCTTGCGATTCAGGACAAAAAGGGTAAAAGTAAGAGAATATTTAAAAGTGCATGGGCACCGAAGTGTGGTTTTGATAATAATGATAATCCCTATGGATTAATGTTTATATTGAGTTATACTTGAAAATTTTGTCGATAGGCAATGCTTGGAACTCCATGTGTTGGATTCAAGATTGGATGACATGAAGATAATGATATGGATTGAGTATTTGCTATCAAGATCATTGATTCAAACAAATATATTTGATATGATCAAGAAGAATATTAAGTAATTACAAAGGTGTTATTCAAGGAGTGATCCAAAGAATGGCCATGAGAAAGATGAGCCTATGGCGAGTATGAATTGAATAAGAAAATTCAATGAGTACTCATGTTTACATTCAAGACATCATCATAATAAAAAGAAAGAAATGATACAAGGTTGATCAATAGAAAGTGTAAATATTTGATTCAACTTGATCAACACACAAAGCATACAAGATGTACTGAGTGGGTTAGGTGATCTCGTGGTAAATCAATTGCAAATTGCGCTTTGTGAGATACTGCACGATCTATGTGTTTGGTGTTATATACTGGGATAGGTACCTCTTCATAGTATAGCATCAATTAGAAGATTTCATACATCCCATTGGAAGATGACATCAAAGTGGTGATCATCACCAAGATTGAGAAGTATAATTTCAAGATGAGCGTTGAGAAGAGACCATATGCTTGAAACTTGTCGTCCATTTGATGATAAAGAGCGAGGCGTTACTATATTGTCCTAGTTGTTGGATAATCATATAAGTTGTACCACTAATGATCATCCTTATCTTGAGATGAGATGTCATCTAATTTAATCCAGGACTTGACTAGCTATCATTTAAATTTATAGTAGCTAGTAATTTAGGTGTTAACAACATCCATGTCACATTTTTTATCCTTCATGTCCTTCGGCTATATAGGTATGCATCTAATTATCAACATTAGCATTGCAGTGTCGCTTTTCACATTTATGTTTTGAGCTAAATGTAGATATAAAAGAGGTTGCCATGCTAATCTTGAATTGTCGGTAAACAAATGCATGCATATATTATTTGTGTGTGTGTGTGTGTTTCATGCAATCGTTTAGGGAAAAACTATTTTCGTACGCATGTATTTATCTATCACCTTGCATTCAACATTAGCATGACACTCTCATTTCACATCTATGTTTAGGTCAATATTTATAAAGAAATATTTTTCTATGTTTGTTTGGGTGTATGTTTTCACACACATCTTTTAAGGAAAACAATTTGGAGATTTTTTTTACACATATGCGTATGTGTGATACGACAAAACAAGCCATGACACTAAATCATACACCATAGTTTATCTGAAGGATGTAGCTATAGTTTAAAGGAAATCAACAATGATGTACTAAAAGAAAACACACACATGCATACAATTGTACCTAGATCACATGCACACACACGCACGCGCGCGCACACACACGAGGTGACTTGTGAGGGGTGTCAAACAATATCGAGAATGCTCATTTGGAATCGAGTAAGCCCCTCCTAACGTACACCAGCACTATCTAGCACCAAGTTAATCACTTTACTCAACACACTATCAAATACCATCAGCCGTATCACGCTTTGAGTCCTTAAAGAGTTAAAAATGTGAAATGGATGCTATGAAGACCTAAATTACTAGCTACCACCAGTGGAAACAGGGGCTTTGGTGGAGAGGGGTGTTGGGCTCTAGTCCCTGGCGTGGTTCGATCCCGGACTAGAGGAGGGAACTAGTACCGGGCCGGCTGCTCCGACGCTGCGCAGGTCGGGTCCCGGGTTGTAGGGCGCCTCTAGTTCCGGGCTGTGATACCACCTGGGACCGAGGCAGTCAGCGGCAGGGTGGAGACAGGAGGGTGGACCTTTCGTCCCGGGCCGTGGTACAGCCCGGGACTAAAGGTCCCGCTATATCATCTCCCACCCCGGGCCAGCCACCATTTTGAACTCTCAAGATCATCTCCATTGTTTCCTCTCTCAAGCTCAAGTGTAGCCCCATTTTTTTCCAAGATTTGTCAAGATAGACGGCACCCATCTCTCCAAGGGTTAGCAACACTTGATCCTTTCACCCGGCGGCCGAATTTTAGCCATTTCCATACAAGTTTAGCTCATTTCATTTTTATAGTGCTACCTAGGTGTTTGATGAAATGCCTAAGCTAGGTAGTTCATTTTTTTTATGTATTTTGAGCTCAAATTAATTTATTATTTGTGGATTTTAGTGTCGTCTCGGTCCTCACCGCCGTCGATAGCCCCCGCCATCCCGTGACCGGCACCACCTCGGTGAGCCTCTTCTTTTATCTGTTATTTTACAAAATTACTTGTATGATTTGATTGCATAATTATTTTTCTTGTATAATTTTCTTATGTTTTTTATGTATAGTGTCATGGTTTTGATATCCGTCCCCGTCGTCCCTCGTCCGGTCTATGATTCGGATGTGGTATATTTTTATCACTATTTATTTTGTTTCGTGTTTATAACAATCATGCCGACCAAATTGACATAGATATATTTTTATTTAGGAGGTAGTTGAACCGGAAATTCCAGCCGACCCTATTGTAGAGTTTTTTATAAAAGAAAACAACGATTTGAAAGCAAAATTGAAGATAAGTGAAGATCTTCGTCTCCAATGCCTAGAAGAGAAGATGGTATTGGACTTGAAGATTGCCGACATCGTTGATACTCACGGGGTCGAGCTTACCGACGTCGTCGCTGTTCACGAGATGAAGATGGATGCAATGCGCTTGAAGCTTAGAAAGATTAGAAAATATGTCATTAGTCAAGAGGCTTGGTATCATTATGCTGTTGGTTCAATAGTTACCTTAGTTGCGATTCTGATCGCATTTGTTGTTGGATTTAAATTCTTTAGATAGTTGTATTCTAGTTTTAATTAATTTATGTTTTATGAGAACTATGTATTACATTTGGTCACTACTATACTTTGGTTTTAATGTGATGAACTTGTATTAATGAATATGATATGTTTCCTATTAGTTGGTTTATCGTAATGGGTTTTAGCGGTGATTTGCAGATGAGTCATCCGTGGATGTACGCTGACCGACGCTCTAAAGAGTACATGGATGGCGTGCAATCTTTTCTCAATGTGGCTAAGGATAACAAGAGGCCCAATGGTTTTATGTGTTGTCCATGCAAGAAATGTCGGAATGAGAAGGATTACCCTAACACAGACAGAATTCACCTCCACCTGATAACGATTGGTTTCATGCCCGGCTATAATTGTTGGACCAAGCACGGAGAAAAAGGGGTTATGATGGAAGATAACGAAGAAGAAGAGAACGATGACAACTACATGTACCCTGAATATGTTGGTAACCCAACAGGGGAAGCTGATGATGAACCAGATGATCCCATCATACATGATGATTTACGTGGGGTCATCGTTGATGCACATACCCTAGCAGAAACTACACTTGAGAAGTTGAAGTTGGAGCGCATGTTAGAGGATCACAAAACAAAGTTGTACCCAACTTGCGAAGATGGCAACACAAAGCTCGGTACCACACTGGAATTATTGCAATGGAAGGCAGCGAATGGTTTATCTGACAAGGGATTTGGGAGTTTACTGAAAATAGTGAAGGACAAGCTGCCGGCTGGTAACGAATTGCCCGAGAGTGCGTATGAAGCAAAGAAGATTATCTGCCCTCTAGGATTAGATGTGCAGAAGATACATGCATGCATTAATGACTGCATCCTCTACCGCGGTGAGAAGTATGAGAATTTGAATGAATGCCCGGTATGCGGTGCATTGCGGTATAAGATCAGAGCAGATGACCCTGGCGATGTTGAGGGCATGCCCGCCAGGAAGAAGGTTCCTGCCAAGGTTATGTGGTACGCTCCTATAATACCACGGTTGAAACGTTTGTTCAGAAACAAAGAGCATGCCAAGTTGTTGCGATGGCACAAAGAAGACCGCAAGAGCGACGAGATGTTGAGACACCCGGCTGATGGGTCGCAGTGGAGAAAAATCGATACAGAGTACAAGGAATTTGCACGTGACCCAAGGAACTTAAGGTTTGGTCTTAGCACGGATGGCTTTAATCCTTTTGGGGAGCAGAGTAGCAGTCATAGCACCTGGCCTGTGACTCTATGTATCTATAACCTTCCTCCTTGGTTGTGCATGAAGCGGAAGTTCATTATGATGCCAGTGCTCATCCAAGGCCCGAAGCAACCCGGTAACAACATTGATGTCTACCTGAGGCCATTAGTTGATGAACTTTTACAGTTGTGGCGTGATGAAGGGGTACCTGTGTGGGATGAGTACAAACAAGCGGAATTTAACCTACGAGGGTTGTTGTTTGTAACCATCAATGATTGGCCTGCTCTTAGTAACATTTCAGGACAGTCGAACAAGGGATACAATGCATGCACACACTGTTTAGATAGCACTGAAAGTATATATGTAGGTAACAAGAATGTGTACCCGGGTCATCGTCGATTTCTTACAACTCAGCATCCCCTAAGAAAGAAAAGCAAGCAGCAGCATTTCAAAGGCGAGGAAGATCGCCGGCCGAAGCCACCCCTCCAAAGTGGTGAAGATATATATGATGCGGTCAAGGATTTAGATGTAATCTTTGGAAAGGGTCCTGGCGGACAGTCTGTTCCGAATGACGCTAACAACCACGTTCCCCTGTGGAAGAAGAAGTCTATATTTTGGGAACTACCCTATTGGAAAATCCTAAAGGTCCGCTCTGCAATCGACGTGATGCACGTGACGAAGAATGTTTGCGTGAACCTGCTAGGCTTCTTGGGCGTGTATGGGAAGGCAAAAGATACTCCGAAAGCACGAGAGGACCAGCAACTTTTGAAAGACCCAAAGAACCTGCATCCAATGAGGACGGATAAAGGACGTCTACGTCCTGCTAGCTACGTTCTTACCAAAGAAGAGAAGGAGATATTTTTTGAAGTCCTGAGCAGTATGAAGGTCCCGTCTGGCTTCTCGTCGAATATAAAGGGAATAATAAATATGGCAGAGAAAAAGTTCCAGAACCTAAAGTCTCATGACTGCCACGTGCTGATGACTCAACTGCTTCCGGTTGCATTGCGGGGGCTTCTACCGGAAAATGTTCGAGTATCCATTGTTCAGCTATGTGCGTTCCTCAATGCAATTTCGCAGAAGTCAATCAGCCCAACCACTCTATTAAGGTTACAGAAGGATGTGGCTCAATGTCTCGTTAGTTTTGAGTTGGTGTTCCCACCATCCTTCTTCACTATTATGACACATCTCCTAGTGCACCTGGTCGACGAGATTCACATTCTGGGTCCTGTATTTCTACACAATATGTTCCCCTTTGAGAGGTTCATGGGAGTGTTGAAGAAGTATGTTCATAACCGTGCTAGGCCAGAAGGAAGCATCTCCAAAGGGTATGGAACAGAGGAGGTCATTGAGTTTTGTGTTGACTTTATTCCCGGCATTAAGTCGATTGGTCTTCCTGAATCGCGACATGAGGGGAGACTAAGTGGAGAAGGCACTCTAGGAAAGAAATCATACATATGCAGGGACGGGTATTCTTTCACAAAAGCACACTACACAGTTCTGCATAATTCCACTTTGGTGGCTCCGTATATCCAGATGCACAAGGATATTGTACGCTCTAACAACCCGGGGATGGATGACTCCGCCATTGCAAAGGAACACATGGAGAATTTTGGCGGTTGGTTGGAAACGCATCTGAACAACAACAACACAGTCTCAGATGAGCTGTTCTTGTTGTCTAAGGGGCCATCTTCGACTATTTGGACTTTCCAAGGGTATGAGATAAACGGGAATACATTTTACACGAACGCCCAAGATAAAAAGAGCACCAACCAAAATAGTGGTGTCCGCTTTGATGATAAGAGCACGAATGAGGCCACGGTCACATATTATGGTTGCATAGAGCAGATATGGGAACTTGACTATGGACCTTCTTTGAAGATCCCTTTGTTCTGGTGCAAATGGTTCAACCTGAGAGGCGGCGGGGTAAAGGAAGACCCATTGTACGGAATGACTACAGTGGATCTCACGAATGTTGCGTACGACAACGAACCATTCGTTCTAGCCAAGGATGTGGCTCAGGTTTTCTATGTGAAGGACATGTCTACCAAGCCAAAAAAAAGAAAAGATAAGGAAGTGAATACATCAGCCGATGAGCCAAAGCGCCACATAGTTCTTTCAGGGAAAAGAACCATCGTGGGAGTGGAGGACAAGACAGACATGTCAGAAGATTACGACAAGTTTCATGAAATTCCGCCCTTCAAAGTGACCACTGACCCAAGTCTCAAGTTATACGCAGACCCTTGTCCATGGTTACGGAGCGATCAGAAGAAAGGGTCTCACAAAAAGAAAAAGCGAAGACTAAATAAGGATGTTGTTCATGATGTGTAATAATTTATTAAACTTTTATATAATTTATAGTCTGGAGGACAAGACAGACATGTCAATGAAATCAAGCGTATGGCGGTGGCGGAATGTAGTACTTAATTTATAAATTTTTGATGTAGCATCAAACTTTGTGATGTGAAATGATCAAAAGATATAAAAAAGTAAGAAACCAGAAAATTAAAAAAAATTAACCTCTAGTACATTATTACACATGATCCAACGTCTCACAAGCGCTTGAAAGAAACACACCCCTGATCCAACATCACCAACATTATTCTACATAAACAGACTTGCTGGCTCGAAGGCCGTAGGATTAGGGGGAACGGCGGGAGGAGCCAGCCCCGTGGGCGGCCGCCCGGTTCTCGCGCGCACGTTTGCGGCGGAGGGCAAGATCCATGGAGGATGAGTCTTTCAGCGCCCAATCCAGCTCGGAAGCCTCCTTCGCCTTGAGCTGGTAGGAAGTCTTTGCTCGCTGGACAGGGTAGTCGCGGACAGACTGGAAGGAGGCTGCCATGGCCTCCTGTATCTGCAACCCACAACCCTCTTCCCCGTCGTCGCTCCAGTCGAAGTCCGTCCTCCTCCTCCGCGGGAGGAGCGGCGGCGCCTGGTGGAGGTGCAGCGGCGCCAGGTGGAGGTGCGGCGGCACCTGGTGGAGCAGGAGGCCGGTAGCTGGGCATTCCTCTCCACGCCGGGCTCGTGGGCATACGGCGGGATAGGCTCCCGCGGTTGCGCCCAAGCGCGCTCTGCCGAGCACGCTCGACCTCGTCCAGAAGGCGCTGCGGCGGGCGTGGCGGATCCATCTCGTGGAGACGATGCGTTCGTGGCTAGGAATGTTGGATTAGGGTTTACCCCGTCGGCGACAATATATAAAGACCTACAGGGCAGCGCTGGGGGAGGACACGTGCCCAGGGCAACGCTGGGGGAGGACACGTGTCGTGACCGCAAAGCCCGCCTTTAGTCCCGGTTGGTAACACCAACCGGGACTAAAGAAGCACACGGATCGTGTGTTTCTTTCAAGCGCTTGTGAGACGTTGGATCAGGGGTGTGTTTCTTTTGAGGGATTGTGAGCTGTTGGATCAGCAGTATCACGACCACTTCGTGAGCCACATGACCCGGTTGGTGTTACCAACCGGGACTAAAGAAGCACACGTACCCTATATATAGCCCCCCTCCTCAGACAGGTTACTCACACACAAAACATTCCAGCGTCACTCGGAGAGGCATCTTTGGGCAACCAGCGGCAAGACGTCTCTGATGACCTGCGACCGTTCCAAACGGTTGCAGATCATCAGAGATGTGTTGCCGGACGGTTGTAGATCATCAGAGACGTCTTGCCGCTGCTTGGATCGAAGTGGCGCTCAAACACAAAACATTCCAGCGTCACTCGGAAAGGCATCTTTGGGCAACCAGCGGCAAGACGTCTCTGATGACCTGCGACCGTTCCAAACGGTTGCAGATCATCAGAGATGTCTTGCGGCCGGTTGCAGATCATCAGAGACGTCTTACCGCTGCTTGGATCGAAGTGGCGCTCAAACACAAAACATTCGGGTTCCCTAGCTATAACCCATTTCTTCTAGGTGGAAACTCTCATTTCGTGTATTAACCCATTTCTTCTAGGTGGAAACTCTCATTTCATGAAATTCCGCCCTTCAAAGTGACCACTGACCCAAGTCTCAAGTTATATGCAGACCCTTGTCCATGGTTACGGAGCGATCAGAAGAAAGGGTCTCACAAAAAGAAAAAGCGAAGACTAAATAGGGATGTTGTTCATGATGTGTAATAATTTATTAAACTTTTATATAATTTATAGTCTGGAGGACAAGACAGACATGTCAATGAAATCAAGCGTATGGCGGTGGCGGAATGTAGTACTTGATTTATAAATTTTTGAATTGATTTTAAATTAAGCGTATGTAGTACTTAATTTAAAACCAAGCGCATGTGATACTTCATTTTAAACCAAAACAGAAAACAGGAAAATGAAAGCAATTTTTACTTAATTTAGACAAGTAAATCAAAAGATATAAAAAAGTAAGAAACCAGAAAATTAAAAAAAATTAACCTCTAGTACCGGGCCGTGCGACCACCCGGTACTACAGGTCCACTGGGCTTGGCACGCAAATTTTCGCGGCCCTGAGGGACCTCTAGTACCGGGCGGCCCGGTACTAGAGGCCTTTTTGGCGCTACTTCTAGTGGCTCGGGCCGAAAATTTGCCCAAGTCCAGCAAATCGACGCTCCGCCTCCGGGCTCCAGACGACGCTGCCCCCTGCGCCGCCAGGCTGCCGGATTTCGTTCCCGCGCCGCTGCCGCCCTCACCGTGGGTCGCCGTCCTGCTCCTGCTCCGGGCGCGGCCGTCCCCGCTCTTCCCCCGAGCAATTTTGTCGTCCCCGAGCAAGCAAAGCTCGCCCCCCGACCCACGCGGTGAGCTCGTCCTCCCCGACCAACTACTCTCTCCCTCTCTCAGATCTAGCGTGCGGCGGTGGCGGCGGACCCTAACCACGGGGCCGGCGCCGGAGTTGGCAAACACGAACAAATTTTTAGGGCCTAAAGGGGCCGATTTCATTATAGTTATAGGCCACTGGCCGATTACATTGGGGGGGGGGGAGGCCATTGATAAGGCCATTACATTGGAGGGGGGGGGAGGGTCGCCGGTGCCGGTGCCGGTGCCGGTGCCGCCTAGTCGTCGAGGATGTAGAAGGGCGGCGGGGTCCAGAGCTGCTGCGGTGGCGCCTGCTGCTGCGGTGGCGCCTCCTGCTGCTCCGGTGGCGCCTCCTGCTCCTGCTCCCGTGGCGCCTCCCAGCTCCCGCCGGTAAAGACACAGGACTGGCCAACGAGGCCGGTGGGCAGAGGAGGCGGCGGCGGAAGATCCTGCTCCTGCTCCTGCTCGCGTTCCATGTCGTAGTGCCACGGCTCGACCTCGTCCGGGTCGTACTCCTGCTGCATTGGCGGCGGCGGCGGCAGCAGGCCGCGGCCGCGGCCACGGTCCTCACCTTCTCCCACCTCTTGATCTCGTCCTCGACGAGGGTGCGGTTGGAGGCCTCGTAGGCGGCCTGCATCTCCGGGTCGTCGTCGTCCTCGGGGACCTCCTCCTCGAACCACAGCGGGTCGGGCAGCGCTGGGTAGGCGGATTGGACGGCGCGGGGCGCCGGGGCAAAGTAGGAGTGGCGGCGGTCCTCGTGCTCGTCCTTGAGCCACTGCTCCCAGTGAGGGGAGTCCGCCGCGTAGACGGGGTCGTTGCGGAGCGCCGGAGGGAGGAGGCGGCGCCGGTTGCCTCCTAGGGAGCGGGACCGCCGGCACCGGAATCCTCTGCGGGTTCAGGTGCCAGCCCTCGGGGAGGTGGACGTCGTTCCACTCCAGCGTGGCGGCGTTGTCCCAGTGCCACTGGCACTCCGGCTCCGGCACGTAGCGCCGGCGCCGGATCCTCCTCCCTCCAGCGGTGGTGGTGGAGGTTCGTGGCGGCGCGTCGGGTGCGTGGGCGACCCGCACCGGTGGCGCGGTCCTCCGCACGCCCTCGGAACGACGCCCAAGGCCACCGGCGGTGGAGGCGGTGGAGAAGCGCGGCGACGGTTGGAGGACTCGCCGGTCTCGTTCTTCGGGGACTTCCCGAACCAGCGCGACATGGCGGCGAGGGCACTGGACGGGCGGAGGGGAACCGTCGGGAGGAGGGGAACCGTGGGGGCGGAGCGGAGTGGAGTGTCCACATCCGCACGGGCGCGTCCCTTTTTAAAGACCAGGACCGTCGGGAGGGGAACCGTCGGGTGGGCCAGCGCCCGAGTCGCTGGCAAGTGGGCCAGGAGCATTGACTCCGGGTGGGGGGGGCTGTTCGTGCTCCGCATTGACCACGGGGGGTGAAGGCGAGGCGGCCGGGTGGGAACACGAGGCGGGGAGGTGAAGACGAGGCGGGGCGGGAACACGAGGCAGGGCGGCGGGGTCAGAACTGGGTCGCTGGCGGGTGGGCCAGCATTGACCACGCGTGGCCAGTGGGCGGTCACACGTGGCGGTGGGGCGGGTAGGCGCTGGCAGGTGGGCCAGCGATGACCACGGTGGCCACCTTTGACCAGGTTCTGGCCCAAATTTGGGCTGGGCTGGGATTGGGACAGCAGCCTAAGTTTTTTTTGAATTTTTTTTCTTTAGATGCAATATTAAATTGTTTTTGTTGCATATTTGTATATTGAATTATTGTACTAATGCTATTATTGTTTTATCTTTTTTTTGTATTAGTTAAACAATGGATATCGATGCTCCCTTCGCAACGAGAGAAGGGGAAGAAGAGCTACTTTCCTACATTTGTGAACCCGGTGAATTTCGGCATCCCGCAGAAGGAGCTGAAGATGAATTTCGGCATCCCGCGGAAGGAGCTGAAGATGAGGACTCGGAAATTGGTGGACCCACGCCGTCTGGCGAGGTATATTAAGCCTATGTTGAGCAGATGCAATAACTGATTTGTGCATATATATGTATTCACACATGTTTCATATTTTTAGACCTCCGCATCGAACCAAACCACTAAACGAGGCCATGCCCAAGGGATGGGCAAAGATGAGCATCTCACAATTGACGAGGTGAATGCAACTACTGGCCAACCACTGGCACCCGTGCCGAACGCAGTTAAGTTTGTGCATCAATGCGGAGTCACTGTCAGGGACAACGTTTATATCAGCACTCAGGAATGGATTAAGCCAAAGTTAGAGGGAGTTAGTTACGTCGACAAGAGAACCAAAGATGTGCTTTGGAACAAGCTCATTGCACATTTCACCCTACCGGTCTTGGAAGATGAGGTGAAGACAAAAAAAATGACGGACAAAGTCAAGCATTTCGCTCTTAAGAAGATGGCTCAACAATTCAATAACTACAAGAACAAATTATTCCGTGAGTGGGAAGAAGATGGGAAACTTCCGGATTTCACCGGCACACGAGAGAGGCAGCGGCCTCACTGGCCTGCATTTCTGGAGTACAAGAAATCAGAACGAGCTAAGAAAAGGTCGCAAACGAATAAGAATAATGCAGCGAAAAAGAAGTATCACCATAAGATGGGGCCAGGTGGCTACCGAGTTGCCGAGCCTAAGTGGGAAAAAATTGAGTCCGAGTTGCGTGCAAAAGGGCTCACCCCGGTCACAGAGGAATGGGACAGAAGGATAAGGAATTGGCTACTTGCGCATGGAGGGGAGTATGACATGGAAACAGGGGAGTTAATAATTGATGAAAGCAAAGTAGTCAACGGAGCCCAAAAAAAATTATTGACTTAATTGCCAAGTCTAAAGAGGGAAAGTTTATTTCCGACAGAGAGAAGGACGAGCTGTCAGAGGCCCTCGGGACCAAAGAAAAAGGAGGATCAACACGAGGCTTAGGAGAAGTGCCGTGGATTGAAGGGTTTCCCGAGGACCGTGCCTCTTATAGAAGCCGATTGAGAGCAAAGAGGAGGAAGGAGCAGCAGGAATCAGACCGGTTGATGATCTTAGAAAGAAATCATGACCAGATGGTTGCTCTCTATAAGGAGCAGCAGAAGCAAATAGATCAAATGCGCGA
The DNA here is from genome assembly GCA_947311845.1 of Poa pratensis. Lineage (NCBI taxonomy): Eukaryota > Viridiplantae > Streptophyta > Magnoliopsida > Poales > Poaceae > Poa > Poa pratensis. The sequence continues at coordinate 38,592,404 of CAMZMU010000059.1, read as the reverse complement.
GCAAGGGGCGCCAACTCTTCAGCTGGAACAAGCGAGTCAAGGCGGCCCATCGCATCGCAGAAGCAGCGTGGCTTCCTCGGTTATGGTCGGTGATGATGAGACAAGTTACCCCGTGGATTATATCACGGAGAAAACAACTTGTGAGCTGCATGTCCCAGTATTTAACTTATCCACGAAGGTGGCGGACGGCTATGCATTCTCCATTGACTCTACAGCATCGTGGCTTGGCAATGCCATTCCAGATGGATATGCTCGTGTCGGCGTGGATCAAGTTGTACAAGGATATGAATCACTGAACCTTGAGTTCCCAAGAGCTGATGATGAGTCGGTGCTAGGGGACGTCGTGGGTGGTCTAATTCTATGGCGGAAGAAATACATCAAGTTTGAAGGCTGGGCGCCAAGGCCACCATCGTCTCCGCCAATTCACGATTCACCACCTGATGACGATGAAGGGGACGACAACCATCAGTCGCCTCCGCATCAGTCGTCTCCGCCGCCGCGTGCGCCGACTCCACCGCCGCGTGAGCCGACTCCACTGCTGCGTCAGCCCACTCCGCCGCTGCATGAGCCACTCCACCGCCGCATGAGCCGACTCCGCCGCCGCATGAGCCGACTCCTGAGCCCCGACATAGGAAGGGCGCCACTTCGTCGTCCATGGGATTCGGGCGAGACCCCCGACGTTCGCCCCTCCCAAAAGTACCCAAAAGCCTTGACGACCTCAGAGCTTGCGACATGACTAAAGAGCAATTGGATGCGTGGGTGGATGCAGACACAAAAAGACAGCTTGCACGGAAAAAGCCCGAGGAAAAGCAAACATTTACTGCAAAGGAAAACAAGTGGGCTATTGGATTCATCACGGAACCATCGCAATATGAGAAAAATAAGCCAGATAACTATTTACGAGCTCTGAGTAAAAGTAGTAGCTCTCCCAAGACGAGAAGTAGTAGTGCCAGAGGGAAAAGAGACGTTGCCCAGCTCGGACAACAGGCAAACCAGTCGATAGCCCCGCTCGTAGTTATACCCAGTGGTCATGGCTCCGTGACGGACCTAATTCCTACTTTATCCTTGAAGAAGGACTTTGCTGCAGATGCTGGTATTACTCTTGCTCAACTGGACAACGAAAATCTCTTTCCGTCTGATGTAGATGATTCATGGAAATGGAAATGGGGGAGGTCCCTGCTGCGAGGTGATCAGATAAAGTGTCTACCGACATGTATGCGACAACTCCATAGTTGGTACATGAAAACCACAAAGCAATTTGATGAATTTTTGATCTGTGTGAAAGTTACAAAAAATCATTTCGCGGGTGAAGACATGTTCACAATTCAGCTCGAAGAACTCTGGTACTTATACAACCTTGACTCCCTCGACTTGGCTCTCGTCGGTGCCTACTGTCTGTAAGTGATTCAATTCATTTATTTCCAAAAAAGATAAAGTCTTTAGCTCTCAGCTCGTTCATTGCCATCGCTAATTATGCTCACTACGGTATTATGCAGAATGAAGAGTGATGAATGTGGTAGAAAGGGCATCTATGGCTTTGGGTTCGTTAACCCAGTACGAGTTAATGCAAGGACACTAAAAAACCACGTGAAGGACACGGAGAAGAACTTGCTAAATACCCTAATGAAGCAACATTTCAACACGGAGATAATGTTTCCTTACTTCTTCAGGTAAGAGAGTGTTACTCGCTTGTACAAATTAAGTGTAACTGATGAGTTACTGACGTGTATATAATCATGCGCAGCGATCATTACATTCTGCTAGTCATTGAAGTTGATAGATCAAGAGTTCAAGTCTACGACTCATTGGACTGGCCTGAGGAGAGGTACCAAAGCATTCTAGATACGCTCCAAAGGTAATTTCAAACATTATCGCACTATATCAGTCTCTCTTATTGATTTCAGAGATATCAAGCAACTAATAACTCATTTATTCTTTTTTTTGCCGGCAGGGTTTGGAAACAATTCAAAGCGAGGACAAAGGGTTCAGGTTCATTTGAAGAACAGCTGACTTTTGTTCACCCACAGGTAGGTAGTACGGTCTAGCTAGGTTCACGCATCTCTTTATTTATTGTTTTCAATACCACTATATGTTGACTATGATTTGATTGAATTCTATTCTCGTAAAGTGGATCGAGAGGCAACCACAGGGGACCAATTTCTGTGGATATTTCGTTTGCGAGTGGATTCGTCGTTCGGTCACTGAGCGGGACCCAAAGAAATTTTAGACGTACGTGAACAATCATATTCATCAATTGATCTCCAGTGTCATTCATAATTTTTGATAGTCATGATTAATATTCGTATTGATCTCCTTCTTTTATAGGCAGAGCCATTGCGCGAGAGTATGCCACTAAAGAAGCGCTTTCAAGCACTAGCAGAGGAACTTGCGGGGTTTCTGCTCAGCGAAGTCATACCTACAAAAGGAAAATACAATGGAGAATAGCGGTGAAGTCCCGGTTATGATCTCCCGTGTAACCGAATAGACGGGCTCTAGTCCCGGTTATGATCTCCACACACGTGTAATCGAATAGACGGGCTCTAGTCCCGGTTATGAGCACCTCCATGTAACCGGATAGACGTGAACATATTTTTATTTATGAACATTTTGATATGTTATATGTAGTTTCTGTTTTTAATTAATTAAACGCATATTTTTTTGCACCATTTCAATATTAAATTGGGGAAAAAACAAAAAATTACAAGCTGCCACGTGTGAGGTCCTTGGTCCCGGGTCGTATGACCAATCGGGACTAGAGGTCCTCCACCACGCCCGCGCCTCGGCGGCCACGTGGGAGCCTGTTGTTCCGGGTCGTAACGGACCCGGTACTAGAGGGGGGGCCTCTAGTGTCGCCTTGCTAGTCCCGGGTGGACACCCGGTACTAGAGGCCCTTACGACCCGGGACCAGTGGCCCTGTTTCCACTAGTGTACCCAGGTGGTACCTTGGCGATAACTGGTCCTCGACAATGTTGGTTGATGGGTTGAGGGGGAATGGTAATTAAGTGGATAAAGATAAAAACATACACATGAGAACTGAAGGTGCTTCAATTTCTGGCGCATCTTCGAAATCGGCGAAATATCTCGAGGGTGACCGCCAGAATCAATGATTTGCTTCGGTTGGAAATGTTGCGGCATTGGGAACTCCACAAATCTTTGCAATCTCCTTATCCATCTGAAGTCACATGGTTCCTAGCTAGTATTCATGTGTGAAACTCGCCGACAGAGTGACCGTGTTTGTTAACTTTATAGCCTTTTGGGGCTATGAGAATTCATCAGTGTGGATAGTGACGGTCTGAGTGGAGGACTAGCTTTATTTGGGCATGAAAATTGACAGGTGGAAATTAAGAATACAAATGAAAGGCTTATTCATGCTCATATTTTTTGCTTCTATTGAAGAGCCTCTATTTCATGTTACCTTTGTCTATGGTGAAGCACGCACGAATCATCGTCATCGGATGTGGTGTCACCTCTCAGTACACAAGCCTGCTTCCTTATTACCGTGAATGGTAATTGGAGTTTTTAATGAGGCATTATGGCAGTATGAACACTTCTCAACGTGACCATGGGCGGAATCTCTGGCTGGCTAGCTTCTGGGACAGTTTTCAAGTTTGTGAGCCTAATGACCGTTGTCCTCCGGTTTATCTTAAAACATGTTACGTGATAAATTTTCAGGTAATAGTTGGTACTAACCTCCGATCCGAAAAAAGCGTCGCATGCCATACGTACCAGTTATACTAGCTAGGTTGTTTTCGTACGAATCTTTTAAGGGATCGGAGGGAGTAATAATAGTTGGTGGGATATTTTTTGAATATTCGTTTGTGAGCTTATTATCTCTGTGTTCGTTGCCATATCCTCTTAAAAATGGCAAAGGAGGTGCGACAGGCCCATAAGAATAGATGCATGCAATATGATTTTTTTTTGGAGAGGGATCCGGCTATGGATTTTTTTTGATAGAAACAGGATGGAGGGACATTAGGAAACTTACTAACATGGCGTCGATCACCACGGGCATCTAGATGCTCATGCGTAATTTAGAATCTCGGGGAGAAGAAAATTTGGCAATGTTAGTAGAGATCTCTCCTAGCTACGAGATAAACTGAAACGCCTTCATGAAACTAATGGTTGAGCGATTTGATCATGAAACTAATGGTTGAGCGATTTGAGATACTAGTGATCTAATGAATGTTATGTAGGGAGGAAATGTTATGTTTGCAAAGGTCCCATATTGATTTGATTAGAGAAGGTGATTGTAACACCAATTTATTTTTCACCAGAAGTCATTTTGGCATGCTCGTTTTTTTTTTGCTAAGCTACAATAAACAAGCGGAGTGATCCATATGGTTCCCGCAGAGACGAAGCTTATGACTGTCATATTTTAAATCCCTCTATACTCCTGATCTGTCCCTAAATTGTGATGCCATAACCTCTCTTATTCCGGAACAAGTTATTGTTGATATGAATGATCAATTGTGTAACGCATTTTAACATGTTGCTCTTTTCCAGATTGGTTATATTAAAGCTATTGAATTGGATGGTTTCCTGCATGTTTTATAAAAAAAAACTAGGAGTTCATGAAAGGTGATGTGACTAAAGTGATGAAGAAATTCCTTGCGACTGTGTTTATTCAGGCTAGGACTATGACATGTCGACATGTTATTTCCAAATATTTATAACCCAATTGAGCTTAACAATTTTCGTCCTATTAGGTTGTGTAATGTTATCTACAAGGTGGTTTCAAATTTCTTGGTAAATATAATTCGGCCCGAGCTTGGTGAAATATTTCAAAATATCAAAGTGCATTTTTCCAGGGGAGAATGATAACAGACAATGCGCTCTTGGCCTTTGAAGTTTGCATTTTATAAAGCATGGTACATGATATACATCATATTTATACCCTTTTAGCTGCCATTTTCTTAAGATTTTATATTGTTTCATTGGTCAATTGGACTATATATAATTGTTAAATGCAAGAATAATGCCTAAATGAACATATTTATATTCTTGCTACTATTTTCTGCAGATTCGTGCGACAAGGCACATATTCTTCTTATTCTGGACAAAACTGCTGATGTACCAATATATCAAGGGGCTAGCTGAAGAATGGAGGGATGATCTTGTGAAGAAAGAAGAGAAGTGGAGGGACACGTATGCAAAAGAACCAGATCAGATCGGGAGTTAAATCCCTAGCTGCAGCCTCCATTGGAAGGCAGGCCTGGCAATTCCTTTCCCTAATCCCCAGCTTCTTCTCCACTGCCGGCCGCCGCGGCCAGGCAGGCATGGCGGCGCGCCATCGCGACCGGCTGCTGCATCTCCACGCCACCACGGCTCCACCATACCACCGCTACAAGCTACTGCCCTGAGACGCCCTGCAGCTCTTCTTCACCAGCGATCCAGAGACGGCGACGACGTCAAGCTCTGCTTCCCCTACTGCCCCTGCTGCTGCTCTACCTCAATCCCACTGCTGCTGATCCTTCCCAAGACCACGTGCTGCTGTTTCTCCTCAACGCCACCAGCTGCTGCTCTCCATCCAGCTCCCTTCGTGTTGCTCTTCACCAACTGAAGCAATCCTTGGGTTGATTCCACTCAATCCCTTCCTCTTTCTCTCTTTCTAATTTCCCTGCAATTTCCGAGAACCTTAATAGCGTGAGCTGTAGTGATTTGTTTAGATTAAGTATTTGTGCTTGTTTTTTGAACTCGTGAATCCTGTGTTGCATAAGTGTTTGTGTGCGTGTTAACTACCAAATTTGTAAGTGACCTGTGTGGTACGCATATGCTTGTGAACGGGATATATATTTGTACCTGTGCCTAGTGATGTTTTCTATCCCTGTCTAATAAATCTGCTTCTTTCTCATCCTCATATATGCTCGTGTATATGCGTCTTCACATGTTAGTGCTTGTGTATCTTTGATTATTAGTAGCTCTGCTTAGTGTTAATTTCTAAATCAAAAACTACAAAAAGACAACATTTAAATTCCTGCAAGTCCACCTTTATATTGTGATTTAGCTTTAGCTGAAGCTTGATAATTGTCGCCTAGTCTCTGTGGTGAACACGACAACCCGTGGTTGGGCGAAATACCCACTGCTATTCTGCATTGATCAGTACATTTCTATAATTCTTCCTTCTGTGCGTACAAGTTTGATTTATCTGCAAGCTATGGTAGAGTCGATTGGCCTTTTTTTTTTTGGAGAAATACAATGCATACAATGGGGTTTTCTCATCGGTGGATATAATGGATCATGTCATGTGTTACCACGGTGAGGTATTCGGTCATTTATAGTGGAATCCTATAGGAAGTTTTGCCTCCTACCCGCGGGTTAAGATAGGGATATCCTGTATCCCCTTCTTATTCATGTTTGTTTGTGGCTTTCGTAGTACTACTAAAGGATTTTTTTTACAATGCACGTGTAGATAAAAAAATGAATCATTTTTTCTAGACAGCCATGTTGCTCGTGCTATAAAAATGTTCATAATTTAATTTGTTATTACTTAGCAACACAATCATTAAAAACAAAGGTCAAAGTAAAACTTATAGAGATGTGTCCATGTCTAAATGTTGGGTACTTTCCAATGAATAGGGTAAGTAGGAGGATAAAATATATGCATATGACAACTATAAGTAACTTAATACTCATGGCAAACTAAAATGACGCCCTCGTGTTTGCAAGGGCCACTATGCTAGTTCCCACAAAAGAAAAAACATCTAATTGTTCATTTAACAAACTGAAAACTGTAGCTGTTAGATTTAAGTAAAATAAGAATATCCACCTTTGCCATTACATAAAAACACATCTGCCCCCTCCAATCCTATACCAACTTGTCTATACCCGTTAGGTTAACCTCTTCAAAGAAACAGCATGACTTTTTTCTTTGCTTGCACCCGTTTGAAAGAGACAAGATGAGTTTCCTCTAATCCCTTAATCGACTCCTTCCTTGCCGGCATGGCCACACGCATCATTGCCATCCTCAACGTCGCAACATCAGTCAAAGCTAGGGCGTGATAGATTTTTCTGATGATTTATCATGTCCAATTGTGAAGCTAGGGCGTGATAGATTTTTCTGATGATTTACCATGTCCAATTGTGAAGGTATGCATGCATCGATATCCTACATACACTAGTACAGAACGACACATCGGAAACGGGCCAAAAACCCCATCGGAAAGGAAAAAAGGGCCCGTGTCCCCGCCCCTGTCACTGATGTGAAGGACCTCATCGACAACGGAGGCTAAAAACCGTTTCCGGCGAGATCTACATTTGGCAACGGTTGATCGCATACCTCCGTTTCCGATGTATCGGAACATCAGAAACGGAGATTCTGTTTTGACTCGTTTGCATTGTGCTTTCTTCATAAGAATAGAGCAGGAATAGAGTTGCCACTGTATATTTAAAATCTCACAGCAGAAGCACAAAAATGCTAACAAATCCATTCATAACGTATATAACAATTGTAACCATTACATAGCATCAAAAGATGATCAATTACACATGTCGATTCTTCTCTTTTTCCTCAGCTCGCTCTCCGTTTATAGTCCTCCACTCTTTTCCTTCTTCCTCAGCTCGCTCTCCGTTTCAAAACCTCAAAAACGGTCTTCGAGCTACCAAAAGACTCGAGTAGTGGTTTCATGCTTCTCCAAACCACATTTGCAGCTTAATTGCTATACACACCCCGAACACGGTGGTGAAAGCAACTACATAGATGGCGAAACTGAAAAACAAGAAACCACATCGAGCTCGCAAGCCTCCCTAGCATATTAATTTCGCCAAAATCGTTGTATCGAGGCTTGCTCCGTCTTGGACAGTGTCACCGAAATAATTCACAATCTAATATAAAACCAATAGAATATTTCATGAGTTGCTAATACAAATCACAAATCAAAACAGAGCATCTAGTTCATGAGATCTTGCCTATGCCGTGGGAGAATATGGCATATCAAGACAGAGCACAATTGATGAACAATCTAATATATAACCAATTGATGAACTAGTTCATGAGCTGAGCGATTTAGACCTCATATTTTCTTCTCCGTGGACGGCACCTCCAGATTGTCCACCTCCTCCTCCATGGACGGTGCCTCCAGATCAGCCACTTCCTCCTCCGTGGACGGCGCCTCCAGATCGGCCACCTCCTCCTCCATCAACGGCGGCCTCCAGATCGGCCTCCGTTGACGGTGGATCCGCCACAACTGCTGCATCACCACCTGACGAATGATCTGTACCAGCTCCGCGTGGCCCAGAGGACGTCGGGCATCACCGGAGGAGATCAGCCTGATGCGCTCCAACACTTGCCACGTCACGGCCGCCTCCAGATCTGCCTTAGCATCACGAACGGATGGAGCTAGATTGGTGCGGCCGCTAGAGCCGCGGCTGCGATGGCGGGATCTAGAAGCGCCGGCAGAGGACGCCATGAGAGAGTGAGGAGAATAAAAAGCTACAGTGTGCGGCGGCTAGGGTTGAAAGATAGACAGTGAGGGAGTGAGAATGAGACTGATGACTTGCTCTGTCGGCAGTACATTTATAATCACCCAATTGGCAACGGGCATTTTATATAACCGTTTCCATTGGATACTTATTACTAATAAGTTGATGCATACGAACCTAATACATTGTACTGATTTCCATAGCTGCATATGAACCTAATACATTCTACTGATTTCCATAGCTGCATATGAACCTAATACATTGTACTGATTTCCATTGCTGCATATGAACCTAATATATTCTACTGATTTCCATAGCTGCATACGAACCTAATACATTCTACTGATTTTCATAGCTGCATACGAACCTAATACATTCTACTGATTTTCATTACTGCATACAAGTTCACACCTAACAGTAACACACAAACACACAAAATTATTCTAGCAATGCTCACAAGAACATTTAACTGAGCTATTTCTGTTCCTTTATGCCGCTCCTTTCGCACAGCAACAACATGGTCAGATTTAGTCGAAGTGTTTGTTGGGCTCCATGCCAAACCAACTAGAGCTGCTACTGCATCTCCATGTTCGCCTTCTTGACTATCAAGTCTACATTTTCCAGCTCTGCAGCTTTCACTTCAACACCATTAGCAAGCAGCATCTCAACATTAATCTTCAATCCAAAAATAATAATCACAGCTCCCAGAATACTCTTCGCCCCTCCCTGCCAAATGGTAAATCGAATCTAGAGCCAAATCAGCATCACACATAGAATAGAATCAATCAAAACTGGTCGAAGCGTCGAACTAACCCTGTGATTTGGACACTTGAAGTAGATCCGGCCTGCGTTCAGATCCGAACGCGACACTCGATGAATCGCGTTTCGACAGCAGCAGGAAACACACTTCACAAGCGGCAGTGCCCCAAGTGGTGTCGTCCCCGGTGACGCTGCAGCTGGCCGTGCTTGGATGCGTGTGAAGATCGGTGGAGATGGAGCTGGAAGAAGACCTGCACCTGATTGCTTTTTTAGTTTTCGTCCCTGGGTCTTCGGTGCAAAATTTAAGGACCCAGTTGTAATTTTCCTTTCTCTTTTGGTCCTACATGTAATTTGTGCTCCACCGACGGCGGATTAATGCAGCTCTGGATCCTTTGTGGCCCTTCTCTTGTTCAAAAAAAAAAAAGTTACCCTCATCTGTGTGCAAGGCTCTATGCCAGGACATGCATCCTAACAAAATCGGTGGGCCTGGTTTGCAGGTTTGAGGCCTGTTAGCAGCTAAGTTTTTTTTGCACCAACACTCAATGCATGCTGCACATGCTCCATCGACTAAACTATTACAACTAGCTAGTTCATGTTTTCAAATTCCCCAAACTGGCATTCCACACAATCAAACTTATTGCTATAGAAAATATGTGCGTGTAATATTAGATTAATATTAGGTGTACAAAACTAAATTTTGTAACTATCTACTCATCCAATTGTTACATTTATGAAATATTTTTTCCACAATTCTAAATTATATAATTATCTAGTTTCAGTTTCAACCTGAGGACTTTTGACTATCAAGGTGCAAATTCTTTTGATTACATATTTCTGATTTTTGGTAACCATTAGCAGATGATCAATGTTTAGGACCATCGATCGATAAATAAGAAAATTTCAGTTGACTAGATCTATAATTCCTCCAAGCTTTAGATGAAATTATGAAATGTTTAGTATAGTTTTATAGTGTTATAGTGTTATAGTGAAAACAACAAAAATCTAAATAAATAATGTGTTGTTCGCAATTCAATTGCTTATATATAGGATATTTATCTGATTGTAATTTTCAAGTTTGGCACTTTGCCTTATGGCTGACCCAGGATTGAAAGTATTCCTAGCTCCGCCCCAGACGGACAATATATATGTATATATGTGATTAATTTTCCAATATAGATATATTTGTTAAATTTACTATGAAATAATACACAATATAGTTGTTAATATATATCACATACGAACGCATCACTGCCACATGTACAAAATGAAACCGGTTTAGCAATCTAGAGCTTAGTTCAGTGTTCTTTGATCCATGGTAATGTACAAACAGTTGACTGACTCACAGTTGGTTGGCTTTACAACCTTTATTTCCATGTCCCAATCGAACATCACATAGGAGCAAATGTATGTCGTAGAGTCTATAATTGCCCGATCGGTTGGCTTACCATTCGAGTTGTATGCCAATCGATCATTTTTATGATTTGTCGTCTCACATGTAAAACAGTGACTAGGTTGATATACTTGATGCAATTCTGACATTGATGCTCATCGGGTATTACAAAAGATGATTAACAATATTTCCAGCGCGTACTTCAAATCTGATCACGATTATTTTCCGTGCAATTGTGAGAGACATCATGCTATTGTAAAATAAAAGGCTGAATCTTAATTATGTTTGTGCAACGAATACAAAAAAGTAAAAGTCACAAAGTTGAGGAAATGTAATGTGTTGCAGGAGCAATGCCGATGCAACGCAACAGGAGCTACGAAATTGAAAAACATAGTACGCGCGCGTTCTTCGTCCACATAGATGGATATCACCTACATGCATGATGCTTATTGTAACTAAAGCGAGACGAAAAATCTAAAAAGATAAATAATCGAAGCAGTTCTCAGTGCTTCGTCCATGCATTTATGCATTGGAAGAATCAATGAAGCTCACATTGCTCTCGGGCTCGATCTCACTGGGGGAAGCCGTGCGGCCCGAACCACTGATGCGGCAACATCTCCATTCCGGCGGCGTACCTCGGTCGCATCGACAGTGGTGGCTGATGGAGCCCTGATGGGTTGAGGGTGAAATGGGAAATAAGTGGGTAAAGATAAAACATACATAGGAGAACAGATGGTGCTTCAATTTTTGGCGCATCTTCGGAATCTGTGATATCCCTCGAGGGTGACCGGCAGAGTCAATGATTTGCTTCGGTTGGAACTGTCACGACATTGGGAACTCCACGACTGTATGTGATCTTTGTATTCTTCAGCAGATACATGGTTCCTAGCTAGTATTCATGTGTGAAAATCGCTGTAAGAGTGCCCGTGTTCGTTGAATTTATAGCCCCTTGGGGCTACGAGGATTCATCAGTATGGATAGTGATGGGCCGGCCGAGTAGAGTACCAACTCTATTCTGGCATGAAATTAACAAGTGGAAATTAAGAATGCAAACAAAAGGCTTATTTATGTTCATATGTGTGCTTCTATTGAAGAGTATCTATTTCATGTTACCTTTGTCTGTGGTGAATCACGCATGAAGCATCATCATCTGATGTGGTGTCACCCCTCAGAACACGTGGCTTCCTCCTCGCTACCGCGGATGGTAATTGGAGGATTTAATGAGGCATTATGGCAATATGAACACTTCTCAACACGCATATTGGTGGAATCTCTATGCCTAGCTTCCAGGACGGTTTGCAAGTTTGTGAGCTTAGAGCAAGCACAATAGTACAGCCAACAGCCGGCTATAAGGCATTGCCATGTCATATATAGCCAACACTATAGCCAATATGTACAATAGTTAGCTATAAAGATATGCTAATTTATTAATACATGGCCCACTTTCCACTCTCACGGTGTGCCTAAGAGTACGTGCTGCAGCTAGCTCTTGCATGAGAGCCCGCTTTCCTTCTCTCTCCTCTTCTCTCTCCTCCATGTAAACACAAATATAGTATTTAAATCCTTATAGCCTGCTGACTGGACTCTATTGTACTTGCTCTTAATGACCTTTGCATCTTGGGTTTACCTTTCACACATGACAATAAATTTGCAGGTAATACTAGTGGACATGTGAGTTACGCAGAGATGTTGCCAATAATAGTCGGTGGTACTTTTTTGAATCTTCGTTTGTGAACTTAGTATCCCCGTTTTCGTACCATTGCCATATCCTCTTAAAAATGGCAAATGGGGTGTGACCGGTTCATAAGAATTTATGCATGCAATATGATTATTTTTACAGGGATCCGGCTATGAAAAAACTGATTGAAATAGGGTGGAGGGGCATTGGGAAACTTACTAACATGGGATCGATCACCACGGGCCTCCAGATGCTGATGCATAAGTTAGAATACTGGGGAGAAGAATTTTTTGCAATGTTATTAGATATCTCTCCTAGTTACGAGATAAACTGAAACACCTTCATGAAACTAACACTTGAGCTGAGATTCGAGATACTAGTGATCCGATGAATGAAACTTTATGTAGGGAGGAAATGTCGTGGCTGCAGTGGTCCCATATTGATTGGATTAGAGAAGGCGATTGTAGCACCAAGTTTTTTTTTCACCAGAAGACATTTCTAGGTACACAAGTAGTCATTTCTATTCCAACTACCAAGGACATTAGTTCATGCTTCTTAGGTTAGCTTGTAGAGGTGTGCATGTATACTCGCTGGTGTGGCATAGCCATGATATGGATTCCTTTTATAGAGTGATTTAATTTGTCCTACAGCCTATGCATGACACAAGATCAATGCGCCTTTCTAGCAGCAGGCTCTAGCTGATATGTTATGCCATTAATATTAACAATTCGGCTCTACGCTTCTGCATAATGTTTAACTAATAATTTATAAATATGATGAACTAGAAATCGAATAATCAAACTTTTTTGACTTTGATTAAAAATATTCTAAAGTTCCTGTAAATCTTTTATAGGTTCAAAATAGCATCATTATATTAACCATAGTATTTTTTTAGTATTAACATACTGATATTGAAAAGTGCTACCCAAAATGCCCCTACATGAGATGCATTCCAATGCACTTTGACCTATTACATATTTATATAATTTTCTAGTTTCAATTTCCAACAGAGGTCTTTTGACTATCAAGGTGCGAATTCTTTTGATTACATTTTTAAAATATTTGTTAACGAATAGCAGATGATCAATGTTTAGGACCCTTGATCGACAAATAAGAAAATATCCGTTGACTAGGTATAGAATCCCGCCAAACTTTAGATGAAATTATGAAATGTTTAATATAATAAGACAACAAATAATTGAAATAAAGAATATGATGTTCGCAATTCCCATGCTTATTTATAGGATATTTATTTGGCTGTAATTTTCAAGTTTGGCACCTTGCCTTATGGCTCACCCAGGCTCGAAATTATTCCTATGACGAACCATATATGTATATATGCGATTAATTTTCCAATATACATATATTTGTTAACTTTACTATGAAATAATACACAATATAGTTGAATATATATAATATCACATATGAACGCATCACTGCATCATGTACAAAATAACAACCCGTTTAGCAATCTTGACTTTATTTCAGTGTTCTTGGATACATGCTAATGTACAAACAGTTGACCGACTCAGGGTTGGAAGGCTTACAGTCTTTATTTCCATTTCCCAATCGAACGTCACATAGGAGCAAATGGATATCGCAGAGTATAATTGCCCGATCGGTTGGCTTACGATCAGAGTTGTATGTCAATGATCATCTAATATGATTTGTTGTCTCAGATGCAAAACAGTCAGTAGCTTGATATATTTGTTGTACTGGGTACGGTGTAGTAGTGAGTAGTTACATCGATATATCAATATATCAGGTCACTCATCGGGTATTACAAAAGATGATCAATACTATTTCCAGCGTACTTCAAATCTGATTACAAATGTTTTCCGCGCAATTGTGCGAGACGTCGTGCTAGTGTAAATAAAAGTCTGAATCTTCATTATGTTGGTGCAACGAATACAAAACAGTAGAAGCCACTTAATTGAGGAAATATAATGTGTTGCAGGAGCAATGGCGATGCCAACAGGAGATACGAAATTGAAAAAATAGTACGCGTGCTTCATCCAGGGTTTAACATTTCGGTTTTGTAATTTCTTTCGCACCTGAGAGAGATTCGCGAATTTCGAGAAATCAACGAAATTTCGAAGAAAAAGTTCAAAAATTTCGGCCAGATTTATAGTCTAACGTTCAAATTGATTTCAAAAAAAAAACCTGGGCTGCTGGAATCAAACCCAAGACCTCAGAATCAACTACGTAGCCTCTCAACCACTAGAATAAAGGTGAGTATTTGCCTTCAATGTGATCTTTTTCAACTTATAGGGTAATCCACTGGATTTATTCAAATTTGAACGAAAATTTCGTCCGAGATTATATTTTCTCGTCACTTAGCGAAAATCGTTAATTTCGAGAAATTCGTTTGAAATTTCGACGAATTTTTTTTCACTGGCTTCATCCACATAGATGGATATCACCTACATGCACGATCCTTATTGTAACTAAAGCGAGACAGACAATCTAAAAAGATACATAATCGAAGTAGTTCTCAATGCTTCCTCCATGCATGCATTGGAAGAATCTATGAAGCTCCGATTGCTTTCGGGGATCGATCCCATCTTATCCTCACTGGGGGAAGCCGTGCGGCCCGAACCACTGTTGCGGCACCATCTCCATTTCGGCGGCGAATCCCGGCGGCATCGGCACCATCATCTGCTGCTGCTGCATCGGCATCATCTCCATTCCGGCGGCGAACCCCGTCAGCGTCGGCATCACCATCGCCATCTCCTGTTGCTGCTGCATCATCTCCATCCCGCTGGTCGCCAGGGTGCCACCGATTCCGAGCTCAAAGCCGCCGCCGCCGCCATGCACCATGTGGCCAACGTGCACCGCCTCCTGGAGCACCTGGTTGGCGTGCGCCGCTACGGCGGCCTCCATCTTCGCCAGCGCGGCGTCGAAGGCCACCAGTTCCTCCTCCCCCATCTGACTCACCTCGGTGTTCACCCACGCCGCCGCCTGGCACCCCTCGGCGCGTTCCTTCGCCGAGACCTCCTTCATGGCCTCCTTCCGCGCCTTCTCCGTGTCCAGCTGCGCGAGCAGCTGGTGCTGCTGCCGGTTCAGCTCCGCCAGCGCCGGGTTCGGGTCGCCGGCGCCGCCGCCCACCGGCGCCACGGCCTGCGCCTCCGGAGAGTTGGAGGGAAGGAAGCGTTCGAGGACGGAATCGACGGAGGGGTGGCCGAAGGAGAAGGCCTTGGTGCCGCTCGGGGAGATGGCAACGGCGGCCACCTCGAGGTTGCAGAGAATAGCCAGTTCTCTGGCCTTGTTGAATAGCCCCGTGCGGCGCTTGGAGAAGCTCACCTGCCGCGCCTCCTCGCCCTCGATGCGCTTGATCTCGATCTTCTTCCTCCCCGTGCCCGTCGGCCGCCGCGGCGCCATTGCCACCGGATTACGTACCCTTACACCTTTGGAGGATGGACCCTGTTTCGATTGCCTAGGTAGGTGAGATTTCTGTGGAGGTCTAGGGTTTATATAGTCGACAGGACGGTAGGTGGGAAGAATCGATCATGAGATGCAATTGCCGTGCCACTGCCAACTCACGCAGAATGCAGAGCAAAGCTGTAACGCGGTTTTGTTTAATGGAGTATGATCACTGCGCAGGGTGCTAGCTGTTACGGAGGCGGACCAGGCCCGTGCTAGACGGGCCGAAGCCAGGGCCCAGCCCGGTAAGGTGAGTCCTTCAGGCATTTGTTTTTCTTTATTCGCTGTATTGTTCTTCCCGTTTGTTCCTTCCCTTTTTTTTCAAACTTATTTTTCGATAGTTTTCAGTTTTAATATTTTAATTTTTTATTTATTCTTTTTATTTGCTTTCTTGTTTTATGTTTTCTTATTTTCGTTTACTTTTTTCTTTCCTTCTTATTTTTTCGTTTTCTTTTTTCATGTTCTACTTTTTCCGTTTTCTTTGGTGTTTTAATGAAATCATCCAGGCCCTTCGGGGCCTGTCCAGTTTCAAAAAAGAAAATCATGTTTATTTTTCTTTCCTTATAATCATTTTACCTTCTTTTATTGTGATAAAAAATTATATGAATACTATTTTCGTGCCATAATAAGTGTTTCATGAATCGTGTGAATAATTTTTTGAACTCACGAACAACTTTGTATAATTGTGTGAACATTTTTTTTACTTCCGAACAATTATTTAAACCCCTGCAAATATTTTTTTAGCTTGCGAACAATGTTTTAAATGTGTATTTTTTGAATTTTACGAATCATTTCTTAAAATATATGAGTATTTTATAATTTTTTATTGAACTTGTGTACAATTATTGTAACCTATGCAAAGATTTTCTTTCAACCTGCGAACAATTTTTTAAGAGTGAACATTTTCTAAAATATATGAACGTTTTTGAAAATATATGAGTATTTTCTAAAACCTCGTCAGCAATTATTATATACGTCGTAAACATATTTTCCTCACAAATTATTAGTTTAGATGGCACAAACGTTTTTCTTTTCAGTTATGAACATTTTTATAAAAACCCGTGTACAATTTTTTATTTATATCACCTTTACCCCCAACTTTTTTACATAAAAAATAAAAATGAAAAATAAAACAGAAAGGGAAAATATAATGAAAACAAAAAGAATACAACAGAAGAGAAACATAAAAACATAAAAAGGAAATGCAAAAGCTTCAGCCTAGTTGGGTCGGCCAACCAAGAGGCAGCTTTCAGGCATCACCACGTAGCGGACGCTTGAAGCGTTATATAGTTGCTCCCATACTACTTAGGACATCCACTATGTTGTCCATACGGCTATCCATAAGCAAACAGTAGTCCTTATAGATGACCATATACATATTGGAGCTTCTCCATAAGGAAATTTTCTTAAGCGTGACCCATAAGGTTGTGGTAGTCAAGAAGTATTAAAACAGTACTATCTAGTGGGTCCCAGCTTATGTACAAGTTTAACCACATACATTGTGGTGCAATCAATTGCCTTATGATGTAGTAAGTGTGTCCGACTTATAGACAATTTTACCTACATAGTTGATGCTTTTGCTCACACTTTGCAAGTTGAAAGACCACCTCGCCCACACAAACCTCCGACATGGGCTGGCCCATTTAGGCTATTTTTTCGTTTTCATTGTTCTTCTTCTATTCATTTTCCTTTTCCTGTTTTCTTTTTTCGTGTCTATATTTTTTCCATTTATTTTACTTTAACTTCTTTCATTTCTTCTCCTTTTTCTTTTTTTTGGTTTTATTTTTTTATTTTTGCTTATTTTGACAAAAAAAACTTTTTGAAAATGTTTCATGTCCGGGAAATCTTTCGTGTTTATTTTTCGTTCATTTCCCAATGGAGAACACATGTGTTGTTAACTGTCGGCATGGCCAAATGCTATAATTGAAAATCTTTATGTGCATGGAACTGGGACCACTGGTGTTCCCTTATGTAGTATGAACTCATATGTAACAAATAAATAAAAATTAAATTAGAAAGGCGATCGAGGGTTTCCTTGCCTCCTGCCGGCGCCGCCGCGGATCGATCTTGTCTCTGTGGCCTTAGTGCCATGGTGGCGCGGTGAATCCCGGTAATTGCCGGCAGGAGGGCTCCGTTCTCACATTTTTTTTTCTTGTGTTTGGTTAGGATTTGTGTCCTACTCAAGGAGATGAGGCGGCGGCTACTCCTTGAAGATGGAATAAGGTCCTCCCCGCCTAGCTTCCGTTCTGGCGGTGCTTCTAGCATCGTCGGAGGGCGTGTGGAGGTGTGTCTCCGGCGGATCTTGCGGGATTCGGTCGGTGGTTGTGTTTGGTGGATCCGTTTGGATCGGATCTTGCGGGATTCGGTCGGTGGTTGTGTTTGGTGGATCCATTTGGATCCGATCTTCGTCCGTCTTCGTTCGTGTGTCTACAAATTGGATCCTTCTGATCCATACTTCTCTTCATCTGCGATGGTTGCTGTTCTGGTGCGCTGGTCCTATGGGACCTTAGCACGACGACTTCCCGACTGTCTATTACAACAAGGTTTGCCCGGCTCTGGTGATGGAGGGGTGATGACAGTGGCGCGCCTTTGGCTCGCTCTAGTGCTTGTAGTCGTCGCTAGGTGATCTACGGATCTGGATGTAATTTTTGTTACTTCTAGATTTCTTTGTACTGCCTTGACAGTTGATGAATAGATTGGAAGTTCCTCGAAAAAAAAAACTCATAGGTAGTGGTTTATTTCATGGCATCAAGTATTGTTCTCAGTTCAGTTGCGTTGATTTTTCATCATGACCTCACCCTGTGTAAGAATATGTGTCTGTAACACTTTCTTTCAAATCTATTTAAAATGACAAAGCCATGAATATTAAACAAGTACATTAGCTGTGTGTCCGTGTTCGTTGTGGAATTTCTGTAGGCGTTAGTTGCGTCTGCATATATCACTGTAGGTGAAGAACAAGATGTGGGGATTTCGCTGATTTGATAGCAGGTTATCTTCAGTGCCTAGACTCCCGAAAAACTTCCCTGTTTACTTTCCGTTTGTTTCCCAATGAAAAACTCATGTGTTAAAATGTGTTGCAAACTGTCACCATGGTCAAATTTGTTATAATTCAAAATCCTTATGTGAATGGAACTGGGACACTCGGTGTTTCGTTATGTATCATGAACTCCTAGGCAGTGGTTTATTTCATGACATCTAGGAGTATTATTTTCAGTTCAGTTAAGTTGATATTTTTGTCATGACCTCACCCCTATCGAAAAATATGTGTTTGTAACACTTCCCTTCAAAATTATTTATAAAAGAGAGCCATGAATATTAAACAAAAAAAATTCAAAACCTTTGTTTTATGTTCTCACTCGATCCGCTCTTCCACAATTATCTTTTCTTGTAACGTTCTCTTTAGTGTGTTCATTCACTGGTTATCTAAAATGCAGGACACGCTTTGGGATCTCCGGCCGGTTTATATAGGAGAGGTGGGCGAAGAATCGAGAACGCGAGATGCAGTTGCCGTACCACTGCCAACTCATGCAGAGTGTAGAGAGAAAACTTGTAACGCGGTTTTGTTAATGGAGAATGATCACTACAGGGTGCAATTGTGAGCTAGTGCTAGCTGTTACGGAGGCGGACCCAACCCCGTGCTAGACGGGCCGAAGCTAGGGCCGAGCCCAAGTTACAAAGGGAGCAGGTACTACGTTGCGAACCCTATTTGATGCCCGTGTTGCGTCAAATAGGGGGCGACCGTCACATCTTACGCGCTGGTGGGCCTGCCCGGTAAGGTGCTTCCTTCAGGGATTTAATCTTGATGACTATTGAGAACCCCAAGTTGAAGGTACAACGTAGTGCGGCTAGCAGCAAAAATTTCTCGATTAAGAACCAAGCTTTACCGAACGAGTAGGAGTTGAGAAGCTAAACAAAGTTGAAGTGGATATACAAGCAAGAAACAAAATTTCTTTGTCCCAACGTTTCAGGGAGGTTGTGAATCTTCCGTCTCGCTAAAAACAAAGGGCCAAACATAAAGTGTGGAAGATAATAGAAATAACAAAAATAAAAGAACAGACCAGCAAGCAAGCAATGATGAAAGGTGTATAAATGAGGTTGTAAAAATGTAAAAAGATGGACAGGGGCCATGGTTTCACTAATGGCATCTCTCCTTGAAAAGATATGATTGTTGGGTGAACAAATAACATCCGTGCAATTGATAGAATTATAATCATGATAATTATGACTAAATGTGCAAGGCAAATATTTATGTAGGCATCTTTTCAAGATAAAAAGACCGTTACTGAACCACATCTTTAACTAATACTCCACTTCGAGTGTGTTTATATGCTTGCCACTTTAGGAATTAAGTTACCGAAATAATGGAGTATCGCCTTACGTTCAATACATGATGTAAGAAACTTTTATATATCAATTGGGAGTAGATAATAAAGCCTTTTTTTTACCCTGAGTAGCAACAACACATTCTCACCCATAGTCGTTTCCGTCACTCGAGCCCAGAAATAAAATGAGGCATGAACCTACTATTGAATATATACTCCCTCTTGGAGACTCACACAACCTACTTCGCCAAAGCAATTATATAAATCAGAGAGCATGTAGAAACGTGAATAAAGCAATCTAATATATAAGATAACATGAACAATTTGATCATAAAATCACAATTTATCATATCCTAGCAAACGCAACGTAACAATTATATTGGATTGATCTCGATAATGTTAGGAAGCTCACGAGAACATGGAATTGAGGCATAAGGAGGATATACTACCATCTAGCTACTGCCATGGACCCTAGTCTAAGGATGGCTACTGATGCGGTCATTTCATGTATTGTTTTTCTTTACTTTATTCCAACGTAGAGATAGGGATTTCTGCATTTATCGCCCCAGCACACACTTTTATGTCTATGTATACAAGAAGTCAAATATTGAAAAGTAATTTCATATACGGTATTGTACCAAGTATGGAATGAAATATGTTGATTAAGATCATTTAAAGCCTTCTTTGTGAAAAAAACAATTCGCTGAAAATAAATAAGACGGAGAAGAAAACAAAGCAAAAGAGATAGAAGAGATAACGAGTGGCGGTACGGTCATTCCAGACCATACCGACCGCCGGAGATCGGCCTCATCTAGTATTTTAGTACATTAATATGATGATGTCTTGTGTGCTTTCAATAGTACTTGGCAAGATGGGTAAACCCTAATATAATTATTTTGAGATGAGATAGAAGTCATATGGTTTAATACAAGTTGCCATGTAGTAACTACTTAGGTATATCGTGCGAACGTCGACTGCACTATATCTTCCTTCGTGTCAGAAGTAGCACGTTCGTGTCGGAACAAGGATTGGGAGGTCATCATGCCCTACACAAAACCGGAGGAAGGGTTGATATACTTCCTATTGTGGGGTACCTCCCGTTCTTTGGTTAACGTGGGAATAATGGAGATCCACATCACTTCTCCCACAATACACGGGTTATACCCTTAATTCTTGGTGGCTCGGGCTATTTATTCGGAGTTCTTACCAAGGCTAGCAGTGGTTGTGCAGGGCTGTATGTCTGGTAGACTCAGTTGCATGTCTTTATAAGGGACTCCACTCCTAAATGAACAATGTGATATTCAACGATATAAACAATCTCCGCTCTTAAGAACATACTAGGGTGGATCCAACGCTTCCTAAGAATGCCTATAGCCTTATTGCAGTTCCCATAACCATCACCGTTTGCTTGCTTTGTCACTGTTCACATTGTCTCCCTTGTTCTGTTAAACACCAACAACACAAACAATGCGCTTTCCACACACACTTGCTTGTTTTGGATCATACTAACTTACAGGTACAATTCTTGGATAACCCAAGGAGAAACCATATACCATTTCCTTCAGCTCCCTGTGGTTCGGTAACTTATTTTGAAACTAGCTACAACAACCTATGCACTTGCAAGCATCAACTTCTCACGCATCATCGTGGAGGCGCCAATGGTGGTGTAGAGGCCTCTTATGATGATTCCCTCCTCCGACAGGGTGCCGGGAAGGAACTCTAGAATCCTTTCGATCAAGATTCAACGATGACGACGAATCTATCTATGTTCCTGGAAGTATTTGATTTCCCCGTAACTCTTCGGGTTGAAGTGATTTCATAGGCGAAAGAGGAGGCCGAGGGGGTAGCCGACACGGTCACACGGGTGGAGCCGCGGCTAGAGCCCACGTGGCCCCTCGTGGCTTAGCTCGTGTTGCGCTTTCGTACCATGTCTTCTTTCCTCCGATAAAAAAATGTTTGTAGATCCTCGTCCAATTCCGAGCATATTTCTTTAACAGATTTTTTAAATACAAAAACAGCAGAAAACAGGAACTGACACTGGCATCTTATTAATAGGTTAGTTCAGGAAAATGCCACAAAATGATATTAAATCATGATATAAGTATGTAACAATGATATAAAAGTAGCATGAAATAATCAAAAATTATAGATACATTTTGGACGTATCAGACGAATATGACACACCCCCGACGCGTTAGTGCTGCCATTTCTAGCACCCGCACCACGCTGAGCGCAAGCGACACGGCCACGATCTTGACGTCCAACTTCGTAGAGGTTGCAGTTAGGCGCCGCTCCTTCCTGTCGTTTTTATTGGCCGGTTCGCTCAACCGCCAACGCCTCATTCGACATGTTGGCCGATGCATATATATTAGATATACTTGCTATTTGTTATAATAAGAATATTTATTAAGATTGTATGGGTATAATTGGTAGATAGTACAAATAAAAATGATATAAGCATTGATTTTATGTAGAGGTCATATCCCTAGGATATGCGATGGCTTCACCATCTATCTTGATTAGTTATACGCCCCATAGGTAAAAGGAATCTGATGTGACAGCTAAAGTGTAACACCACGACAAAGCATTCACTAGTACATAATGTAAGGCTGTGCCTCCTGGGCCACTTTGGGCCTGCACCACCTGGGTGCCATGCGGCTGCACCACCACAGGTGGTGCATCCCTATGTCAACCAGTGCCCCTCTGGCGCTCCCTCTTTTTCTGGTTTTCCTCTGAAACCATATAAAATCTTTTGATAAAATCATCGACTCTATCCACTAATATGTGATGGCGTGTTAACGGTAGAGTGTTTTATTACTTCCCAGCAATAGCATCAAAGATCTGCTTGTTGACCGTGACAACACACGTTCGTTGGGAGACCCCAAGAGGAAGGTATGATGTAGTGCAGCAACAGTTTTCCCTTGAAATATGACCAAGATTTATCGAACCAGGAGGACACGGAGGTTCTTCAGAAGATTGTCAGCGGCACAACTGATGTGGAACTTGCACACAACACAAGCAAACTACTTTACCCAACGAAACAGAGAGGTTGTCAATCTCTCCGGCTTGCTGAAAACAAAGGATTAAACGTATTGTGTGGAAAACAGTAATGAGTGCAGAAAGTAACAGAGAACAAATGATTGCAGTTGGTGGTTTTATCAGTATGAGGAAATGGACCGGGTCCACAGTTCACTAGTGGTGTCTCTCCATAAAAGATAACTAACATGTTGGGTAAACAAATTACAGCTGGGCAATTGACAAATAATGAGCGCATGACAATGCAATATATGACAAGATGATTATTATGAGATTTAATTGGGCATTACAACAAAGTACATAGACTTGCTATCCAACGCATCTATGCCTAAATAATCCACCTTCCGGTTAGCATCCGCACCCCTTCCGTATTGAGTTGCAAACAACAGATTATTGCATGAAGTAAAGTGTGTAATGTAAACAATGCAAATGACACGTAGACAATGCATCATTGTTTTATCCCTAGTGGCAACAGCACATCCACAACCTTAGTCGTTTCTGTCATCTCGAGCCCAGATTACTGGAGGCATGAACCCACTATCTAGCATAAATACTCCCTCTTGGAGTTACAAGCATCTACTTGGCCAAAGCATCTACTAGCAACGGAGAGCATGCAAGATCATAAACAACATAAATAGATAGATTGATAAACAACTTGCTCATAGTATCAATATTCATCGGATCCCAGCAAACACAACATGTAGCATTACAATAAGATGATCTTGATCATGTTAGGCAGCTCACAAGATCTAAACATGGAGGTACAAGGTGGAGAGACAACCATCTAGCTACTGCTATGGACCCGTAGTCCAAGGATGAACTACTCACGCATCACTCCGGAGGCAGGCATGGCGGTGTAGAGGCCTCCGGTGAGGATCTCCCCTCCGGCAGGGTGCCGGGAAGAGCTTCAGAACCCTCCCGATCTAGGGTTGACGACGGCGGCGGCGACGGAACTTTTCGTGGAATATGATCGGTGTTTTTAGGGTTTTCGGACATCGGGAATATATAGGCGAAAGGGCGGCGTCGGAGGGCACCGAGGTGGCCACGCCAGGGCAGGGCGGGCCCACCCCTGCCGCGCCTAGGGTGGCGTGGCTGCCTCGTGGCCCCACTCCGTCTCCCCTTCTGGCTTCTGGAGTCTTCCGATGAGATATTTGCACACGTTGATTTTCGTCCAATTCCGAGAATATTTTGCGACTAGCTTTCTGAAAGAGAAAAACAGCAGAAAAAGGAACTGGCACTTCGGCATCTTGTTAATAGGTTAGTCCCAGAAAATGCATAAAAATGCTATGAAGTGTAAATAAAACATGTAGCAATTGGTATAATAACAGCATGGAACATCAAAAATTATAGATACGTTTGAGACGTATCAAGCATCCCCAAGCTTAGTTCCTGCTCGTCCTCGAGTAGGTAAACGATAAAAACAACATAATTTTTGAAGTGACATGCTACCAACATAATCTTGATCAAATAGTAATGCAAAGCACATGAACTGAATGAAGTGATCCAAGTCAATGGTCTATAGTTTGCTAACAAGTAAACAAGGAGTAAACAAAATGAATCATACAAGTGCAAACTTTCATGAATAATACTTTGGAGACAATGGAGCTATAAGAGTTTGCATAAAAGTTAGCTCACAAAGCAATAGATTCTAAATGAAAGTGTTTGACTAACACAAAGGAAGATTTAGTTTCAGCACTGGCTTCAACTTTAACATATTTATCTCATGGATATTGTCAAGGCAAAGTAATGCAATAAGTCAAACATATCATTATATAACAACTGTTGTACCAAAGTTGACACTAGTGTTTGCTTGTGGAGATAGAAAGAAGTAGGAAAACTGACTCAACAATAAAGTAAAAGAAAGGCCCTTCGCAGAGGGAAGCAGGGATTAAATCATGTGCTAGAGCTTTTTAAGTTTTTGAAAGCATATAGAGAGTATAAAAATATATTTTGAGAGGTGTGTGTTAGTGGTCAACGAATCAGTAAATAGACAATACTTTAAGTCACAAGTTAACCAGACCTTACAAGAGCGGCTCCCATGAAGGACGTTATTTCTACCAGCGGGTAGATCATCCCTCGTTCTCTTTTGTTTACACACTTATGAACATTGCTTGACTGATTTCTCAGGGGCAAAAAGATGTGAAGAGAATTAATGGTTAAAGTTGTAATTAATTGGGACTGGGCACCCGTTGCCAGCTCTTTTTGCAAAATTATTGGATAAGCGGATGTATATGCCACTAGTCCAGGTGTAAAGTCTGATCAACAAGTGAAATAAAGACCATCTACCACATCCTCATGAGCTTGTAAACAGTGACACAAAAAGGAGTTGTAACAGTTTTGAATATTTTAAAGGTAGCACATGAAAAATTTACTTGGAATGGCAGGAAAATACCACATAATAGGTAGTTATGGTGGACACAGATGGCATGGATTTTGGCTCAAGGGTTTTGGATGCACAAGCAGCATTCCCGCTTAGTACAGAGTTTAGGCTAGCAAGGTTATTTAAGCAAACACAGACTGTCAACCGGTACAGCAAGAACTCATATAAAAAACATGCTTGAAAAATTACAAGACTCCACATTGTCTTCCTTGTTAACCAAAACCTTTCACTAGAAAATATCTAGACTTTGGAACTACCAATGATACAAATCAAATATCAACAAGCTTTACAGTAGTTCTTCACTAATAGCCTTTACTTACATGATGCACAAGTCTAAACATTACTTACTTGGTAACTCAAAACAATTGACAAGTATCAAATTACTCAAGACAGTGATCTACAAGACTTATGTAAGCATTTTATACCACTACCACATGCATAGCATTTTCTGTTCCAACCAAACACCAATCAACTTATTTGAACAACTCTCCAAACAAATATAAGTGAAGCAAGAGAGTACTTTCTTCAAAAGAAACTAATAGCTCTGACAAGAGATATATGAAAACAGAGAGCTAGAAGCTTTAGCAGTAGCTAGACAAGAATACTCAACAAATATAAGTGAAGAACAAGAGTATTCCAATGAAAAAGCGGAGCGTGTCTCTCTCCCAAACAAGAGTGCTAGGATCCAACAAGTATAGAGCAGCAAACAAAACAAAAACAAACTGAAAACAAAAGCACACTGACGCTCCAAGAAAAGTACATATAATGTGAAGAAATAAAAATATAGTCTCACTAGAGATGACCTGATAGTTTGTTGATGAAGAAGGGGATGCCCGCTTAGACGCTTGAGTCTTCTTGAATATATTGGGGAGATCCATGGGAGCTTCCCCAAGCTTAAGCTTTTCACTCTTCTTGATCTTATAATATCATCCTCCTCTCTTAACACTTGAAAACTTCCTTCACACCAAAACTCAACATTTTTCTCATTAGCGGGTTAGTGCATCAAAACAAATAATCTCACTTGTTCTGTAAGGACACAAATTCATAAGCAATCATTTTCAAACATTAGCTACTGTTACTAGGCTTAAGTGATGCTCTTTCACCTTAAAAGAAACCACTCAACACTTGTAAAAGAGAATGCAAAACAAAGACAGAATCTGTCAAAACCAGAACAGTCCGTAAAGATGATTTTTTCGGGACACTTACGTCGCTCAAATCGAAAAACTTTAGTCGTACGAAAGTTGCGTACATATCTCAGGAACACGCACAAAAATTGGCAGATTTTTTCAAATTTTCTGATTTTCTACGGCGAGAAACGGTGACGTTCCAGAAATCTGTTCCTGTGCAGTAATCCAAATATAGGTACCATCTTGTCATAAGAGACTTTTCTTGGCACAACAAAACAGCAAATAAAAGATACAAAGGAGTTTTACAGAAGTAAACATGCTCCTTGACTCAATAAAGAAAAATAACAGAAAGTAAAAAAATGGGTTGCCTCCCATAAGCGCTTCTCTTTAATGCCTTTTAGCTAGGCATGAAACATGAATCAAGTATTGTCAAGACTAGAAACATCAACATCATCAAAAGCTTCATCAAAAACACAGCTTGTATTTTTAAGTTTAGGGATTCTTGAGAAGAAAATTTAAACAAACCATTGCATGATTCATTAACTAATCCACGAAATTCTTTCTCAGTTTCAAACAAATCAACAAATGTTGGTTTCGGTTTAGGCACTTTGGGCACATATATGAATTTCTTCCCCTTGTCTAATAGATGCTCTTGCTTTTTAGTTTTAAGTGAGGAAAAAGTAGAACTCAAAGTATCAATAACCTCCTCTAATTCTCCAATCCTAGAATTTTGATTATCATGGATAGCACTAGTTTCTAAAACAGTAACCCTTCTGTTAATTTTTCCAAAAGATTCACCAAGTTTACTAGTACTATCATGGAGCTTTTCTATCTCATTGATCTTATCAATACTTGGAAGGCTTTTCTCTATAGATTCTAGTTTTTTCATGACATCCTCAAGAGAAATTTCAATTTTAAATTCATTAACAGGTGGTATCCCAACTAGACTTTCAATGATGTAACTAGCTTCTAAAGCAGGGGTACCTAGGAAGTTCCCTCCTGTTAAAGTGTCCAAAACATACCTATACCAATTGGTGATGCCAACATAAAAATTCCTAAGAAGGATTGTAGTGGAATGTTTCTTAGCACACCTATGATGAGCATTACTAATTCTATACCAAGCATCTTTCAAACTTTCTCCCCCTTGTTGCTTAAAAGTACGAACCTCAACCTCAGGAGATGAAGCATAATACGCAGAACCAGACATGATGACTAAACAAAAAGATAACAACTCAAAATTAACTAAGTGCAGGATTTTTTTTGTGTTTTTGGGTTTTAACAGCAAACAAGATAAAATAAAATAAACTAAGCAAGACAAAAACAAAGTAATGAGATTGGAAGTGTGAGACTCCCCTATCTGGAGATTCCAGTGTCCCCGGCAACGGCGCCAGAAAAATGTCTTGATGGCGTGTTAACGGTAGAGTGTTTTATTACTTCCCAGCAACAGCACCAGAAGATCTGCTTGTTGACCGTGACAACACACGTTCGTTGGGAGACCCCAAGAGGAAGGTATGATGTAGTGCAGCAGCAGTTTTCCCTTGAAATATGACCAAGGTTTATCGAACCAGGAGGACACGGAGGTTCTTCAGAAGGTTGTCAGCGGCGCAACTGACGTGGAACCTGCACACAACACAAGCAAACTACTTTGCCCCAACGAAACAGAGAGGTTGTCAATCTCTCCGGCTTGCTGAAAACAAAGGATTAAACGTATTGTGTGGAAAACAGTAATGAGTGCAGAAAGTAACAGAGAACAAATGATTGCAGTTGGTGGTTTTATCAGTATGAGGAAATGGACCGGGGTCCACAGTTCACTAGTGGTGTCTCTCCATAAAAGATAACTAACATGTTGGGTAAACAAATTACAGCTGGGCAATTGACAAATAATGAGCGCATGACAATGCAATATATGACAAGATGATTATTATGAGATTTAATTGGGCATTACAACAAAGTACATAGACTTGCTATCCAACGCATCTATGCCTAAATAATCCACCTTCCGGTTAGCATCCGCACCCCTTCCGGTATTGAGTTGCAAACAACAGATTATTGCATGAAGTAAAGTGTGTAATGTAAACAATGCAAATGACACGTAGACAATGCATCATTGTTTTATCCCTAGTGGCAACAACACATCCACAACCTTAGTCGTTTCTGTCATCTCGAGCCCAGATTACTGGAGGCATGAACCCACTATCTAGCATAAATACTCCCTCTTGGAGTTACAAGCATCTACTTGGCCAAAGCATCTACTAGCAACGGAGAGCATGCAAGATCATAAACAACATAAATAGATAGATTGATAAACAACTTGCTCATAGTATCAATATTCATCGGATCCCAGCAAACACAACATGTAGCATTACAATAAGATGATCTTGATCATATTAGGCAGCTCACAAGATCTAAACATGGAGATACAAGATGGAGAGACAACAATCTAGCTAGCTACTGCTATGGACCCGTAGTCCAAGGATGAACTACTGACGCATCACTCTGGAGGCAGGCATGGCAGTGTAGAGGCCTCCGGTGAGGATCTCCCCTCCGGCAGGGTGCCAGGAAGAGGTTCAGAACCCTCCCGATCTAGGGTTGACGACGGCGGCGGCGACGGAACTTTTCGTAGAAGATGATCGGTGTTTTTAGGGTTTTCGGGACATCGGGAATATATAGGCGAAATGGCAGCGTCGGAGGGCACCCGAGGTGGCCACGCCAGGGCAGTGTGCGGGCCCACCCCTGCCGCGCCCTAGGGTGGCGTGGCTGCCTCGTGGCCCCACTCCGTCTCCCCTTCTGGCTTCTGGGGTCTTCCGATGAGATATTTGCACACGTTGATTTTCGTCCAATTCCGAGAATATTTTGCGACTAGCTTTTCTGAAAGAGAAAAACAGCAGAAAACAGGAACTGGCACTTCGGCATCTTGTTAATAGGTTAGTCCCAGAAAATGCATAAAAATGCTTTGAAGTGTAAATAAAACATATAGCAATTGATATAATAACAGCATGGAATATCAAAAATTATAGATACGTTTGAGACGTATCAATATTTATTTATAAATTCCTAAGAAAAATTACAAAGCAATTGCCTATATATGGCTCTCTTTTTATTCCGCAAGATATCAATATGCACTTATGTTTCAAGAGTGCTTGAATTTTTAGATGTATAATCTCTTTACTTAATTAGAAAAAAGTATTAGGTGATTTTGACAAGGCTCATATCGCCTTGTCAAACTCCTCCCTTTGTTTATTATTCAATTTTCAACTCGTTTGCTTGGCAATTTTTAAATACCCATTGGCAAATCCCAGAGATGACGAGTTGAAGAGAATTATTTCCAGTTAGCTGTTAGCTAGTTTAATCGCATTTACCAACCTATTGTTGTTAAGTTACTACAAAAACTAGCTAAGCGCACTAGCAAAGGTACCAAGCACACATACACATATAGTGCATGCTCGTGTGAATATTCGCGACTAGACCTATGACTTATCCGACTTGACGACGACGTGCAAACGATTCTAATCAATTTAATTCGTCTTTTCCTTTGCTACTTTGATCGTTTATATTTATACCATGCCGAGAGAGGAACGTTAATGCGTTGATCCAACAAATGCAAGTACCAGATTGGACTTTGAAGTGGGCACATGGAATACTTTATGCACCTTAGAGTGTATGCGCATGTACACATGAGAACATGCCCACTGTTAGGACAGGGTGATACGTCGTGACATCACTTGGAGTCTAACCCACTTCCTATGCAAAGCGATTATGTAAACGAATAAATTATTAAAACATAAAACAACTAGCAATTTAAGACAAAACAAGTGCAAATTCAAAACTTTCATCATAAAGAGAGGAAACTTGAGAGTCCATAGCGAGAAAGCCCACTGTAATACAAATTTTGCACGTTGCCATAGGGGTGCTAGCACCTGGCCCTGGAGGGGCTGACCACGTTGGCAACAACTACAAGTGTGAACCACACAACATTGCCAACTAGCTTGCCTTGTCGAACAGCTCGGTGCGGTGCTTGGAGAAGGACACCTGTCGTGTCTCTTCGCGCTCGATGCCCTTATCTCGTTCTTCTCCTGCCATATGTCTGTCGGCCGCTGCGCCGCCATTGCCAGCGGACCACCCTTACATCTTTGGAGTCTGATGTGGCGGCTAAAGAACCACATCACGAGAGAGCATTCACTAATACATAATGATACTAAAACACCCCTCTATGGATACGACAGCGAGAAAGCCCAAGGTAATATGAGTTTTGCACGTTCCCATAGGAGATGCCACAGCACTGTGCCTCTGGAGGGGCCGAACACGTTGGCAACAGCTAGAAGTGTGAACCACACAAGATGGCCAACTTGCTTGCCTTGTTGGAGGGGCCGAACACGTTGGCAACAGCTAGAAGTGTGAACCACACAAGATGGCCAACTTGCTTGCCTTGTTGAACATCTCGCAGTGCTACTTGGAGAAGGACACCTTCCGTGCCTCCTCGCCCTCGATTCGCCGGATATCGATCTTCTTCCGCCATGTGCCCGTCCGCAGCTGGGCTGCCATTGCCACCGGACTGCCCTTACATCTTTGGAGTCTGATGTGGCAGCTAAAGTACCACACCACGGAAGAGCATTCACTAATACATAATGACACTAAAAACACCCAAAGCGATTTTTCGAGTGGCGTCGTGGCCTACCGGTCACAGATCAACCGTTCGCTGGTTGCTAGCGATTCGGGATGTGGGCTCCTGTATTTTTCATTCTTATTGGATATTGCTTGCTGCATGTAGGGTACCGATTCGGGATACATGCAAAATAATAAATGTCTGGCCCAATCGATTCATTAATATGAAGACACTGGCCACCCACCGTCTCTCTCACATCTCTCTCCTCCCCTGCATCTCGATCCAGAAAAACAGGCACCACTGTGGCGGCGTGACTACAAGCTGGTTGCCGCCTGTCGGAGTGTCGAGTTTGGGCTGCGAGACGGCGCCGCTATTCCGGCCACGATGCAGTATCGACGCTGCAGCGGAGCCACGACGAGCTGGTGTGGTGACTGACAAGATGGCGTCCAGACCGGCGGTGAGGCTGCAGGCCTGTGGCCGGTACGACGGCGACACTGCGAGCCGGCATGCGGAAGGGCGAGGCGAGGACGAAGGCGGATACAGGAGAGGACCTGCTATTTTGAGAGTTCCCGTGTTAATCTGTTCCTCTGCTTTTGGATCTCAGCCGGAATATGTTCTTCCTGGGGCACTCTCACTCTCTCAGTCCTTTCCTTTTTTTCCTGACGTTGTTAGAAGGAGCGACATCTACACTTTGCGTGTACCGTTCTGCTCATACATGGATTTGTTGTTTACCTGTTCTCTCCTGCTCACGCTTGCTCGCTTATGGCTGAAAAAGGTTAATTTTTTGGTGTTATCTTTGCTGGATTTTCCTTTGACAGGACTAGGCGTCCCCGGGGGATCTTTTCGTCTGATCCCCCGGGTCGCCAGCCCAACACGTGTCCTCTAAAAATAGGCTAATCCCGCTTTTGGTACAAAATTCCCGTTTTTGCTACAAATCGTCTCGCTTTTGCTGCATTGTAGCAAAAAATGGTTCGTACACAGAACATGAAAGGAAAATTCTAGCCTCGCCGGAGACCTCACCGGATACTTCACCGGACAAGTGGTAGCAAAAAGTTTATGCTATTGTAGCAACAAAAAAGTTCTATTGTAGCAAAATCAACTTCGCCGGAGACATCGCCGGAGACTCTCGCCGGAGACATCGCCGGAGACCTTGCCGGAGATATAGTAGCAAATGTTTTGATCTATTGTAGCAAAACAAGATAACAATAATAGCAATAATAAAGTTATATTGCAGCAACATCGTAAAAACTCTTGCGGCAAGGTTCTACTATTAGACTTATGATGCAAAAGAGCAGAGCAAAATTGTCGGCTAACGTCGGCAGCAACTCGCACGCTGTCGGTAGCATCGCAGGCTAACGTCGGTAGCAAGCAACACCGTGCGCTGTCAGGAGCATCGTCGGCTGCCGTCGGTAGCATCTCTGTGCACCGGTGGTAGCAACGGCGCACACCGATAGTAGCATCGCCGGCTTCTTTGGCAGCAAAAGAAAAATTGCTACTCAGCAGCACAAAGATTACTACAAATGCTCTAAAGATTTGCATAAAAAATGAAATAAAATTGCTACGAAACTTTCAAACATTTGCACCAAAAGATTTGCATCCAGAGGAAATTTTTGCTACAAAATCTTAGGAAAATCGAGTGAACAAAATTGCTACAATTGTTCTGTCGATTTGCGTCAAAGGAGAGAAACAATTGCTACAAAACGTACAAAATTTGCACCAAAAAAATAGGCGCAGGCATGGGCGTGGGGTGGACGCCGCCACCACGTGCAGCCCCATCGCGTCCGGGTTGTAGTAGACGGCCGTGGCCGGCGCAGCAGGGCACGGGGGTGCCTGCGTCCGGAGGCGGCTACACGAAGCCGGTGGGCCGTGGGCGCGCGCCCGCCTCCGCGCCCTCCCGTCGGCGCTCATCGCACGCCATACGTCGGCTGCTGCTCCCCGCCGCCGCGGCCTCGACCTCCGTATCCGCGGTAGGCCATGACGGTCTGGTGCTCAAAACTCGCCGGCGAACGGCGCCACAGCGGCATGGGCAGCGCACGCCCAGGCGCCGGCATGGGAGGTCGGGGAGGTGCGCGGACTGGAGCAGCGCGGCCTCCCGCTCGCGGCGCGGCGAAGCTGGAGAGGTCATTTCCTCCCGCCGGAGGCGCCAGGACCTGGAGCAGCGCGGCCTCTCGTCGGCACCTCCCGTCGAGGAGAAAAACGGCGGCGGCGCATGGGAAGGATTGAGACGGCGGCTGCTCGAATTTGTGCTCTGTGCGTGAGATGTGAGAAAGGGGACCAGACAAACGAGTGGATAGGAAAAGAAGGGACGTGCGTGGGCCTCGTTGGACACGCGTCAATCGCTCGACCCGGGGGACGCGTCGCGTGAGATCCCCGGGTGACTACTATACTTTTCCTTTTCCTTTGGTGTTGAATCTGTCTCATCTAATTTTGGTGTTAATTTCCATGGCAACTAAAAAAATCTCTTTATTTGACTAGTCTATTCTCAATAAATTTGTGAAACAATTGTGGTACAGGGAAATGATTGAGTAATCACTTCGAAAATGTTAATGAGATTTGTGAAAATTGTATGAAATGTATATGATTTAATTGTGACATTTTCAACTTTCATTATGATGCTAGACAAATATGAAATGTGTGTGAAAACTTGTTCATTTAGAATTGGTTTATATTTGATTTGTCGATATTATATTGGTATCCGGAACAAAATAAAAACATATTTGATTTGTATTTGGTATGACCCAATTTCAGTAATATATGAAATAGATTATAGATGTCATATTTCGTTGATGACAAGATGCTACTGAACGCATAGTTTCAAACTCGTGTGGGTCAGTTTTGATATGTATGTGAAAAGTTATTAATATGTATAGAGGTTTCTAAATTTTCTCAATATAAAGTCAAGACTGCAACGAAATACATATAAAACCACAATGAAAACTGTAAAAGATAAGCCCAAATCTGATGTAAACACAGAGCAAAATTTGTTGAAATCAATATGTATATTTAGTTAACCATATTATAACCTGCAAAGGATATTTGAATAGAGCAGTACCGAAACATAAATTCTAATCAAAATGCAAAGTATATTCCAAAATAAAGATTAAATATACATAAAAGTAAAATCGAATTAAAAATTGACCTAAATTTAAATCTTTCAAAACTAACAGAAGCCCACACATTAAAATCAGGTAGTACTAGTAGGACTAGTAGCCGGCGTGTGACTGTGTCCCAACATGGCATAAAGTTGCTCGAATTGTAAGAAATTAATGCCAAGAGTACTAGCAGACTACCAGTCACGTGGGTGGGTTCCTGTTCTAAGAATACAGAGTTTTAAAATGCCTCCAACGAATTTAATACAGCTCGGAGTATAAGGATACATAGATGGGTGGCAGCTCATGATTGGTTAGAGGGACACCGGGAGCTCACGGCGCCGCTAGAAGTGCGTTTTCGTAAAAACACCCCTCTATGGATACGATAGAAAGAAAATCTCACGATAATACAAAATTTTCACGTTGCCATAGGGGATGCCAGCACTTGGCCCCTGGAGGGGCCGAACATGTTGGCAAGCTAGAAGTGTGAACCACACAAGATGGCCAACTCGCTCGCCTTGTTGTACAGCTTGCTTCGATGCTTGGAGAAGGACATGTGCCATACCTCCTCGCCATCGATTCGCCGGATCTCGATCTTCTTCCGCGATGTGCCCATCAACCACTGTGCTGCCATTGCCACCGGACTACCCTTATATCTTTGGACCCTGTTGAAGGGGTTTGTAGCAGAAAACAATAATTTTCTAAATATCACAATACCAAAAACTAGCAAAGGATCTATCTATCTAGTAATACCGTAACGGAGGAGATATCGGTAACATACCTTTGTAGACCGATAGCGGGGATTACACTCCCGCAACAAGCGTTGTCGATGAAGACGACATAGCCAACCTCGAGGTCGCGAAGAACTTGGCGCGACGAAGACGAAGCCGAAGGTGACGCGATGATGATGCCCTGGCACCACGATTGTGGCGCCTCCGAGTACTCGCACATGTGCGGAGCTTGACGATGACTTTCGGGCTCTCCGATCCAGCCGAGACAGCGGAAGGAGAACTTTTGGGTGGAATCCCGCAGCACGACGGCGTACTGCGGTATAGATTTCTCACGTGCGCGCAGTCCTTACAAGGGGACCACGCACAACGGGAGGTGGAGAGAGGGTGGAAGTGGGCGGAGGGGCATCCTCGGCCAATATGAATAAATCTTGAATTTATTGTGTATTTTTCCAAATAATATGCCCCACTATTTATTAGAGGAGGAGGGACGTCAATATCCCTCCCCTCTCCATGTGGGACTAAACGAGGAGGGGGAAGGGGTGCGGCTGGCCATGGGCCACATTTGGCCCAGCCGCACCTCCCTCTCATGGGGTCGGCCCCCTAGTGGGCCTTCCCTCCGGGGTTTGGCTCATCTAGGTGGGCAGCCCCTTTTTCTCCTTTTTATTTAATATTAAATTAATATAAATATATATAATTCAATAATTAATATATTTACATATAATTTAATCTCCCGTGACTCCGCAACAACTTCCGGACCACTCCGAACTTCCTTCGGTCGTCCCCGGAACCCTTCCGATTCCACCGGAACCTTTCCGGTTTATTTTCTCACTCTATTTCTATTATTCCGATAATTCTAAAACGATCTCCATGCGTCGTCAAGACCTTAAGTGTGTTACCCTACGGTTCGGGAATACTCCAAACATGGTTGAGCCCCCTCGCTCGCCAATGACCGTCAGGGAGACTTGGATGGATATGACGGTCCCTGTGCATTCCAAAATAAATCGTCGTTGAACCGTTAACATGACATGTTCATTGTAACATCCCAAAATTATTAATCAGTATTATTAATTCAAAAATGTGAACCAACAAAATTTTTTGCATGATTGTCTTGTGTTGATTGTTTTCATGTTTAAATTGTGTTGCTTGCTTGATTGAAAATCTTGGAACACAAACAAAGTTAAAATCATCAAGACAAACTACAAGAAACTATTATTTTCTTCTCTAAAAAATCAGAGGAGTGGAATGGTAACCACTCTCATTTTATTCTTACTACTTTTCCCTCTCAAATAATATTTTGAACTAGTTTTAAAATTCTAAAGTAAAATCAATTGAAATAAACCAAAATACCATAATTAAAACCCTATGAACAAAAATGATTCAAAACATTTTATTTTGAAATGCCAAATTTTGTGGAGCTTCTACATGTTATGGGAAAGCCTCACAAATATTTGCAAATTTTTCTAAATAGTATAAGTGCCCCAAATAAATTCCTAAAATGCTACTGGATTGAAAAGAAATAAAAGAAAAGCAGAAAAGAGGAGGCAGGGGGTTTTCTGCAAAAACGTTATCCCCTACCTCTCTCCTAGCTCACTGTCGCCGCCGTCGTGTCGCCGTGGCTGTCGACGCCGCACCCAGGCCCCCCAGCTCGCGTCCGCCCACGCCGCCGTGCCTCTGCAGCCTCTGCACGCAGAGGAGAGCACTTGAGCGCTCTCCCTCTCCCCTACGCTGCCCCTGTCCCCCTCTGCTCTGCCGAGGAGAGCTTGACGGCGCCGGCCAAATTCGGCCCCCCTCTGCTCCCCGACACGCACCACTCTAACCAGCACCTCCTAGACCACGCCTGGACCCCGGAAGACCCCGCGTCGCCACACACGTCGCACCACCGCGGCGCAATCGAGAGGAGGATCTCCTCGGGAGCGCCAGGGACGCCGCTGTGCACCGCGACCACCGTGGACCGCCCCCGCGCTATAAAACCACCCCGAGCCCCTCTGGAAACTCCACACCACCCCCACTCCCTCTCCCCCGCTCCAATTTCTCCGTGCACCGCCAGGAGGGCGTGCACCGCCGCAGCCACTGCCGCCGTCGAGGTCGGACATGGCCGCAGCGCCACACTCCCCCATTCTCTCCCCTCTGGCCCGTACTCTCTTCCTCCTGGACACCACACTCACCCGCCCTTGTTTTCCCTTTGATTCGTGCCCAGACGCGACCGCAGGAGCTCGCCGGAGTCCGTTGCCGTGGCCGTGGAAGTCTGACGCGTCGCTGTCGCCGCTACACGCCGTCCCAGCAAGTACAACTCGCACCACGAGCTTCCTCGAGCCTCCGCGACCCTTCTGCATCATCTCCGCATCTTCCCGAGCCCCCTAGGTGAGAGAACCATCCACCACCATGCCGCCGGCGCGGCGGCGCCGCCAAAATAAGGTCGCCGCCGATGCTTTTAAACCTAGACCGTTGGATCTAGATCAAACGGTGATTTACCTCTTCGTTTAGATGTTAGGCTAACGGGCTAGCCCCACCCGTCAGCGTTTTAATTAAATTCCACTGTGCACTGAGTCACTGACTCGTGGACCCCACCTGTCATAACTTTAAACATTATGCAGAACAGTTAGGTTTTCTAATTTAGATTTCTCTGTGAAATCAGTACTGGATCCAACTTTAAAAATCAATAACTCCAGATTTACAAGTCCAAATAAATCAAATCTAATTGCTCTGGAAAGCTTATGAAAATGTTTAACCAACCCAAGTGGATTCAATTCATTTAGATAAGTAATAAAAATGTATTATTAAAAAAACTACAGAAGATTTAAAATCTAAACTTGTTTGTTTCTGATACTCTGTTAAGCCAAATAATTCCAAACCAATTTTGTTAGCTTAGTACTGCCATGTATTAGCTTCCCTAATTTTGGTAGAATTATTTGTGCAGTAGTAATTGTTTAGTATAAAGTTGAATTTAGAGAACCCTTCTGCACTAAAACAATTAAATATGTTTAATGGTTAATCTAGATGAGTTAGGGCCAATTTGGTTAAGTCACATTTAGTCATGTTTAGTTACCCCTAAAAGGATTTAATTTTAGGATCATCAGAACTTAATTGGTAGCTAAAACTTGATTATTAAGCTACTGGATTAAAACAAGTATGTAGGGAGTTTGGTAACTCCAATTAATCCAAACTCAATTGTGTTGTCTTCTACACATCAGTAGATTTCTATAGAAATTTAGTTTGTATTTTTGTGACCAACAGAACTCAAGTTATGCAATTAATCATGATCAACAAGTTTGTACCATAATTTAGACATAAACAAATAATATTTAATTCAATTAAATTGAACCCAAATTGTATTGTTTGTTATGTGCAGTGGCTATTTAGAGCATTTAGGAATGAAATGTTGTGATGTTGCTTGAGTTGTTTACTGATTGTTTGTATTTGTTTGTTTATTAATTAGACGAGAACGCTGTCGGATTTATCGAGGAAGGAGAGTTTGTTGAATCTGAAGATCAAGACCAAGGTCACTTTGTCGAGCAAGGCAAGCTATCCTCTGAGCTTGCAACCCATATATATGCATCTACTTTAAATCACATGATTTATTCTTATAGAAAGGATTTTCCAAAACCTTTTCAAAAGTATATGGAAATTATTTTGCCACTACTATGTAGAAGTTGATATAAAATTATAAGATGGGAAAAATAAACTTGTTTATTCAAAACTCTTTTGAAGATACTTGTGGGGATATGAAATACCGAGATGTCGGTGTTGGAGTGGAGAAATGGAGTATGGAGATGTTTATGAAAAATGCACAGTGTGTCCTAGTACTATGACGACCAATCTTACCCTGTGCGACCACATTTACCCACATATGGGAAAGGGCTTAGTCATATAATTTGCTCATATAAGTGTGATGGAAAGTATCATAAGGGTAGGATCCTATACTAGCATGAGCAAAAGACAGGCTATGGTCGGCGGCTTACTTCGCATACACCTTGTATGGCGAGACGTGGCAGACACGATGAGTTGCCGGATGGATGTGGGAAAAGCGTGCTAACTCTGCAGAGTGTCAAACTATTCGAATAGCCGAGTCCTCGGATATGGATAGTTGGGAGGCTGTCCTAAGACCATGTGCAATTTTTTGAAAGACTTTGAGTTTTAAAAAGAAAATGAAGTGGAGAATGTTCCATACACCTATACCAATGGATCAGTATGAGGTTGTTGGAGGAAGTGGCCCATGACGGGCTATGGTCGGAAAAAGGAGGAGTTTTGGAGAAACAGATAAAATGATGATTTCTTTAAAGATAGTTATAAAACTCTTCTTACCTTTTTCAATAAAGATATAGAGATGTTTTAAATAAATAAAAGTATGAAAGTAAAATAAAACTAGTGCATACTCTTGTTGGGGTAGTTTGCGAGTACAATCAAATGTACTCATATTGGTTTCGTCCCTGGCTATTGTGCTAGCCAGACTACGAGGAGGAGCACTACGCCGAGCAGGAGTATGGCGACTTCTACGCGAACTAAGGATCTCCATAAGTCAGCTGCCTGTCGGGTCGTCTTCGTTAGGATTTGATGTCTACTACGCCGTAGCTTCCGCTGATATTTTGGTTTGGCCCATGAAGGCACTTATGTAAGACCTGGTCTAAATGACCATTTATGTAAGACTTTTAATTCGGTATTGGAATGGATGTAAACTTTGGTATCCAATTCGGATTATGTGCAACGACAGACTGATCACGGGATCGTTGTGTTAAGCATAATCGGGTATTTCGGATAGCTAGTCCAGGGTCCCCACAGACTTGGTATCAGAGTGATCCTGACTTTAAGAGACCTTAGATTAGCATGGTCGCTAGCTAGAAGTTACAAAAGTTAATTTCTAAAAATAAAGGAGTGAAGTATTTTCAAAAAAAAATCTTATCTCCAATCCTCTTACTTATAAAAATTCTACTCTCATTAAATATTACATTTTTCCTTGTATCCTTAAAATTTTGCACACTTGTCATTCCATTAAGCTTAAAATTTTGCTCACTTATTGCCGTACTAAATTTAAAATTTTGGTACACTTGCCATCTCACTAATTTAAAATTTTGCTAAAATTGTAGATGGCGGTCCATTGGACTGAGTTCGTTCAGCTTGAGAGGGACGGCAAGTTGATGTTCGAGAAGGACTTGTTCGAGCTAAGCAAGCAGTTAGGCCGCCCCGCCCCAGAGT
Source organism: Poa pratensis (assembly GCA_947311845.1). Classification (NCBI taxonomy): domain Eukaryota; kingdom Viridiplantae; phylum Streptophyta; class Magnoliopsida; order Poales; family Poaceae; genus Poa; species Poa pratensis. The sequence continues at coordinate 38,552,258 of CAMZMU010000059.1, read as the reverse complement.
TTAGGGAGCCCAGGTGGACACTCTCGGCCACGGGAACCTGTGTTGGATGGTCGAGTCGTCTGTTCGGGGGAACATCAAGACTCCCGGATCCAGGACGCTGATCTTCACCACTGTAGATGCCTACTGGGCCGACGGACTGTGTCGTTCTATGTAGAGGATGCTAGCCCGACTTTGTGAGGAGCACAAGGCGGAGTTAGTAAACTCCCGTTTCCGGTTCTACGGGAGGCGCACTGATGATGGACACCCTATCTGATCCCCGCTACACCCGACGTTCGGAGAGTACATCCTGGACATGTTGATTATGCTCTTTCGTACCCAGGAGGATCTGATGTGCGCTAGACTCCGGTCTCGCTTCGAGCGCATCTCGCTCGCAGAGAGTCGTGAGAGTGAGGCGCAGCTGAAGGAGGAGAAGGCCGCTCTTCTCAAGAAGAGGGCCCAGCTGAGGAGGACCATCGCCAAGCTCCGCAAGAAGGTGGTGGAGCAGGACGAGATCATCGAGGATCTAGAGCATCATACTGATGAGATGGAGGAGGGCGAGGATCTCCGCAAGGAGAACAACGCTTTCCTCAGTGACGATGACGACTTCCTGGAGGAGATGGACTATGAGCAGGAGGACGACGAGGAGTTAGTTGACGAGGAGGAGGAGCCACTCGAGGCAGTTCTCGAGGACGAGGAGGAGGATCCCGAGGAGCCACCTTACCAGTCAGACACTGACGTCGCAGCTGAGCCTGAGGTTCCACCTCAGTAGGCGAGTGACTTGAGTACTACCGCAGGATTAGGTTGACCCCCTATCGCTAGTCGAGTCGAAGTAGTGGTTCTTTTGGAAACCAGGTGTTATGTATCTTAGATGTAGGTGATGTTGTAAGCTTGATGTTGTAAGCTTGATGTTGTTGTGAACTCCTTGATGTGATGTTTGTAATATATAAGTATGTTTGTCTTGTTTGATCTGTGTAAAATATTTTCTTATCACCTTAATTAATCAACCACTTCGCGAAATCGTCTTTTCCCTTAGTCGAACCTTTTGCCTTGCCTCTTATACCCGGTGTGCTTCAGGATGGGCACTCGTCGCACCAATGCGGAGGATCAACACCACCACCACCGGACCCAACCCCCGCCCAACTTCTCGCGCTTATCATGGAGGAACGCCAAAATGCCCGGAGAGCGCCAAGCTCATCTCGCTGCCCTGCAGCAGATCGCTGCCGCCCAACTCAACCAAAACAACAACAACAATAACAACAACAATGGCAATGGTAATGGCAATGGCGATGGAAACCAGCGATCCACTTAGGCGATTTCCAGAAGACCAACCCACCTACCTACTCCAAGGGACTTCACCCACTAGAAGCCGATGATTGGCTTCGCACCATCGACAACAATCTGGAAGTTGCTGCTGTAGGAGAAAATGAGAAAGTGTTGTATGCAACCCACTATCTTGCTGGACCTGCACGAGCTTGGTGGGAAACTACCAAGGCTCTCCAGCAAGCTGGCCATGTTATCAACTCTGAGTTCCAGGAGAAGTTCCGCAAGAAGCACATTCCTACGGACTCATTGAGAGGAAGAAGGATGAATTCCGCAAGCTGAGGCAGGGAAGTAGGATGTGGTCGGTTATCTTGATGAGTTTACCGACTTATCTCGGTATGCTCCTGATGACACCGACACAGAGAAGAAGAAGATGGAGCGTTTCCTGAGTGGACTTCATGATGAACTGCAGTGTGCTCTGGTTATCCATGACTTCTATGATCTGGAGTCACTTGTGGACAAAGCCATCCAGCTGGAGACCAAGCGCAAGTCTATGTTTGAAGGTCGCAAGAGGAGGATGAATGCTCAGGAAGGTTCGAGCAGCCAGAAGCCTCGTATCTTTCAGCAAAACCCCAAGCCTGCCTATCGACCACCCAAGCTCCACGCCCCAATTTCCCTAACCGCCCAAACAACTTCAACCGCCCCAATGACAATAACCGTCCCGGAGGAAACTTCAACAACTTCACCCCAATGCCAATGTTGTCTGCTTTGAATGCGGCAACAAAGGTCACTACTCCAGAGAATGCCCCAATCCTAAGAGGAATGTTCAGCGCCCCAATGCCCGGCACCGAACAATGGTCAAGGCCGCAATGGAAATGGCAAGAATGCCGCACCCCGCGGAAATGTTGCTGTTGCCAAGGGCCGTCTGCACCACATCAATGCTGAAGAAGCCCTGGATGCGCCGATGTTGTGCTGGGTACGTTCCTTGTCAACTCAGTACCTGCAACTGTTCTGTTTGATTCTGGTGCACCCATTCCTTTGTTACCGAGGAGTTTGTCACTAAGGGAGGTTTAGTAGAAGGCTTCCTACTAAAACCATGACTATACAAATCCCTGGCTCCACCATAGAAACCAAGAGATTTTGTCCCAATACTGCCATTGAGATCAAAGGCGAAAAATTTGCAGCCGACCTAATTATTCTAGGAACCCAAGGCATAGATGTTATACTTGGTATGAATTGGTTAGCCAAGTACCATGGTCGAATTGACTGTGCCAGAAGAGCTGTATCCATCACCACCGACAAAGAAGTAGAAGTGGAGTATGTGTCTGAAACCAATCATTCCCACCAGGCTGCCATGAGAGCATAGCTCGACCCGCCCTAGATGAGATCCGTGTTGTTCACCTATTCCGAGATGTTTTCCCTGAAGAATTGCCTGGTATGCCGACCAGGATATTGAGTTCATAATTGAGCTTATCCCAGGAACAGCCCCTATATCCCAAAGCCTTATCGGATGAATCCGGAAGAACTGGTTGAGTTGAAGAAGCAGTTGGCTGATATGCTCAGCAAAGGTCTTGTCGCCCAAGCGCTTCACCTGGGGATCACCCATTATTTTTGTGGACAAGAGAGACGGTACCACACGCCTGTGTGTGGATTATCGCAAGCTGAATGACGTGACCATTAAAAACAAGTACCTCTTCCCAAGATCGAGGATCTGTTCGATCAAATGAACGGAGCCCGAGTCTTTTCCAAGATCGATCTTCGGACAGGTTACCATCAGTTGAAGATCAGAGAGACAGACATTCCCAAGACCGCCTTCACCACCCGTTACGGTTTGTTTGAATACACCGTGATGTCCTTTGGTCTGACCAATGCCCCAGCCTATTTCATGAATCTCATGAACAAGATTTTCATGGAGTACCTCGACAAGTTCGTGGTAGTTTTCCTCGATGACATCCTTATTTATTCCAAGACCGAAGAAGAGCATGCTGAACACCTGCGTCTAGTTTTGGAGACCCTCCGAGAGCACCAGCTGTATGCCAAGCTTAGCAAGTGTGAGTTTTGGCTCAGTGAAGTGGCATTTCTCGGACATGTTGTATCTGCCGGAGGAATTTCTGTTGACCCCGAGAAGATCCAAGCCATTGTTGACTGGTTAGCCCCAACCAGTGTGACTGAAATCCGAAGCTTTCTCGGACTCGCGGTTATTACCGCAAGTTCGTTGAAGGATTTTCCAGTATAGCCAAACCCATGACCCAACTGTTGAAGAAGGACAAGAAATTTGAATGGACTCAGAAGTGTGAAGATAGTTTCCAAGAATTGAAGAAGAGACTAACCTCGCCCCAATCCTGATTATGCCAGACGTCACCAAGAGTTTCGACGTGTATTGCGATGCATCACGCCTCGGACTTGGTTGCGTTCTGATGCAAGAAGGCAAAGTTGTGTCGTATCTGTCCCGAGTTGCGACCGCATGAAGAGAATTACCCAACCCATGACCTGGAGTTAGCTGCTGTTGTTCTTGCTCTTAAAACGTGGCGTCCCTATCTTGCGGGACATCGCTGTGAGATCTATACAGATCATAAGAGCTTGAAGTATATTTTCACCCAGAAGGAGTTGAACCTGCGACAGAGGAGATGGATGGAATTAATCAAGGATTATGATATTGGAATCCATTATCACCCCGGAAAGGCTAATGTAGTTGCCGATGCCCTTAGTCGCAAACCTGCACCCTGAATGCCTTGATCCAAGCCGAACAGCCAGCCTTGTTCAAAGAGTTCAAAGATTTTGGACTAGAACTTGTTAGCCATGGTTATCTCGCCAATTTAGAGTTAGCCCCAACCCTGATGGATCAAATCAAAGAAGCCCAAAAAGGTCATGAAAGCATTGAAGGAATTAAGAAGAAGATTTCTCTCGGCAAAGCACCCGGTTTTACCGAAGATGCTGAAGGAGTGCTGAAATTCAATGACCGTATCTGTGTGCCCAATGTCACGGAACTTAAGGAGTTAATCCTGAAGGAGCCCATGAGACCCCTTATTCAATCCACCCCGGCGGAACCAAATGTACCAAGACCTTCGAGAAAGATTTTGGTGGCATGGAATGAAGCGAGAGATTGGTTCTTTTGTAGCCAAGTGTGACATCTGTCAGCGAGTCAAGGCTGAACATCAGCGACCCGCTGGATTGCTTCAACCTTTGAAAATTCCCGAGTGGAAGTGGGATGAAATTGGAATGGATTTTATTACCGGACTTCCAAGATCCAACCGAGGCCATGATTCAATCTGGGTCATCGTTGATCGACTGACCAAGGTTGCCCATTTTATTCCTGTCAAGACCACCACAATGGAGCCAGTTAGCAGACTTGTATATTTCCAGAATAGTAAGCCTGCATGGTGTGCCTAAGAAGATTGTATCTGATAGAGGCACGCAATTCACCTCAAGATTCTGGAAATCCCTTCATGAAGCCCTCGGAACCAAGTTAGCATTTAGCACAGCTTATCATCCCCAGACCGATGGCCAAACTGAGCGAGTGAACCAGATATTGGAGGACATGCTTCGCGCATGTGTTCTATCCTATGGTTCCAAGTGGGAAGATTGTCTTCCGTTTGCAGAGTTCTCATACAACAATAGTTATCAGTCTAGTCTGCAAATGGCCCCTTTTGAAGCCCTTTACGGCAAGAAGTGTCGTACACCCCTGAATTGGTCCGATACCGGAGAAGGCAAATTGTTTGGACCAGATACCCTCCGTGAAGCTGAAGAGCAAGTTCAGCTTATTCGTGAACGCCTCAAAACTGCCCAATCCCGTCAGAAGAGTTACGCTGACACCAAGCGCCGTGATCTCACTTTCAGTATCGGAGATTATGTTTATCTCCGAGTGACACCCCTTAAAGGAATGCAACGTTTCCATGTCAAAGGAAAATTAGCGCCAAGGTATATTGGACCCTTCAAGATCATTGCTCGTCGAGGAGAAGTATCCTATCAGCTGGAGTTGCCCCGGAGTTAGGAGATTATCATGATGTCTTCCACATTTCCTTGCTCCGGAAGTGTCTCAAGTTCCTGACCAGCCTGATGTTTTCAAAAACATCGACCACCTCTCCATCGACCTGAACCAAGACCTGACTTATCGTGAGAGACCCCTCAAGATTCTCGAAGAAGATGTTCGTGTTACCCGAAGACGTGCGATCAAGTTCTACAAAGTCCAGTGGACTAACCACTCCGAAGAAGAAGCAACTTGGGAACGCGAAGATTATCTTAGAAGCGAATTCCCAACCTCTTTAGTACCTAAGCCTAGCAAATCTCGGGACGAGATTTATTTTAAGGGGGAAGGATTGTAACATCCCAAAATTATTAATCAGTATTATTAATTCAAAAATGTGAACCAACAAAAACTTTTGCATGATTGTCTTGTGTTGATTGTTTTCATGTTTAAATTGTGTTGCTTGCTTGATTGAAAATCTTGGAACACAAACAAAGTTAAAATCAACAAGATAAACTACAAGAAACTATTATTTTCTTCTCTAAAAATCAGAGGAGTGGAATGGTAACCACTCTCATTTTATTCTTACTACTTTTCCCTCTCAAATAATATTTTGAACTGGTTTTAAAATTCTAAAGTAAAATCAATTGAAATAAACCAAAATGCCATAATTAAAACCCTATAAACAAAAATGATTCAAAACATTTTATTTTGAAATGCCAAATTTTGTGGAGCTTCTACATGTTATGGGAAAGCCTCACAAATATTTGCAAATTTTTCTAAATAGTATAAGTGCCCCAAATAAATTCCTAAAATGCTACTGGATTGAAAAGAAATAAAAGAAAAGCAGAAAATAGGAGGCAGGGGGTTTTCTGCAAAAACGTCATCCCCTACCTCTCTCCTAGCTCACTGTCGCCGCCGCCGTGTCGCCGTGGCTATCGACGCCGCACCCAGGCCCCCCCAGCTCACGTCCGCCCACGCCGCCGTGCCTCTGCACACAGAGGAGAGCACTCGAGCGCTCTCCCTCTCCCCTACGCTGCCCCTGTCCCCCTCTGCTCCGCCGAGGAGAGCTCGATGGCGCCGGCCAAATCCCCCCCCCCCCTCTGCTCCCCGACACGCACCACTCTATCTAGCACCTCTTAGACCACGCCCGGACCCCGGAAGACCCCGCTTCGCCACGCACGTCGCACCACCGCGGCGCAATCGAGAGGAGGATCTCCTCGGGAGCGCCATGGACGCCGCTGTGCACCGCGACCACCGTGGACCGCCCCCGCGCTATAAAACCACCCGGAGCCCCTCTGGAAACTCGACACCACCCCCACTCCCTCTCCCCCGCTCCAATTTCTCCGTGCACCGCCAGGAGGGCGTGCACTGCCGCAGCCACTGCCGCTGTCGAGGTCGGACATGGCCGCAGCGCCACACTCCCCCATTCTCTCCCCTCTGGCCCGTACTCTCTTCCTCCTAGACACCGCACTCACCCGCCCTTGTTTTCCCTTTGATTCGTGCCCAGACGCGACCGCAGGAGCTTGCCGGAGTCCGTTGCCGTGGCCGTGGAAGTCCGACTCGTCGCTGCGCCGTCCCAGCAAGTACAACTCGCACCACGAGCTTCCTCGAGCCTCCGCGACCCTTCTGCATCATCTCCGCGTCTTCCCGAGCCCCCTAGGTGAGAGAACCATCCACCACCGTGCCGCCGGCGCCGCGGCGCCGCCGAAATAAGGTCGACGCCGATGCCTTTAAACCTGGACCGTTGGATCTAGATCCAACGGTGATTTACCTCTTCGTTTAGATGTTAGGATGACGGGCTGGCCCCTCCCGTCAGCGTTTTAATTAAATTCCACCGTGCACTGAGTCACTGACTCGTGGACCCCACATGTCATAACTTTAAACATTATCCAGAACAGTTAGGTTTTCTAATTTGGATTTCTCTGTGAAATCAGTACTGGATCCAACTTTAAAAATCCATAACTCGAGATTTACAAGTCCACATAAATCAAATCCAATTGCTCTGGAAAGCTTATGAAAATGTTTAACAAACCCAAGTGGATTCAATTCATTTAGATAAGTAACTAGCACAATACCCGTGCGTTGCAACGGGTGAACAAAATTTAAATAATGTCAGTGCGTTGCCACGGGCTAAAAAAATACATAAATTGATTAGTCATATTTTTAGGTGAAGAAACAGTATGTGTTACAGGTACGGATATCGTCATGCTCGTGCAGATCCACGACAAGTTGAAGGCCAACATGGACGCCCTGACTTCCATGAACAACTGGAGCAAATGACAAAACACCACCACATTTTGGGCGGTCTTGTCAGCAAACCTGCATTTTTGATAAATTTTTGAAAACCTTTTTTACACGATAATCGATGCTATGTGTCTCAGACCTTGTATGCCCTTGTGATATATCTGCGCAACTGAGGTTGTCTCCTTTATATATTTGCGGTCCGGTTATCATCAACTGCCCCACTACGGGTGGTTTTTGACATTTTCATCAAATATGGTGGTTTGTTGATAACACTCCCGCAAATGTGGTAGCTTTTGTCATTTTCTCGACGACGGGAGACGAATCATAATGTGGACGGTGTAAAAAAATCCAAACATGAAATAAACATACGTATGTTCACTCTCCATCTCTTGATTATGGGGACGTGAGCAGTGCTGCCCATGGATACAGATCCACGGTTGGCTGGAGCAGCTGCCTAAACAAGACACGCTCGAACACACTAATTGAGATCTTTAGCGGATCTTTAGGACTTTTTTTACTGACCATGTCGAAGTTGAGCCAGCGCCTGTCGGGGTCGGAGCCGGCTAGCGATCTCATTCACGAAATCAGATCAGTCTTATTTTTTGTGGGCCGCTCCGATACACTATTGGGCTTAGATCATACTTTTCTGTGGCCTGCCCCGATTGGTCGCGTTGCATGGAACGTCGGAGCGACGGATGAAATTAATCTGATAGCGACGACGTACGATAGGGACGACGTACGTCCACTAAGAATATTATATAGTAGAGATAAAATGTATTATTAAAAATACTACAGAAGGTTTAAAATCTAAAATTGTTTGTTTCTGATACTCTGTTAAGCCAAATAATTCCAAACCAATTTTGTTAGCTTAGTACTGCCATGTATTAGCTTCCCTAAATTTGGTAGAATTATTTGTGCAGTAGTAATTGTTTAGTATAAAGTTGAATTTAGAGAACCCTTCTGCACTAAAACAATTAAATATGTTTAATGGTTAATCTAAATGAGTTAGGGCCAATTTTCTAGGTCACATTTAGTCATGTTTTGTTACGCCTAAAAGGATTTAATTTTAGGATCATCAGAACTTAATTGGTAGCTAAAACTTGATTATTAAGTTACTGGATTAAAACAAGTATGTAGGGAGTTTGGTAACTCCAATTAATCCAAATGTAATTGTGTTGTCTTCTACACATCAGTAGCTTTCTATAGAAATTTAGTTTGTATTTTTGTGACCAACATAACTCAAGTTATGCAATTAATCATGATCAACAAGTTTCTGCCATAATTTAGACATAAACAAATAATATTTAATTCAATTAAATTGAATCCAAATTGTATTTATTGTTATGTGCAGTGGCTATTTAGAGCATTTAGGACTGAAATGTTGTGATGTTGCTTGAGTAGTTTAGTGATTGTTTGTATTTGTTTGTTTATTAATTAGACGAGAACGCTGTCGGATTTATCGAGGAAGGAGAGTTTGTTGAATCTGAAGATCAAGACCAAGGTCACTTTGTCGAGCAAGGCAAGCTATCCTCTGAGCTTGCAACCCATATATATGCATCTACTTTAAATCACATGATTTATTCTTATAGCAAGGATTTTCCAAAACTTTTCAAAAGTATATGGAAATTATTTTGCCACTACTATGTAGAAGTTGATATAAAATTATAGGATGGGAAAAATAAACTTGTTTATTCAAAACTCCTTTGAAGATACTTGTGGGGATATGAAATACCGAGATGTCAGTGTTGGAGTGGATAAATGGAGTATGGAGATGTTTATGAAAAATGCACAGTGTGTCCTAGTACTATGACGACCAATCTTACCCTGTGCGACCACATTTACCCACATATGGGAAAGGGCTTGGTCATATAATTTGCTCATATTAGTATGGGAGACCTCATCGACGGAAATGACTCTGTTATGCATGAAGGGATGGTGTGTTGATCCACCCCTGACCTGGGTCCTCGCTCAAACTCTATGAAAAGATAAGGTGGAGGATTGAAGACTTCTCCATGTGGTCGCCAGGAAGAACTATGAGTCCTCACACTTAGATTCCGACGGGCTGGGTTAAGTGTGATGGAAAGTATCATAAGGGTAGGATCCTATACTAGCATGAGCAAAGGACAGGCTATGGTCAGCGGCTTACTTCGCATACACCTTGTATGGCGAGACATGGCAGACACGATGAGTTGCCGGATGGATGTGGGAAAAGCGTGCTAACTCTGCAGAGTGTCAAACTATTCGAATAGCCGAGTCCTCGGATATGGACAGTTGGGAGGCTGTCCTAAGACCATGTGCAAGTTTTTGAAAGACTTTGAGTTTTAAAAAGAAAATGAAGTGGAGAATGTTCCATACACCTATACCAATGGATCGGTATGAGGTTGTTGGAGGAAGTGGACCATGACGGGCTATGGTTGGAAAAAGGAGGAGTTTTGGAGAAACAGATAAAATGGTGATTTCTTTAAAGATGGTTATAAAACTCTTCTTACCTTTTTCAATAAAGATATAGAGATGTTTTAAATAAATAAAAGTATGAAAGTAAAATAAAACTAGTGCATACTCTTGTTGGGGTAGTTTGCAAGTACAATCAAATGTACTCATATTGGTTTCGTCCCTGGCTATTGTCCTAGCCAGACTATGAGGAGGAGCACTACGCCGAGCAGGAGTATGGCGACTTCTACGCGAACTAAGGATCTCCATAAGTCAGCTGCCTGTCGGGTCGTCTTCGTTAGGATTTGATGTCTACTACGCCGTAGCTTCCGCTGATATTTTGGTTTGGCCCATGAAGGCACCTATGTAAGACTTGGTCTAAATGACCATTTATGTAAGACTTTTAATTCGGTATTGTAATGGATGCAAACTTTGGTATCCAATTCGGATTATGTGCAACGACAGACTGATCACTGGATCGTTGTGTTAAGCATAATCGGGTATTTCGGACAGCTAGTCCGGGGTCCCCACAGACTTGGTATCAGAGCGATCCTGACTTTAAGAGACCTTAGATTAGCATGGTCGCTAGCTAGAAGTTACAAAAGTTAATTTCTAAAAATAAAGGAGTGAAGTATTTTCAAAAAAAAAAAATCTTATCTCCAATCCTCTTACTTATATAAAATTCTACTCTCATTAAATATTACATTTTTCCTTGTATCCTTAAAATTTTGCACACTTGTCATTCCATTAAGCTTAAAATTTTGCTCATTTATTGCCGTACTAAATTTAAAAATTTGATACACTTGCCATCTCACTAACTTAAAATTTTGCTAAAATTGTAGATGGCGGTCCATTGGACTGAGTTCGTTCAGCTAAAGAGGGACGGCAAGTTGATGTTCGAGAAGGACTTGCTGAGCAAGCAGTTAGGCCGCCCCGCCCCAGAGTTTAGGGGAGCCCAGGTGGACACTCTTAGCCACGGGAACCTGTGTTGGATGGTCGAGTCATCTGTTTGGGGGAACATCAAGACTCCCGGATCCAGGACGCTGATCTTCACCACTGTAGACACCCACTGGGACGACGGACTGTGTCATTCTATGCAGAGGATGCTAGCCCGACTTTGTGAGGAGCACAAGGCGGAGTTAGTAAACTCCCGTTTCCGGTTCTACGGGAGGCGCACCGATGATGGACACCCTATCCGATCCCCGCTACACCCGACATTCGGAGAGTACATCCTGGACATGGAGATTATGCTCTTTCGTACCCAGGAGGATCTGATGTGCGCTAGACTCCGGTCTCGCTTCGAGCGCATCTTGCTCGCAGAGAGTCGTGAGAGTGAGGCGCAGCTGAAGGAGGAGAAGGCCGCTCTTCTCAAGAAGAGGGCCAAGCTGAGGAGGACTATCGCCAAGCTCCGCAAGAAGGTGGCGGAGCGGGACGAGATCATCGAGGATCTAGAGCGTCATACTGATGAGATGGAGGAGGAGGGCGAGGATCTCCGCAAGGAGAACAACGCTTTCCTCAGTGACGATGACGACTTCCTAGAGGAGATGGACTACGAGCAGGAGGACGACGAGGAGGAGTTAGTTGACGAGGAGGAGGAGCCACTCGAGGCAGTTCTCGAGGATGAGGAGGAGGATCCCAAGGAGCCACCTTACCAGTCAGACGCTGACGTCGCAGCTGAGCCTGAGGTTCCACCTCAGTAGGCGAGTGACTTGAGTACTACCGCAGGATTAGGTTGACCCCCTATCGCTAGTCGAGTTGAAGTAGTGGTTCTTTTGGAAACCAGGTGTTATGTATCTTAGATGTAGGATGATGTTGTAAGCTTGATGTTGTAAGCTGGATGTTGTTGTGAACTCCTTGATGTGATGTTGGTAATATATAAGTATGTTTGTCTTGTTTGATCTGTGTAAAATATTTTCTTTATCACACTTAATTAATCAACCACTTCGCGAAATCGTCTTTTCCCTTAGTCGAACCTTTTGCCTTGCCTCTTATACCCGGTGTGCTTCAGGATGGTGGACACTCGTCGCACCAATGCGGAGGGATCATCACCACCACCACCGGACCCAACCCCCGCCCAACTTCTCGCGCTTATCATGGAAGAACGCCAAAATGCCCGGGAAGAGCGCCAAGCTCATCTCGCCGCCCTGCAGCAGATCGCTGCCGCCCAACTCAACCAAAACAACAACAACAATAACAACAATGGCAATGGCAATGGTAATGGCAATGGTTATAGCATGATATAAAACACTTAATGAGATAATGCGATAAATACCTAATATGTATTTGCCTCTAGGGCATATCTTTAGCAGTCTCCCACTTGCACTAGATTACAAATAAACCAGTTGCATTTTATTATTCGATCATAACCTCTTATCACATAAGTACTTTATGATAATGCTTGCTTGTGAAAATGTTTTCCTTTAGCAGTCTGTACCATACAGAAACCGTATATTCTTTGCGATTCATTGATTATCACCTTGTTTGATATCAATCTGTTATCTAGATAACACATATACTAATTTAATGACTAAGCGGGACTACCGTTTCCTTGCGCATACTCTGATTCATAATCAGCTAAGTGCACCTGGAAATTACTTAGTTTGAGAACACATTTTCTCTTCTAAGAAATATGTATAATTTGGCAGTATCTATATATCTTTCATACCTATGTAGATTCCGACATTCTATTGCCAGTCTAGTGTTTAAAAGCTTCCTATGACATTTGGTCCTTCCAGTCATCCAGATAGATCCTTTAACACAACATTTTGTTGAGTTCATTCTCCTCTATCGACTCGAAATTCTTCATCCTTAGTTTCCTTTAAACAATGAAGATTTTACTTATAGTGAATTCATAAAATTCACCTTAGTATTTGTTCTTCTTATAAAAACATGGGTCATACTTCGTCGAGCACATAATATGGTTTTATACGATGCCACTTAATATACCGTATAAACGAGGCAACATATCTCACAACCACTATTATCGTGTAGAAATCCTCTAAATGTTTTAACTAGATTTTTCAAGGACACTTCCTTGATTTATTCCATTATGACCTTTCAGAATCTAATCTAATAAAGCATCTCAACCTTTTATTTAAAACTTCCTGATCTATCCAAATAGATTACCAACGTTTTAAATCACACACAACTTCATCATAATTCTATAATCATATTAATCCTAATTTAACTAGTACTTCCATTATATGTCATTTACACACAAGGACATTTATTAAGCTCCCACTCAAAATGTCAATCATATTTGAGACTATTCAGCTCATCTAGCTCCCACTCAAAAACATGTCTCTTACATATTAGATTTGGTGAACTAATTTGACTCCCACTTAAATTATACAAACATAATTTCTTTCGATATTTTGGTCAATACAAAATCATTGATCATTTATCAATTCAAAATCCAACATACGAAGTATTTGCACTTTGCTAACACAGACTCAAGCATGTCTACATTTGTGTAGTCAAACCTTTTGATTTTGTCCAAGACATTCTTTATGACAAAATTAGCTTTATGTCCTTTCCATAGTTTCATCATTTCATATAACCTTTTATATAAAGATTAAGTAACCATTTTACTTAATAAGATTCAAATAACAATTATCTTTGTAATCTTAAACGTAACTTAGGATTTACAATTCTTAATTGTTTCTCGTATTTGGTATCATCTAATTTCTTTGTAGTTCGTAGATGTATTTCGTTCTGGTGACAAAATCATTTAATCACGAATATCAATTTGTGACTTGACAAAATATTCTTGATTCGTACCATCTTCACAAAAAGCTCCTCATGAAACATTATGATTTTATCATCATTTTCATTTCCTTTCGTAGAGTCTTTGTTTTCGAAACATATTTCGTCACATTACTCCATACTTCATAGGAATCAGGTCAATTACGTTTATTTAAGATTTTGCATTATTCCATGACTTTTCCTTTAGAAAAACATTTTTCCACAATTTACCAAGGCAGCAATACAAATTTTGCTTCTATTGGTATTTGGTTTATGGAATACATATTCATGCTTACTATGAATTTTCCACAAAGAACTATTCGTGTATAGTTTCAAATTATCGTATGATTTCGTAAACTACGACATTCATTATATGTTTGTCGTTTTACACGAATGTCGGATGACAAAACAATTTTTCTAAAGTGGGCCGTTTTTACTAACACTACTCTAAATAATATTTAACTTTCAAGAGATACTTTTAAGACCATACTTTATCAAAAATAGAGTATGATTATAACATTTATGCAAATCAACATGTTTGATGTGCATTAAATAATTATAATTTGTGGAACAATATTCCACAAGTCTTTATGCTAAAACCATAACCCAAAATCATAGTCTTATTTGATCAAATCATAATGACCTGATTTAGTATCCACCTTATTTCTCTAAAATTCCCTTTGATCTTTTATCAAATAATTTCAGATTAATGTCTCTTTTAGCAAATACATTTTACTTAGAGTCATTTTAAAAATTCCGATAATAATAATATGCACCATATTGATTTAATTATCATCGTGTATGATTTTCAATCAACTTTTCTTATACATTGACATATCAATGTTTTGGATATTCATGTCTTATTTAGACATTGGCTCATGTATGTTCAATAGATCGAAGTATCTAGTGATATGCTACAATGCCAACATGATTAAAATCCGGTGGTGTTGTTTCTGAAAACAATATTATTATTAGCTTTAGATATTTATTTTATTTTAGCATTCCTGTTTTATAAATGTCCAATTTATTATCATTGGGATTACAACGCGAATAACTTATTTGTAACCGAAACATGATCACAAGAAGAATTTATTCATAATCAAAAACAACTGGCTTGTTCCATTACATATATGAATAACTGTATTGCAAGATGCAAAACACACTAATTAAGATCATCCTCAAAACGATTACAAAATCTCTTATTCTAAAATACTAATCCGAAATAATAAATATAGAAGGTAAAACGCCATTGGCCATCAACTATCTTGCTTGCCATCACTTGTTCACCATCACATTGTCCCTCTCCATATATCCTTCTAAGAATTAGGTCCTGTTTTCATAAAACATAATAAGTATCAGATACTTTTTCAACAAGTATTTTGAAAAACAATACATTTATAAATCTATATATCAAATATACCGTATGGTTCGATGATCTTTGCTTCAATAGGATCCACTTTTACGTTCCTGAACTGGCTTATGAACTGATAAATAGTAAGTGACTCGCTCTTTACAACATAGCCACAGACATGCTCCTCATAGCTGGGAGGAAGAGAATGTAACACAATAGTGATCGCAAAAGCATCCGCCATCCAGTAGTCATAGACATACGTGAGACTCAAGAATATGTCGTACATCTTGCCCAAATGAGTTTCCAATCAAGTGTGTTCTTCCATCTTGAGTGAAAGAAAATCATCCAGCTGCTTAAACTGCTCAGTTTTTATCTGGTCTATAAAATGGACCTTGAGTGAATCCATCATCACAATAGGTTCCATGTCTTGAAACTGTGCTTTCAATTCAGGCTCCATGCTACACGACATGGTGCTTTGAACATCTATCAAAATGTCACGACGCTGGCGGAAAGTCTCATCTTTTTCTTCACTTGCAGAATCTCTCGGCCCATCTCCTAGAAACTCTTCTATTACATACAGTATGTTATTGTGTATGAGAGCTTCCCTTAATCTCTCGTACCATTTGATGAAATTGGACCCATCAGTCAAAAGTGACCGTCCTCTAAGAAAATAACCAAAATAGAAATAGTCGCTGGGATAGAACACCATCTACAGAAATAATCGCAAAGATAATAATGCTAAGTTTATAAAATAACATGAGCTTAGTTTATAATCAAATTATCAAACATATTCCACTAAGATAATTATCCCTAAAATCATCTCAGCGATTACACGACCCCAACTCACTCTACCACCCCGATCGTCACGGCCGGCGGCATAGCTGCAAGGGTGGACATCAAATGTCGATCACAACATTCATGTGACTCATGCTCGATCTTTCGATCTTCACGTGTTCCGAGTCTATGTCTGTACATACTAGGCTCGCCAATTAAAATCTTAGTGTATTGCTTGTGCAACGTGGCTTACACCCACGTTATGCGAACGCAGATACGTCTGACACCCGATCGTCAGGGCCTGCCTCGTAATGGAGAACTTTCGGTGGTGCACACTAAGGGAGAACACAACTTTGGTATTTTATTTAGGGATTATCCTACTATAGCTACCGTCATATATATCTAATATATATAAGCATTCAATAGGATATACACACAACAACACAATATCAAATAATGAAATGAAGTGCGATATGACATGGCCTTGCGCCTTGATCTCCATGGCGTGCCTCGGCAGGGCTCCGAGTCCGCGGCGCCTCCTTTGTCGTCGACAAGTTGAACAATTCATAATACTTACCGTAGCCATGGCATATAAAATGCCCCCTGCAAAATAAAGTTAGACGCTCTCTACTTTATCTTTTGCAAGTTTTACGTGGCTTCTAGGGCTTTCGTAAAAGAACCATTTCTTACCAACGAACATAGAACCACAACAACGATTAAATAATTGTCTCTATTACACCATTTTCAGGGCCCTCCATTGAAAATGCTAAGCCGTCTAAAGAGAGAGAAACAGACATCTGCTAGCCGCATATATGGTACAAGCCATATGTCAGTTGCGGAACCAGTCTCGCATAAGCGTACGCGTAAGGTCGGTCTGGGCCACTTCATCAACTCGATACCGACAACATTAGCAAGTGCACACGAGAGGGTAACAATTATAAAATCGATGCCCACATTCAACATGTGTTCTAACCGTACCAGCATAACTACGCATAGATCGGCTCTGATGCCACTGAAGGGGTTTGTAGCAGAAAACAATAATTTTTCTAACTATCGCAACACCAAAAACTAACCAAGGATCTATCTATCTAGTAATGTGGTAACGAAGGAGATATCGGTAACATACCTTTGTACGCCGATAGCGGGGATTACGCTCCCGCAACAAGTGTTGTCGATGAAGACGACGTAGCCAACCTCGAGGTCGCGAAGAACTTGGCGCGACGATGACGCCCTGGCACCATGATTGTGGTGCCTCCGAGTACTCGCACACGTGCGGAGCTTGACGATGACTTCCGGGCTCTCCGATCCAGCCGAGACAGCGGAAGTAGAACTTTTGGGTGGAATCCCGCAGCACGACGGCGTACTTCGGTATAGATTTCTCACGCGCGTGCAGTCCTTACAAGGGGACCACGCACAACGGGAGGTGGAGAGAGGGTGGAAGTGGGTGGAGGGGCATCCTCGGCCAATAGAAATAAATCCTGAATTTATTGTATATTTTTCCAAATAATATGCCCCACTACTTATTAGAGGAGGAGGGATGTCAATAATGAACTATCATATTACTTTCCTATTGCAATAATGAACTTCTGTGATACAATCCTTTTGCAATATTTTGGTGGGTAATGTCCATCACCTTATTCTACCAATAAAATGACTTCATCATCAACTGTTATAAATCAGCATGACTGGGAAATCTCGATCATCCGTTGACTGATGAACTAGTTTATATAGAGGCTAACTAGGGACTCTGGTTTGTTTACATACCACACGTGTATTAACAATTCTGATTAATACAGTTATATCATGATATAAAACTTATTTATAAACTTAATGAGATAATGCGATAAATACCTAATATTTATTTGCCTCTAGGGCATATCTCCAACACCTGTACTCCCACAATGTTTGTTTGGATAGCCTACGTAGGTCTCTGTCCACAGTTTTGGGGATCTTATGTTTATATAGGCGACGTGGGAGAAGAATCCAGATGTAATTGTCGTGGCCTGTGTGAATTTCAATATCTAAATTTAAACAATGCACAAATATTTAGATGTATGAATTTTTGTACATAGTTTGAACTTGGACAGATTTCATACCGTGTTGTCCAAATGTGCCCTTTGATGACTTTTCCATTTTCAATATTATGTTTGCTTCATGTTTTTAAATGAGGGGAGGCCCTAGCCTCCATTCATCCAGCTCCATAGCCGCCGCCCCGAAGAGCTGCTGCAACGCCACCGCCACTACATCTTCATAGCTCCAATACAACCACACCATTCTTGGGAGAAGAAGACAAAACTTGGAATAAACACCATCATTATCTAAGCCGCCGCCATCGAATTCTCGATCCATCTCATTGTAGCCTCAAACCTTATTGTGGATTAATTCGTGTACCCATTTAATCATTCATGAAGAAATAGGATTTCGCCCCGCTATATTAATATACAACCACCCGATACAACATTGAGACCACTGCTGGGGCAAACACCACAGTCAAGCCCAAAAGAAAAGGAAGAGAAAAAAAGAAAAGAAAACAAAGCCGACACCGGCAGATTAACGAAAACGATAGACTCGCAACCGCTGCGTCCTCTCCGGCGAATTCCCACCACAAACCTAGCACTCTAAATCGCCGCGTACCAAACAGCACCTCCAAGAAGGAAAGCGACGCCGGCGACGCTGCTGCCCGGACTAGTCCTAGGGTTTCCCCCGGTACGCTCCGAGGAGTAGGGAAGAGGTACACCCAACGCCCCTCAAGAAGGGAGGGTGACACTCTCAAGCGTCACCGCGTCGGTGCCAAAATGACAAGAATTTCTCCCGACCACCAAAAAACCACAACCCAGACAATCTGTAGCGCTCCATCAAACTTGCCACCCACCAACAACCGCCACCACGGTCTTGAAGTCACCATCGTCGTCTCACCGTGGCAAAAGTAGCAGGTCCGATCGGCTAAGATGACGTAGCCATAGACAAGCTCCGACAGAAGCACAATCACGCAGGAGGGAACTGCCTCCACCGCCAAAGCCGGTAGCCGATCAGACGCAACAACAAGAGCACACCAGGCCATTGGAGCCAGAGGGCGGCAGCAGTGCAGCCACCTGGAGGACATCCTCCACCGCCATCGGACGGGTGCCGACCGGAGATGGCAGCAAGGACACACCAGGCTGAGCAGGCCCAGCCGAACCCCGAGGGGCTCGTAAAGTCCTCGCCGCCATGCTGCTGCACATAGGCCACCACCGCCGCTGCCCTCCTATCGGCTCCATAGGCTCGGCCGGGCCCGGAGGGGCCCGTGAAGTTCCCGCCGTCACGCTACAGCCAGGGCGACATCCTTACTGTCATCCCCCGTCACGAGCCGTTCGCTAGCCCACCGAAGACAGCATGGCCGAGCCCGCCCTGACCCAGATCGGGCCCGAAGGGCCTAGATCTGATCCTGCAGGGCCAAAGCTCGCGCACTGCTGCCCGCCACCAAAGGGCAGCGCCGCCACTCCCTTCCGCCACCCGCGCTGCACTCCGGCAAACCCGGCGCCGTGCCGGACCAGAGCCGCCTGCAGTTGAGCCGCGCAGCACCGCCCAACATACAAGAGGGGAGAAGCCGCTGGCCAGCCGCCACCGGCGCCGGCCGGACAAGGGCCAGGCGTGGCACACCGGCGACGGCGGGAAGGATGAGGGGAGGGAGGAGGAGGAAGGCGGGAGACGGCGGCGCGGCCCGGCTGCCGCGGGGGCGGCACGGGTCGCGAGAGAGAGGGGTGGGTCACGGGTCGCGAGCCAACATTTAATCATTCATACATGGTACAAAAGCCTTGTTCCTATGGTATCTTTTAGCCCCATGCCTGAGTAGATTAGCTGGGAATATTAATGAACCCTAGTCCTATCATGAATTAAAAAAACATGTATTGTTTAGTATTGTTTGCTGTGTAAAAATGCTCTTCATGATATTGTGCGAACGTCGACTATACAATATTTTGCCTAAGGGGCATGAAGGTCATTAACGATTGGTGCAAGACGAGCGAGATTTTGTGGACATTGCGGCGACATGAGCTGTCCCTCTCCTTCTTGTCAAACATCAACATGCATGTGAATACCTGAGATCCAATTTCTTACTCCATATCCACGGGAAGACCCCTTAATTTGCCCGGACTGCCCGTTCTGTTTTCCCAAGGGGAGAACCATGTATAGAATTCACATGGAGAGTGCTTATTTTGAATGGTCTACCATGAAAGGCCACCATTTTTGTGCAGAGTCATCCCGATATCAGCTTAAGATATTCCCAGAAAGAGTAAACACGCACTACTGGAAAATATCTCTTCGTCGTGTGGTCAAAATTCACGGCGAAGACAGGAATCTACCTCGGCAAACCGTTCGCCGAGAGGGGCACTCGGCAGAGACCTCTCGGCGACAATCGCCTCGGCGACGCCTCTTCGCCGAGTGCTTTCTATCGGGTATACATGGCAACATCTTCGCCGAGAAAATATAACCGACACCCGGCGAAGAAAAGGTAATCTGGTCCGTCGACTGTCAGATGTGTGTCAGTCTTCGCCGAGTCCGGGCGTGTCGGCGCTCGGCGACGAAGGAACGCACAGGCGGCGCCACGTGTCCTAGAAATTGGGTGCCGGCGAAGGCTTCGCCGACATGGGCCTTCGCCGAGTGCCTGATTCCTTTGTCGGGTGGACGCTTTGCTGAGTGCTGGCTCGCGTCTTCGCCGAGAATTTCTTCGCCGAGCATCTTCTTCGCCGAGGGCCCTGAGAATGTCTTCGCCGAGTGTTTTCATGTCGCCGAGAGCCTGGTGTTCAGCCGGTCTTGGCGAAGGAAACTCCCAGGAGAGACCATATGGCACCTCTTCGCCGAGAGCCCGTCTCGGCAAAATGCACAATCTCGGCGAAGGATGTTCCCAGGTGGCCAAATGGCACCTGTAGTGCCTCTTCGCCGAGTACCCTACTCGGCAAAGGCAGGTTCGCCGAGTATAGCACACGGCGAAGATACTACATTGTGCCAGATTTTCCTGCTTTTTAAAAATCCCTGCATTTTAAACACAATATATGCATATATATATATATATATATATATATATATCAATTATATCACTGGATCACTCCCAGAACATTGAAGGGAGACACATATAACAAAATATAGCACACATTGTCCGAAAGTTCACAAAATAGAGTCCACAAGTTCATAAGCACACAACACAAGGTTAAACATGCCCACAATACATCGCACTAGTTCACAGCTAGCAGGAATGCCACAAAATCAGAGGTAGCATAAGTCCAGTAGTCACCGAAGGCCTCATGGATGCAATCCTACAAGATTGAAAGCTATAAGCATTAGTTTCAAAACATGTGTGTGGAAATGTGGGTATTGACATGTATTTGGGAACTGAGCTTACCTAGAGTCACTCGGGGTTGTTGGAGGCCGATGGCGCTGATGATGGGCTTGCAGCCCCGCCTCCACCATTCCCTCCGTCTTCACCATCTGCGGGAGTGTGGGATCCAGACGATCGATTGTCCTATGAAGATTCAGAAGTGGCATACAAATGGTTCATACAAAATATTACATCACAAATGGTTCATACAAAATATTACATCACAATACAAAATATTACATCACAAATGGTTCATACAAACAGAAATTCTAAATCGACGAGTACAAAGCTTCAGAAGCCTGTGTCTACGTTTGGATCATAACTTGGACCAGGATCATCATCATCACTATCACGATTGTACCACCAATCTTCTACGTAGTCTAGAGGTGGACCGCTCGGCTCCTCTACATTGGGTAGGTGCATCCATTCAAGAAGCTCCATGTCTTTCTGGTTGACAACCAGCTCACCGTCCTCTTGCCCATGGTCAACTCTAATGTCATCGTCGTCTTCTTCCATTTCATCTACAGTAGGCAAGGTGATGTTCAAACGGCCTGACAGCCCATCTTCTTGATAAAACTCTCCGTACCCCTTGGTGCCAGGCAAGGAACAAATCATCCACCAACGGCTCCATGTACACACTCATATTCTTCCCCGAATATTCAGGCCCTGGAATTATCAGTGACAAGAACATGTTCTATTTTTGCATGCAGACGCCAGGGGGAGATTCAACGGAATGACAAACATCGGCCAACAACTATATGTGCAAGCAGACATACCATATGGGTTGAACCCATCTATTGATAAGGCAACTGCTACACTCCTGTTTGATCCCGCTTTTTCGGGATACTTCTCAATGAATTTCTTCCATGCAACACCATCAGACGGATGTACCATCTTCTCAGGACGATACCTCTTCCCATCTATCGGCCATCTCATTTGTTGGGCATATTCGTTGGTCATAAAAATCCATTGGATCCTCGGTAGGAATGGAAGATACCGAAGGACCTTTTTGGCTACTGTGAGCTACGTCTTCTGACCATCACTGCTGTCGACCTCCATATACCTAGAGGACTTGCACTTGAGACAGTATTTTTCATCGATGTGTTCTTTTCTAAATAACATGCAGCCCTTTGGACAAACATCTATCGGCGTATATTCCATCTTAAGTGAACCGAGGATTTTCTTCGACTCGTACATGTTCGTTGGCAGAATATGTGTCTCCGGTAGAAGAGAGGCAATAACATGTAGGAATGCATCAAAGCAATTAATGCTTACGTGATACTGTGACTTGACAGCCATCAGGCGACTTATGGAATCAAGTTTAGAAACCTTTGTATGGGCGTGGAGGGTTTTCTGCGAGGTAAACAAAGTATCATAGAACTCCTTTGTGCTCTTGTCCGTCTCCCCCTCTGCATCTTCAGTTGGAATTTCAGGTGCACGTGCATTAGCGAATTGATCTAGCATTCTATCAGCCCCAGTATCAAAAGCTGTTGATGCCTCCTCGGTGCGCTGTCGCGCAACCTTCTTCCCTCGAGATGCACGCTCGCCATGCAATGTCCAACGATGGTAGTCTGGCATAAACCATGACTTAGCAAGGTGAAAACCCATGTCGTCCTTTGTTTGGCGACCCTGGTTTTTGCAACATTTGCACGGGCACCAAGTTAACCCAGGGTTTTTAGCAAATTTAAACTCCAAAAACTCTAAGGTCTTAGTCAGCCATTCATCGAACATCTGACTCGCACCGGCTCGGCCACTGTACATCCAATCACGATCCTCCATCTCCAAACTGATTAATGCAGACATATATTTAACAAAAAGATTCATGCATCATTAATTTAATTATTCACAAAACTATAGATTTTACACGTTGAATGCACTCACCTATATCTACTAGGTAAAGCTAAGGCCATCCCACCCGAGTATGTGTAGCTTGTGTTCGTTTCCATGTCCTACTCCTATCCAAAACACGTCTCGACAAAGTTTCGAGAGATTGTGTATCCGGAGAACAACATGGGAGGTGCCACCGAAATTCTGTCTCGGATAGGAGTAAACATGGAAACGAACACAAGCTACACATACTCGAGCTGTCCAAAATGTGGACAATTCAAAACGGCCACGGTTATAAAAGATATAGCTCTTTGTATATAAACATATACCCTGGACAAGGTGAATACATAAATATATACAAACAGCTTATTATATATAAACATATACCCTTGACAAGGTGTATACATAAATATATATAAAGAGTTTCATCTTTATAACTATAACCCTTCCGAACGGGAGACTCCTAGGGTTACGCGACTTGTTTGGTGAGCTACAAAATAGTGCAACCTAGCAAGAGGAGCGGAATAGCATCATTACCCTCGAAGCGTGACCGACGAAAAGACAGGGAAGTAGCTACTGCCCGAGCCCTGTCCTACAACGATGCTCCTGTCGTCAACCTCGCTGCATACCATGCACACATTATCACAAATACAATTAATAACTAACAAATAACAATGACTAACTAAGCAAAATATCACCTAACTAATTAACAAACAATCCTAAAACCAAACCAACTACTAACCTAACTAACTACTGACCAAAATCAACTAAACAAATAGTAGCAGTACCAAATAAACTAACCAACTAATAGTTACTAACCCTAACAAAAAATAAAAATATGAGGAAAATCCTCACCTTGCCGTCGGATGAGCAGATCCTGTTGGAGGGAGCGGCAGCGGCTCGAGGTAGAGGAGGGCAGCTCGGGGTGGAGGAGCAGCTCGGGGTGGAGGGGAGCGGCAGCGGCGACATGGAAGGCCGGGAGCAGCTCGGGGTGGAGCTGGGGAGCAGCTCGGGGTGGAGCTAGCCCGAACCCCCCGCCATTGCCCCAGCCGAGGTGGCGCTAGGGTTCAGGCTCGTGGCGACGGGGGCGTGCAGCAGAGGGAGCTGGCGGATGGGGAGAAGGAGGGGGAGCGAAGCAGTAGGGTGGGGCGGGTGCGACGGCGAAGGGAGGGCGGTGACCGGAGGCAGAGGGCGGCGGCTGGCGGCGGCGTGGGCGGATTTGGTGGAGAATGAACGCGCGGGGGATTTGGGGATTTTCGGCTCGATTGGGCCGAATTTTTCCTAAGTCCCCCGCCAGATCTTCGCCGAGTAGGGTCTTCGCCGAGTGCCTTACTCGGCGAATGGATAAAAAATATATAAAATAAATTTGTTAATTCATATTTTCCATTAATTATTCCTACCTCCCACCACACTCTCATGCATATTATATGACACCACCTATGTTTTGGTGTGGTTCCGACACCTCGAAGCCCCCGCCTCCATCGAAACCCACCCATAGTTGACCAGAAGTGAACCGTGTCGTCTACCCCTTCGACGGCGTCGAAAAGGGGTAGCTACAAGGACTTTTATACTGGTTGTGTTTGGGTGGGCCATGTGAACATAATTAACCTGATTTGGGCTCATGTTATCACATGATTCGATCCGTTGCACCCGAAATGGGGGTTTCTGCATAGAAGAGCATAACCTTCGAGGGGATAAGTGCGGTTTGTGAAGAGTGTCACACCTCGGAGTCCCGAGATGTCTCTAACAACCTCCCACCGCACTCTCATGTTGTGAATGGCGGCGCGCAAACCTCCACCTTGACGTTGCGGTGGTTCACACCGCACTGCACCACCACCGCCCCCACGACCGTCTCTGGCGACACCGGTGGCCGGCTACCTCCCACCGTCGCCATCAGTGCGCGCCTGCTCCACTTCTCCTCCAGCTTGACCACGCCGGGAGTGCGAGACAACACACAGTGCCCGCGCTCGGAGTCTTCAAGCTCACTGCACATCCTTCTCCTGAGACTATCTACGACGGCCGGTGTCGTGGGTTTGTCACGTCAGGTGTCATAGATGACTTCGTAGGGTGGGATTACGCGAGTCAAGCATCTCCGAGCTTGGGATCGCAGGAACAAAGATCAACACAGATTTACCCAGGTTCGGCCCCCTCAATGTGAGGTAAAAGACCTACTTCCTGCCTACCCTAGATTGGTATTGATATGATAATCGAGGTGTTACAATGGAGGCGATCCGATCTGGTACTCGCCGTATGAACTAGGGTTTAGGGCTTGATAGCTTGACCCGTTCTAAGTCCTGCGAGTCCTCTTTATATACACAGAGGCTCGCTAGGTTACAAAGGAAACTTTCCCCACAAGGAATATGTCCACAGAGGCCTACTCGGAGACTACTTGGTCTTCACGTCCTCCGGGATATGTCTTCTAGAACTTTCCCCTTATGGCGGTTCAATATTGGGCTTGCTCCCAAGTGGGCCTTTGTCCGTGCGAGTAAAGTAAGCGCACTGGGCCGCGGGTTAATCCAGAAAGTATTCCCCCGACATTAGCCCCCAAGATTGGTTAGGACTTCACGGTGAGGATCCCCTGGTCACTTGAGGTAGTTTTGAGCCGCATTGTGAGCGTTCTGACCAATCTCTGACTTGCGATTCAGAGCGCGACTTATCTGTGCGACTCATCCCCGCTTCTGGAGATATTCTGTTCCCTTTACTTGCGGACCGTTGCTTGTTTTGCGGGCGCAAATTGTGCCGTTGGTTGCGAGCGCAGATTGTGCCGTTAGTTACGGGCCCCTTCAGTTATAAGCTGCGGCCACCTAGGTCATTATCCATTTGCCCTTGCAATCTCTCATCCCCAGCCGCGCCGTCTTCTTCCTCGACCCGAGCCTAGTTCCCCAATCCAATCTCCCTCGCAATGGCGCCCAAGGCGAAGCCATCTGACGATAAGCGCAAGATCTCCTGCAACTGGGAAGGATCCTGGGTAACGGAGGAAACTCTTGTAGATCTGGCCGAGCTGGCTTCTTGCCGCCGAAGGAGGACGGCGTCTGGCGGGCGCCAGGCGATGAAATCGAGCCGCGCCCCAAGCCCAACGAGCTGGTGATGTTCGTGGAGCACGTGGAGCGTGGATTCACGCCGCCAGGTTCTCCCTTCTTCCGCAATTTGCTGCAACGCCTAGGCCTCCGTCTTCACGACATCGGGCCCAACTCAATGCTCCAGGTGAGCAATTTTCATGTGCTGTGCGAGGACTATCTTGGCATAGCCCCCAACATCGATCTGTGGCTGGCCTCTTTCACCTGCAACAGCCAACTTGTCTCCAAGGGTGGCGCCTACGTTCAGGTCGGCGCCATCTCTCTCAACGCCATCGAAACTCTGCCTTCCCAAGCTAGCCCTGGCGAATCGACCCAGGGCTTGGCAAAAATCTTTCTTCTATTGCCAAGATACTTCACCGGAGGGCGAAACTCGCCTTCCCTCCTGGTCTAACACCCTCTTCGTGCCTACCGAGGCACTGAAATCAAAACCCCGACTCGGCCATGCCCTTCATCAATGAGTCGCTGATCAAGGTCCGCGCCTTAATAGGTCATGGTCTTACTGGCCTTGATCTTCTCTCTTGCTGGACCAAATGGCGCATTCAGCCCGTGAGTCCACGACAGCGATCCTTCCTTGAGTGCACAGGCACCTCTGCTGACGTTGATCGTATCAAGGCTTCGGACTGGAGGCCTGAGGATTGGGTGGAATTTGTCACCCGCGTGACTGAGGAGAAGGACATCTCCTTCGATAAGGTGGGGCTTGCCCCTTTCAGTGTTAACAACAAGCCTTTTGAGGTAACTCCTCTTCTCTGTCTTTTTGTCTTCGTAGTTGAGTCGCATTCCTTTTCTTAATACTGCAACTTATATCTTCCTGATCCAGGCTGATGAGAACTACTGGTCGCTACCTGCGACCGTCCGGCACTGCTGCTCCAAGCGTGCCGCACGAAAGAAGTTGCTGCCCACTCTAGAGGGCAGCGAACTGCTGATATCCCTTCTGTGCCTCTGCGGCCTCAGAGGATGAAGAGACTGAACTGGACGAGGATGACAGTCCAGTGCCAGCCGCGAGTGTTGCCGCGGCGGACCAACTCCCCGTAGAGCCTCCAAGAGGCTATCTCGTGAGGAACCAGAGGTTGATGCTCTGGAAAACCCTGAGGCCACGAAGCGTCGCAAACCTGCTACGGGCGCGACCTCTTTCGCGCCAGCGTGTTTCAAAGCCACCGTCTGCTGAAGAAGACATGGGTCCCCACTCTGGTAATTTCTGTTGTCTTGTCATCTTGAATGCTTATTCTTTTTCCTCTACTGACACGCAAAACTTCTGCTCGTAGATTCTGGGACCCAAGGCCTGTCCTCACCGTCAAGCGGTGAACTTATGGCCTTTGTGAAGATGGCTCCAGAGTTAGTGACTTTTCCCTGTGCTTATAATACTTTTATTCTGGCTTATGTGCTTCTTCTTCACACAATGCCCTTGCTTTTTGCAGAAGTGCGGCTAAACCCGCAGCTGAGCCTGGAACCGAACCGGTTGAGCCGCGTTTCACCTGCGGCTCATACCGCCATGGTAGAGGGCGTGGCCACCACTGATGACCTGGCCACGGTCCCTGTTCTTGACACAGCCACCCAAGAGGTGGCTCTGGAGGATAGAACGGATCCCCTTATGATCCAGGACGTGGAGAAGGTCAACCCCTCCTCCATAGATGTAATGGCCAAGGATGCTGATGCGCCAGTATTGAGTCGCCAATTTGCATACTGAGGTTGCTTTTTCCTCCTCCACAAGCCGCGCTGAGAGACTGTCAGAGGCTATCATTGCCTCAAATGACAAGCAAGCCATGGAGCTCCGCAAGGCACTGTCTGACCTGTCTGCGGCTTATAAGGTAAACTTCTATCTCCAGTTATCTGTCTCTAGCCCCCAAGGATCAAGTTTCTTCTTTGACTGTAAAGGGAGACTTGATGCTTCTCTTTTAGCTGTTGATATATACTTACTAACTGATGTACCCTTCGTAGGAGGAACTAAGCTCCATAACGCTGCCAAACTTGCCTTGGAAAAGCAGCTGGGGGATACTCCCTCTGAACTGGAGAGGCTGCGCGAGCTCCTTGGCCAGCGTGACGCTGAGCTGAAGAAAGGGAAACCAGGATGGGCGAGCTATCTGATGAAAGCTTCAAGTTATCTGAGCAAGCCAAAGCCACCGAGCTGCGGCTTAAAACTGTTGAAGAGAAGTTCCAAGAAGGGTCCAGCAGCTGGACCTCCAAGTCAGTGCTCAGAAAGACGCCATTGCTGATGCCAATGAGGACGCAAGGCTTAAGGCTGTTTCCATTGGCGAGCTTGAGAAAAAGTTGAAGAAAGTTTCTGATGCCCATAACCTTGTCCACGCCAAAGTGTGCATCATGACTCAAGAGTTAACTGGTATGTGTTGCGACTCATATCTGCATCTGTTTTCTCTACTATCTTTGCCTGTATGTTGTAGAGCTGACGGAGACATGCCTCGATGTAGGTGAAGATGCCAAGGAGCAGCGCGGCAGTACTCAAGAACAGCTGGAGTATATCCGCGATTTTTCGCGAAGAACTTGTGATGCCATGAAATCACTGTCTAAGTGCCTGCTGCCGACCAAGCCAGTCCCCGGTGATTCTGAAGGGCTGCTAAAAAGACTGCTTAGGGCGCCTCAGTTCTTTTTGGACTGGAAGGAGTCCTCAGCTCGCACCGGCGCGGCTCATGTTCTTGCTTTGGCCAAGACGTACTATCCTTCTTTTGATGCTGCCAAGGTTGCAAAAGGTAGGCCCTCGAAGAAGGTGGATGGCACCGAACTGACGGCCTCAGAATATGCGCGACTTGGAAGGATATGCGCGGCCACGCGACTGAACTGGTGGAGGGGATAGATCTTGCGACCTATATGGGCAAGTATAATGCAGATGGAAGCAGATGGGAGAAGTTACCCGCTCCGTCATCCAGTGCGGTGATTCCGCAGGAAAAGAACCCCTCTCCAGGCGTATCCAGCTCTGCAGCCCCCAAGCCCGCGACTGAAGAGCCCTCCAGCGAGCCTGCGATTGCTCCTTCTGGCAAGCTTGGTAAGCCGCCTGTTCCTCCTTCCCACCGGCCAAAAGCTGCGCACAAGTGAAGAAGAGAAAACAATGGTTTGATGATCTTGGCCCTTAGCGGCTGTAATAATTGTTAGAATTTATGTGTCATAAGACAATATTATGGTTTGCTTAAGTACTCTTGCAGTACATGTTTCGACCAATAGGCTGGTCCTTATGATTTGTCTCGGTTTTTCCTCACTTAGGCCCTTGCGCGGCTCAGTATTTCCCAGGTAAAAAGTGCGTGTTCAGGGTCGAGAGCGGCCATGATAGGCAATCAAACTCGATTGACGCCGCACCCCCAGTACTTTGGCCGCATAGTGCAAGTCGCATCCAAGAGAGGTTGAGTATAATCACGATAAATGCCACTTGTTTGGCGATCCCAAGGAATAGGCCGCGCTAAAAAGCTGCCGCACCCCCAAGGGACCAATGATTAAAAAATAAAAGACTCACAGCTCAATTGGTAGTTTGAGATGCTTTATTTCAGAATCATTATATGATACATAGGGTCGGTCGCGCCTAGGTGGCGACCAGAAGTGATGCTTGGGTCGGTTGCGCCTAGGTGGCAACCAGAGATGTTACATGGGTCGGTCGCGCCTGAGTGGCGACCAGAATTGGGTCGGTTGCGCCTAGGTGGCAACCAGAATGTTACATGGGTCGGTCGCGCCTGAGTGGCGACCAGAATTGGGTCGATCGCGCCTAGGTGGCGATCAGAATGTTACATGGGTCGGTCGCGCCTGAGTGGCGACCAGAATTGGGTCGATCGCGCCTAGGTGGCGATCAGAATTGTTACATTGGGTCGGTCGCGCCTGAGTGGCGACCAGAATGGGTCGATCGCGCCTAGGTGGCGATCAGAATTGTTGCATTGGGTCGGTCGCGCCTGAGTGGCGACCAGAATGGGTCGATCGCGCCTAGGTGGCGATCAGAATGAAGTTTTTTAGCCCTGAGTGGCCAGCTTGATGATGTAAACTCTTAATAATTGCTGATGGCAACTCGCGATGCCTGGGATGTGTCCTTATTGGCAATGGCTTGTAGCCTTTGACTTCCTTGCCTCCCTTGCGGCCGTAATCTGAAGTCGCAAGTCAGGCAGTGCCTTTAGCCTTCACGATGTCATCAAAATTCTCCTGCGACTCGCGCATGGGCGCGCTCTCTGCGATGCAAGCTGCTCTGGCTATGGCCTTGTCGCCCCTTCGCATTCTTGAGCTATTCTTTTGTCGCCATTGATGGTGATGACTCCCCTAGGGCCTGGTATTTTAAGCTTTAGGTACACATAGCACGGCCTAGCCATAAACTTTGCGAATGCTTCTCTGCCAAACAGCGCATGATACGGGCTCTGGAAATCTACAACCTCGAACCAAATGTACTCGCTCCTGAAGTTGCTTTGTGTCCCAAAGGCGACCTCCAAGTTGATTCGCCCCAATGGCTGAGCTGATATGCCTGGCACACACCGTGAAACGTTGTTCTTGATGGGTATAGCTGCTTTTCTTGAGGTTCATTCTTTTGAAGGTTTCATAGTATAATATATTGATGCTGCTGCCTCCATCCATCAGTACTTTGCTCAACTTGTACCCTGCGACTTGGGGCAACCACCAGCGCGAGTTTTCCCTCTTCATTTATTTCTCCTGGGTGATCCTCGCGGCTCCAAACACTGGCTGCTCGGACCACTTTAGCCACTGTGGGACGGCTGGTACTATGGCATTAACAGCCTGATTGCGTCGTCGCAGCTTTTGTTCCCTCCTTGAAGTATTCACCACAATGGTATGATACTGACCCAACTGTTTTGGGAACTGTGGCTGATCTGGCTGCGGATTTGGGACGGCGTTGTTGCTGTTGTTGCCTCCGCCGTGTTTACCTTCCTCGTTGTTTTGATGATTGAAGTTTGTGTTGAGTGGCTGTCCATCCTTCCACTTTTTGTAATGATAACACTGTGCCTTCGTGTGGTTGGGTGGTTTCCCATCTTTTCCTATATGGATGTCGCAGGGGCGGTTGAAAACCTCTTCCAAATTAACTGGGTGAAAATTCCTTCTCTGCTGCTGCTTTGTTTGTAACGAGTATTCGTATTTGCGACTAACCCTGAGTTTCCTTCCTCGTTTTTGCGCTTGTTATAACTCGCATTGGCATTGCTAGCTTGCTGTTGTTGAGGCTTGCTACTGGCCTTCTTTCCCTTGCCAGTGTTTTCCTCTTCCTCCCCATCAGATGCGTCCCTGGTTTTATCCGAGCTAGCATACTTGTTGGCCGCCGCCATTACCTCGCTTAGGCTCTTGACTTTATCCTTCATGCGACCTAGTTTGTGGACTAGCGGCTCAAATTTGCAATTCTTCTCCATGACAAGGACTGCTGAACTGGGTGGTATGTTATCCAGGAATGTATGATCTCGCGACCCTTCTCATCCAGTGGCGACTCGACTCGCCTTCCTTCTGTACACAACGCTCAAGGTCCTCTATGCTGCAGAGTCGCTTGCATGTTCCTTGGAAATTCTTGATAAAAGCTTCCTTCATCTCATCCCAAGAGTTTATTGAATTTGGTGGCAAATTCTGCAGCCATATGTGAGCTGCGCCTTCTAACATCATGTTTAGGTAACGTGCGCAGATCTCTTCGGATGCGTTTAGGATGCTCATGCCCATCTCGTAATTGTTGAGCCAAGTGACAGGGTCCATGCTTGCGTTGTAGTTGGCGACCTTGCGAGGTCCTTTAAAATCCTAGGAAACGGTTCAGACCTGATTTTTTCGCTGAAGCAGACGGGCCTTTGAGTCGCGACGATAGATTGGACGAAGCTGGTCTTCCTACTTGATTAGTCGCTGCGCGCGGCTGCATAATTCTACGGGTTGAACTTGCTGAGGTTGATTCTGAGCCGCAGGTTGATCTTCCCTTTGTCGCCTAGCCGAACTTGAAGTCGCAACGTGCGGCGACTCCGCGTGGATGCTTCTTTCTGCCGTCGCTCTGCTATTGTAGGGAGTGGAGTGCAGCCGCCCTGTGTGTTCGGACATTTGCCGCTGTATTACTGATGTGCTCAGCATCTCAATGGCGCGTCTCGCCTCTCTGTCTATTGGTGCGTTTCCTGCTGGTGCTAACCTGGCCAGGATGTTCGTAGCCGCAAAGAGGTTCTCTACCGGGCTAACATAATGTCCTTGCGGTGTGTGGAACCTTTGAGGCTGCTGTGGCGACTGCTGAACAAAGGTTGGCTGTGGCAGTGGCGGGGGCATCATGGCCCTGTTGTTAGCCTGCACTATGGCCCTCGATCCAGGTATCTCTGCTTCTCTTGGTGCTGCGAAGGATGGAACCGCTGGTACGATTGATGGTACAGCGATTGCTTGAACCGCTGGCGCGGCTAACGGGGCCACGGACCGCATAACCATGGCAGATGGTGCCACGTGTGTGGGTATCGCGACTGAAGGTTGTGCGACCCCTGACCATGCGAGCGGGTGCGCTGTATTGGTGGCGACTGATGGGATCGCAATTGCTGGTTCAGGCAATTGGAACAACTCTGTGGGGTTTACTGTTCCTGGCTGCAGGCGACTTGTGTGGCGTCTGTGTGGCAAGGTAGCCTGTATTCCTTGCAGAGTATTGGTTTCCTCGATGAGTCGCAGTTGCTCTTGTTGGAGGCGCTGTTCTCTCGCGCCAGCCTGGCTCTCTCATCCGCGATTCTCTGGACTTCATCATATAGCCCGATCCTGGTAGCCTCCAGTTCTGTTACCCTAGCAGCCGCATTAACCGCAGATATCGGCGTATGCAGCACGCTTCCTTGTGGCGGTGTGATCGATGCATTGGGGGCTACCCTTGACCCTGATTCCGCAGGAGCGACTCCAGGTGGAGTTTCTCTGTTTGCGACTCCTGAGGCCGCGACTCCTGGCGTCATCGCGGCGGATACCGCGACTCCAGATGCGTCTAGCGCGGCTTGTTTGTTGCTTCCGGCGGTGTGGGGGCTAAGCTGCCTGGTGGCATGCCCAGCCCTTCGTCCGCTTCTGTGGTCCTGTAGACCCCTTCAACATGCCGATCTTCTACAAGGGCGAGCCACTATCCACAGGGCCTTCGCATAGCCTTTCCTCAAGGACATACTCAATGGATTGGCCTTCTTCGTCTTCAAGAGGCAGCGACTCGTAGTTGATAGATTCTTCTTCTTGGTCCACTGTTACCGCGACTCCTTCTTCTGAGTCGCCATGTTGCGATGGATCCTCTGACTCGCCGCCAATGAAGCCGACAAAGACGTTGATGGACCCAAAGGGGATGACGTGGCAGGTCTCCAAGTAATCTGCTTCGGTCCCCAGCTTGAATCGTCGATGAGGGGTGTGCCATCGACCGTGATGATACGGCCAACAACAAGATCTTCCGCTCCCTTCATGGATCCTGCGCGGAACGTGACGCTCTTGACCGCAGGCCCCACGGTGGGCGCCAACTGTCGT
This sequence comes from Poa pratensis, assembly GCA_947311845.1. Lineage (NCBI taxonomy): Eukaryota > Viridiplantae > Streptophyta > Magnoliopsida > Poales > Poaceae > Poa > Poa pratensis. The sequence continues at coordinate 38,518,848 of CAMZMU010000059.1, read as the reverse complement.
GGGTTTGTCACGTCAGGTGTCATAGATGACTTCGTAGGTGTGGGATTACGCGAGTCAAGCATCTCCGAGCTTGGGATCGCAGGAACAAAGATCAACACAGATTTACCCAGGTTCGGCCCCCTCAATGTGAGGTAAAAGACCTACTTCCTGCCTACCCTAGATTGGTATTGATATGATAATCGAGGTGTTACAATGGAGGCGATCCGATCTGGTACTCGCCGTATGAACTAGGGTTTAGGGCTTGATAGCTCGACCGTTCTAAGTCCTGCGAGTCCTCTTTATATACACAGAGGCTCGCTAGGTTACAAAGGAAACTTTCCCCACAAGGAATATGTCCACAGAGGCCTACTCGGAGACTACTTGGTCTTCACGTCCTCCGGGATATGTCTTCTAGAACTTTCCCCTTATAGCGGTTCAATATTGGGCTTGCTCCCAAGTGGGTCTTTGTCCGTGCGAGTAAAGTAAGCCGCACTGGGCCGCGGGTTAATCCAGAAAGTATTCCCCCGACAGCCGGGTAAATATTGCAATGGGCAAATTTGTGTGTAAAAGATCAGTGGCCGGGGGGGGGGGGGGGTCTTTTATAGCCTTCCCACCAGCTATCCCGCCCAAAATTTCCCGCCCATAAATTCCCGCAAAAAAAAACCGTCAAAATTTCCCGCCGAAAATTTTACCACCCAAAAAAATTTGCAGGTCGTGTAATAAACAAGATAAATACTTTGCGACTAAACACATCGATGAACAAATCATACGGTTTCCCCGAGCTACAGTCCCACACTGGCTGCGATATCACATGCAGTGTGGGACTGAGCTCGGGAATCCGGATGATTTGTGTTGGATGACACAAATTAATCTGAAAAAACAACTTGTGTTGAATACCTAAATATAGCTAAAACAAAACACACGGTTTCCCCAGCTATAGTCCTACAGTGATTCACGGTCGAATGCCATTGCATTCACCGTAGGACATAGCTGGGGAATCCGAATGTTTGTGTTTGAGCACAAGCTAGAATGAGTGAGTAACATGTCTGAGAGGTGGAGTATTTATAGGCGTCGTTAGGGCCGAGAAACTGGCGCCAAAACACCACACGCAGGAGAGGGGAAAGAGCGGGAAAACCCTAATTTCGCCGAGCACGGGCCTCGGCGAAGATGGTGCTCGGCGAAGAATTGGCGCGTACTGAAATTTTATCTCCCGCCCACCTATTTTGCCGAGAGCAGTTCCGGCGACGCCCAACACCCGGCGAAGAAATGGCGCGGAACGAAATTTTCCTTCCCCCCATTCCTTTGCCGAGTGCCGTCCACCGACAAACTCGGCAAAGAGGATTAAGTTTGCGCGGCAATCCAAAAAAAATTCGCGCCAGTTCTTCGCCGAGTGCCATCCACCGACACACTCGGCGAACTATTTACGGAAAAGGCGGCAAATATCAAAAGTTTCCCGCGCAGACGTTACCGAGGGTGGCTCTCGGCGAAGAAAAGGAATACCATCTTTGCCGGGTGTGGCACTCGGCGAAATTCACGCATCGCCGCGGAAATGTGGGACCCAATGGCAGGCGCCACGTGGTCATCCGTTTCGCCGAGATCTCAGTATTGCCGAGTGTTTTCTGTGTTCTTCGCGAGAAAACGGTCTTCGCCGAGGTCTTTATCCACGCAGTGCCGGCGAACGTGGTATTTGCCGAGTGGTCTCGGCTTCGCCGAGTGTCCTCTGCGGTGACGGCTTAGACGCTCTTCGCCGAGTCAGCCTGACATTTTGCACTCGGCAAAGCCGAGACCACTCGGCAGAGAGTGATTTTCCAGTAGTGACGAGGCTTGAATTATTCATATGGTGCAATGGGTACAAAGCAGCACAAGGCTACAAGAGGATCAATGTTGATGCACCGCCGCGTAACAGGAGAATTGAACAATCTAGATAGACGATGGATATCACCAATTAAGGCGACACAAACAATCTGAATAGATGCAATGATCGAATCTAGAGTTCGATCTCCTCACGAGTATGGAGACACATCCATATCCATGCATGCAAGCAGTGGCGGAACTAGGGGGTGGCGAGCAGGGCCTTGGCCCCCCCTATGCCATGATAATCCAAGGAAAATTTTATGCATAAGCTAAGATTAGAGACGATTTTTAGAGAAAATGACCATGGTTGACCCTCTCCAATGAATGATTATCATGTTTAGCCACCCCTGAGCAATATCCTGGTTCCGCCCCTGCATGCAAGCATCGAAAGAATCAACGAATGGACTCGGATTAGCTAGGATTGGTTTCGGGTTCGATCTCGTCTTCTCGTCACTGGGGGAAGTCATGCCCGAACTCCGTATGTTGCATCTCCATTACGGCGGCGAACCCCGGCAGCGGCGGTGGCGGCATCATCATCTGAGGCTGATCTATCATCTCCATTCCGGCGGCAAATCCCGTCAGTGGCGGCGGCATCGCCATCATCATCGTCTGCAGCTTCTCCTGCTGCATCATCTCCGTTCCGGCGTTGAACCCCGTCGGCGGCGGTGGCATCTCCATCATTATCTGCTGCTGCATTATCTCCGTTCCTGCGTCGAAATCGAACCCCGTCGGCATCTCCATCATCATCTGTTGCTGCTGCATCATCCCCGTTCCGGCGGGGATCCCCGTCGGAGGCGCAGGCGGCGGCATTTCTAGCATCATCATCTGCTGCTGCTGCTGCGTCATCTCCATCCCGCCGCTCGCGCTGGTGCCACCGAGCTCAAAATTGCCCCCGACGCTGCCATGCACCGGGCGGCCAAAGAGCAGCGCCTCCTGAAGCACCTGGTTGGCGCTCGCCGCCACATCGGCGAGCACCTTCTCCAGCGCGGCCGCGAAGGCCGTGTGGTCCTCCTCCGCCATCTGGCTCACGCCGGTGCCAAGATCCAGCCACGCCGCCGCCTGGCACCCCTCGGCGCGTGCCTTTGCAAAAAAACTCATCCAGGGCCTTGTTCCGCGCCTTGGTTGCGGCCAGCTTCGCGCGCAGCTCGCCGAGCTCCTGGTTCAGCTCCTCAAGCGCCAGGTTGTGGTCGCCGGCGCCTCCGTCGTCCACCGCCTCCGCGGCCTGCGCTTCCGAAGAGTTGGACGTGCGGAAGCGGTCGAAGACGGAGTTGACAGAGGGGTGGCCGAAGGTGAAGGCCTTGCCGCCCGGGGAGAGGGCGAGAGCGGCAACCTCGGCGCCGCAAAGGATGGACAGCTCGCTCAGCTTGTTGAACAGCCCCTTGCGGCGCTTGGAGAAGCACACCTGCCGCAAGACATTAAGTAAAACACAGACTTTTGCATTAACGTAAGGTGACCTATTGAGAATTAATCTGGCCCAAAACCCGGATAATCTTGCCCCAGACATCCGATCTACGAAATCATTAGAAAAATCAGACCTTTAAGAAGGTCCAGCTCACATTGATCCTAACACGCCAAGTGTCGCATTTTTCCTTCTCGTGCGCTCTCTGCTCGCTAACTGTCAGTTTCTACTTCCACGGGACCTTCTGGGTGCATCTATTTCGAGATTCAAATTTTCAAAATAAAATATCTTGAGAACCATTCATCCAAATTATAAACTGTTTTCACTTTTCAGCTCCGCGTGTTGAAATATTCAATACTAGATCCATTTTGATAGGTTTTGATAAACTTTTTTTTGTACTTTTAAAATTTGAATGTCCGTACTTCTGGTTCAACGTACTGTACTTTGGGATTTTAGTGTAGTTTTGTACTCCACGCAAGCATGTTTTTATACTTCGGGTTTCAGTATTTTTGTACTTCAAGTTTTTGTACTTTCTACTTCGTGTTATTTTTTAGTTCGTGATTTTTGGATTTTTGTACTTCTTCTTTCAATAATTTCGTACTTCAGGTTTCCGTATTGTTTACTTCTGTTTTTTTCTTTCTGCATTTTGTTTTTTTTTTTTGTACTTTGCATTTCGTGAGTTCTGTACTTCATGATCTTTTGTACTTCGTAATTAATATTTCGGCTTTCTGTGCTTTTGTACTTCGAGTTTAAATATATTTGTACTTCTGTTTTCACTATTTTTGTACATTGGATTTTGTATTTCAGAATTTTATGTAGTTCAAATTTTTGTATACTTCAGGTTTTGGCGGTGTACCTGTACTTCGAGAACCTTGTACTTCAAATTTTACCTCGGAATGTTTTTATATATACTATTGTGCAGCACGGAACGCTGCAGCTTTCATGTGAGCCTCCCGAAAAAAGACGAACTGCGTTTACCGGATGGATGTATCCTATCTTGCTGATACATATGTGCAAGGCCACGTATGTACAAGAGGATATATCTAGTGCTACCAACTTTAGGTGCTACCATGCTACCATTTACATCTTATTTAAATGTTCAAGTAATTCTACGAAAAAATGTGAATGTTCACAAAAAATGTGTTTACAACTTCCAAAAATTTCAGGTCCAAAATCTAAATACACATTGACAAAAAAAGACAAATCTGGCAAAAATAGTGTCACAAAAGGACAAAAGGAAAAAATTGGCACTGTTCATAAACAGTGTATTTATTTGACAACAGAGTGCTAGCTCAGTGGCAGTGGCAGCGTGTGTGCGCCCAGCCGACCTGGGTTCGAGTCCCAGCTGTGCGCGCTCGAGAAAAACTCGAGTCCCAGCTGCGTGCGCTCGAATAAACCGGGTATCTCACCTACCTAACAACGTATGATCAAGGGAGGGATCATTCCCCCGTTGGTAACGTTTTATAAATAGTGTATTTTTTTAGTCTCAATCTGCTTTTCGATTTTGGACCTGAAATTTCAAGCTTGTAGACACATTCCTTATAAACATTCACACTTTAAAAAAACATTGAGCACATAAGGGGTGGTAGCACTAGGTATATCCTCGTATGTACAACGTATAGCGCTGTGCGCGCATGCTGCTAACCGAGCGGCCACGCGGGCGTGGCTACCAAGCTGGCCTTCAAAAAGGTCGGCCTCTTGCAGTGGTGGATCTAGTGTCAGATCAGTGGGGACCGTGGGGTGCTAAGCTTACCATTGGACTTGTGGAGTTCACATTTGACCAAGAATATACATAGGATTAGTTCATTGTTGATTGGTTTGTGGTACCTTATAAATAGGATTAGTCCAAATACTAAGTAAGTAATTGAAAATTGGTATTTTAAAGGGGTGTCATGGCACCCCCACTAGATCGCCCCTGGCCTCATGGTTGTGTTACTCACCGATCTAGCATCCGTGGAAACATCTGGCTAGTCCAGAAGGTCGTGCACCGCGTGCAAAACTCTTCGAACAACCTAGATCAGCGCCGGAAAAAACATCCGACCTCGTATAATCCGGCCCTGGAGATAATCCGACCATTCCTGCGTGTGTGTGTGTGCAGATTTGGGTCTGGCGCCCCTTGTATCTTACCCTTCCGGGCTAGATATAAATAGGCCTCTTCCGCTTAAAATCTAGGTTAGACAAGATGTTATGAAACCCATGTGGATTTCCATGACCTCTCCCTAATCTATTTATCGGAGTTGTATCAAATACCCCTTCTGGCATCCGATCTATCCTTTGTACGTTTTTCTATTATAAAACCAATTTCTTCTATATTTGGGATCCTATTGGAGCTTGCTAATATACTCAATCGGTTGGACAAGACGGGAAGAAAATCGTGTCACTAAGAAAAGAGTGCGGTTGTATTCTTTATTCAAGGTTACACCTTGTCCAGTTATCTTGTGTTTGTATTCTTCGTTTCCACTCGTTCCACCTCACTAGTCAATCGGGATTGTCGGGCTAACCCCCATCACTTGAGGATTTTCAGGGGAATTGTCAGACCCTTAAGCATCTCTCATGAAGTGTTATTGTTGTACTTATTCTCTAGTTAACGCTTTGCATTGTCGGATTCTCCATCAGCAATACATCGTCCATCCAACGGCTATTGTGCAAGTACTATTCCCAAGGTTCCATCTTTACTTGATGGATACACTACATGACTGTAAAACAAAAGGACTGTCAACAAAATAAGAGGCTACTACATGACTGTCAAGACAGATAAATTAAAGATGGGCTACATGTTGTGCAATTCAAGATCAACGTCAGCTTGTCCTGACGCAGCCCAAAACAACCAAGTTGTTAGATCCAAATCATGAGAACTTGAAGGGACAGTTGGGGGTCCTCCAATAACCAAATTTCCGCGCTGCACTTTGTTTGAGCATGTCAGTCTCACAGATGACCTAAGCTGAAAGTTGCTTCACTAGAGCTGTGTAATCTTGTGTTCTCTCTGAGCCGCAGGTCTCACTTTGTTACGCACCAAGTAAACAGAATTTTGCTCCACCTGCTGGACACAAGCAAGCAACGTACTTCAGTCCACAACTTCCATTTCTTCAAAGTATAGCCCCATTACGTCCTAATTTAACCCAAATGGTTGCAGTTATTAGAAAATTATGGATTGCTCAAAGTATGAAGTATTAGTTTACAATCAAATAACTACAGAAACATTTGGATTAGAACAAACATATCATGGCCCTTGGCTGGAATCAGTTCCTTGCAGGTTATTGGTTCTTGATTCTTTCCAGCTGTTTTTTTTTTCTGTTTGCTGCATTAAATGAAATATTTGTTTACCTATGCCCATATGGAGATACTGTCATTTATTTACATTCAGACTTTGATTTTAAATTTTAACTAGCAATGATGATCCGTGCATTTGCTCGGCTAGATTATATGCATAGATATTGGTACGGTCTTTACTACACATAATTTTGCTACTACTTTTTATATCAGTATGTTGTAAAACTATTCAAAGTATTATTAAAAAAGAATGTATATACCGAATGAAATGTTAGCATTCTTACTTGACCGGTCTAAATTACAATCGTATGCATTAACCAACGAGAAAAGTTTTACTGCACGTATTGTCCTCCATCTATGCCAATATGGTTTGTTGTCCATGGGTAATTTAACACCATGCATGTTTGAAATTATAGCTCGAAGGATTTCAGCCAAAAAGTTAAATCTAAATACTGAGGCTAATACGTATTCGATTAGTACATGTCATGCATTTATGGTCAACTCCCTCTACCACATTTTGCTTCACTTGCACAGCAAAACGGGAATTTTTTGTTTTTGCCACACTAGTTTTGCCCATTTTGCTTTTGCCACTTTAAATTTTGACATTTTGCTTTTACCCTCCCAGCTCCTGGTAATACATCATTTTTTTCCTCCGTGGGCAAAAACAAAATCAAAATAGCGAAATTTTGTTTTGCTTTTGCCCATATACTGTTGTTGTTTTGGTTTTGGTTTTGCCCCTCAAAAGGGCAAAAGCAAAATGTCAAAATTTAGAGTGGTAAAAGCAAAATGGGCAAAAACTAGTGTGGCAAAAAACAATTTTTTTCCCCAGTAAAACTGCTCGCACGCATCAATCCGTCAATTTTTCTATCTATGCAATGCAGGTCCTGTACACCATCTTTACCAATACATATACTCCCCATCACTAAAGGGCAGCCCCGGTGCAGTAGCTCCCGCTTGCGCAGGGTCCGGGGAAGGGTCCGACCACTTTGGGTCTTTAGTACGCAGCCTTTCCCTGCATTTCTGCAAGAGACTGTTTCCAGGACTTGAACCCGTGACCTCATGGTCACAAGGCAGCAGCTGTTACCGCTGCGCCAAGGCTCCCCTTCATATACTCCCCATCACTATTCTCATCAAATCTTCCAGTGAAAACAGGGAGAATGTTGAAAATAAGGGTTCATGAGTTTTTTGATTATTTCATTAGCCATTTCTTCTGTCACTGCACGTGCAGATGCATGTTGTCGAATAAAACCAAATTCTTATTTTATTTTATTTATAATTCAATATTTATTCGTGCTTTAATTTTGGTTAAAACTTCACTATTAAAGGATGCGTCATCGGATACTTCCATGGACCATGACCGGCATGACCGTATACTTCTCAAAGTCTACTGTTGGGTATAGCTCTCTCTAAGAAATCCAATTCATGCATTTTAAAAAGAATTTGGATTAACTGAAACAGAAAGTGGTTCCGATCTTTCTCTTTTACCTCTGATTTATCTAGGAATATTTTCTTGAGTTTTGGAGAGAGATGTGTTTCTCTCCTTTTAATTTTTTGTTTCTGCACATGTAGCAGCTGTTCTCCAAGGGGACTTAGGTGTGACAATAATATTTTCTTGTGCAAATGCAAGTACCAGACTGGACTTTGAAGTGGGCACAGGTAACCAATTAGAATATTTGATGCATCTACGCATGGACACATGAGAATATGCCCACTGTTAGGACAGGGTGATACGTGACATGACTTGGAATCGTAGTCCTGGAACGTGAGCAGTGTTGTCGTGTCCTTCTCATACATGGCTAATCTTCACAGAAACAAATTGTATATTTTCTCATTCCTTCTCTTTGTATACATCATGAGCTTCAATTGTAGCCTTTATTCTTTTTGTATACAGGTCCTTATGAGCGTAAACTGTAGCCTGATGAATCTCCACCATGAAAAATGCTAGTTTTAGATTGATCTACATTCTACACCGTTCGTATTATGTTGCTTTAATAATATAAAATAGATAGATAGTACTAGGCTGAAATTTAGATGCATGTAGTCTGGTAACTACTAGGAGATTTGAAACCATGGATACATGACATAGCGACCTGACTTACCTCAGTATCACAATGTGGCGTTAAATTGTGGGTTTTTGAAATTTGCCATGTACCCATACGCGTTGCATGTTCTTCCCGTTCTTTCTGTTCAGTGATCTCACACAGCAGTATTCGAGCTCCAACTGCAGAGATAAGCAAATATGTGGAAGTGTTTCATAAGTTGTAGACTCCCAGTAAAGATGAAATGAAGCAAACCACCCAGGAAAATAAAGGAGATGCAAATATAAGATAAAAAATGGCAATTTACAAGCCTGTCGATAAATTTAGGAGCGTAATTATAACCCTGGAAGATGGTACGACGCAAAGTAATTTACTATAGCTCCAAAACAATTTTAATTAAGATGTAATTAACTTTAATGGAAATTAGGCATTAATTACGATCCACACAAAACAAACTCTCAAAAAACATATATAACAATCAATAATTCATACACATATAGTTCGCTGACTGTTGCATCCTTGAATCAAGAAACACAGAAGGTATAAAGGCCTACGGTGGCGTAGGGACAGAGAGGAACTTGATTTTTTTTTATTGTGCCCACTAGGAGACAAATAACCAGTAGCTGACAACGGATATCTAGAAGCAAGAATTATGAGAGCGATAAGTCTCAAAGTCGCTACTTGTCGGTCGACTTGGCTGACCGACTAGACTGGAACGACAAGTCGACAACTACTCGTGAAGTTTGAGTCAAGTGATGAGTGAAATTCCACTCAGGTTTCACTAGGAGTATAAGTGGGCTCAGCCCGTGAACTGGATCCAAAGCTTCAGACCGAGCCCTCTCAGGCTCCACAGCGAGCCGCCCCGCCAGTGGCCATGCTGCTCCGCTCCCCCCCCCCCCCCCCCCTGTGGTTTCATCCGACCAGTTCTGCTTCCCCACCTGCTGTAACAAACCACCAACTTGTTCCTCCGCCGGCTGCAGCAAACCACCAAGTTTTCTCCTCTGCCAGATCTTGAGAACAAACTCCTGCTGCGCCGTAAGCGCTGCAAGAATGAAGATGCACCTTGCTGGCCAGTGACCACTGGATAAAATTGTCAGTGTCTCAGATTCCTTCACTTCTGATGCCTCCAAATTTTATTTTATTGTAGTATACTAGTATTAGGAATTAAGAATCGTGTTATTTTCTAGCAGCAACTGCTGGACTACATAACCAAAGCACTGGTGATGACTAGTCTACGGTACCATATGGACTGTATATCTGGAGTAGCACCTAACAACGGATATCTAAAAGACTATAAGACAACCGAATGCAATGACACTATAAGATGAAACTAATAGATGAAATTAACTTAGCAACTGGATAAAACTGTCCTGCCCATGAGCCTCTTGACATGCCAGAAGCAGCTGATACTGACTCATGCTCTGTTACTGTTCAATGTAATCTGCCATATAAAATCATTGATATTTTAGAGTTACCTCCAGTAGTCCAGCAGCATCAAAGAGTTCTCACAGTGTCTAACGAGAAGTAGTACGAAAAGGTACCATCAGCACGAATATATTCCCGAAACCCCACTCTTTGGTGAGGCAAAAATCGAAGCATCGTCATGTCATAAATGCCTAATATGAAAAAGGGAGAGTTGTCAGCAAACGATTGCTTATAAATTAGACGAAATAATACCATGTCTGAGATGTTACCGTAATCCCTGAATAGAACATGGCCACCTGGTTTCAGAACTGAAACACAACGTTGTAGAGTAGCTGACATTATGTCATACGGTATGGCTGACAACGTAAATATCTGCCAATTAAAAGGAAAGTATAATGACTAGGTATGTAAGCAGTAACAATATAGGTTTGATTTTCCCTATAAATAGATCCACAATTGAAATATTTTAGTACAGATTTTGAAAATATAAATGCAGCCACACCATGACGTCAAACTTAAAAGTACCAGTGAACTAAATATCAAATGATGATGCAGATCCAGATGCTCTAACCAAAAGGAGGGAAAATGATAGATAACATAGAAAAATTCACTAACCATAGTAATAAAATCCATGCCGTGAATACAACACTGATTTTCTTTCAGCGAAATTGGTTGATCTTTCCTTATATTAAGATGGCCTGAATCTGGAAGAAACAATATATGATTGAGTTCAATATTAAGTGAAAACAAATTTTCACAGAAGAATATATTAAAATAGTTACCTAGTGAGAGGTCAACAGCCTTTGTACCTAAACTTTGACACCAATTACAGAACAACCAATCTGGAAATGTTTCTTTAGAAACATCCAGTAAAAAAGAGTGGAACCTATCCTTGGCATCAAGTCCTTGTGTATTGCACACAATGTCATTTGCTTTCAGTAGAATTTCTTGACTGCAATCACATGCATAGACAGTGATGCTTGGACTACATCTGCAGAAATCATTCATTCTGGCTGTGTCATCATCATAAGTAATTAAGTTCCTTGTCAGTTCAGTATGAGTGTATGACTGTGCCATCAATTACGAATCACTTCAATGCAGCCACAAGCATAACAGCAACTGCTCACATCATTATTCTATTTCTGCATTTTGCAATCAATGTCTTAAATAGATAGATCAGTATCATAAGAGTGGAAAAACAAAGTTTTGTACTGTCTGCAATGTATATATAGAGAGAGAACTCCCAAGATTGCTGTCATAAATATTAAATATAGACAATGAGAGCACCAGGTGTTGCTAAATTGCAGATGGGCTCTGCTTAACCAATGTCTAGAAGGATATCTTGTTCACTCCAATCGTGTCCAAAGAAGTGGGAGCAAATGCAGGGCCGGTCCTGGGATTTCGGGGCCAGGGAAAAACTAGAACTGGAGGCCACTTAATGTAGTCATCAAATAGTAATCAAAATATGTATTTTAAAACAATTTATGGGTATTTTTCAAAATGTTGCATTAAAAAAATGATATGTGTTTTTTTGTAAAGTTATATATTACTACAAACATATATTTGTACAAGTCAAAAAACTAATCGAAAAATAAAATAAAAGCTACACAAAAAAACATAGACCTAATCACCTGCATATGCACATGTCGGATGGCTAAAACCGTCGACCGAGACATACAATTATAAGCTCGTGTACTAATATTTGGACTGCTATGTAATCAGCCTCGCGTTCTCGCCAAGCAAAATAACTATTCCTTTTAGATCTTAGAGAGAGCTGGACTCCTATATATGGAGCAAAAATAAGCCTGGTACATTTTCATGCTGCGAGCTGCAACTAACAAAGAGATAAATAAAGCACACATGCAGTTTATATGCAAACCGAGTTGTTTTTGCATAGCCAGATTCGCGTCGGTGCTAGCGCACCCTACTACTTTGGGCCAGACGCAGTAGTACATGCAGCACAAAGCTGATGCTTTCCACGGGATCGCACAACCTTTGATCACCGTCTGCGTGTGCCGTGTGTATCCAAGTGCACTGCCTTCTCGAGACAGCTTGCTTGCATGCGCTAGGTGCTAGCTCGGGGCCCCCTGGTTTCTGGGGCCTGGGCGGCCGCCCTGCTCACCCTGCCCCTGGGCCAGGCCTGAGCAAATACAAAACATGAGCTGATTCAGTTGGCATGTGTGTTAGCATCCATCCATGATAACCTAGGAGGATGGCTCGAGCTCCATATACTCTTCTTTGGTGCTGTGAATTGAGGTCAACTCATTGTCCAACAGAAAGGGATTGTCCCTCGGAGAGTTGGACGGTGCTAGGCTGCAGGATAAGGAACGAGAGGCTACGAAAAAGCAATGTGAGCAATTAAGCTAGGACGTAGGGTGACTGTGTAACCCATGAGATAAGCAATGATTATCAAGATATATGAGCCAAGGACGGTGTGTTGTATTGGACTGAACCAATTGAAAATAGTGCAATCTAATCCGCAAACCCCCCCCCCCCCCCCCCCCCCCCCTTCCCTTTTCCTCTCCAAATTACTCTGGTTTTTCTAAAGCCCCACTTTGATCTCCCCCATTTCCCAAAATCATCCCTAACTACTGTTGCATGTACATTAATGCGTGCTCGTATTCAAAGCTAGCCGCGGTCGTGCCGCCATAAGACTACTGCAATATGATATAATCAAACTCTTGCACTGAGAGACCTTATTACTAATAAATTAACTTTACTGAAATGAAATGAAATGAAAATTCTGAGAACATTACCGTAGAATTGATACAACAGTGCTTCCACTCCCACAGCCCACCTCTAGAACCTTTGCACATTCTTTGATGTTAAGTAGATCAGGAAATTCCTTCAGCAAATACCTCCTTTCCTAACAAAGTGAGATGAGATCGTAATTGCTTGTGAGAACTTATAATGGTATGAATTCTTCATTTATTCTTACTCAAAGTCCTACTACATTGGTTCACATGGATCTTTGCGTAGTCATCAGCAAGGAAAATGTCATTCACTTAATTTGATTCTACCAAAGCACAAAAGCAGCAAACCAAGAGAATGTACAAGGAGAAAGAATATCATCTAACAGATTGGTCCAAGGTCACATCCGTAGTTAGAAATATATTGTAATAACTGTAAGTTCAGACTGCCGTAGATAATGTACGCTAAAGTATCTTCTTGATTCATAATAAAAAATGCAGAAAATAGGTAAACAAGGTCCCTAATGTGCATATGGTATGCCCACATCATACATCACTGCCTAGTAAAAGTTCCTATTCCATAAGAACAAATGAACAATCTTCGAGAAACGAATTCCGTGACAATGGTATAGAACAAGCGCTGCTACTAAGGAAATGTTTATTCCATTTGTTCATTGAACACTCCAATTATAGTCCGCCTCCACCCAAGAAGAAACTAGGATAGAGAGCAATCTAGCATCCATTCTCTCGCCGTGTGGAGTACACGTACACTGTTACTTACTTAACTGGCTCCTTGTCTAGCTGCACGGCTCAAGTCCATGAAGTGCAGTCGTTCCCCGATCAAGAAATGCAATCTTCCACTAGTCCCACGAATTCGAATCCTCTACCTATGTGATCTAGTTCCTGTTCCTACCGAACTTGATAAGAAAAAGATAAAATAAGAAGATATATGCGCAAAAAGGGTATGAGGGAGCGCGTTTCGCCAAAAGGGGATAAGGAGAGAAGGGGGAGAAGGAACCTTGAAGAACTTGCCGGAGGCGTGGCGGCGGTGGAAGCTTCTCCAGGCTTCCGACGACTGTGGCGGCGGCGGCGGGGCGGTGGTCGTGGGGAAAGGGGCCAGGTGGTAGGAGAAGGAAGGGTTGGCCTCCACCTCCGCCCGGAGGTCCTCCCAGTCGAAGTCGTGGCAGTGGTACTCCGTCTCCATCTCGTGCTTGGTGCTCTCCCGTTCGCCACCCCCGTTCATGGCTGCAAGCGGGGACGGGCTGTCGGCGGCGCGGCAAACCCCAGCCCGCTCTCTAGCAGATCTCTAAAAATCCGTACCGTAAAAACGGTTTGAGATACGGTGAAAAACATGCTAATCTTTGTAGGACGATCCTGTTAGAGTGCAACGAGATGTAAAGGAATGACCTGCCAAAAAAGAGATGTAAAGGAATGAAGTGAAACTTGTGATCTCTTTATTGATGAATTTGGGTATATATACAAGGTGAAGGGGCACCTTCTAGAGTAACTGACAAAGGAAACCGTCATAGAGGAATCGATATTGGAAGAGGCGCGACTATATGGACACAGCCGTCCGTATGTCGCATGGACAATGAAACCAGTCCTAACAGATCTCGTAAGAGAATTGAAAGCGTCACCACATGTTGCCGCCCTAATGGGAGTGACTGCCCATCGACGCCCCCAATAGGCAATTCCAATATATATTTCATATTTGATCAATTTTCACAAAACAGACATCTAAAATTTAAAATTTCAGCCACAAAAAAGCCACCATGTTGGGCCATCACATATTACATCATCAAATAAATAGAAACCAAATTGTTGAATGTTGTCTCCTCTGAAGCTGCGTGTGTTGGCTCATGCATCGCCGTCGGGGTTGGCTTCCCCGTCGCCATTGTGGTTGGCTGCACAGCCTCCTCTGTTGTGGTCTCATGTGTTGCCTGCGGCGTTGGTTGTCCCAGTAGAAGACTCATTTCATGTAGGATGCATTGTTGATATATCATGTGCCAATTAGCTCTATTTGAGAGGTCATCCGTCAAGATCTTGACATCAACTTCATCGTTTTGACCATAAATTTAGACACATCTGCAATGGAGACTTTGATTCTTATCATGTCGGGGCTGTCAGCGACGATAAGGGCAGCCTAGGCTTCTGTTATAGATGATAGGTAATAAAATGATGAATGAAAGTAAGAACCCTTCCAAGAAGGAAGAGAAAAAACCACGAGTGCCTGCCAGCAAAATTTCCTATATCGGGAGAAGTTACAAACGGCGGGGATTTACAACTGTTCGACTAATCCCAAAATCAATGGCTTACAAGAGGAATATATAGAGATGGAACCGTAAGTCGGTAACAATCCGACTCGGTAACAGTCCGTACCACTCGGCCGAAGCCTCTAGTGACGGGCCTCGCTCCGCCCGTCATAAGTTGCCTTTATTTTTATATAAATTTGGATCACAATAAAACAATAGCTTCGAGCTTGGAGGATTCAACTTTCTCTTTATCAAGCGCGATCTTCTCGGTTTGCTTATCCATCAAGTGTGTCCACCTTTCACTAAAAGTGGATTTTCTTCGAGAGAGATGAGATATCGGCAAGGCATTTGTCAATCATTGCTTGCACCAATGCCGATGAGGATGCCCCATACTTGTCGGTTTTTGCCTTCTTGTTCCTGATTGGTTGTCCCTCCGAGGCCGATGAGGGGGGTGATGGCCCATCCAAATCATTCTTGTTTCCGCCGTTGAAATCCTCCATACGTCTTACCACTTCTTGCAACACTGAATTCTTGTGAACCAATGCATCATATTGAAGTTTTGTCGCCGTGCCTCTACAACCTTAGCAGATCCCTCGACTAAGCAGAAATGACAAACATTCAATAGAAGATAAGATGATGAGTACGCAAAACTAAACAAAGTAGAGCATTACATTGTCCTCCATTGTCTTGCCACTGTGTTTTCTTGCACAGATTTTCTCAAGATCTCCATGAAATTTGTTGCAATGAATTTGTATTGTCTTCTATCTATTCGACATGGCATTATCGTTTTTTACCATATGTATTTTGCGAACTCACCATATTACCAAGTCTCATTGAATTGGTCAGCGACCCTCTGATATGTCTCAATCGTATTTATATTTTTTCCTTCTTTCATGTTATTATTATATCATTCTTACATATTTCTATGTTTTTATTCAACTTACAATATTTCATTGGACCAACTTGAAGTGATTCGTAGCAGAAAACAATATTTTTTCTAACATACATACGCCAAAACTTAGCCAAGGATCTATCTATTTAGTAATGCGGTAACGGAGGAGATATCGGTAACATACCCTTGTAGACCGGTAGTAGGGATTACGCTCCCGCAACAAGCGTTGTCGATGTAGACGACGTAGCCGACCTCGAGGTCGCGAAGAACTTGGCGCGACGAAGACGAAGTCGAAGGTGGCGCGACGATGACGCCCTGGCACCATGAGTGTGGCGCCTCCGAGTACTCGCACACATGCGGAGCTTGACGGCGACTCCCGGGCTCTCCGATCCAGCCGAGATAGCGAAAACAGAACTTTTGGGTGGAATCCCGCAGTACGACGGCGTACTGCGATATAGATTTCTCACGCGCGCGCAGTCCTTACGAGAGGTGGAGAGAGGGTGGAAGTGGGCGAAGGGAGAAACCTCGGCCGACGGAAATAAATTCCTGAATTTATTATGTGTTTAAAAAAATTAAACCGCCCGTCTATTTATTAGGGGAGAGGAGGTGCCTCTCTCCTTAGTTCCCCCATGTGGGACTAAACAAAAGGGAGGAGGGGTTGGTGCGGCTGCACATGGGCAGCCGCATGGGCCCCTTGTGGCCCGTGTGCACCACCCCCACGTGTGGTGCGGCCACACATGGGCCTCTCCTTTGGAGTTTGGCCCATTTAGGTGTTTCCCATTTTTCCTCTTTTATTTAATATTAAATTAATATTTAAATATATATAATTTATAATTAAATATATTTGCATATTATTTAATCTCCCGTGAGTCCGTAACAACTTCCGGACCATTCCGAACTTCCTTCGGTCTTCCCCGGAACCCTTCCGATTCCACCGGAACCCTTCCGGTTCATTCTCTCTATCTATTTCTATTATTCCGATAATTCCAAAACGATCTCTAAGCGTTGTCAAGACCTTAAGTGTGTTACCCTACGGTTCGGGAATACTCCAGACATGGTCGAGACCCCTCGCTCGCCAATGACCGTCAGGGAAACCTGGATGGCTATGACGGTCCTTGTGCATTCCAGAATAATCGTCGATGAACCGTTAACATGATATTCATTCATTTTGTTCTTTCGATACTACCCTTGTCCGAGATACGATTGTGAACATGCTATGCTTTGTTTTATCTCGTTACCGACAAGGGCAACTTAACTCGTTCCGTGATATTACATGCCCATGATCTAGTCATACGCTGCGCAGCTTTATAGATGTAATCTCACCGAGTGGGCCCAAAGTATCTTTCCATCACACGGATGAACAAATTCTGCTCTTGATCACTCGCCTCAACTACTTCCTTAGGATACTGATGGCCCTTCACGTAGTTAACTGCGTGAAAAGTAAATGGGTTAGGTTGAGACTCCAAGTGTAGAGTGTGTAGTAAGTGGAAGACGTGTTTTCCCCACGAGGGGTGACTCGAGGGTTTAATATCGAACTCTCGGGAATCAGTAGTGAAGATTTATCTTTCCTATCCTTCTTTTGGTTACCTACAAAACAAAGTAAATGTTTTGGTCCTCAACCTCACCTAGTGGTTGTCAAGCACAAGGTGTGAGAATGATATCAAGATAATATGCAATGCAAACAAGAAATAAATATGCAATGGTGGTAAATAAATATGCAAGGATGGTGGTAGCAATGATAAATGATATTTTTGGGTTTTATATGATGAATGCAAGATGTAAAAGTGTTTTTGTATTTTCGGATTTTTAAATGGCAGAAAATGGAAAAGTGGTAAAAGTGGTTGGAAAGGTGTTTCTTATGATTAAAAATGGACCGGGGTTCATGGTTTCACAAATGCACTCTCTCTTTAATAAAGTGGTAGACAATGGAACACTAGAGTTGACATATGAGATTGCAACACAACAGTTTAATGACAAGTTATAATTATATGGGCATCACGTCCTAACATAGAGACCTTTTGGTTATTAGTCTCTCTTATACTCCACCAAGATGCGAACTAAATCATAACACCTCAGTAATTAAGATAACTCAGAGTATAGCAATAAGTATCATGACATGAAGTTAAAATAAGAACATGCTAGATCTAGTCATGGAGGAAGTGGCAATGGTCACACCCACATCTCCGGTAGCATGGTATTTCTTTTTATCCCTAGTGAGGCAACAAAGTAAGGTAAGATACCCAAGTGGATCGCAGAACTTTCTCTCACGTTCACTGCACTAGCCACCCCCCGTTACTCCAACTAATGCACACGTTCCCCCTCACACGCTCTCATAAACATGCTTGATCATGACAAGTAAATAAGAACGGGGTACATAATATGCATCTACTTTCATAACTGAAACAAAACCATTGCAATCTCAAACATATATTAACTCATAAAAAGATCCACCACAAAGGTATTACATAGATGACCGTAATCATGTTCAGCAGCTCATACGGTACTAATTAGTGAAGCTCAAGAGAGAGAGATACATAAGTTACTTCCACAAACCCATAGTCCAGAGGTGGACTACTCCCTCTTCATCATGGAGACGGTGGAGAAGTCGTTGGAGAAGATGGAGACCACGCCGGCAGCGCCCCGCCGGAGTTTTCCCCCTCCAATCTGCAACTCCAGGTCTCTGTTTCGGTGTTTCTGTGTTTCTGCGGCGCTCCTTCCAGAGAACGTCGGGGGACTATTTTTATAGGCGGTTTTAGGTCAAAACGGAGTCGGTGGAGGAAAGATCGACGGCAACGGAGCTCCGAGGCCAAAAGGGGGTCCCACGCGGCCAGGTACCTGGCCGCGTGGGCCCACTCACTTGGCCCTCGGGCCTCCGCTTGTTTGCTTCCTTCGCTCCCACGCTTTGTTCCTTCCAAAAACTGATGCTCGTAAATTTCCAGGTCATTTGGACGTCGTTTGGGTCCCTGAAACATTAAAATATGAAAATAGGGTTTTCTGCCTGCGCAGGGTTAATTCCATAAAAATAGGAAAATCATAAATATTCCCAAAATCATTATAAAACAGTGATATAACCCTTATATGATGCAAATATGACTGGAATATAAGTAAAATAATGCAAAGTTCATGTATGCATTTTACATGCATCAACATCCCCAAGCTTAAAACTAACATGGACTTTGCAATTTAATACTATCAATGGATATCAAAGATGATTACTATTGCTACATAGAGTCAAATGATTCATTCTTAAAAGGAGTAGCAATATGCAAGATAGTTTATGAAGTGATATCAAGTATTCAATGCAAGGATGTTCAATGATAATTCACAAAGTGTAACATAAGAGAAGTACTATGGACCACATGTATGCATAATGAAAAGTAAGAACATCCTATAATGGTCATAGAGTATTGATGAAAATCTGAATATAAAAGGTGGACACTTTGGAAAGATATATATGAGTAGAGGTAAAGCATGAATAAATTTCATCTAACTTCTGAACTTCTCTACTTAAGTTAATGATTGTAATGTGGTAATCCTTGGTGTCAAGCTCTCATTCCCCTATCATAGCATCTTGAATGATTAAGTTTAAAGTGAAAGCAAATATGAGTAGTGTGCTTGACAAAGTACAGGTTGAAAGTCTCATGCCCCTTGAATACAAGTACCTACTCCATGTGTTACTCAACTTGGAAACAAAGCAAGTTCAAGTTAAATATCATTGTAAGTAATAATAGTATCATTAAGAGCGTCAACTGGGGTACCTCTTGTCCCAGGATATGGAACAAGCCCATATCAAAATGACAAGACAAACAAACACAATGAACAATCTCAACACCCTTTTTATTTACCATTAGATAGCTTTTTATTGTAAGGTGTATCACAGAAGGTTCACCATAGCATGTAAGTAAATTTCCACCATGAATGATGCATGGCTTAGATTAGCGGCCCAGGCGTCTCTCTAACCATTTATACAAACTCATTTAAACTCACTTCATTTCCACATTTATTTCACCCATGGTAAGCATCCATAAACAAAAGTACATGATATCAACTAAATGAATGAAGTGCATGTTGAAAGCTTGCCATGTGACAGCACATATGAGCTAACTCTCAACCAAAGACATTTGTCAAGCCACAACATCATAATTTTAATCACAATGGGTCATATTTTATTTATGCAATAAAAGTAAAGTGTGCATCAAGTTCGAGAGAGCTTATAACCAACTTTTCCCATAACAATCAACAACATAAGCATTTTCATTCAGAGGTATAGATAACACAAATATCATGATAAACATACTCGGAATAGCATAAAGCTAATAGGTAGATATGGTGGACTCACTGGAAAAACTTTGGTTGAAGGTGTTGGAAACAAGTTTTTGCTTGTTGGAATTTTTGGGCTAGCAAGAGGGAGAAAGTTGACCATCTAAATGCATGCATGAGTGTCCATAGAACTAACTAATCCATGTTAAAACAAGGTAAAATAACATTCAGCATCAAAACATGAATAAAAGATAGCTCTTGATAAAATACTTGCAAATTATTACTCATTAACAAGCTCATGAATCATGCAACTATATGTATCTTTTAAAATCAACTCAACATCCCTTTTCCCAATCTTATAATAGCATCCAACATAATTCAACCCAAATTTCCAGTAGCTCTCTCATATATAAATGATAGTGTGGTGGTCTCACAAAATAAAAATCAAACCAAAAAACAAAAAGACGCTCCAAGTTTATGCGATAAAGTGTTTCGATCGAAAAACAGAAGTTAGACGTGTGCAAACCGAGAGTGTGTAGGTCCAGTGGGGTTGTCTTCACATCCCCAAGCTTATGGTCTTCACCATCCTTGGATAGCTCTTGGTGCATCTCCTCTAATCCCTGTGAAAAAACTTCAAAACACCGTTTCTCCCATTTCTTTTTCTGTGGGGTGCATTAGTAGTGATAAACAAATAGATTTCTTGCTGCATATAATCCTTAACAAAAATTCATATGAATGTCCAGAAAGTGTATAATGTTGTATGCCTACTCATAAACTCAATTGGATCAAAAAATTCAAGTTAAAAGTTCTAAGCATGCATCAAACAAAATGGGACAGAATCTGTCCAGAAAAACAGCAGCAGCAAAACGTATTTTTCTACCCTACTTAACTTTGTCGAAAATTCCGAAAAATTCATGCATACAGAGGATGAAAAGTTGCAATACAGTTCAAATATGAGCTCATTCGGAGTTACAGAATAAGAATTAAAAATCATACCGTGCACAGATTCGTGCAGGAATAAAATCTCCGAACGCTATAAGCAACTTCTTCAAACCAAAATGAGTAAAACTTGGCACTTTATTAAAAATTCCAGAAACTAAACTAAACACTAAGTCTCTTGTTACAGCAAGAGGACACAAAGAAAATCACAAATAAAAACAACCGGGTTGCCTCCCGTAAAGCGCTTTCTTTATAGCCATATAGCTAGGCTTCTTACTTGATGTTTATTGTGGACGAAGCTCATGAGGGAGCTTGAACTTTGGTGTGTCCCTCTTCCTTGGGAAGTGTTCCATGCACTTCTTGTGTGGAAACTGAAACTTCACATTCCCTTCTTTTGAATCAATGATAGCACCTGTAGTACGAAGAAAAGGTCTTCCAAGAATAATTGGACTAGAGGTTTTATTCCCCATATCCATGATTAGAAAATCAACAGGCACAAATGTCATATGTAACTCTACCATAACATCACTTACTTTCCTAAAGCATGTTTAATGGAATCATCAGCAAGTGCAAGTTCAATAGAGCATTTTTCAAGATTTTTCAATTCAAGTACTTCATATAGTTCTTTAGATAAAACAGAGACACTAGATCCTAGATCAAGTATAGCATGGTGTGTCTCTTTTCCAATGGTTACTAGGACTTTGGGAATCCATATATCCCCAAGCTTAGGTGGTATCATAGCCTCTTGGTTGTACCTAGCAATCTTTTCTTTCAAGACATGATTAGCAATATAAGAACCAAAACCAGCTTGGTTAACATTATAGAAGGATCACTTGCAAATTTTTGTAAGATAGATATTAATTCATGCAAGCTACAATTCCTAAGTCAAGCAATGTTCCTTGACTTCACTAAGCATTTTAACTTCCTCAATCCAAACAAAATTCTCATTTCTTTTCTTTAAAGCAGCATTCAAGGCTATTTGGAGATCATCCTCTTTTTCAACATAATTCTTAATATCCTTGTCTAAAGGTCCCAACATAGAAGATATTCTTTCATTTAATTCCCTAGTCAACTTCTTTTTAGACTTGGCATAATTCAATATAGTTTCCATTTTCAAAGAAATTCCCGAAATAGTGTTGTTTGTCTTCTTCATACTAGATTTTGTATGAAGGATAAATGAATGCATCTCATTTTTAGTAGGATAATCTTCCATATAAGTTTGTAGACATAATATTGACCTATCCATAGAAACTTTTAGTTGTTTGATCATAATTTCATCTTTTGATTCTATAGAATTCCCAAATAGATTTTCCATTAGATTATTAGCATGTGAGGGATTTCCAGAGGCAAATCTTCCACTAGTCAATGAGTCTAGAAAACATTTTGACCACCCATCTAGACCATTATAAAAGTTTCTTATCAAAGTAGCAGGGGTATATTTGTTGACACCATTTTTACTAATGCCCTTAATTCTATACCAAGCATCCATTAACGACTCTCCATAGTATTGACCAAAATTGTTCATTTCAACACTAGAAGCCATAAAGTTTTTATGTGTTTTTTAATTTTTTATGCAAAACTGAAAATAAATATGCAAACCGAACTTAAAAATGCAAGACAATGACAAAACAAGATAAATTGCTTTGAAGGTAAAGATGGATAAGATGATGCTCACGTAGGTGCAACCTCCCCAAGCTTAGGTGTTAGCACAAGTTGGTGATGAAGTTGACTTGGTGAGATATCCTTGGATAAACCTTTCAGCAATGATTCCCCGGCAACGGCGCCAGAAAACAGTCTTGATGGCCCTTCACGTAGTTACCTGCGTGAAAAGTAAATGGGTTAGGTTGAGACTCCAAGTGCAGAGTGTGTAGTAAGTGGAAGACGTGTTTTCCCCACGAGGGGTGACTCGAGGGTTTAATATCGAACTCTCGGGGAATCAGTAGTGAAGATTTATCTTTCCTATCCTTCTTTTGGTTACCTACAAAACAAAGTAAATGTTTTGGTCCTCAACCTCACCTAGTGGTTGTCAAGCACAAGGTGTGAGAATGATATCAAGATAATATGCAATGCAAACAAGAAATAAATATGCAATGGTGGTAAATAAATATGCAAGGATGGTGGTAGCAATGATAAATGATATTTTTGGGTTTTATATGATGAATGCAAGATGTAAAAGTGTTTTTGTATTTTCGGATTTTTAAATGGCAGAAAATGGAAAAGTGGTAAAAGTGGTTGGAAAGGTGTTTCTTATGATTAAAAATGGACCGGGGTTCATGGTTTCACAAATGCACTCTCTCTTTAATAAAGTGGTAGACAATGGAACACTAGAGTTGACATATGAGATTGCAACACAACAGTTTAATGACAAGTTATAATTATATGGGCATCACGTCCTAACATAGAGACCTTTTGGTTATTAGTCTCTCTTATACTCCACCAAGATGCGAACTAAATCATAACACCTCAGTAATTAAGATAACTCAGAGTATAGCAATAAGTATCATGACATGAAGTTAAAATAAGAACATGCTAGATCTAGTCATGGAGGAAGTGGCAATGGTCACACCCACATCTCCGGTAGCATGGTATTTCTTTTTATCCCTAGTGAGGCAACAAAGTAAGGTAGAGATACCCAAGTGGATCGCAGAACTTTCTCTCACGTTCACTGCACTAGCCACCCCCCGTTACTCCAACTAATGCACACGTTCCCCCTCACACGCTCTCATAAACATGCTTGATCATAACAAGTAAATAAGAACGGGGTACATAATATGCATCTACTTTCATAACTGAAACAAAACCATTGCAATCTCAAACATATATTAACTCATAAAAAGATCCACCACAAAGGTATTACATAGATGACCGTAATCATGTTCAGCAGCTCATACGGTACTAATTAGTGAAGCTCAAGAGAGAGAGATACATAAGTTACTTCCACGAACCCATAGTCCAGAGGTGGACTACTCCCTCTTCATCATGGAGACGGTGGAGAAGTCGTTGGAGAAGATGGAGACCACGCCGGCAGCGCCCTGCCAGAGTTTTCCCCCTCCAATCTGCAACTCCAGGTCTCTGTTTCGGTGTTTCTATGTTTCTGCGGCGCTCCTTCTAGAGAACGTCGAGGGACTATTTTTATAGGCGGTTTTAGGTCGAAACGGAGTCGGTGGAGGAAAGATCGACGGCAACGGAGCTCCGAGGACCAAAGGGGGGTCCCACGTGGCCCATGTACCTGGCCGCGTGGGCCCACTCAACTTGGCCCTCAGGCCTCTGCTTGTTTGCTTCCTTCGCTCCCACGCTTTGTTCCTTCCAAAAACTGATGCTCGTAAATTTCCATGTCATTTGGACGTCGTTTGGGTCCCTGAAACATTAAAATATGGAAAATAGGGTTTTCTGCCTGCACAGGGTTAATTCCATAAAAATAGGAAAATCATGAAATATTCCAAAAATCATTATAAAACAATGATATAATCCTTATATGATGCAAATATGATTGGAATATAAGTTATATAGTGCAAAGTTCAAGTATGCATTTTACATGCATCAGATACCCGAAAGTGTCACCTTTATTGTCACGCTAGATAAGACATGACGTTTGATGCGATCAAACTATATTCCAGAAGTAGTGATTTGATATGATCTCACGGTCTGAGGAATAAGCTATCACATTACTCTCCTATTGCAAGAATGAACTTTTGTGATACGATCATCTTGCAATACTTTGGTGGGTATGTCCATCATTTTATTTCACTAATAAAATGACTTCATCATCAACTGTTATGAATCTGCATGATCGGGAAATCTCGATCATCCGCTGACTGATGAACTATTTTATATAGAGGCTTACTAGGGACCCTGATTTGTTTACATACCACACATGTATTTACAATTCCGATTAATACAGTTATAGCACGGTATAAAACTTACTTATAAACTTAATGAGATAATGCGATAAGTACTTAATATTTATTTGCCTCTAGGACATATCTCCTTTAGTTTCTCACTTGCACTAGAGTACAAATAAACCAGCTGCATTTTACTATTTAATCATAACACCTTATCTCATAAGCGTTTCATGACAATGCTTGCTTGTGGAAGAGTTTTCCTTTAACGACCTGTACCATACCAAAACGTCCATTCTTTGCGATTCATTGATTATCACCTTGTTTGATGTCAATCCATTATCTTGATAACATTTATACATATTTGATAACTAAGTGGGACTTTCGTTTCCCCCGCATACTCTGATTCATAATAAGCCAAGTACACCAGGAAATCACTTAGTTAGAGAACATGTTTTCTCTTTCAATCAATATGTATAATTTCGCAGTATCTATATACCTTTCATACCTATGTAGATTCTGACATTCCATTGTCAGTCTAGTGCCTAAATACTTCCCACGACATTTTGGTCCTTTTAATCATCCAGTTTGATGTCAACACAACACCTTGTTGAGTTCTCCATCCTTGTGGACTCGAAATTCTTTATCCCTGGTTTTATTTAAAACAATAAAGATTTTACTTATAGTAAATTCATAAAATTCACTTTAGTATTGTTCTTCTTATAAGAACCTGGGTCATACTTCGTCGAGCACATAATATGGTTTTATATGATGCCACTTAATACATCGAGAAAAGAGGCAACATATCTCACAACCACTATTATCGTGTAGAAATCCACTAAATGTTTTAACTAGATTTTTCAAGGACTTTTCCTTGATTTATTCCATTCTAACCTTTTCAGAATCTAATCTAATAAAATACCTCAACCTTTTATTTAAAACTCCCTGATCTATCTGAATAGATTACCAATGTTTTAAATCACACACAACTTCATCGTAATTCTATAATCATATTAATTCTAATTTAAATTTACCAGTACTTTTCATTATATGTCATTTACATATAAGGACACTTATTAAGCTCCCACTCAAAATGTCAATCACATTTCAGACTATGCAGCTCATCTAGTCCCACTCAAAAAACATGTCTCTTACATATTAGATTTGGTAAGCTAATTCGACTCCCACTTAAATTATATAAACATAATTTCTTTCGATATTTTGGTCAATACAAAATCATTGATCATTTATCAATTCGAAATCCAACATACGAAGTATTAGCACTTTGCTAACACAGACTCAAGCATGTCTACATCTGTGTAGTCAAACCTTTTGCTTTTGTCCAAGACACTCTTTATGACAAAATTAGCTTTACGTCCTTTCCATAATTTCATTCCTCGCCTATAACCTTTTATATAAAAGATTAAGTAACCAATTTTACTTAATAAGATTCAAATAACAATTATCGTTGTAATCTTAAATGTAACTTAGGATTTACAATTCTTAATTGTTTCTCGTATTTGGTATCATCTAATTTCTTTGTAGTTCGTAGATGTATTTCGTTCTGGTAACAAAATCATTTAATCAAGAATATCAATTTGTGACTTGACAAAATATTCTTGATTCGTATCATCTTTACAAAAAGCTCCTAATGAAACATTATGATCTTTTATCATCATTTTTCATTTCCTTTCATAGAGTTTTTGTTCCCGAAACATATTCCGTCATAATACTCCATACTTCATAGGAACAAGGTTAATTACTTTCATTTAAGCTTTTGCTTTATTCCACTAACATTCGTTCGAAAAACCTTATTTTCCGAAATTATCAATCCAGCAATACTAGTTTTGCTTTTATTGGTATTTTGGTTCATGGAATGTATTCATACCTTTTATGAATATTCTACAAAGAACTATTCATGTATAGTTTTATATTATCATATAATCTTTTAAACCACGACACTGAAAATATTGTCGTGTTACACGAATTTTGGATGAGAAAACATTTTTCTAAAGTGGGGCGTTTTACTAAAACTACTCTAAATAATTTTTAACTTTTAAGAGATACTTTTAAGACCATACTTTATCAAAACTAGAGTATGATTATAATATTTACAAATCAAGTTTTTTGATGTGCAATTATTATAATTTGTGGAAAAAATTCACAAGTCTCTATGATAAAATCATAACCCAAAATCACTGTCCTTTTGATCAAATCACAATGACCCGATTTAGTATCCACCTTTTCTCAAAAATCCTTTTGATCTTTTATCAATCAATTTCAGATTAATGTCTCTTTTAGTAAATACATTTTATTTACTTAGAGTCATTTTAAAAGGTTCCGATAATAATGATATTCACCATATTGATTTAATTATCATCATGTATGATTTTCAATCAACTTTTCTTATACATTGACATATCAATGTTTGGATCATCACGTCTCATTAGACATTGGCTAAATTTTAATAGATCGAGTATCTATAAATAATGCCAACATGATTAACAATTCGATGGTGTTGTTTCAAACAATATCATCATTTATGACTTTGGATTTTATTTTAGTATTCTTGTTTTACAAATTTCCAACTATTATCTTGGGATTATAACGCGAATAACTTATTTGTAACCAAAACATGATCATAAGAAGAATTTATCCATAATCAAAAACAACTGGCTTGTTCCATTACATATATGAATAAGTGCATTGCAAGATGCAAAACACACTAATTAAGATCATTCTCAAAACAATTACAAAATCTCTTATTCTAAAATACTAATCCGAAATAATAAATGTAGAAGGTAAAGCACCATTGGCCATCAACTATCTTGCTTACCATCACTTGTTCACCATCACATTGTCCCTTTCCATATCCCTGTAAGAATTAGGTCATGTTTTCATAAAACAGAATAAGTATCAGATACTTTTCAACAAGTATTTTGAAAAACAATACATTTATAATTCTGTATATCAAATATACCATATGGGCCGATGATCTCCGCTTCAACAGGATCCACTTTTACGTTCCTGAACCGGCTTATAAATTGATAAAGAGTAAGCGACTCACTCTTCACAACATAGCCACGGACATGCTCCTCATAGCTGGGAGGAAGAGAACGTAACACAATGGTGATCGCAAAAGCATCCGCCATCCAGTTGTCATAGACATTCGTGAGACTCAAGTATATGTCGTACATCTTGCCCAAATGAGTTTTCAAGCAGGTGTGTTTTTCCATCTAGAGTGAAAGAAACTTATCCAGCTGCCTAAACTGCTCAAGTTTCATCTGGTCTATGAAATGGGTTTTGAGTGCATATTTCATCACAAAAGGTTCCATGTCTTGAAACTGTGCTTTCAATTCAGGCTCCATGTGAGACATGGTGATCTGGACACTTATGAAAATATCACGACGCTGGCGAAAATCCTCATCTTCTTTTTCGTTTGCGGAATCATCCGGCGCATCTCCTAGAAATTCTTCTATTACATAGAGTATGTTGTTGTGTGAGAGAATTCCCCTTAATTTCTCGTACCAGTCGATGAAGTTGGACCCATCGGCCAAAAGTTGCCGATCTCTAAGGAAATAACCAAAATAGAAATTGTCGCTGGGATAGAACACTATCTACAGAAATAATCGCAAAGATAATAAGCTAAGTTTATAAAATTATGAGATTAGTTTATAATCATATTATCAAACATACTCCACTAAGATAATCATCCCTAAAATCATCTTAGCGATTACACGATCCCAATTCACTATACCACCCCCGATCGTCACGGCCGGCGGCATAGTTGCAAGGGTGGACATCGAAATGTCGATCACAACATTCATGTGACTCATGCTCGATCTTTGATCTTCACGTGTTCCAAGGCTATGTCTGTACATACTAGGTTCGCCAATTAAAACCTTAGTGTTTTGCTTGTGCAACGTGCTTACACCCACGTTATGTGAACGCAGATACGTCTGACACCCGATCGTCACGAGCTGCCTCGTAACAGAGAACTTTCGGTGGTGCACACTAAGGGAGAACACAACTTTGGTATTTTATCAAGGATCATCCTATTATAGCTACCGTCGTATATCTAATATATATAAGCAATCAATAGGATATACACACAACAATACAATATCAAATAATGAAATGAAGTGCGATATGACATGGCCTTGCGCCTTGATCTCCATGGCATGCCCCGACAGGGCTCCGAGTCCGCGACGCCTCCTTTTGCCTTCGATAAGTTGAACAATTCATAACCCTTACCGTAACCATGTCATATAAATGCCTCTGCAAAACAAAGTTAGACGTTTCCACTTTTTTATGTTTTGCAAGTTTTACGTGGCTTTTAAGGCTTTCGTAAAAGAACCGTTTCTTACCTACGAACATAGAACCACAACAGCGATTAAATAATTATCTCTATTACACCCTTTTCAGGGCCCTCCATTGAAAATGCTAAGCCATCTAAAGAGAGAGAGACAGACACCCGCTAGCCGCATATATGGTACATGACATATGTTAGTTGCGGAACCAGTCTTGCGTAAGCGTACGCGTAAGGTCGGTCCGGGCCGCTTCATCAACTCGATGCCGACAACATTAGCAAGTGCACGCGAGAGGGTAACAATTATAAAATCGATGCCCACATTCAACATGTGTTCTAACCGTACCAGCATAACTACGCATAGATCGGCTCTGATACCACTGAAGGGGTTCGTAGCAGAAAACAATATTTTTTCTAACTTACGTACGTCAAAACTTAGCCAATGATCTATCTATTTAGTAATGCGGTAACGGAGGAGATATCGGTAACATACCCTTGTAGACCGATAGCGGGGATTACGCTCCCGCAACAAGCGTTGTCGATGTAGACGACGTAGCCGACCTCGAGGTCGCGAAGAACTTGGCGCGATGAAGACGAAGGCGAAGGTGGCGCGACGATGACGCCCTGGCACCATGAGTGTGGCGCCTCCGAGTACTCCACACGTGCGGAGCTTGACAGCGACTCCCGGGCTCTCCGATCCAGCCGAGATAGCGGAGGCAGAACTTTTGGGTGGAATCCCGCAGTACGACGGCGTACTGCGGTATAGATTTCTCACGCGCGTGTAGTCCTTACGAGGGAACACGCACTACGAGAGGTGGAGAGAGGGTGGAAGTGGGCAGATGGAGAAATCTCGGCCGACGGGTATAAATTCCTGAATTTATTGTGTGTTTAAAACAATTAAACCGCCCGTCTATTTATTAGGGAGAGGAGGTGCCTCTCTCCTTAGTTCCCCCATGTGGGACTAAACAAAAGGAGGAGGGGTTGGTGCGGCTGCACATGGGCAGCCGCATGGGCCCCTTGTGGCCCATGCGCACCACCCCCATGTGTGGTGCGGCCACACATGGGCCTCTCCTTTGGAGTTTGGCCCATTTAGATGTTTTTCCATTTTTCCATTTTTATTTATTATTAAATTAATATTTAAATATATATAATTTACAATTAAATATATTTGCATATTATTTAATCTTCCGTGAGTCCGTAACAACTTTCGGACCACTCCGAACTTCCTTCGGTCTTCCCCGGAACCCTTCCGGTTCATTCTCTCTATCTATTTCTATTATTCCGATAATTCCAAAACGATTTGTAAGCGTCGTCAAGACCTTAAGTGTGTTACCCTACGGTCCGGGAATACTCTAGACATGGTCGAGACCCCTCGCTCGCCAATGACCGGTAGGGAAACCTGGATGGCTATGACGGTCCCTGTGCATTCTAGAATAATCGTCGATGAACCGTTAACATGATATTTATTCCTTTTATTATTTCGATACTACCCTTGTCCGAGATACGATCATGAACATCCTATGCTTTGTTTTATCTCGTTACCGATAAGGGCTACTTAACTCGTTCCGTGATATTACATCCCCATGACCTAGTCATACACTGCGTAGGTTTATAGATGTAATCTCACCAAGTGGGCCCAGAGTATCTTTCCATCACACGGATGAACAAATCCCGCTCTTGATCACTCGCCTCAACCACTTCCTTAGGATACCCGAAAGTGTCACATTTATTGTCACGCTAGATAAGACATGATGTTTGATGCGATCAAAGTATATTTCAGAAGCAGTGATTTGATATGATCTCACGGTCTGAGGAATAAGCTATCACATTACTCTCCGATTGCAATAATGAACTTTTGTGATACGACTCTTGCAATACTTTGGTGGGTATGTCCATCATTTTATTTCACTAATAAAATGACTTCATCATCAACTGTTATGAATCTGCGTGATCGGGAAATCTCGATCATCCACTGACTGATGAACTAGTTTATATAGAGGCTTACTAGGGACCCTGGTTTGTTTACATACCACACGTGTATTAACAATTCCGATTAATACAGTTATAGCACGGTATAAAACTTACTTATAAACTTAATGAGATAATGCGAGAAATACTTAATATTTATTTGACTCTAAGACATATCTCCTTCAAAACTTGTTAACATAGTGCCAAGTGTTAGTTGGCTTCGGCCTGTTTTTGCATCTCAGTTCATGCTCAGGAAAATTCAGAAGAAAAAAACGATACAACATAGTTATTCAACACGAAAACGGAGAGCCAAAGAGTCAACCAGGGGGGGCTGCCACGTGACCCTTATTCTAAGTCTTCATCTTTTGTACTTGAGTCCTTAGCTCCACTCTCGAGTCTTCAACTTTTCCTTAAGAACTCAACTTTTTCATATGCATTATCTTAACTCCGTTTTGAGAAGTCAACTTCCTTGTGATTAAACCAACACCATGTGACTAATTTCTTGTGTATACTCAATAATGCATTAGTGGCTAAACAATTTTCGTTGATCATCCAAGGCGCGCCATCATCCAATACCCCACAAAGAGGAGCATGTGATCTACTAGATTCGAACGGCGCAGCTCGCCGCGCGGCGTTTTTTTCTTCTTTGAATTTTTTGCCCGTGGTTATCACATCTTATACAGATTATTAAAAAGATGATTTATATCCATATGTATAGCAAAATAGGATGGTAATATCGGTCATGCTGAGAAGATTTTACTCAAGAGAGGTGGTTCAAGAGTTCCATATGCACAAAAAAGCAGCGCTACATGAACCAAAACATAGTACATACATAAGAGGGTAATATATAGGTTGAGCCAAATTGTAACCGGTGGCATGACATTATAAAAAGTTTATAAACATATGGTAGTAGAAAAATGACCGGACCGCTGGAAAGTTGAGATATATCATAGCATTGCTGGAGGAGTTTGCAAACAATGTGGTCTAAGGCACCTAAGAGACCATTATGTTTGGTGGTAATGGATGGTGGACCGCTGCAAAAAAAAATCAGAGATAGTACATTAGCTTACCATTTAGAAGCCATATGGATTCCAAAGTAAGATATCTTATATTCACAATCCACTTAAGGGAGAGGTAGCCACACACACTGTAGGGGCATTTGTTTTTTATAAACCACTAATCTGCAAGATATGGTAGACTGAAGATTTTCGTATCTTGGCAACAAACAGGAAACCAAAACCCATGACAAATGTAGTTCCTAATACAATTATGGAACCTTGTTTTTTACTATAATGCAATTAGTATTTATATTTCCTTTTGCAGTAAGAGAACATTGTTGTAATTTTGGCCAAATACAATACAGAGCAGTGGAGAAAAGTGTTGCCTCTATTTCCAAGTAAAAAATACATTTGCTGGTTTCCGAACATAAAATTTATTCCAAGCAACTATTTCAATATGATCTTCAAAAACATATGTGAAACTGAATAGTGTAAATTATTTTAGCATAAAAACTGATTTAAGCTTCTTAGGGTACTGGAACTTACATCGAATAACACTATCATCAGTTTAGAAAGGCGTACAGTTGACGACCAGCAGATGCACCTTGATCCGCTGAAGAATGCCTCTGCAGCAGCGAAAGCCCAATCTTGCCGCCGGTCGGTGAACTTGACACTGAGCTCTCTACCATGTAAATAATTATGTCCCTGTGGCGTACCATCCATAAGAGAGAAGGGGATCAACAATAAGCTGAGAGAGAGACTGAGATTATAACTGAGCATGAAGAAAACAACTACAACAAAGGGACGACATATTGTTAATTAGTATTGAACAAAGTACTGCCCACAAGAAACTTAGCTAACATCAACCACTGAACAAAGTACTGCCCACAAGAAACTTAGCTCCAATTACATGTTGTTGCTCACTTTCGTAAATACATACTTAAAAGGGAGGGGGTCGCTACATCGAACCATCGAACCAAGAAAGCTGAAGTATTAATTGATGTGGCATTGCAGTTACTACTACATAGAGATGAATTATAGCAACCAAGTTATATTCATAAACAACAAACATGTCGTCTACATTTCTATGATTATTCTCTTTAGATGAAATGTAGCAAAATTATCTTCTTTAGAAGGCAATAGCATAAAGTTCAGAATGCTTATATTAATCAAAAGACTCATAATTTGCTTTCCCGCCTGAGCTTGATGATATCTACTTACTCCGTGAACCTCTGGAGGAAATAGATCATTAGAGAATGGCAACAAAAGGTAGCTCCTAATACACAAAAAGAGATGGGAAGCGAGCATCTGTTCCTTGAAAAATTGTCAGGCCTGTCCCTTAATAGATTGATTCACAAACCATGTCCCTTTATTTTTTGTCTGGACATAGTTTTAACTAATCCTATGGATCTGTTCATGCCAAGGGAACTCTTTCCATAAATCTCTTTGTCC
This sequence comes from Poa pratensis, assembly GCA_947311845.1. Classification (NCBI taxonomy): domain Eukaryota; kingdom Viridiplantae; phylum Streptophyta; class Magnoliopsida; order Poales; family Poaceae; genus Poa; species Poa pratensis. Next base: position 38,485,283 of record CAMZMU010000059.1, on the reverse strand, counting down.
GAATATTTACTTTAGAAAATTAGTGAACTCATGCCTTCTTTCATTGATAAATTCATGTCATCAAAAGAGAAACATACATAATATTTTTTCTAAAAGCAATAGCCAAAAGAAATTGGGATATCTACATGATAAAACTGCAGCGCCTCCCGCACACGGTAAAGGAAAAGGTGGAAGAGTGAAACACCACAACAACATGCATATTGCAGATTAATCTGTTAGATGCAAACCTTGAGAAATCACAAATTCAAGTAAACCGACCTCCCTACAAACTAACAGGGCAGCAACGCATTCTTCTTTAAATGGTCCAAGACGCTATAGATTGTTTTTAAGGATACTACATGTTGTTGATTTGCTGACTACCAAGCGCATTGACAACACAGGGCATACATACACCAGTACCAAGAGATACAGGGCCTCAAAGGACAGGTAGCAGTACATCAATAAGAAGGGTATACCTCTTAGTTCTATTTTGGACTGACAACACACAAAAACAGGCCACCCAAAGGAAGAGCAATCATCTAAATTTTTGGAGGTGGACAACAAAGATGAGGTACAATTTTGTTAAACAACTTGAGAGCATCGAAAGCATTAGCCGACATGGCAGGGAAAAACAAAATCTTAGATTACCTGACATACAGACATGTATTATCCATTGCCGTGGCAAAAGAATTATAGAAAGATGAGGATGTCAAACTCTGCAAGGAAGCACACAAGGCCAACAAAGCGCCATTTATACATGGAGCAGATCGTTGTATCGCCTTGTCCTTGAGTAATTGTTTGACAGGCTGTAAAAGGTCAAGACAATAGAATTGTCATTACCATTCCATACATTTGATTTGCTGAATATGAAAAAAAATCTAAGTTAAATCAGTAGCATATCCAGAGTTGTATGACGCTTACCATTTATGACCCACAACAGTAGGTCTATTTGGGGTGAAAACCAGATGAGGCTTTTACAGTCAGAACAATTACAACACTTGACTGTCAAATACTAAATATGTGCATCTGATTTACCATAGTAAATATACACCATATATAACTAACTGATGTCGTGGCCCCCATTACCCCAATTTGCAGTACGTAACACCAAATCCAATTGCACAAACAACTTATGCTATCTTCTAAATAATATAGATACAAATAAGAGAAAAGAGAGCCAATAAGTTGGTGGATACATAATCAGCAGAACGATTTTCCCAACATATTAAGATCGATATAGTACCTTTCAAATAATTTAGAGTGATAACCCACCCAAGCCATCCTTTTCAATAGTCCACATACTGATGAGGAAACATTGGGAAGGATAACACTGATATGTTGTTATAGAAAAAACCAAAGGAATTAAGTTGAAAACTATACACAAATGGGTGCCATTTAATTTAGCAAAACATGATTACCAATACCAAAAGGGGAAAATAAATGCAAACTAATCAAAAGATTTAAGTTATTATTAACTTACTAAATTTAAGACTGTAGTCTGATTTAACTTTAGCAGGAGTACATGACTAATTATGGGCTAACAGACAACACAAACAAAAGGCCAAATGTTGAATGTATTTTGTACTTGTCGACTGAATTGATGCCTTCCTATGTAGATATCTGAATAATACTTCCTACTATAGGCTCATTCAGCAAAAAAGAGAACCAAATGGCTCACAGAGCACACCGATAAAGATATATCATATAAAACAGGAGAATAACAACTTTTTATTACCATCATGGATATCGACAGCCATTTCTTACCTTCATGTATAGACAAATGGGCGATAGTTAGAAGATAGGACCAATGGCAACATAAATGAGGATGTGCCCTGTTCGTGACCAGCAAGAGTAATGAGATTAGAAATGGTGATTATACTGAATCCTTAGCACAGTGAACACAAAACCGTAAGCATGCTGAATCGTAACTACTATAGGTCTGCAGCCGCACAATTCCAAATAAATTCAATACAGGACAGAAGCGTCAACAACAATATATAAGTTGTAAAATATAATTAAATATATTTATCAGTGCAGAGTAAAACAATTGCGGTACCGATTCTCCATTTCTATACACACGGCATGACCAATTCAGTATATCAAGCAAATGGGGAAAAAAGAAGCAACACCTTATTTATGAGCCATTCAAAGAATTCCCTCAAGCAAGTAAGAGTAACCAAACAAAAGTTGGGAGTGTCCTAGAAGAACAATAACCAAGCAGGTAAATTTGCCCAAAACATTCTAACAATCCCTCCTTGAAGTGGTAGAACCCATATAACTCTTGAAGGAAAGAAAGGGCTTGAAGAGCAGCCTGGTCATGAGGGCAAGGCAAACCAGCAGAGGCACATGCCCAGAACAAAAAAGCGGCGCTGCAACACGCTTGTGTGCTGAGCAACAGGGACCTCAAGCTCAGCCCCTTCAAGGACATCGCCATCATCAGCCACCTCGCTCACACATGAATAAAACATCAGTCCAGATTCGTACGCAATGACGTCCAACAAATGCAGGTAAGACGAATAGACAACAAACATCCAGCCGTAAAGAAAGCTAGGAAATGAATTACCCAACACAAAAGAAAAACAACCCATGCAAGAAAATAATTCGACACTCATCCATAAGAAATAGGCATTAAAAAGTGCATAGAAATTTAAACACGGTCAGTAAGAAAGGAATACCTCTACCTATCTGAATGTAGCAGAGAACCTCTAACAGCAAGCAAACGGACAGCGAAGCGTCTGAAACTTTCTTCCTGCGAAAGGACATTGTTAGGCATATGCATACAATAGCAATCACAGAGATACAGAAGACATATATATTAACAGAAAATAGAAACTCGAATATTAAACTGCTCACCAGTGGGAACTTGCATGCAACAGACGAACTGCAAGAATCCAATCAAAATTATTGGAACCTATGACAGGAAAAAAAGGCATGTAAGCCGTTGAAAAAGAACACAACTTCAACAGGAACCGACAAAACTATACCAATCAACAACAAATAATAGATCTGTTTATAACCAGATGAACAAAGCACATAACCAAAGGTAACGATGGTGTCAAATGGTGTCAATTTTGTTGTTCACCAGAAATTACCACCGACCGTGCTAGAAACTACATCTACCTATACCTCTACGCATGGCCACCAAGCACATCTGGCACAAAAACAACTTTTGCACAATCTAAAGAACCTGGAAGGTACCTCTACCTGTACACATGACCACCCGATGGGGAAAAAATTGATTTCTGCACTCACCTCCAACCAGTGCGTCCTGTCAAGCAATGGATCCAACAAAAGAGCACAGCTCACAGCAGGAACTGCAAAGAAAAAATAGGCCACGGCCAACCTTTATCAGGCGGATCCATCCTACAGCGCAAACAGAGGAAAAGGTGGAGCAAAGGGGAGGATCCAGGCACAAAACCTACCTCAACCAGCATCGGATCCCTGCAGCGCCATCGATTCAGACCGAGAAGCATGTCGACGATATATGAACTTTTCGTAGGCATCAAAATACCAACAGACCAATGTAGCAATTTAACAACACTCAACAATGGAAGTAATAAGCTGAACTGTACAACGGGATTGGATAGCAAGCAGGAAACGATGCATCGTATATCATAATAGAAGAATTAACCATAATAATCAACTGTTGGGAGCCAAATATTATGCACAGTATGGGAAACAAAGCATTTTAGCACATCCAGCTAGGCCCTAACAATCTAAGAAATTGCTTTCTACGTCTGTACATCTACGCATGGCCACCAAGCATGGCTTGTAATTTTTTTTACACAATCTGAAGAAACTGGAAGCATCTACCTCTAAGTATGACCCCTCAGTGGGGAAAGATTGATTTTTGCACTCACCTCAAACCGGCACATGCTACGGAGGAAAGAATCAAACTGAAGAGCAGGTCACAACTCACAGCAGCCTTCTTGGATTTCCATCGAACACTTTATAGGCAGAGATAACAAACAATCTGCACAAACAAAGATGAGAGGTTCCCTAATTAAATCAAAAGAGGGATGAGTGGAGAGAGAGGGCAGGACGCAAATCAGGAAGGCCAAATGGGCAAGGTCGAGCGGATCTGAGGTTGGGAGGTTCATCTGTGGCAAAAAACCATGCTCCCATGTTGTCCACCGAGGAGGACGCATGGAGAGCTAGCTGGCGACGGGGAGGAGAGCCAGCAGCTTCTCATGTTCGACCCTCGCCATGGCAGCCCTCCTTCTGCGCACGATGAAGAGAGTTTCATGCTCATTTAATTTACGGACCGAACAGATGACAGGGAGCAGAAACTCAATTAAATAACTAAATTGGATTATGACCTGTACATAAGAAATTGAGGCAAAAATTTAACTGGCAAAATGAGGGGACTGCGAGGTGATATTGCCTCCCTTTTATGTAGCAGCCTTCAAATCAGCATGGCCGAAAATCCCCAGATCCAACCGAAGAGCGGATCACATCAACACCTGCAGAAAAAACACAGTGCTATCACGGTCCAATCGAACAAAATCATAAACAAAGATGAAAAGGGGAGAAAAGGCAAGCCCCTCCATGAGCCAATTGATAATTTGTGAACACTAAATCTATGATTTGTTTTTTGGAAAATGCTCAATCTAAGATCTGATATCAGGAAATTCCTTACTATATGCTCTACACGTACAAAGCTACTGCAGTCAAAAGAATAAAGATTAATAGACTCATTTTATTGGACAAAATCTTTGGGAGAAATCCCTATAGTCCAACTCATTTTTTTTTTCATATTGTCTTTACTTGCAATGCCACTGAACCAAATGGGTAGGATTACAATTTGGTTCTCTCGTAGATTTGCCTATCTTCGTGCGTGCGTGTGTGTGTTTGCAGATTTCAACAAATAGCAGTTTACTGCTGCCTACGCTGCCATGAGAAATTCTTCTTAGTGGGAAGACAATATGTTGATATTGTCTCTCGAGAATACTTATGTATGCACATAATAAACCTAATGAACAATTCGTCACAATTCCAGCAAGAACAGCATGATGAGACTTCCGAACATATGCTTGATCCTGATTCCTGAAGACGACATCGAAGTAGGAACCAGGAAGCAGATAGCACAGCCCTGTGTTCAGGGAACAGAGAAAGAATTATGGCGGTGCACAATGACGTTTTTACATAAGAAAAGTCTAACATATATACAATGATCATTATTCAATTGAGTTATAACGGTTGCTCACACTGATAAAAGAATAAAAGGTTATTAGAAAGGCGGGTTTATCTGAGCAACAGAACTAAACAGGCTGGAATGCTAACTGATGTGCACTGCAGTTCTCAGTACATAAATTTTATTATAGTAGCCAAATTCTTCATTAACATGCAGGCAAATTATATTCGTCAACAGAAAATACCATTAGAGCTCTAAATACTTCTAATAATGAAATGACTCATAATTTACTTCCTCGCCTGAGCTATGACAATGCCAAATTACTAATAAAACCAGAGGAATCATTCATATTCATGAGGTGCATGGAAATTCAATAAAAAAGAAAGTTTAGGAAGCTGATCTACTCATTATACGTCTAGGATTGTCTGTCATGAGAACCACAATATATGTAACAACAAATGGTCGGAGAGCCAGTTGAACTTTCTATAAATGTTGTATGCTTGTATTGACACACAATTCTTGCACTTACAGATAAGAAAAAGGACATAATTTAGTGTACAAAGAGAAATTCTGATTGTGATTTAGCAAGTATGAGAATCTGTTAAATTATAATCAGAATTATCATAGTTTGTTGTTGCATGTTTACTCTAAGGTAAACAACAATACTTATAACCTGGTGCTTTTACATGCAAACTATTAGAGAATAAATTGTGCCAGTTCATCCCATTTCAATACCGTGCAGTTTCTGAAGAACATATGCATACTGAACTGGCACCACAAGCCATGACCAGTCTCCAATCCATCCCCTGAACCAAACGTTCAAAAGAAGACCGGTTGAGTTGCCCTGAATTAACACATGAAATTATTCATGCCTGCACCTAAAATAACAGCAATTTAGACAGTAACAGGGCATGTACACTTGAAAAATGGAGCAAGAAACAAACTGAACTTCAATCTGCGCTACACAGAAAGTTGACATTTACTTTCGAAAGAAGAATCTCTTACAGAAAAGGAAACTTGCCATTTACTTATGGTCATTCTTTTATGTCCAAAAGGATTTTTTCCTTTTTCTCAAGTTTCCATAAATGAATGTAATATACATCATAAGTAAGGAGTAGAAACAATAGTAATGTAAGCATTGAAAAACGAATTAAATAAAGATGGCAAAGAAAGGCATACCTAATTGCTTATGGGGGATATGGTAGCGAGCATGCAGGCCTGCAGGTCTCCAAATATGTTGGTCCTAGCACAGAACTCCGCGTGCAGGCTTGCAGGTCTCCAAATATGTTTGTCCTAGCACAGAACTCCGTGGCGCCCTGGCGTTGAGCAATGAATCCACACTGTTGCGATACTGCAGGAACAACCTATTAGGATTTGCACACAGTATCCAACAAAGAAAAGTTGGCAGAAAACCTCAAGAACATGGGAGGACTGCGATCGTATTTTTCTTTAAAGAAAGAGAAAGATCCCTAGCTAGCAGTATGGTTCAGATCTTAATTAGTTCTAATCATTACCTATATAACATCAAGATTAGGGACCAATCTTCTGTAGAAATTCATCATCTTTCTCCATAGCACACCTAAACCAAAAAAATGTAGAGATGAATGAAAATCTTGCACCAATAGATCAATAGGCATGCGAACAAACAAGATTCCACAGCAAATTGGGCATTCCCGTAAGAAATTTTACAAAATTGGACAAAATTACAGCTAATAGGCCTCTATTTTTAGATCCACACATAAAACAAAAAGAGCTACTTCTGGTTGGAGATTCACTGGACCTAAGACGTGAGAGAGAGCCGAGCTGGAGGAGGGAGATACACCTAAGTCTTCGTTGTGGAGATCCCGTGGTTGCACGCGCAAGTGGAGGACATGGGCTGCTGCAGTATTTGGTAAGGGACGTGCTGGTAGAAGTCGAGCTCCACGCATGCTCCGCCGCCGCCGCCGCGCCGTCGCCGCCTGCTGAGAGAGGAGGTGAGATGGAAGAGAGAGAGACCAAAAATCAGAGGTGGGGACAGATATACAAACCTGAGGCATCGTCAAAATCCCGTGGTCATACGATGCAGCGAGGGGAGCCGGCGGTGAGCGCGCTGCCTCCGTGCCTCACGCACGCGTACTCCTCGTCTCCGACCTCGCGGTGGCAGCCAATCGGGGACGGCAAGAACTGCTGGCGGCGGCAGCCAATCGGGGACGGCACGACTGCTATTGAAACCCTAGATCGAGAAATGAGTCTAGGGTTCCGAAGCGAGGAGATCGTCGCATATAGGCGCCGCGCAGAGAGGGGCAAGGGCGGAGGCGACCGCCGCTGTAGCTCCCGTACCCGGCATCGCCTCCCCGTCCGCCACGAGACGACGGCCGCCGTCCTCTCGCCATGACTGAGACGCGAAATGACGATGCTACCCCTGGAGTTCGATCGAACCACGACCCCTGCCACCGCGCCCGGTTGGACTCGCTGTACACTCACGTGGGAACGATTCAGCCCACACGATGACATGTGGGTCCTCAAAAAAACTGGGGCTACCGGCAGCGACTCGGGGTGAGCTACGTGCGGGTACAAATCGACGCGCCGACTGGGGATGGCTAGCGATCGGACGGCCCAGATCGCATCTCAACGACTTTCGACGACCAGGAATGCCTGAGCTCTGAGGAGCGGGCTGGGGGGGGGCAAGGATGTTATCTTTAGATTTCATTGCAAGATGTGCAAGGTATACGCCATATTTTCTCGTTGGCGAACCTCGCGATCTTTAGGTCGAGAATAGCCCAATATGACTTTGTTTTCTCACTTTGGTTGAGAAAGATAAATGTGTATGTGTCTAAATGCATCATGTTTTAGTGTGAATGTGTCTAAAAAAAAGAATATATGTGTAGGTGTGGTATAGGTGTGTATATCTCTATGTTGTAATCGGCGTTTTCAATAAGAAAAAGTGTGAGGATAGGGGAAAGTAGCACTTAAACATGGGGGCATATGCTCCCGGTTCGACAAAACATTTTATAAACGTTTAAAATTTCTAAAAAAGTTGCGCCCATAGATCTGTATGTTCCATGTGTGCGTAGAAAATTTCGCGGAGAAATGACTTTTTAGTTGGGCTATGTAAAAAAGACAAAAATATGTCACATGATTACTCCTATATAGCACCGAAAATTTCTCTTTTTTGCAGAGGCAAAGTAAATAGTAATTTCGTTACGAAACTCATGTGCAGTGCACATGTTTTGCAAGACCTATGCACGAATTTTTTGTTTCAGATTTTTTGAACATGTTTTTTGTTTTTGACATTTCAAATAGGAGTGAATATACGCCCATGTTCACTGCATTCAGTCCCGAAGGGATTGCGACTTGCAGGGCCCTGGCGACTTGTACTGAGTTGGGATGCCATATTCTGTACTGGTGGCGCCTGTTTGCTTCGCCACCACTTGCCCTCCGCGTTAAGCATTCGCACGTGCAGGTGCCAACGCTACGGCGTACCGCGTCCGTCCCGACGCCCAGAAACCGTCGCGCTCGCACGGCAGATCAACATCGCATTTCCCCTCCTCTGTCCCTCACGTCGCTATAAATCCCGTCCCCGACTCCATTGATTCGCTCGATATCTACGGAGATTGATCTTCTCCATCGACGGAATCAGTTCCCAGTTGCAGCTCTCATTCCACTCCTCCCCGCAGCTCCTCACTACAGCGACCGGACGGCAGCAGCGATGGCCGAGACGGCGCACGACGGCCCCCGGCGCGGCCCGATGGTCGGCGGCATCCAGGATGCGCCGGTGGGGACGGAGAACGACCTCAGGGTCATCGACCTCGCCCGATTCGCCGTCGCCGAGCACAACACCAAGACCGTAAGACAATCCCCACCCGATCCAAAGAATTTACCTACCGCCTCTGTTTTTCTTCTGAAGCAACTGTCCCTTGTGTTTGTTTGCTAGAACGCGTTGCTGGAGTTCGAGAGGCTGGTGAAGGTGAGGCGGCAGGTGGTGGCCGGGTGCATGCACTACTTCACCATCGAGGTCAAGGACGGCGGCGACAAGAAGCTGTACGAGGCCAAGGTCTGGGAGAAGGCGTGGGAGAACTTCAAGCAGCTCCAGGATTTCAAGCCGGCCGCCTAAGATGCTCTGCATATGTGCGTGCTGAGCTTCCGGTTGGAGCCTATCGAGCATGTCAGTCTCAGGTGTTCTATGATGAATAAACCTGCTCCATACATGATGTATTACATGTGGGTATGGTCCCCGTGATGGAACGTGCTCATTGAGTTGATGAATTCCATGCATTTTGATCAGTCCCCTGAAATTGTTTGCATTTCACCTCACACGTATCTGGACAGCTGCATCACATAAATAAGCAAATAACACAAGGAGTCAAGGATTGCTGAGTTAATCATTACAGCAAGAAAAATATTCAACCAAGCATGGACTTTTCGAAGGTTATCAGACTCTCACTCTGAAAAACTGCTGTATTTATCGGTTTCATTTTGAGGAATGAAACTGGGAGCTGGGTGCTCATTTGATCGAAAAAAGAGAGCATGGACTCTCGATGTTCTCAAGCGTGTAGTGATCAGATTGCAAAACCTCAAGCACGCCTCTCTGTACCACTGAAAAGTTGTTAGTGCATCAGGGGAAAGCTTTCGGTCCAGAGGACTCAACTCGCTGGAGGAGCATTGTTGGTGTCATGCAATATTTAATATTCACAAGACATTTTATAAGCCATAAAAAAGATGAACACAACCTTTTTCTCTTACCTTATTAAAGAAACCTTGACAAGACGAATACATGGATCAACCAAAAGCCATCTTCCTAAGCCATCTTCCTTGCGACATATGTCGCAACACGGGTAAGTTTGATAATGGGGAGGCCATGATCGGGGCCATGTGTTCTGTTCTCACACCGACGCACACCATATAAATCCGGAGAGCTCAATAGCGAGCGCAAACTACGTACCATATGTGCACACTGCAGAAGCCGCCACCACCGTGTACCGCCGATCTATCTTGAGAAAAGGGATCAACACAATGATTTTGCAAAGACCGTCGTAGACACACACCACGACGCCATGCATGCATCTATCAACACGAGTCCATCACCGAGACCTGCCATTTTCGACGCGGTAGATGGAACACCGCTCCTTCTCCTATCGCCTCTAGGAAGAGGCCTCTAGCAAGAGGCGCACTTTTGACTTGCCGCTATGTGGTCCACGACCTATTTATAAAAAAAATACTCTCAGGATCTTCATATTACTGCTGATGATTATTATTAATAATCAGTTGGCTATTTCGCAAAAAATAAACACTAGTTACTCTGGTGGAAAATCAGCACAGCTTTTCCATGCGATCACTATACTCACTGGCTGAATGCTCGTGTGCTGCCACGGAAAAAAATGGACACATCCAATAATTAAGCTCTTGTTGAGCGTGTGTTGGTGATGCATGCAAAAAAGTTGCCCTTTATGACTTTATATTCTTAATGGTTGATCATTGTGTATGTACCTCGTTTCACAACTGGTGTCGGCATTGGTTCCTACAACGGCGTGGCAAAACCCACGGCGGTGAGGAGGGTTTCAATCTTGGTTCTGACAAGCATTAGACATTAGGCCGAACAAACAAAACAGGCTAAGCGAAGTGTGAGGAATGTGTTATGCCCCTGCTAGGGTTATACTCGATTACAGAGGAACTGTGACAGGATTCGATACAAGGATCTCCCGGATCCGATGCTACAGGTAGCTAATGGAACATGATTCTATCTTGTTCAGCCTCCACAGACGGATGTCTCGTGCTTAGGTAGACGACGCTGCACTCGTCGCTTTGGGCTTCGCCTGGGCTGGGCTCTTCTTGGGCCTTGGGCTTGGTGACGATGCCGGGGTCGTGACATTCCCTTCCCCTTGAAAGCTGGCTTGACCCCAAGCCAGCGCCAGCGGAAACTTCTGCTTCAAAGCAGCTTCATCTTCCCAAGTGATGCAGGACGGAGGAAGACCACGCCAACGCAGCAGCACCCTGGCGACAGACGCCCCTCCACGCTGCATCTTGCGACGAGCCAGAACTTCCAACGGCTGCAGCACAGCAAAGTCATCAAGGAAGAGCAAAGCAACATCATCACTCACTGCTTGCTTAGACGGAAGATGACGTTTGAGCTGGGACACGTGCACCACGTTGTGAATTTTGCTTGTTGGTGGCAGATCAAGCCTGTAGGCGACTGCACCAATCTTTGCCAAGATCTTGTATGGTCCAAAGAACTTAAACGCCAATTTCTGGCTGCTGCGAGGGCCCAGAGATGTTTGGACATACGGTTGGAGCTTCAGGAAGACCAAGTCGCCCACCTCAAATGATCTTTCTTGCCTATGCTTGTCAGCTTGCTTCTTCATGCGTTCCTGAGCACGAATGAGGTGTTGACGCATCAGGGCCATCATGACCTGACGTTCTTGCAGCCAGAAGTCCAAATCGGGGACGGAGCAAGCAGCAGTCGCCGATATGCCAAAATGGCGGGGAGGATGGCCATAAAGTGCTTCAAATGGAGCTTTACCAATGGCAGAATGATAAGCAGTGTTGTACCAGAATTCTGCTAGAGCTAGCCAGCGAAACCATTTTGTTGGGCAAGCATGCACAGTGCATCTCAGAAAGTTCTCAAGGCATTGATTCAACCGTTCTGTCTGGCCATCAGTTTGCGGGTGATATGCCGAGCTCATCATCAACTGTGTATCTGTGAGACGGAAGAGCTCCTGCCAGACGTTGCTTGTGAAGATCTTGTCGCGATCCGAAATGATGCACTGAGGCATCCCATGCAGCTTATAGATATGATCCACCATCACCTGAGCAACTTGCAATGCCGTGTAAGGATGCTTTAAAGGGATAAAGTGGCCATATTTGGTGAGTTTGCCCACCACTACCAAGATCACATCATGTCCATTGGATTTCGGCAAGCCCTCCACAAAATCGAGGCTGATGGTGTGCCAGGCTTCTGGTGGAACAGGCAGAGGTTGCAGAAGGCCAGGAAGCTTTGTGTGCTCACTTTTAGCACGTTGACAGACATCACAACTTTGGACATACTCTTGTACAGTGGTCTTCAGATGTGGCCAGGCAAATAGCTTCTTAATGCGCTGGTAAGTTGCTAGAGTGCCAGAATGGCCGCCAATGCCGCTGTTATGCAACGCTTGGAGGATGTGCTGTTGTGCCAACTCATTTCCACCAACCCACACTTTGCCATGTTTCTTGATAACCCCATTTACTAACTCGAATCCATCAGCATTTGTACCAGAGATGCTCAATTCTGTCCATAACTTCTTAGTTGCCTCATCATCATTGTAGCCACTAACCAACTTGTCCAACCAGGATGGTACTGCTGCAGAGATGGCCAGAATATCAGCATCAGGTGGACGACGAGAAAGAGCATCGGCTGCTGCATTATTGATGCCTTTCTTGTACTGTATGGTATAACGAAGCCCCATCAACTTCACAAATGCTTTATGTTGCATGCCTGTGCCTAGACGCTGCTCCGTAAGGTGGAGAAGACTTTTCTGATCTGTGCGAATAAGAAACTCCTGCTGCTGCAAGTACGGACGCCACTTGTCCACTGCCATTAGGATGGCCAAGCACTCCTTCTCGTATGTGGATAATGCTTGATTACGAGTGCTCAAAGCTTTGCTCAGATAAGCTATCGGATGGCCATTCTGCATAAGAACTGCCCCAACTCCATACTGGCATGCGTCAGTTTCTACCACAAATGGCTTCGCAAAGTCTGGTAATGCCAAAACAGGGGCTTGCACTAGCGCTCGTTTTAGCGTCTGAAATGCCTCTTCGGTTACAGGGGTCCACTGGAATGTCACTCCTTTGCGAAGTAACTGTGTTAGAGGCCGGCTGATCATCCCATAGTTCTCAATAAACTTTCGGTAGTATCCTGTCATTCCAAGGATCATACGAAGCTCTTTCAGATTTCTAGGCCTCGGCCATGCTTTTATTGCTTCAATTTTTGCTCCATCAGTGGCTACTCCATTAGTGCCGATGACATGGCCCAAATATTCCAAGTTCTGCTGGGCAAAAGTGCATTTGGATCGCTTGAGTGTCAGTTGATTTGCCTGTAAAATCTGAAAGACCTCACGAAGCTGTTGCACATGGTCGGACAGTGTTTTACTGTAAATCAGTATGTCGTCCATGAAAACCAGAACACTTTTGCGAAGCTGACGCTCAAAGATGGTGTTCATAACACTCTGGAACGTAGCTGGCGCGTTTGTCAGGCCGAACGGCATGACCAAGAACTCGTATAACCCCTGATGAGTCTGAAATGCTGTTTTGTACTCGTCTCCTTCGGCTATTCGCAACTGATGATACCCAGAAGACAGATCCAGCTTTGTAAACCATTGGGCACCAGCCAACTCATCTAGAAGTTCGTCCACCACTGGCATTGGGTGCTTGTGTTTCACAGTAATTGCATTGAGTTGCCTGTAGTCGATGCAGAAACGCCAGGTACCGTCCTTCTTGCGTACTAGGAGGACAGGGGAAGCAAATGGACTAGAGCTTGTGCGAATAATACCCTGCTGCAGCATCTTGTGAATTTGTTTTTCAATTTCATCTTTCTGATGCGGTGCATAGCGATATGGTCTAACATTCACCGGTAGAGCACCAGGTGTTAATGGAATCTGGTGATCATTCTGCCGGTGTGGTGGCAGCTCGGTCAGTGGACAAAACAATTCCTCAAACTCAGCTAGAAGTTCTCTGAATTCTGCTGGCAGCTCTTCTGGTTGTGCATCCTCAATACTGTGCAAACTGTCATGCTGGTATACAGGCTGGACTTTGATGCACTGAGATATGGCACCTTGTCGAAGTAAACCTTGCAGCTGACGAGCAGTTATTTGCTTCCCAGGTGTGCTATCATCCTGTATCCCCAACAGTGTGATGCGCTTGCCTTTGTGATCAAACCGCATACGGCGTTGCCGCCAATGCACCCACATTGGACTGAACTCCTCCAGCCAGTCCCCACCAAGAATGATATCATAGCAGCCAAGAGGTAACACCTTCATATCTTGCTGAAATTCATGTCCTTGTGTGCTCCAAGACAGTTGCTGAACTTGCTGATCACTAGTCATTGTCTCTCCATTGGCCACAACAAAGCGAGATGGTGCTGCTTGTGTGGTTGGCAACTGCAGCTTCTTCACCAATGCTTCATCTACAAAAGATGCCCCATTGCCTGAGTCAACCAGAATAAGCACCTCTTGATTTGCAACTCTGCCATGCAAACGGATTGTGCGCCTGCGAGTAGGTGTGGTGGCTGATGCAGCTGACAAATCCACACACATCAATTCATCATCTGAGCTTTCTTCACCTCCGTTTTCATTGCCTTGTTCAGTGTGGTGTGGCAGAACATCCAGCAATTCTTCAAGGATGTGGAGAGGAATCTGAGCAGGACATTTGTGAACACGGCTGTATTTTTCACCACAGGTGAAGCATAATCCTTTGGCTTTGCGAAATGCACGCAAGGCCTCAAGTTTTTCATCCCAGCGAGGAGTTTCTGCTTTCTTTGGTTCCTCTGGACGAGCTGTTGATTTGCTCTTGTCAGGTGGACTGTACTGCTCAGAGGAGTTGTAAGCGCGATAAGTTGAGCGCGAGTAAGAGCGGGACTGTTGCTGTCGCTGCTTCACATTTTCCAGCTCTGTTTCCTGCAATTGAGCAAGCAAACTCGCAGTATCGACATCACCAGGCAAGTGCAGTAGTACATTGGTACGAAGTTCAGCAGCTAAACCAGCTATGAAGCGTTCTACAAAAAATGTTTCACTAGTACCAGGATCATAAAGCAAAATCTGGTGCTTAAGCGTATTGAACTTTTCAGTGTAGAGTTCAACAGATCCTAGTTGCTTAATGTGTAGAATCTGGCGCATAAACAAGTTGTGTTTGTTTTTGCCCCAGTAAGCTTCAACTGCCATAAAGAGATCCGACCACAGCACTATGTGTTGTTTGGCTTGTAAATTTTTAACCCACAATGCAGCATTGCCCACAAAGTTCAGAATAGCAAATTTGACCTTCATATGTTCAGAGATGCCATAAATCTCGAAAAACATCTCACAATTGTCCTTCCAAATCACTGGATCTGTCCCATCAAATTTGGGAAAATCCATTTTCGGAGTGGAGTGATACCGAGAGTGATTGACTGAACGTTCGTAGTGCTCTTCCTCCCCATAGCCACGACTATACTGATGAGGGATGATCGTACCGTTAGTCGGGGGAAATCGTGGAGATCCTTGGATCTCCAGGACTTGCCCCCGTGGCGTGTTGTCGATGCCGTGCCCCTCGGGCCGTCGCGCCGCCGCACCCGGTGACGGCGCTGTAGGGAGCGCCGCGGGTGATGGAGGTTGTTGGGGCGGACGCGACTCGATGGCGCCCAACCGCACTGATGCGTCCTCAGCGTGGAGCTTGAGGTTCGACGTCGTCGTGACCAAGTCGTTGACGGAGGTCTCCATGTCCTTCATCCAGGTGCTGAGCCCGGAAAGCTGGGACGAGATGGCGTCCAGCTTCTCGTTGGTGGCCTGCGCCTGGTCGGTGACAGTGGCCATGGCCTCCACGATCTGTCGCTCGGCCGCCGTAGGTCGTCTGGGTGCCAGATCGACGCCGAAGTTCCGATCGAACCGTCGATCGGATGCGCGGTTGCAGATCGGGGTCCGCCGCCTCTCCTCTCTTCGGAATTAGGGATCGAGAAAAATTCGGGCCGGTGGTTGGATGGCTTCTGATACCAAGTGTTATGCCCCTGCTAGGGTTATACTCGATTACAGAGGAACTGTGACAGGATTCGATACAAGGATCTCCCGGATCCGATGCTACAGGTAGCTAATGGAACATGATTCTATCTTGTTCAGCCTCCACAGACGGATGTCTCGTGCTTAGGTAGACGACGCTGCACTCGTCGCTTTGGGCTTCGCCTGGGCTGGGCTCTTCTTGGGCCTTGGGCTTGGTGACGATGCCGGGGTCGTGACAGAATGCTAGAGGAGAAGTTTGGTTGTAGGACGTAAATATACAAACTATATTTTTTGCTGGTTAGAGACCACGGAGCCGAGATAGAGGTTGGCGAGCCCGCGGCATCGTTATTGACCGGCATGTCCTGAGGAATAGCCCTGAGAGAAAAAGAGTTCTCCTTACCATATTTTCGGATAAAACTTTGTGGGTGCACAAAGCAAAACATAATTTTTATCCATGATTTATTTCACAATTTTTGAAAACTTCCGAGGTGGCGACTCCGAGACTAGAGCGCGGGTGCAACTAGCTACAATATATTTGCACTCGAGATGCTTAAGCTTTTCTCGAAACGAAAACAAATGCATGAGTATACATGTACCTAGCATGCTAGCTAGCTTGGTCATGCATGACCTGATGTTGAGTACGTGTCTAAATCTATTCTCCCAAAAAAATTCAATATATACAATCTTTTGGGTCATGCTGCTGATGCGTACGGTTTTTCTCCCGATCCGACAAGAAAGGTTGTGTCCGGATTTTACACTCGATTGGATCAGTCAGCCTGCAGTGTCAAGTTTTTGTCGATCTGATCACAGGTTTTTTCGTCGTGACGTGTTTTCTTAAACGTTCGTACGGTTGTTTTTAAGTTTAATATAGTTAAGATTACTTTTAAAATTGATACATTTCATGTAAAAACTTTAAATTATTAACCTCTTAAATTAGGTCAAACTTTTTCTAGAGCATGCTATAAATATGAAATTTATATTTATATCAAACTTTTATACATTTTCATTTATTATTCAACCTTTGTGGGATTTATTATTATAACTAGTATATTTTTGTAGTGCTTAGTTATCATAGTGAACAAGAAAGCAATGTTGCTGAATATTAAGAAGTCGTGTTATTTGCTATGCAATTTTAACTCTACCACTGAATAAATAGAACCAAATGTAAATCATTTGTTCGCAAAACTTATGTTATTATCTTTCCTTTTTAGACTAAGGATTATTCTTTGATACAAATCCTATTTAATGTGAGAAATAAAAAGGGACGAACCGCATTCCTTTATATAATAACCAATGATACTTACATGAGTTATATTGTTGTATTTGTATTTCACATATATTCTTGTATCTCTAATGTCTTGGTAGAAATTTCTAAAAGTGTCTTGTTTAAAATAATGTGGTAGAAATTTGTGTATGTTGTTAGGTATAAGCAAATAGTGCATTCTCGAGTTAAAGGGTATTCATGAGGAACTTCGTCGAAGCATTGGCGTTGCTCTTTTAATAATTCTCTCATGTCCAATATGTCTACCGTACAATTTTTTGGTTCAACAATCAACTATAATGGTTGTGTGCTCTGTACTTGGTGATGCGTTTTGGCTTCGGGGTGTCTATGCTACTGTTATTTTTTAAAATTAAAAGAAAATATGAAAACACATCGAAAAAATCTGAACAAAATTGGGCACAAACATATATAAGTTTTCAACATTTGTGCAAAATTTCAGAAACACTTTCTGTGGTGTGTGCAAAAAAGACAAAATATGTGCTTTGAAAATGTATTTTTAAATCTCATTTCGGCCACAGATTTTGTCTTTCTTGCACAGACCACAGAAAGTGTCATTTCCTTACGAAATTTCCCACGAATGTTAAAAACTTGTATATTTTTGTGTCCAAATTTTTTCAGTTTTTTCGAGTTGTTTTCTATTTTTTTAATTTTGAAAAACATAACAGGATCGCCAAAGTGGATTTCCGTGCTGCATAGCACTACCTGTCGGAGACATTTTTTTTAGATAAAAAGCCCTCCGGAGCAAGGTTCAACAATGTTTAAACTGCTGGATATCACCGTGCAGAGTACAAAATCCACTCTACTCCTTGGCCACCACTTGTGTTGGAATGTACTGGTGGCGGTGGCGCCTGTTTACTTCGCCATCACTTTGCCTTCCGCGTTAAGCGTTCATTTGCAACGCATCGCCATCACGTCGACGTGCGGTGCCAACGCTTGCTTACCGCGTCCGTCCTGAGTCCCGGCGCTCAAAACTGTCGCGCTCCCACAGCAGATCACATCGCTATAAAATCCCTTTTCCGACTCCATTCCGCTCGATGTCTACGGAATCAGTTGTCTGTAACAGCTCTGTTCCACTCCTCCCGCAGCTCACTACAGCGAGTCAGCGACCCACGCACCGGACGGAAGCACCATGGCCGAGGCGGCGCATGACGGTCCCCGGCGCCGCCCGCTGCTGGGCGGCATCCAGGACGCGCCGGCGGGGACGGAGAACGACCTCGACGTCATCGAGCTCGCCCGATTCGCCGTCGCCGAGCACAACACCAAGGCCGTAAGTCTCGATTCCCTCTCTCTGTTCCTTGTGTCTGATACGCGCTACCGGCCTGATGATGGATACTATAGTGATGTCTGATTTGGGCGGGTGCAGAACGCGTTGCTGGAGTTCGAGAGGCTGGTGAAGGTGAGGCGGCAGGTGGTGGCCGGGTGCATGCACTACTTCACCATCGAGGTCAAGGAGGGCGGCGACAAGAAGCTGTACGAAGCCAAGGTCTGGGAGAAGGCGCGGGAGAACTTCAAGCAGCTCCAGCATTTCAAACTGGCAACCTGAAGATGCTCTGCATATATGTGAATATGTGATACAGGCATACACAGCTCAAACTTGTGGTTGGAGCCTATCGAACATGTCAGCCTCACTGGCTATAGGTGTTCTATTATGAATAAACCAGTTCCATACATGATTATATGGGTGTATGATTCCCGTAATGGAACGTGCTCACTGATTATTTGAGTTGATGAATTCCAAGGATTTTTTATCAATCCCCTGAACTTGTTTGCATTTCACCTCCCACGTATCTGGACAGCTGCATCTTTTAATTGCATCAGATAATTAACACATGATTGCTTAGTTAATCATTACAGGAAGAAAAATATTCCAGCTAAGTATGAACTTTGTTCTCACGCGTGTAGTAATCAGATTGCAAGGCGTCAAGCACACATCTCCCTGACACTGCATCAGGAAAAAGCTTTGGGTCCAGAGGACTCTCCTCGCAAGACGAGCATTGTTGGTATCATGCAATTTTAATTTCAACAATACCACGTATCACTTTCACTTAATAAAGTTTGTCAATTCTCTCGTTCTCCTTCAACTGTGCATTGGATACCAGTGAAAAGTATATTGAGATATCTCACAGGTAGTGTTGACACTAGGCTAAAGATCACTTGTCAGCATCAATGTCGAGACCTACTGGGGCAGATGTCCTCATGATAGAAGATCCACTAGAGGTTTCATTTGTTGTCCTTCTTGTGGAGAAGACCACGAGCACCGTGGTACGTGTTCGCTCGGTAACTGAATTACTGTTTTCTTGTGCGCGGTTGGGTAGAATATATGTAAACTAACCGAATCTTCCAGATTTGTTCTGATATTTTCTTGATCCTCAAGGTCGCAACCTTCACGTTGTTATCGCTCGCGGCTCGCCAATCCCCGTTACGATCGGAGCCGGCTGGTTACTTCGCCTCGACCTGGCTTCCGCGCTGCCGCAGCAGATCACGTCGCAGTTCTCGAGAAAATTGCAAAAAACCACCACAATTAGTGGTTAAGTTTCAAAAAACACCGGTTTTCACCAAATTTACAAATCACCACCACTGTTCGTTGACAGCGTTAAAAAAACCACCACTTTACGCTAACCGTCGCGACGCTCAGTTAAGTACGAAACTGGCAGCCGGGGCCCGGTGTCAGACTGACGTGGCAAACGGTGTTTGACTAGACCGTCAAAATAGACATAAGGCCCACCTATCATCATCTCCAACTAGGCTCACTATTTTTTTTCTCTTATATTTCACATAAGCATTTCATCGAGCAGGTTGTGGGCAGTGCCTGCCGGCGGCGGCACCAGGTGGTCATGGCTACGCATCGGCCGCCGGTCTAGCGTGAGCAGCCAGCCGCCCCCCGGAGTTGCTCCTCTTCCTCACCCCGCACGCGCTCCCGCTCGGCCGCGACTGGCAGTCGGGGCTCACCCACATGCAGTCCTCCGTCGCGGCCGCCTGCCTCCGGTCCCCCTCCGAGCTCGCTGTCCTCGCGCCCTTCATGTCCTACGCGCCCCACGCCGCCTGCCCGCGCAACGCCACCCTCCCGCGCCGCGTCGTCTCCAAGGGCTGCGAGCCGCTCCCCCGCCGCCAGTGCCGCTCCCGCGGGCCCCGTGCCCCGCTCCCGGCCTCCGGCATGGGCCTCGACCACCGCCGCTAGACCGCCCCTCCGCGGCACGTCCACGAGTTCCCCGTCGACGACGTGCTGCGCCTGAGCACGTCCAAGATCCGGATTGGCTTCGACGTCGCCGGCGGCGCCGCCAACTTCGCCGCACGGATGAGGGAGCGCAGGGTGACCGTCGTCACCTCCGTGTTCGATGGCGCGGGGAAGCCGATGAACGAGTTTGTGGCGGCCAGGGGCCTGTTCCCCCTACTGCTCTCGCCGGCGCACCGGTTCCCCTTCTACGACGGGGTGTTCGACCTGGTGCACGTCGGCGCCACGGCGCTGGGCGAAGCCGGCGCGCCCGCGATGGGGCAGGCGGGGACACCGAGGCGCTGGAGTTCTTCATGTTCGACGTCGACCGAGTGCTGCGCGTCGACGGGCTGCTCTGGATTGACAGCTAACGGCCGTTTCTGCAATCCGTCAAAAAACGCCACGTCACGCCTATAAGTGGGCCCATCTGTCAGAATCAAGGTTAAACGAGGTAAAAGACAGAATCAGTGTTTTTGTAACGCTGTCAACAAATAGTGGTGCTGATTTGCGAATTTGGTGAAAACCAGTGGTTTTTTGAAGCTTAACTACCAATTATGGTGGTTTTTTGCAATTTTCTCCTGTCCCCTTGTTCCCCACGTCCGTTCACTCCACTCCGCTCGGCATGAGATCGATCGCTTCCATTCGCGGAATCTGTTCTCTCGGCAGCGGCCGTCGTCCTCCAATCTTCCCCTCCAACCGCGGCTCAGCACAGCGACCCACGTACCGGACGACAGCAGCGATGGCCGAGGCCGAGGCGGCGCATGACGGTCCACGGCGCTACCGGGTGTTTGGCGGCATCGATGACTTGGCGCCGGGGGCGGAGAACAACCCCAAGTTCATCGAGCTCGCCCGGTTCGCCGTCGCTGAGCACAACACCAAGACCGTAAGAAATCTTTCATTTCACAGCTTCACCCCGATCCCAAGAGTTTACAGCTTTCGTGCCTTGCGCGTTACCTGATTGATCGTCATGCTTATTATGTGGGTGCAGAAAGCGGCGGTGGAGTTCGAGAGGGTGGTGAAGGTGAGGCTGCAGCTGGTGTCCGGGATCATGCACTACCTCACCATCGAGGCCAAGGATGGCGGCGCCAAGAAGCTGTACGAGGCGCAGGTGTGGGTAAAGGTGTGGGAGAACTTCAAGAAGCTCCAGGAATTCAAGCCGGCCACCTAGGTTAAATATGTGAGCTCAAGCTTGTGCCTGGAGCCTATCGCACATGTCAGTCTCACTGGCTATTAGGTGTTTTATGATGAATAAACCTGGCTATCTGGATGTGAATCCCAAAATAAAACATGTCATCGAGTTGCAAGTATTTTGATCGATCCCTAGTTTGCCATCGGCTGCACGACAGAAATGGCTCAAGATCCTTTTTTGTTTAACATTAATAGGACAAAGAGAAACGACATACACAGTAACACAGACACAGTTTTACAACTCAACGGCGAGGCAACTCGCTGGGAGTGGCAGCGGCGATATACAAGGAATGCACTTTTCTTGTCGAAACTTTGCACGTGTTATTTTTGCTCATTGTTCTAAGGAAGCCAATATGGCAGCTCATGAAAGTTTAGTGAGGTTAATCATGGTGTGTGGCATGGTGATTCTCCTCTTTGTATCCGAGCTGTTTTTTCCAATCAATAAAGTACGCCATGATGACTACAGAACAAATCAGAGCCTAAAAGCAGCTTTGAACCGAAGGACCTCAGATCTAGCTCATCTGGCCACATCAGCAGGAAAAAGGTGCGCGTGTGGAAGATTCGACGGCTGCCTTCATTCCAAATGTTCCACATAAGAGCATCTCCAACAGACGCACCAAACGCGGCGCGTGCTGTAAAAAAGACATTTTAGCGCGCGGAGCAAAATGCAGCGCTCCAGTAGCAGCGCTATAATCACGCGTGGTAAAAAGGGACCAGCGTGCGATGTGCTGGACAAAGCGACATCGCGCGCTGGGTATTTTGTGCGCACACTCCAGCGCACTGGACAACGAAAACGCTATTTTGGCGCTGGAAAAAAATTATCCAACGCCTGGTAAAGCAAAACACACGACTGGCGCGCGAAAACGCTATTTCGATGTTAGAAAAAAAATTAGCGCTGGAGATGCTCTAATGCAGGCTTCCATTGTCAGCGTATTTCTTCTCCGAGTCCTATGCACTCCCCTGTGGACGAATCAATTGTGGCCAGGCAATTCATCCTTGGCTCCTCGGGAACGAAATCATTCCACACTTCCTTCGAGAACATGCACTTGGGGATGGGGTCCGAGAAGGCATAACCAAAAGAATTGTGAGAGTGAGATGATTTGCATCTGATCAAACAGGCAGCACGGATCGTCGTTGTTCTAACCTCTGTTTCGTAGCCTGTCAGCAGTCCAAAGTAAGAATCTAATATTTGCCTCAGCTTATATCTTCAAAGTTTGCTCAAGCTTGAAACCTGATGCAGCATTGAACTGAAATTTGTAAGCCGAACAAGCTGAGTATTGACCATCAGCAGTCTCACCAAATCAGGCTCATTGGTTAAGGTCGCATCCCGAATCAGGAGCACAAGATTCTTTAGCCAGTTTATTGTCACATCTATCACTGAAGCAGGAATTATCTACCAAGAGAACCAACACAAAAAACATTATCGACTGTCTGAAACTTACAGCATTAAACATGAGAGCAACCACGATTTACAACTTGTAAACCTGTTCAGATATAGTTGGTTCACAAGCACTAGCTATGGCTATTGAGCGATCATTACATCCTAAACTACTTCTGCAGCGTCTGCTGGCACACATATGATACAGTTGAGTCGCTACAGAGTTGAGCTGGGACTACCAAGGATGTACAACAGTCAAGTCTACCTATCAGCTTCTCAAACTAGATCCAGAGCTAGCTTCTAAGTCATCATTCTTCATTGTCATAGTCTTCGTCCTCCTCTACTGTATGGTTTGACGACAGGGCAAATTGAACAGGGTCCATGGCCATCTTGCTCATCTCAGGCAGTTGCCAGCCAAGGAAATCCTTGGTCTTCACTTCTTTCACCTGTGAAACTGACGGCCCGGCCGGGGCTGCTGCCATGACCGTCACAGGAGCTGAAGGCTGGAATTGCACTGCTGATGCATCCTCCTCCTCGTAGTCAGCGAGATCTATGTTCAAGTCAATGTTCCTCAAGGAGGCCCTGGCATTGCTCAAAGAGGTTGTCTCCTTGGTTTCAGTTGGGTCAGAGAACCCATCTCCAATTTCTACCTTTAGGTATACTGGCTTGCTAAACTGGCCCTGAGATACGTCATGATTTTCAATCTCCCTCTCAGATCCACGCCCACCACGGCAACCTCTCCCACGTCCCCTCCCACGCCCTCTGCCATTGCTTGTTTGGCTTACTCCCTCCTGCAAGTGCAAAAAATTATCAGCAAAAGCAGGCCAAAACTAAAATCCTGACATAAAATTGAATGATTGTGTATTTCATAACTTACGGAACTGAACGAAATGGCTGAGAATCAGGAAAATACTCAAACTAAAAAACACTCAGAAAAAATACATCTAAGGCTGCGTAAATATACAATATATGCAGAAATGTATGGATAACAAAGACTAACATTTCTTGTCCGCTTCGATTCTTCCTCACTTTCCTCTTCAGCATGTTTCCTGAAGACATTTCAGGAGTTAATAAAGTTCATATCAGAGTCTAATTAACCACAATTTGATACCTTACCTTCTTTTGCCAAGCTTATCATCAGCACTGGCATCAGGTGCACCTAAATCTGGAACTTTGTTTACTACATTCTTCAAGAAATCATACACATCGTAGTTTTGGACACACTGTTTCCTGTAAAATCATAATACTGAATGAGATAATGGGACCATCAGACAAAATAAATGTTTTTCCTCAGGAAATAATACATAGTACATATATCAGAATCAAGAAAGCAAGTCCATTTCTACCACAGCCACCACCAGCACGGTAATACCCAAAACCAACATTGACAACCTCGGAACACATGCTTACTAACCTTTGTCTTTAAGTTCAAGAACATGTATTAAGATACTTTAGCATATTCATTACAACATGCTGCTGACTTTGGCATAAATAGGATCAACATATATTAAGATACCAAGTACAAAAAAAATCAGTTCAGCACGGAAAAAAAGGAAGTAACGATACTACTGTTCCTGACAATAATTGTGAAAGAGTGCTAAAACAATATCAGTATTTCAAAGCTTCTTCACTTTTGACAATTGTTATACAAGGAAATTTGTGTTTAGTAAAGACACAAACTGAAAACTAACATGCAATGTGACAATGAAAAGTGGGGTCTCTGGTCATGTGTTTAGTGAAACGATGTAATTATTTAACCCACTTGTGATCTTTGTAGAGTTATTCATTGCCCGTTGATATGTTCTATAGACTACGTACATGACTGAGACAACGGCTGTGGAATGAACCTTGACAAACAAAATCAAGAACAATGCATTTTTAAGAAAACTCGAAATGCCAAAAGTATAATGCTACCAAGATTCTGCCATACTAATATTAATGTTTTATATCGTAATATAAATTATGCATATCCCTATTGAGTCAGCGAAAAAGTGTTTCAATATGACAAATCATAAGGTCAAGCAAACTTACAAATGCGATGAACCCACTGTCTTGACCCCTTTTTGAACTGTAATATTATATGTCCTATCACACAGGTCTTGCAAAAACAGCTCCAACGCTTTGGCTGCAATTCATGGAAATAAGACAAAGATGTTAGTTGAAACTTGAAAGCACATCCATGACGTGAAGCATGTGGGTGTACCAAGAAGTATCAAGTTACATTTGCTATCGCCTATAGCTAGTGTCAATCTTATATGACCATGTACATGCCAATACTAATGAATTGGTTAGTTCAAATAAGCACATGCAATTAAGCTATACCTTTCAATGAATGATATCTATAGAGCTTGTAGGAGTACGAGTCCTATTGCTTTTTTGCATTCACCCGCATTTGCGTAATGGAACTAAAATGGAATGGCTCTCATTCAAACTATGACCCGCCAAAATGTCAACTGTCAAGTATCGTTGATTACCCTAGTCATTTAATGCTACATGCTACATCAGCTCTTCCACCTAGTGTATGTCCCACCACAGTATCCAGAACACTTAATTACTCCACTCAATTCGTTATCCTTAATGCTACACCAGCTATACACCAGTTCTTCCCGCGTCGCCTTCTCCTACCCTTGGCCCTCAGCATGGCTCCCCCGCCTAACTTGTTGCCCCATCTTCTCCTCTACCCAGTTTTGACCCTCCAGGACATATTATAAAATATACCGACTTGCTGCAAATCAGGAGAACAGAGAAAGCTAAATCATAAAGACATGGAAATAGCATCTCACGGAGCTAGCAGGGTAGAGATGAGGTGCCTGGTGGAGAAGCCAGTCAAAGGTCACTCTGACATGGAAATGTAAGGGTGATGCGCCAGTGGGGGAAGAGGTGGAAACCAACTGTGGATGCGTGGAAAAATATAGGGAAATGGGCTTACATTGCTTCTTGGATGTTTGTGAATGCAATGAGGGGGTTTGCCATTGAGCCTGTGCTCAATTTTCCTTGGCCACAGGATTCACATTGCACCTGAGCTCTGATGACCTTGATAGTAAGTCCCTCCTTATATCAAGAGAAAGATGACTAGCATTGCTCTACATCTTCCCTATATGTTTTATCGTTAGATTATTTTCAAGTTTAAAATCGAGATCTAGAGATCTAGAGTGACCATATATCAAATCATCCCTATAAACCTCCCCAAAGGACAAAGTAGCTCTACAATTTTGCGTATGTTTTGCTTACACTGAGAAGGTACAATAGATACTAATGTCTGCACTTATGTTTCAGTTTGGTTTTAATATGAGAATAATTTGGTCTAAGCAAATAAAAATGAATTCATAGTTTCAGAGTGACTGCATTTCTGAAGTCCTCTAATGGACATATTTTACCAATAACATTGAAATACAAATAGTAATTAAAAACATTATTTTTCGAAAGAGGCACATCCGAGATTGACCAACGATGTATGTAGCATACGTTTGTGAATATAAGCTACTTAACTCTCTCGTTAACAAATAGTCAAATACTCAAATGGCGAGAGAGAGAGAGAGAGAGAGAGAGAGAGAGAGAGAGAGATGCAGCAAGTAGTGAAAGAACTCCATAACTAATAATAAATGAGTTAAAAGGGAAGTCTCTAGAAAGCGGTTGTAGAGAACTTACACACTAGAACAGGTACAGCTAAAGCAATCTTGCCGACATCTTCATCTGCTTGCATGATCTTCTTAATCCGAGGCTATATATATAACAAATTACAATGTAAGTTGACATTAGATTAACAAAGTTTGCCATGATAACATCTGAAAAGACTAGTAGGAATGATAGCATAATGACAACCTGTCATCAACAAAAGGCTTGCCTAAATCATAATTATGATTGCCATATACCAATGCAAATGGCCAGCAATGTTAATTTTAACGAAAAAGACGTGGCAGTGGTAGTATTCACATGTGATTATAAGCGTTGGTCCTAGCATATGAAGGAAGGAGATTCTCCTAGTCCCTTGTGAAAGAAAATAATGATGAACAAGGTATCTCTATGTCCTTTACAAGAACTTCAGAATCATGAGGATTCCACTGTACAGCAAACCCATCAAAACACTTGCATCTTACTCCCAAACAAACCATAAACAGATTTGAGAATTGGCCATGCTTGCAATTAGATATTCAATCTGTAATTTTTTACTATTTATTTTTATCGACTGTATACGGCTTTAACAACCACTCACCGCATGTTGTAGACCAGACGGTTAAGCCGTAGAATCCTACTCGGTCTATTTACCATTTGGATATCCTACAAAATGCTAAACAGTACTAACTTGTTGATTAAGAAACTTAAACTGCCACTATATGGAGCAACGCACATTGGTCTAAACAGCCATGATACCAATGTCAACAGATTGACGGCTATAAAAAGAACATGCATGATTAATTCCATAATTTTAGCAGAACAGTTTGGCATTTCTGCACCAACAATCGCTCCTCATTTTATATAGGAAAAAGGAAGGAGCACTCCCTGTTAAGCGGGAGTATCAGTTTATGTACAAGCGGCCTGATTTGAAGAGAACTGCAAGATGACCTAAAACTAAGCTCGTATCCTGAGCTAGCAGCAAAACAGGAAACACTTCATAAGACCTAGAGTTGATCTTCTCTTGAGACAAATAAGCCCCCCCCCCCCCCCCCCCCCCCCCTCTCTTCCAGTTAACCTAGCATTCCTGAAAATTCTCTTATGACAGTGCTATTCAATAAATCAATTCATGTCCATCTTTTTAAAGTAAATAGTGAATGCAACTAATCTAGGTTTCCTCCATTCCTTACGAAACGGACCTACCTGTTGAAGTCCAAGGATTTAATCATACTAAATATGCATCTATGCAAGCAGACAACAAGTTGCCACTGATCTTAATTTCAAGAAAGTAGGTCATGAAGGCACTCTCATCCATGCAAAATTTTCATGCATCCACTGCCTATATCTACATCACGTTTACCAATTAGATCCAAAGGATGAAGATTCCTGATACACGCATCGAACAAGCGGCCCACCAAATTACACCCATCTATAAGAAATTAAGCACAGTTTCACTGCCATCATACAAAAAAAAGGATGAGTACACACAAAGGGCCACAACTTCTAATCATGCTGCAAAATCAACATATCATATTTTAGCGGTTGCACCCAAACAATTCCCTAAAGTGCATCTACGAAGCCCAGCAGAGGAGAGAAACAGAGATATAGATGCATATCACAAGTCCAATGCCCATAATGTAAACAAAACCGTACGTGAAGCAAATACAGGATGAGCACACAGATAAGTTGCAGCAATCTGAATCTACACGAGGTCTTTTTTTTGGAAACAAATAAATAACTCTCGGGAACATAGGAAAATCATGGTCGTACCGCGGGGAAGCGGGTGTCGAGCTTCTTCCTCATGGCGGCGTCGAGCAGGCGGCGCCGGAGCGCCGGAGTGACCGATCCCGGCGGATGGAACCCGGCGGCTGGTGGTCGTGGGATCGGCGCGGTGGAGGGCATCGGATCGGAGGAGCGAACTGCAGACACATTTAAATAGCGATTCAGGATAGATTTGTGATTTAGGGTTTCCGTTATCCGTTCGTTCCCTTTACTTTTTGGATGGAAAAATATTAATTTGAGAATTAATTTTTCCATAAACAGCGGGCGAACTCTCGGGGCTGCGGACGCCCGGCGCGTGGACCCGGTGTACGGGCCTGGCCTCACGTGCGGCGCTGGAGTAGGGCGATGTGGAGGGTCTACGGACCTGGTCTACGGAGAAGTTTCGCGGTAGGTGGGTTCAGCTCGATGTGGGGGCCCACGTGGTCGGACTTCTCCGCGTTGCGCGCGTCAGCCGTCCGTCTCTATCCCCGGATGAGGTGGGCCCCACGTTTTCTGGCCGGTTCGTGGCGCTCGCTGTGTGCGCCGTCCGATCAGGGCTTGGAGGGATCTGGCGGCTGAGGAGGTGCCTTTGTCGTGGCCTTCGCTGCGAACCGTCCATTTTGGGGTCGGGCTGGCTTTTATCTCGGTTTAGCTGGAATGATCGTGGAGAGTTTGTTCCGTTTAAGAGTTGTCTTCGTGAGATAGGAACAAGATTGTACGCAAACTAACGTCATATTGAAAATCATTAAATTTTATTTCACATTTATGTCAAGCTAACCTACAAGAGTATATATGTTGGGCAGCATTATCTTTTCTAGTTTCGTCCTCTCTCTCGTGGTGTGTAGACGCTGACATATGAAAGTAGAGGCGGTGCTCCCTGGCATCACAGATTTAGATAAAGTCGAAAGGTGATGGCGAGTTGTCTATTTGGGTCAAGTGATAGAAAAGAGCATATGAGATACGCCGTCGTGCTACAAAAGTGGGAGAGAAGTCACGGACCCACAAAATGCGTCGGCAACGTTGGGATCTCATATTCGTATGACTTTCTTATTTATTGTTTGATGTAGCTTGAATCTGCGTAAGCCATAATGACACGATATTATTTTGATATTGAATAGAGAATAGAACATTTTTTTTGTTTTCTGGCATATCGTCGAATATTGGTTTCAACCTCCGTTTGGATTGCCCACTTATAGAGGTTTGGCGTTGGTCATATCCTAGTCTCGTGGTTCAACATCCCCGGTCATTGTTACGTTGTTTCTTTCGCTAGATTACACTAATTTAGGATTGATTGGAACTTCTCAAGGCTCCAAGGGTGCTCGAAAGAACCGACAATGCCTCTTCAATGACACTACCACTTACATTGTGTCGTACGTTTCGAAATAACTCAAGAGGAGAGATTTTCAAGAATATCCATTATGTCGCTCTACTGCTCCACACTAGTGCCACGTCAGATTTTTTTTCTATGTCATGTCATACAATTAATGAGGAAAGAGGATGAAATTTTCTACTAACTTTGATACAGTCTCAATACACAATCATATGCATTGATCATTACATCTTGTGCTATGATAAGCAATTTTAATATAAGTGGGCCTACTGTAGTAAATATCAAACATACCTAATATAGAATGTATTGTGATAGTGTTTCTACGTTCTAAACATCTAACATAAACTAAGAGGTATCTTAAGAGACCATACATTATTCAATTTTAGGCGAAAGATGCCTTGCCTGGCTACAATAAAAACCCCCCAAGTAAGCCGGGACATATGAAATATATTGTATCAATGACATCAACTAGAGTTTAAGTACGGACCAACGAAATATAACCTGAAGAGATCCAAGATAACATCGCAACTGAAACACGAAACAAAAAGACAGGCCACTACAGTAAGTCAAAATCGACACCTGCTACGTCTGGGTTGGAGGAGTTGTAGTGTCTGCGAGAAGCTCCGAAATTTGTTCACGATTACCACCAACTCTTGTATGTCCTTGGGTTTGATCGTCGACATCCTTTGCTGAACAAGGTTAATAGTTTTTTATAAATATTGAGTAGTTTGTGGAGGGAGTTTCGCTTAAATTGTACGTTTACTCTATTTCTAATCCACGGAGCTCGACATTGGGTAGAAAAATAAATCCAAAGAGTTGTCTAGTTTTGTCCAAAAGCCCTAGAAAAGGACAAAGAAATCGACAAACGACACAAAGATCCATTGGTACCTAGCATCTCACGCACCCCACGCTAGGTGAATTGTGATTAAGGAGGGAGTGATGTTTTGACTCTTGGGTTCACATGCTCCTGCCCGAATAAATAAATAAATAAAATACTAAAACATTTCAAATGATATTGAATTTTTTTTGCAGACAAACGTATACAAGTGTTCTAATATGTTCCAAGTTTCGTGATGAAATAACATGCTTGGTGCTCTTTGCGAAAAAACAAAATCAATGCTCTAAAAATATATATTTAAATCCCTTTTTGGCCACTGATTTGTTTCTTACAGAGCACCACAAATGTCATGTCACCACGAAATCTAAAATGTATGTATCACCAAAAAAAAAATGATTTACTATTTTTTTATTCTGGTAGAAGCAAATGCGGTCAGGAGTCATTGTGAATTTCTAGGCCATCTTGATGTTTACTCATTCTCATTTAATTGACCAGTAGAGCTTGTTCATGCGTGTGAAAACAAAAGTACAAAGGACATATTTGGTTAATTCATATGATTATAAAAACCTATGAACACAAACACATGTAGGATTGAGATGACACAACATAAGAAATCTGTAATACGATCTGATTAGTTGCACCACAGGAACGGCACATGAATTTTCACGAAGAAAAGGGTATATGTCATATGGCAACCCCTCCAAAACTAAGAAATTATTTTAGCTAGTAGTTTTTGGACTATTTTTGGCTAAATTCTAAAGCCAACGGGGATTTTTTTTTTTAACCTTGTGCGCCCTCATCGATTTTATCTTAGATCCACCACCGATTGTGTTGTATGGGTGGGTTAACTCACTCGACCGAATACGCAAAGTGGTTGCTTCTACATTGGGGATTTGATGCCGCCAATGCTACGTCTAACGTCCACTATAGTACCCTTTGCAATTGGCATATCGGCCATTTTTTAAGTATGTTCTTGACAATTACATGTCCAGCAGGTCGTTCTAACCATCTTTTACTTGATTTATCTTTCAGCACCATTTGTGAACTAGTACAGTTTACGAGCACCGCTGTCTCGATTTGGGTTACCCCATGAATGTATGAAATTGAGCACGAATAATAATATGATTAATTGACAAACATTTGAGCTATGTCTAGTGGAAACTTGAGACTAAATCGCAAGCTCAAAATCAAACTTTGAACCGCTTTTTGTTGGATTGGAAGTGTAACCTGTGAATAAAATTAAAGATGCATACTGAAGTGATAACGAAATATTGGTTTACGAAAGAATAAAATAAACCCGAGGAAATTTTGCTTGGTAGGTGGATCCACTTTAGTCTATAAAACCATCTGATAACATATGTGCACCTGTGTACACATACGTCCAAGCCTATCTTTGTATGAAGTATGCTATGAGAGGACCAATCCCAGTATGCTCATGATGAATCCATGAAGTAGATCAATCTCCCTCGGTTACAGGCACGCTTCCCGCAATCATGGTGCTATTAATTCATGCTTAGGAAGTAAATCTGGTACGATCGCAATTCCCGATGCTTCTCAGTCCTAGGATGCTGGTTTCAGTGGCATTGAAAAATAAATTTCAGTTCCAACATAGGGCATCACAAATGTATACAACATATGTGATATCCTCACATGAATCCGACAACAACTGAGCTTACTCCTTGCTTAACTCAAGTAAGAGAAGTGCCTACTTTGCAAACTATATCAGCATATTCCATACCTCTACTCACACTTAAATACGACTGAGCTCTATTTCCAACTCAACTTAGGTACAAGAGAGGCTACATTGGAAACTATGAGAATTTTTCATATCTCCGCTCACACTTAAATACAGCCGCGCTCTACTCCTTCCCACCCTCAAGTACACGAGTGGATGCTTTGCATACATGAGCATGCTCCATATATCTGCTCACACTTAAATAGGAAGACTATTTGCATTAATGATTGAAACTATATGGTGGAACAACTCTGGATGGACGCTTTCATGCATTTCACCACTACCATAATAATAACTCATGGTCCTACTGGTCCAATCGCGTTTCAATCCCCAAGTGATGTCAACGGAACCATAGCGTCGCTTGCTTCGTATCAACAAGGGGTTTAAAACTGGATGCCTTTTAGATATGTTTCGTCAAACTTTTTGTATGTTGTTTTATTATCATGTAGCAGTGCACCAGTTACCAGAATTTTTTCAACAAATTATCATTATTACATCATCATCATGGTGTGCCAAACAATAATCTGAGTCACTACAACGATAACTAATACTAACAATAATGGTAATTATGCCATCTATAGTACAACGAAATGGTATAGTAATACATCAACATCATGGTAACTACATAACTACTTACACCCGAACATACCAACAATTAGGTCTCATCTTACACTCATGATGATGCCTAATGTTTTTTTTTGAAACTTTAGACAACTTTATTAAGCAATGATCACACAATCGTCAATAAGAACAGGTAAAAGACAAACAGGAGGCTCATCGAACCAAAACTCTCTCAGTCCCATCGAAGATCCGTGGCGTGCGAGCACATGAGCTGCTTCATTTGCTTCTCGCGGACAGTGTTGTAGTGTTACCATGCCAAGCGACCTCAGTAGTTGCCGGCAATCATCGATGACCACAGCAGCCGTTCCTCGAAACTCAGATGGACAGTTCACAGCTTCGACAACTTCCATCGAGTTAGACTCCACGAGCAATGATTGCGCCCCAAACTGCTCTGCTAATTGGAGTCCCACGAGCAACGATGATGCCTAATGTTTGAGCTATGTTTAGTCAAACTTGAGACTAGACATGTTCAAAATCAAACTTACAACATTAGGAGAATATATATAACAAGTTGCCATACAGGCTGGAAATTACAACCATTGGCTGGTAAGTACATCTCATACCAATGGCCATAAGTAACATAAGCACCGACATAACAGAATTATGGTAAATATACCGTAGTTGTGTGTTGAGACGAGGGAAAATGTCCATGAGGTTAGACCTAAGAGAAATTTTAAATGAAATTGTATGTAAATATTCCATAGGTAAAAAAATTTAATCCTACAAATCAAACAAGCTACTCCCTTCATTTTTAAATATAAGATGTTTTAGCTATTTCAAATATGGACTGAAATGGGTGAACATACACACTAAAATATGTCTAGATACGCATGAATCTGAAAAAGGCTGAAACATCTCATATTTAGAACGAAGGGAGTATATAGGATTTTTTTTCTTAGAAATAGAATCCTCCAAATTTTTGCCCTAAAAGGTGAAACAACAAGGCAAACCTTACGTTTCCAAAGCCCCGTCACATACAGGGTCAACAATGTGATATACAGTGCCAAATTCAGTTCAGACCAAGATATTCAGCCATCATTTACATCGATTGTATTAGGTGGGGAAATACATTGTCTAAATTGATTTATTGTGTTAATAAAAAAACAAAACTGTATGTGAAGAAACACCTAAGTACATAGTCAAGGTAGAAACGATCTGCCACAGTAACTTTATGAGATTCAAAAGGCAGTTAACACCTCACAATTTACAACAACACGCCAGCGCCTAGCTGAAAGCAGCGGTGTAACATCCCAAGCAGCACAGGCTGCTCACATCTCAACCGGGACCCTCTTGTACAGCTCCTCTTTCTCCAGGCGCGGCTTGGCGACAGCCTGCAGCGGCGTGCCCATGAACGTGACGAGCCCAGGGGACTCCATCATGTTAACATCCTCCGGCCTGGTGCCTTCTGGCAGAGACCACTCGAAATGGTGCAGGAGGTGCCCGATCATGGAGGCGACAAGGTTGATCCCGAGCTGCGCGCCAGGGCACACCCTCCGGCCTGCGCCGAAGGGCAGCACCCTGAAGTCGCTGCCCTTGATGTCGATGCTCTCCTCCAGGAAGCGCTCAGGCCTGAACTCCAACGGGTTGTTCCAGACCTTGGGTCGCGGGCGACCGCCCACACGTTCACCATGACGTTGGCGCCCTTGGGGATGTTGTAGCCGCCCACTTTGACACTCGTGCTGGCCTTGTGGGGCAGCATGAGCGGCGTCGGTGGGTGTAGACGGAGGGACTCCTTGACAACGGCTAGCAGGTAAGGCAGGTTTTGGAAGTCGGTCTCGCACATGACGCGGTCACCACCAATGATACTGTCCAACTCCTCTTGCAGCTTCTTCTGCACCCTGGGGTTCCTGATCAGCTCTGCCATGGCCCACTCGACTGATATGACTGTTGTGTCCATTCCAGCGGTGATCATGTCCTGAACATGAGGAACAGTTGGGATGGTAAGAACTAACAACTCAGAAAAGGATCAATTATATTACCAGGGCTGCAAGTTTAGTAAATACTCCCTCCGTTCCAAATTAATTGACTTCCATATATCCACATTTGGATGTATATGTACGTACATATACATCCAAATGTGGATATATGGAAGTCAATTAATTTGGAACGGAGGGAGTAGCACATATTGTGTACTTCTATGGTATTGATTTACCAGTATGAACAAGTTTGACACAAAAAGTTGCACGTGCAAGATAGACTTTGAACGGGCAT
The DNA here is from genome assembly GCA_947311845.1 of Poa pratensis. NCBI lineage: Eukaryota > Viridiplantae > Streptophyta > Magnoliopsida > Poales > Poaceae > Poa > Poa pratensis. The sequence goes on along the minus strand of CAMZMU010000059.1, from coordinate 38,450,309 downwards.
CCAATGGTAGAAAAATCTAGGTGGGTAGCCTAAGAATCTTCGAGACACATTTTTGGTAGTTGAATTTTGTAACGACGAAGCATTACTTAATTTCCAACTCGAAAGTAAACAAGATATTTTCCAGTCCAGCATCTTACACCAACCTTGAGACAGTGGCATCCACCTACACTTATCTACTGAATCTGGCTAAACTTAATATGATTTCTCGTGATGCATAAATCAAACAATGCAATAGAAGCTCCGTAGCATTTGCGCAAAGAATGAAAGAACTAGTAAGGCATTGATACCTCATACCATATTAAAATTAGCAGGGCATCTCATCGGAAACTAAAAGGAAAGGGGAATATAAGAAGATAAATGAATTAGTCATAAAGAGGCATCCAACGTACCCACAGAAGTCCAAAAACTGTGTCATCGCTAAGGTCATACTGTTCTCTGAGAGTGAACAGTGCATCCACAAAGTGCTGCTTGGCACCACTCTCCTTGAGGGCCTTCGCATGCTCTTCTATGATCTTCTTGGTCAGGCGATCCCTTCTCTCATTGTGGGTCTTGTAAAGCTCCTCATTAAGTGGACACAGCCATCTCAAGTACCAAATGAATTCGGCAACAGAGAGAGATGCACCAATTTTGATGCCGTTGTTGACAATAATCTTGAACTCCTGCCCTTCTTCATCAATATCACCATTTGCATTCATGAACCGCTTCCCAAAAGCTAGCCTTGTTATATTGTTGAAGGACACCATAGAAAGGTAATTCCTAACTACCAATGGTTTTCCTTCATTACCTGAAAAGCCATACGAATAGTTAACTGAAAAACCTGATAGTCCGTACTGTTGGGTAAGAGTTGAAGCTGATTTAGGGTTTGATTGATTAAGTAACATGAAGTGTTTCACTATCATATGTCATGCCGCATACACCATCTTTCCATTTGTGAGTCTAAATCGTGAATTACAGCAACATGCAATGATAGAAAAATAAATGTTTGGCCAAATTAAGTAAAAAACATAACATAACATTAAAGCAAGAGCATAAACCAATTAATGTTTTCTGTGACAACAACAAGAATCTAAACAAGGGTGCAAAGGATCCATGCAGATATCCAGTTTAATTTAAATGAGCCAACATAGGAGGCACATTGCTGGTGTTCTCTGAACTCTGAAGGTGTTCACTGACAAAGACTGTCCCAGGAAAATAAAGCTAAATTTCCAAAAAAAAAAAACTTGATATTCTGGAAATCTAATAGTTTATATTCCTATAGTAAACCAAAATTTATCATAGAGACAGTTGTGCTAGACGACTACATTCACATGAATTTGCCACATTAATACTGCAACGCACATTGAATATGTAGTAAAATGTGATGCTAGATGTGATTTGAAGAAAGAAAATAGTCAATAATAAGTTGAAATAACAGGGTTAAGGTGGAGGGAAGCATGAAATGGCATTTAATTAGTCTAGCATATTCCTGATGAGACACAAACATGCATTTGGAGCATAAACAATACAATAACTTAAAGCAAAATTTAATTTGTACGCGTGCCACCAGAGACCATCAATCTTTATTATTAAAGCGCAGTTGGTGTCCGTACGTTCGTACGTCGACCCTCACGCGACGTCCTCCCATCGTTCGCGATTACGCACGTGGGCCAAGTCAAAATAATCCCAGGAAACTTTTGCCTTCTGTCTGTAACTCATTCTCCTTCCTCTGACCGCGCGCATCACCTAACCGAGGCGAGGAACATACGGGGACTAGCAGATCGCATCTAAAAAGCACGAGGGAAGAAGAATACGGCCCACACCTTGCACCGGCCAGGCTAGCCCCGCGTGCCTTCATGGCCGGCCACCCTCGCGGCCGTGCGACTTCCACGGGATCTCAATCGAGCGCCGCGCCGGCCGGCCAGATGGATCGGCCTTGCTCTGCTAGCCATGCTCCGACGGCCGGGATTTGGGGCTTTGGGCGCGTTTGTTAACCCATAAAATGGCGGTGATGCCTGCTGTGCTGTTGCAACATGAATACCTTCTTCGTGCTGCTGCTGCCCCTTCCTTTGCCTACGCTAGGAAAACTGGATAAGGTGTTTTTCCGGCTAATATATCTGAATATTGCGGTTCTGTCTTTAGGTCACCATTAATTTCTATCTTCCTTTAACCATTTTGCACACAAATTTGTGTAGACTATGTACATACCAAGCACCCACATACTACTTATACTCTTCGGTTGTGGAAAACTTGATTTGTGCTCTCATGAAACAATATCTGATCTGTGCTCTCATGAAACAATATCTGGTCTTTGCTCTCATGAAACTAATGTGGAGCAAAAAAATAAGGTTATGTGACAAAGGTCGCTAGCTGGTATCATGATGTTTGCGTGGCAACAAGACGAATGGCGGGATTCTCTCTTATGAAATACAATTAAAGAAACATTCATTGTCTATGTGCACATCTTTATTATTCCATATGAAGGGAAATGAACCAAAGAGGCAGGAGAGTTTCGTAATTTGAGGCAATATGATCTGAGCTCCAGTAAGCAACTTTCAACAATTTTCATCAACGAAAACCATTCAACAATTCTCTATAGATAATTCTGCTCTCCCCTACATAGGGTGGAAATGCGAAGATGACGACATGACTCCTCATGGTGGCTCAACCAAGTTGAAAGCCCGCCACGATTATGGTTGTCGAAAGTTGGATGACGATTTCTGAAGTCATGACCTATGGGAGACTATGTTAATTAGCCAGAGTTGGAGAAAAGACTGGCGCACAGCGACGAGCGACATGTTGGAGCGCGGTCACCATGAAGAACAATGGTGAAAGAGGTGACGCCAAGGGACTTGTGAGAAAAGAATAGGGTGACAAGGGAGAGGGAACAGAGAGACAAAGTGGTGGTATTATCTTTCAAATGTTAATTACAAAGATGTCTTTGTTCGTATGTCATCCACATAACCGATAAATTCTCGTGTAACTAGATTTTTTTTAAAGGATATGTGTGCACTACATTTGCATCTGGCGATGATACAATTTTAAGAGCCCGTAGCAACGCACGGGCATTCAACTAGTGAGATATAATAGGCAGGATATGTTGCCACCTTATGTCACTGTGCTAGTACCTTGATTAAAGATTTCACATACTTGGACTCCCACTTTTGGACTTGTGATATCAATTAACTCAAAAAAATAATGTTTTGCATTAACCGATCGTAATCGGGTACCAATAGCCCAAATGTTGTAGTAAGACTGCCCAAGGACTAAAGTCTATTATGATTGCAGTCAAAGTCATATCTGAAACTATCATCAATCTGATCTATATAACAAGGCTCAATCCGCGTGACAATTAAGTTATAAGATTTCTGGATAGATATGCCGAACAGTAAAGGTAAGTTGCCCCCAAACTCACAACATATAAATTTCTCAAAATCAGACACCTAGAGTCTTCGACTTACATCAATACCAAAATGGACCTATATCTGTTGCATTAGTGAAATTAAAAGATAAGATAAAATAGCCCTCCATATATGATTTGTGTGGTCATGATAGTCAAGTCAAGATTTCGGAGTTCGTCAAACGGTATTATGCCACAAGACAAAGGCTTGAGCTTTAAATAGCATAGTGTCATCAGAAATGACTCACCACAAGGAGAATGCTTATCACAACGCTGGCTCACTAGGAGGCTAGAATGTCATTTTTTTTTTTCAAGCACCAGACATACGACCCTAGTACACAATAGGACAAACTGTTCTACCATGAAGGGATTTTAGTAGTGTCATAGTCCATAAGTGGCATCGAAGTACCATTTTTTTTCTTTTTTCGTAAAGGGGAACAAATCCCCGGCCGCATCGAAGTAAAGTACCTAAACTAGCAGCAATGCGGAAAGATCCAAGCTGTCTTAACCTGAAGCTTAGAAGGCATGTAGAATCAAGATTACCATCCTCATATGTACTAAGTCTCATGTGAAGCGCAGTCTACTTGTATAACTTGCAGCCACCCTGATCTTGCTAAGACCGAGTCTGCGGAATAATAAAATGAACTCAAGGCCATCACATTGGACTGGAGCTAACCAATGATGTTTCATTGTTGCTATGCTACCAAAAATTTCAGTTTACTTAATCTATATCTTAACGATCCAGCACTCTAGAAACGTGCTTGCCATGTGGCCACTCAACAGGAATGTACCCCCCAATCTTAGGCATTTCAACAGATCAACTTCGTTTACTAGTATTCCACCAAATCTGAGGCATTCTGGAACCACTAGGAATTGTGGGCACCGTTTTCTCCGAGTCAACACGACAGACGAATCCGTCACCAAACTCACCAAACACGATGGCACCACTCGCCTAACGATACTTCGGACCAAAGATACCTCCCCTTTTGTTGCAGCGACTACCCTCACTTTATCTAAAATTCCATAATGTACTGAAGGGGAAAAAAGATCTCGCTTTGCTTACCGGCGGTGGTGGCGGCGCGGTGGACGGACTCGACCATGGCGGTGACCTCGTCCTCCCGGACGGGGCGCAGCGCCTCGAGGCGCTTCTGGGTGAAGAGCTCGAGGTTGCAGAGCTTGCGCACCTTGATGTAGTGCGGGCCGTAGTCGGCCCAGATGAGGTCCTGGCCGTTGCGGCTGAACCGCTGCGTGGAGCGGTTGCGGGGCCGGTCGGCGAGCTGCTGGTCGTGCTCCTTGAGCACCGCCTTGGCGAGTTCGGAGGTGGAGACGACGACGGTGAGGGAGGAGCCGAACCAGACCGAGATGATGGGCCCGTAGCGGCCCGCCCACTCCTGGAAGCAGCGGCATCGCACGGGCTTGATCTGCCGCAGGTTGCCCACCACGGGCCACGGGCGCGGGCCCGGCGGGAGGCGGCCCAGGCGGAGGCGGTCGAGGAGCGCGAGCGAGATCGGGATCGCCACCAGCGCGAGGAGGAACGGGAGCAGCGCCGCGATGTCCATGGTGGCTGTGACTATGGTCGGAGTTGGTGGAAACGGTGGTCGTGGTGTTCGGTGACTTTATACGGGAGATGCAGATGGGGCGGTTGGTGGTAGTGAGTGGGGTCAGAGACGCATCACGCAAGCACAGTGAGCTTTTTTTTTTGAATTTTTTGGTCTGAATTCTAAATTGGCTCCCGAGCTAATTGCTTCATGGTGTAGCAGCTTGGCAGGAGACGGAAAGTGGTCGTGGCTCCCGAGCTATACTGAGCACGATTTATCAGAGATTTTGAAAAATTCTGAAATTTGGTATACATATACATATAGACATTATATGCAATATGCCACAAGCTTCGCCAAAAAGAACTTTTATATTTTCAGCTACACAAAAAGAGAAATTTTTGTGATGGTGGCGGGGGAGGGGCCCGGGATGCTGCTTCCCTTTATTATGTCCACAGTTTTGTTATTTTTCTGTAACTCAGAATACGAGTTTGTTTGCACAAGACAATTACATATGCATAGAAAACCAACGAAATTTTTTTGAATTTTCAACTCAAATTTTAATTTTCTTTAAAAATTACACCCGAACTTGGGAGCCACAAATGTGCTCCCAGCAGGAGACCGTTCTGTTACTTTGTTTAATGGTCATTTGTTCTAGCTCCATAACAAGAAGAAGGACGGATTTAAACCTTGAGAAGTACTACCTCCGTTGTAAAATATAAAATATTTTGGTATGCCATCTTTACCCACCAAAATGTATATTCTGAAACAGAGGTAATATAAAAACAAGAAAGATCATTTTCCATGGTGTTACCAAATGACATGAGGAAACATTAGGACAACTATAACGGGGCGACCCATTTAGCCCGCTCGCGTCCGTCTTTGTTTGTGGCGACACAAATCAAACCCAATGGGACGACGTAAGTGGACCGCTTTTCCATTTTTTTTGTCTGTATCGACCCATTCTCGGCCCAAATTTGGGTCAGGTTTGCGTTGGCCTCGCACACGCGGGGACAACTCTTTGTTCTCCCTCGGCCGGCCTAAAACAGAGGCAAAATCCCCACTTCGGCATTTCCTCTCCAAAACCAAGCTCCACCTCCTGCCCTAGCCATGGCCGACGCAGTCGCCGCCGCCGACCGCGCTGGAGTTGCGGCCGACCAACCCGTAGTCCTGGATATCGTGGCCGATCCCCCCCTCCCGCCCAAGAAGCCAAAGAAAGAGCTCACGGAGCAAAGTGCCAACGAGACCAGAAGCGGGGCGCCAGATGAAGAGGAAGAGAGCGCTCACAGAAGCCGCCGCCACAAAGGTCGCTGGCGACGTCACCAAGGCAAAGAGCCCGGAGGATGAGGACATCGTCGCCAGGACGGCGGAAGCCTCCCACCTCATGCTAGGCTTGGCTCCACCCGCAGCAGTGGCCCCAACCGCGGCGGCTAGCTCGAATGCCTCGGCATCTCGGCCTCCAAGGTCAAAGTGCTCCATGTCGACGACGCCATTGTCACCGGCACCGCCTACATATGGTACCTTCCCCGGAAGTGTACCACCACGGTTCTCACCGGAAGTCGGTGATTCAACACCGACCACCCCCCCGTGGTGCTTCCCCTTGATCTCAATGCCGCGCCTACGGCCGGCTTCTCACCGGCGCCGCTGACGAAGGCTGCGCGTGCAGCAGACCCGCCAGTTGTCACCCAAGTATGCAGCGGGTGAGCGGACTAAAGTGTTAATCCGAAAGTGGTGGCGGTATATCCAAGCGAAGGTTAGCAAATTTTGTGGTTCCCATGAATATGTCAATGCCCGGAAAATTAGTGCCATTGGCGTCAACGAATTGGTACGTCTTCTTCCCTCCTTCACACTGCCTCCTATGCATTGACCTCCTATGCATTTGGTCTTGCAAGCATTGGAAACCTTCAAGGTTCAACATGGGGAGGCCTTTACCTTGATCCATTGCTACAAAGTACTCAAAGATCAACAAAAGTGGAAGTATCTCTATGCTTCAATCCTGGAAAATGGAGGGGACGGCCACCGAAAATGCGGACTGTGATCCATCGGCAAGCGAGAAGGAGAAGAGGCCAAGGGGAGGACAAACTCCATGCCGAGTTGTAACGCGATGCATCAACAATGGCGTTGCAAGAGACATTAAATGGGTTCTTAACCCAAAAGGAAAGTCGTGTGAGAAGAAGGAGGAGAGGAAGGAGAGGGAATACTGAGAGAGAGGAGGCGTCCAAGCAATTCTTTGAATTGCAAAATAAGAAACTCGAGGTTGAGAAGGAAAATGTTCGGACAAGAGCCAAGTAAGCCGATGCAAGAGCCAAGGAAGCCGATGTGAAGGAAATAAATATTGAGCTCACCCTATGCCTCGAGTAGGCCCGGATTATGATGGATCTCTCCACCTTGGCCCCAACAAGGAAGGCCCTATGCCTCGAGTAGGCCCGGATTATGATGGATCTCTCCACCTTGACCCCAACAAGGAAGGCGTACTATCTAAAAAATCAAAAGTATTATATGGACCGAGAGTGATCACATCTCGATCGTTTTTACAATGTTGTATGCCGGCATACAAGTCGAGATGACCGAGAACCATGACCGAGATGGTCGAAACTAGGTGTGATGCTATTTGGATTGGATGTATGCCGGCATGGTAATATTCTTTTGCTACAAATGCTATTTATTTGCTAGCCATATTTGCTACATATTTGATTGAATATGCAAAATGATAAAAAAAATGTAAATTTCACACAGGATGGACCAAATGGATCGCCCGTTAGGTGCAGTGACATGACAAGTACGGACATGGGCCAGACGCCCGGAGGACAAAATCCATGTCCATTTGGATCGGTCCGTAAAAGTTGCCCTTAGGATGACTCCAACGGGGCGACGCATCGAGTCCGCGCGCCTCCGTTCCTGTCCGCGGGGGCCAAAAACACGGCCCAACGGGGCGACGCAAACGGACCGCGGTCCGTTTTTTGGTCCGCCACGACCCATTCCTGACCCAAATTTGGGCCACCGATGCGTCGGGCGCGGACGCGAGCGGAGCGCTATTGTGTCCTCCTCTGGTCCGCCCCTGACCCAACCGTCAGGCCATTCCCCACCCCCAATCTCCTCCGCCTCTCTCGCCCCTCCCGCCGCCACCCCGCCGTCGCTCCCTCGATTTGGCACTGCAGGCCATTCCCGGACGCCATCTCCTGCTCCTCTTCCTCCCCGTCACCGGAGCTGCTTCCTCCCCGCCACGGCCGGTGAATCTTGCGGCCACATCTGTCGGAGCGCCCGCGACACCAACAACGCCCACAAGGTGTTCGGCCGTCAGCCCCGGCAGCAACTCAGGTACGAACTCGGCCATGGATAGCTCCGATGAATGGTACTACAAGAACTACATCCTGTGCGCGCCATCATCGGATGATTCCTCGGACGATGAGAGTGACGGCCTGGTTGCCACCCTCATCGTCAATGAGTACATTGAGAGGATGCGGCCGGTGTTCCGAGGCTCGTTGCCGGGCCGTTCTCCTGCATTGGACCGGAACCGGAGAGCTGGCCAACTCCAGCTCTGGGGGGACTACTTTCGTCCCCACAGACCCACGTATCCTCCCAAGATTTTCCGGCACCGTTTCCGGATGAGAAGATCTTTGTTCAACCGTATCCGGTTGGGGGTGATGCATTTTGATGACTATTTCATATGCAAGCCAGATGCGTGTGGTGCCCTCGGTTTCTCATCATACCAGAAGTGCACCGCCGCCGTTCGCATGCTTGCATATGGAATTGCAGGTGATCTTGTGGACGAGTACGTGCGGATGAGCGAGTCCACGTGCCTAGAAGCAATGTACAAGTTTTGCAAGGCCGTGGTGCAGGTGTTCGGCCCCGAGTACTTGAGGGAGCCCAATGATGCCGACATGACCCGGCTCTTGGCCATCAACGAGGCCAGAGGGTTCCCTGGGATGCTTGGCAGCATAGATTGTATGCACCGGGAGTAGAGGAACTGCCCATTTGCTTGGCAGGGGCAGTACAAGGGCCATGTTGGGGCGTGCACGGTCGTGCTTGAGGCCGTGGCATCACAAGATTTGTGGATTTGGCACTCGTTTTATGGCATGGACGGCTCGCACAATGACATCAACGTGCTGCAGCGGTCTCCGGTGTTCAACAGGCTTGCCAATGGCCTCGCACCCCAGGTGACCTATGAGATCAATGGTCACGAGTATGACAAGCCTTATTATCTTGCTGATGGGATTTATCCTACATGGACTTCTTTTGTGAAGACCATCTCCAATCCCAGTGATGAGAAGAAGAAGATGTTCGCCAAGGAACAAGAGAGTGCTAGAAAGGATGTGGAGCGTGCATTCGGTGCCCTCCAGTCACGGTGGGCTATTGTTCGCCACCCCGCTAGGACATGGGACAAGGACCAACTTTGGGAGGTGATGACAGCTTGTGTGATCATGCACAACATGATCGTGGAGGACGAACATGACGAGGGTATGCATGATCAGGCTTGGCAGTTTCAGGGTCAGTTGGTTGAGCCCCAGGGACCGTCCACATTTGATCAGTTCCTCGACTTCCACCGTGACATTCGTGAGAAGGTGTCTCATAACCAGCTCCAAATTGATTTGGTGGAGCATGTCTGGCAGCACTACGGTAACCAGTAGTTCCATATGATGAACTATTGGTCTTATTTTTATTTGGTTTGTAAGACTATGCATGAAACAATTTATTATTTGTGAAACAATTTGTATTATTTGCTGAATTATTCAGATTGTAATAACTATGTGATGAACCATTTGGATTGTATAATTTATTTTGTTTCATATATACTTGTTTTGTATGGATTGATAAAAATAATCAAAATGATCAAAAACCCTGACCGGGCGGACTCGATGCGTCGGCCCACCCCCTATATATGAATGAAATGGCCCATATATGGCCTGTTTAACTAAAAAAAGCATGCGGGCGGACTCGATGCGTCGTCCCGTTGGGGGCACTGGCCAGAAAGGGGCGGACATGGGCCGGACGCGCGTCCGTTCCCGACCCGAACGGACAAAACGCGGACCAAACACGCGTCCGTTTAGATCGCCCTGTTAGAGTCATCCTTAGGCAAAGAAGAGTTGGGTTGTTCATATCACGCACGCACAAAAACTCGATGTTTGCTTTGTCTTTGCAGAGGGCCTGGGTTCACCAACCACTGTGAGATACCAGGTGCTGCTGCTGATTTCATTTCAAGTGCCTGCCGAAATCGTTGGGCTGCAGTACCTGGTTGACCGAAATGTCAGTCAGACACTGCCAAACTATACTAGTGTCCTCTAGTCCTTGGATTGAGAATGTATCTTGTATGCAAATAATGAGTTCAGAAAGTAATTTCCTCCAGGACCTGGCTAAAACCGGAATCGCTATTCCTCTGTTCATTTTTTGCCACTTCGATGTTTTTTTGACTTTGTCTTTTAATTTAATTAACACATAACACCTTTTCTTATAACAAGATTTAACAAGATTCGATGGTTGGTGTTTGGTGAGAGAGCGAAGGATGTGCGCGTGTTTCCCGTGGGCCTGATTTCCGTGGGACGACGCTGCGGCTTGACTGGTATCGTGTGCTTTTGCAGCTTGTTACACGTGGTCCGTGCTCTGACGAACGAACCAGGCCCTGGGTCCAAGTTTTTCCGGTTCAGCTGGCCGAGGTGCACGTCCGTTTCATCGACCAGACTCGCGAATTTTCCGACCCGAGTGAGCTCACCTCGGTTGCATTCATGGATAGACCAGACATGTACTTACGTATAGGAGAGAGCTAAGGAGTGAATACCTGAGTACACATTTCTCCCTCGGGTAAGTGTAGTGACTCAGTTTTGCCGGCAATTCTCCTGAGGATCTTCAGACAAAGAATCTATTTTTAGCGGTTCAGACAAGGATATTTTTATTTTTGAGGGAATTCAGACAAGGATATGTGATTCGAGACAACTACTGTTTGGGCCAGTTGTTTTGCGTACATTCAGCCCAAGTAAATCAACTATGGACACGGGACCCAGAAATTCGGGAGATCCGATGCTTCGCAAATTGTGCCGGAAGCGTTATGTACATTCATTTTGCGTACATTCATTTTTCTAAACCCAAGATTCATTATTGAAAATAAATATACCATATACGAATTTTCTTTTAGAAAATTAAGAGAATGGTCTTATAGTTAAAAATAAATTCACGAGGTTTAAACAAGGGTCGCGCAGATCAAAAAAATTGTTCACAAGATAAAAAAAAAGTTCATATGAGAGAATATTTTCTCATTCAGTACAAAATAACTTTTTCGCCTGGTTTAAAGTTTGTCATGTATTACACAAGAAAATATTCATGTGATTTTTAAAACAAGAAAGAAAAGGTAAACAAAAACAAAACAAAACATAAAACGGGGAAGCACTTGAAAAGAAAAATACATAAAAAGAAGGAAGAAACAAAGAGAGAAATAAAAAAATCGAAAAAAAGAAAATAAGAATAACGAAATACTCGTCCAATAGAAGGATGTGTGCGTTGTATATGAATTACTCGGAATTTGTGCTGGTTTAAACAAAGTTGTAGTATGGGTTTGGCTCAGCAGTCCAAGGCAATCGGTTGTCCTCCGCGCACCACCATCCTTCTATTGGACGAGTCTAGTAGTTCCTAGTAGTTGGTACATTGTTCATTTCCCTTTACTCTTTTTTTTCATTCTATTGTGTTTTAATTGTAATTTTTGAAATCTCGTTTACATTTACTTTGTCTTTTTTATATATTTTCCTTAATTATTTTGTTTTTTATTCTTAAATTTATTTATAGTGTTTATGTGTTTTGACAACATACAATTCATGTATTTATTTTCACCAGTTTTTTGAAAAATCAAAATGTTAACTTTTACATAATTTGTTTTTGTAAGATGTTTTACATTAAAAAATAGTTAGAACTTAATAGAAGAAAATTATTATCTTTCTTAAATTGATGATTATATTTCATATATCTTGATATGTATTAAAATGAATATTTTATATATGAAATATTTTCATCTAACAAATAAATACTTAGAACTTGCGTGCATATCTTACAATAGCGAGGTTCGAAGGGGTATGGAAGAGGGTCTTACAATAGCGGCAGGGGTCTTTGCGCCGGATTGGACAGAACCGGTCCGTCCAAACCTAATTACTAACCGTACATGCACCGACCGGTTAAAGAGTCTAGATTGGATTGTTTCTAGGTGATATTTTCCGCTATACCGTAATATTCTTAGAACACATGTACAAATTAATCGACCATTTCGGGAAAGCTAGTATTATACTTAAGTTGTTGTGTTGTCACTGATTTGATCCTCGGAACAGACACGGTGTATCAGTTCCTTGTGTGCTATTGTGCACACACGTGTCTGTCGTTTGTAAATTAACAAATAAATTCTTGTGTTTATGACAACTATATATTTTGTTTTTTCCTTCTATTTTTCATGTTTTATTTTTCCTTTTTGTATTTTATAATTTACATGTTCAACATGCAAACATGCAATGTGGATTTTTAAATTCATGATCACCACCGCCTCATCTAAAAGTGTCTTGCAGTGGCATGAGAAACACAATATATGATTTTTGGAAGCCATGATTTTGAAAATATATACGATGTTATAACTTTCTAACTCCAAGAAATCTAAGGACATGGCTTGGCATACATAGACATTTGGTGATCCACAAAAGTTTTACAAAAATTTGTAGCGAGAAAATAAACTTTTCAATCAAAATTTTGTAATAAATATTACACACACTGAAATCCTAGAAGATTCTTTTGTTCAGAGGCGAGACTATATATATACGGGGCATTGGAGTTGAGAATCAAATATATACTTGACAAGCACACTAGTAGAAAAACCAACTTCGGTTTGGCCCTTTCGTCCCGGCCACATTACGAACTGGGACTAATGTGTCACTAGTCCCGGTTCAAACGGGGCACGGGCACAACCATCTTTAGTCCCGGTTCAAACAAGACTTTTAGTCCCGGTTGGAGACACCAACCGGGACTAAAGGTTGCGGCACCTTTAGTCCCGGTTGGTGACACCATCCGGGACTAAAGGTTTTTTCCCCTCTCATGCCTACCCCCCCCCCCCCCCCCCCCCCGCGTGGATCGCCTTTTTTAGTTTCGTAGAAAATAAAAAAATGATAAAATCTTCAAAAAATAAAATCCTTTGAGATGTAGTTAGGTTTTAGTGTCTAGTTGGTATAGAAACTTTGAAATATGAATTTTGACCTTTTTTGCAAAAAACAAAAAAAAATAGAATGGCCATAACTTTTGCATACGACGTCAAAAAAATGCGTTTAATATAATAAAAAACTAGAGAAAAACTAGGACTCGATTTCACCGGGGTTACCCGGTGAAGTTTTCTCAGATTCTCAAAATTTCAAAAGGAAAAAAAGTTATTTCAAAAAGAAGATTTTTCTACAAAATCAAAAAAAGAATAAGCACACTTAGCAGTACATTATATAAAAGACATAGCGCATTATGCAAAAGATGATATGGATGCAATATTTATATTCCTATCATTTTTATGATCGATTTATACATATTATTTGTCGAATTTCGATTTACGGATTTAAAGATATGAATTTTTCCATATTCAATTGAAAATGGCAATAATAATGTAAAATACATTTTTTGTTATTTGAATTAATAATTATTATTACTTAATCATTAATATTTATGTTAATATAGGTTTGGAATTCAAAACATAATATCATGTGACATCAAATTCTAGGGGATAATAAGATTGATACCATAGTATTATCAAGATGTTATCAGTGCAATCTTGGAAGATAATTGGAAAGGAACTCAAAAGTTAAGCGTGCTGGGTGGAGCAGTGTGAGGATGGGTGAACGATCGGGAAGTGTGACCACGAGTATGCACTTTGACTTGAGATTAGGGACGATTAGAGATTAAACTGACAAATAGTTTAAAGATTTGAAATATAGAAAAAATTCAAAAAAATCAAATTTTTTTTTGGAAAAAAGCGCCTTTAGTCCCGATTGTTGTCCTTCAGCCCCAGCACACGAGATCAGCCACGTGGAGAGACTTTAGTCCCGGTTCGTGACCAACCGGAACTAAGGGGGGTCTTTAGTCCCGGTTGGACTAGAGGTCCTCTAGAACCGGGAGTAAAGGCCCGTTTTCTACTAGTGCAGTTGTACATATTTTATTGGTGAGTTAGTACGTTGGATCACACATTCTCGAGCTTTACAGAAGCTCCCCGGCCACGGGACAAACTCAGCCTTTCGTCTATTCACTTAGTCCAAAACACCAGTCACTCTGAAGCTCCCAGATGGGACGAGATCACTCACGCCGTCTGAGTCGACGAAGTGACGGAACCTGGCACACACGTGGTATCGATAGGATCGTGGCGGTAGACGTATGGAGCTAGATGCAACGTTAACGCAATCAATCATGCATGTCCGGCACGCTATCGCTAGCTTTACTTCCTATCGTCCGGCCGGCTTGATGATCAACACTTCATCTCGCCTTTGACATCACCGAGATTCCATGCTAATTAAGTAATGATAATGCATGCTCCATCTAGCTCGGTCACCCGCATGAACTCCCACATCCATTGGCTTTCGCCGACGTCAATGGCGCCGAAGTTGCCAAGCCCCAACTCTCACGTATCTCGGCCAAAGAGCGGAGCGGATTTGGCTCCTTGTCGTCTCGGCATCTCATTCCCGCACACTTTCGCTTATATTTTTGTTGGGGAAAAGGCATCCCTCAGTGGCTCGGTGCTGTCCGAGTAGGGATCGAGACAGAGACCTGAATAAGCAGCAACATGCCGTCGTTAGTTGAGAAGCTGGCCAGCAATGGCGGCACGCCCCGTACGTTGGCCGTTGAGCTGAACGAAAGAACTGGAAGTTCTTTCCCAGCCAGAGGGGTGAATTAGGCGACGGTTTCCCGCATCTCTGTGATAGCTTTATTGGATCGATCTGGCTGCGGGCTAGCTGTTGCATATTGCCTATTGGTTAGGTCAGCCATGCATGTAAAGCTTCCTTCTGAGTGCATGTAATAAGCGCGTGTAGATTCACCGAATGAGCCGAAGGAGTTCAATTTAAGCTTGGTGGGGAGAGGGGCTTTCACGCGCATGATCTTTTGCTGGTTTTATCTTGACTATATATCCCCATAGAGATATATGCTTCGTCAGCTCACAGGCCACGCAGCTACTAAATTGATGTTACAAGCCGATTATCCTAAATCCAGGATGCTCGCATTTCTTGTCAGCTTAGGGCCACTTTTGAATCGCCGTAGTTGAAGAAACGCACAACTGAAATGCCACATACTACAATCACTCTCTAAATGTTACTGTTTCCCGGCCCCTTTTCTTTAATGCAAAAGCAGAGCATACTGTGGCTTCTACATGATTTCAGAACATGTGGAATTTGTAAGAGGTGTCTAGTCGGATCAACTTTAGAGGTCTGGGAAAAGAGAGTGGAGAAAGATAGGATGCAAGCCAATCCGAATTCTCAAAGGAAAAATAAGCTCATGTTGAGTTTTATGAAATAAAGGGCACAAAAATTTATGGATTTCAGAAATTTAGAGTCTCCAATCCTATTATATCAAAAGTTTGTTTGCATGAAATTTTACTAGGATTCGAATCCTACAAAATTATTATAAATATCCTTGAGTACATATCCAAACAAGTATGTTTTGAAACAAAAAAATCAAAACGGTATGACCAGTGACGGAGACAGATCTTATGCATGGAGGGATCGGAGGGGTAAAAAATGCTTAAAATTACCAAGTTTAAGCATGATTATTAGTGAAGTAAAGAACAAAAATCAGATTATTGGGGGTGGCTAAGCCCCTGCTCGTCCCCCTTCCTCCGTCCCTGGGTATGACCGCTTATATGACGGTGCTTTGCGAATGTGACTGTCCAGCTAATACAAAAAAAAAATGTGATGGAAAATTATGGAAGACTAAAATTCAATTTTTTTCCAAGAGAAAACTAAAACAATACCAGGAATATGTTGAAAACCGAAATGTCCAAAAAATCATAAGTATTTTAAAAATCATTGTTTTTCATATATTTGTGTTATCATACTAATTCATCTATTCATTATTATGAGATTTCTAAAAAAGAGATTTTTTATGTAATAACCATACTTTTTTAATTATCGACATTTTAATCTCTATCATACTTCGTCAGCTCACACATCACGACAGCTCCGAAATTGATCTTATAAGCTGATTATCATAAATTCAGGATGCTCGCATTTCTTGCTAGAGCCTCTTTGAACCGTAGTTGCAGAACGCATAACAGAAATGCCACCTATTGTGGAATCTAAATGATTTCGAAACATGTGGAATTTGTAAGAGGTGTATTTAGATGTGATCAGATGAACTTTAGAGGTTTTGGAAAACAGAGTGGAGAAAGATAGAGAGCAACCCATTCCAATTTTAAAAGGAAAAGGATATAACGAAATAAGCTCATTTGAGTTTTTATATGAAATAAAGGGCACGTAAATTAACGGACTATAGAAATTTAGCGACTCCGATCCTATTATATCTAAAATTTCTTCACAAGAAATTTTTATTAGGATTCAAATCCTTCTAAATTATTATAAATATCCTACAACCCAAGGGAACACTAAAGTTAAGTTTTTCCCTATCCTTACATATCCAAACAAGTATGTTTTGAATTTTTTTTGATCAAAACGGTATGACAGCTTATATGATGGTGCTTTGTAAATGTGACTGTCCAGTCAATACAAAAAATGAATTGAAAAATATGGAAAATTAAAGTTCAATTTTTTTGGCAAGAGAAAACTAAAAAAATACACTATGAATCTGACAAAACACGAGATGACTGAAAACTCAGAAGTATTAAAAAATCATTGGTTTCATAGATTGGTGTTTTCATACTGATTCATTTGTTCATTATTTTTATGAGATTTCTAAAGAATAGATTTTCTATAATGACCATATTTTTTTCTAATTATCAACCTTTTAATCTCTATCACCCAACTTTCTGCTTTTCCTGCATTTCCTAGAAGTTTGGTGGAACAAAATTGGATCATGAAACCGAATCCT
Source organism: Poa pratensis (assembly GCA_947311845.1). Lineage (NCBI taxonomy): Eukaryota > Viridiplantae > Streptophyta > Magnoliopsida > Poales > Poaceae > Poa > Poa pratensis. The sequence continues at coordinate 38,433,371 of CAMZMU010000059.1, read as the reverse complement.
CATGATAAAGTTGTACTCAAGTTTCTGATCTTTCTCTTTCTTGATATAACTATACGAAAATTCAAACTTGCTCCCGAGCTCACATGCTCCTGGTTGAGTACGAAATTCAAAAAAAAAAAATCACTCCAAAAAATGCTGAAAACTATCAGAGACGAACATGTTAAAGTTCCCGACATACGTGCAAAATTTCGTAAAAAAAGACACGTTTTCTGCTCCGTGCATAAAAGACAAAATCTGTGGCTAACATGAGATTTAGATATGTCTTTTTAGAGCACTGATTTTGTCTTTTTCCCATAGAGCACAAACAAAGTCATTTCTTGACAAAACTTGGCACGTAAGTACAAGACTCTAACATGCTCGTCTATGATTTTTTTTTCAGAATTTTTTAAGTAATTTTCTATTTTTTCGAATTTCGTGCTCAACAAGGAGCATGTGAGCTCGGGAGCCAAATCTGCTCTCCCCCATTGTCCAGTTTTTTTCCACTATAAAGAGGCAACAGTAGCAGAAGGTTTTGCTATTTTCTTGCTTAAACCCAACATAAAAAGTCTCTAATCCGTTGAAACCGCGTCACTTTACAGGTGGATCTGGAATTTTGGATATCAGCCAACAATGGATCAGTAGGCAAGCGTTTCTCGTAACTAAAAGCAGATACTAATGTTCCCAAGAAAAGTAAAGGAATTTTAAAATCCTATAATACCCCCATAAAGGTGTGAAAGGGCGGCATGCGACAAGAAGAAAAATGAAGCTAATTAGCTGATATTCTGTTTTTAAGCCGTAAAGTAGGTTTACCTCTATTTTTACAAATTTCAAGAAAAGTTATGGTACAAAGCTAAGGGCTAAAGGATAGCACCAAAGCTAATACAAGGCTGCAAGAGACTAGAGTTATATACATAACAGCTACATTTAGTTGCATTCTAATAGGCTCTCAAGAGTATATGTTTCGGTCAAAAAATGTCGTCCTTAACTAAAATAATCTATAATAATTTACACATACATGTCCATGTCCATCACATCATGATTGAGGTTTGGTGATGTTCTTTAGTAGTAAGACTGGAGCGAGATTTAAACTCTTGGTTTGACCTTTTTCTGGTTGTAGCTGACAATTGTGATGCTTCGGTATGATCACCTTGCTGAAGGCATTGCACAAACTTGTTCAGTTATTCAGGGTGAAAACATATGATCTGGTTTTTGTCCGGATCCGGCGATGATGTCACTGTGTTTTGTTACCCTTACTTAAGGCGTCGCTTTGGAGAACCTTCTAGTGGCCCATTGTCGTTGGGGCAGTGGTTGATGTCGTTGTCGGTTGTTGCGTGTCTTCTTGGTTTTCTTTTTCATTTTCATAATTTATATGGTGCATACTCGATGTCTCGAATAACTCTCTTGATATTAAGTTGTTGGAGAGGCCATGTGTACTTATCTTTTCATGATACTATTACCTTCATCGCAAAATATATTTCAGCTCGTTTCTTTTTGAGCAAACCAACCAGGTAGGCACTAGGCACTAGCTAGGCCGACCTGAACAAGTTTGAGGTGCCTCCAAGCTCCTTTCACACACTTCCGTTATCAACCCTCAGTTAGAGACACTCCTACATATCTACTGTTCTCTGCATGTTTACCAGCTTGTGATTGCTCTAGTTACCAGAAAGCAACAAGTGTCAAAAGTGGCACTAGAATGCTCAGTGGAGTCTGAATCCAACTCCATGTACAAGAGACACAACATTCTGGGTGACGGCATACCTGCATTTGTTGCACAAGCAGAATTTCACAGAAAGGTACTTTCGAATGAATCTTACGCTTTTGTAGTGTGTACTTGCGTAATCACAGCACTCGAGAGCTTGCAGCAAACGTGCAACTTGCTGCGTGTGATTCATGCCTATCCAGCTGGTTATGCTTCGTTGCCGCAAGGATACCACCAACTCGTTCGTGTCATTTGGGAGACCGATCGAATTAAATAATATTGGATTCTCATAACATTGTCAGACAGGGTGTCATCAATGTATCTTATTTTCTTCGATAAAGACCATGAGAATGCATCTTGCAGGGTTACTGCAACATACTGGAAAGGTAGAAAATGCAAAACACATCACTCTTCGATGAACAAAGAGGTAGAAGTGATAGTAACAAATAAGTATTCATATAGTGTAGTATATTGCTCAATCATACATATTATAAGCAAAAATGCGAGCCATCAACTGGCCCTTCTGATGGTGGCTATACTTTGGGAATTCCAAGGAGAACAGCACGATTCCAAGCAGAAAACCTAGCTCCAATCCGAACGGGCACTAGTGCGTGCGTCGTGGACGAGCAGTTAAGAGTTGGACGACAACGTCTTCTCATGTCAAGAGCACAAATTATTATTGGGGTTCTCAGTCCATCAGACTGCACTAGCTGATCCGCCTCCACGTCCGTTGGAGGCCGACCTCATTCCGCCGGTCGCGTCACTGTCATTTCCGGCACCGGACGCGCCGATCCTCATCTCCGTGCTCGCGGCGCTGTGTCCATTCGCGGCCACCGGCAGCGACGGCACCTTCTTCTCCTGCGTCTGCTTGTGGTTACCCCAGAGGACGGCGTAGAGCCCAACCACGATCACCACTGCCCCCAGCACGGCCCCGAGGTATATCTTCTCGGAGAGGATGAAGGACCCCATGACCGCCACGATGATCATCATCAGCGGGCTGAACGCCGACGCGAACACCGGCCCCGTCTTCTTGATCACCATCCCCTGCACGTAGTACGCGATGCTCGACGTCACGATGCCGGCGTAGGCGGCGGCGAGGAGGTTCATGTCGAAGCCGATGGTCCAGACGGAGGGGCGGCGCTCCATGACGAAGGTGACGACGATGGCCTGGATGGTGCCGACGAAGCAGATGAGCGTGGTGAGGGAGAGCTGGGCGGTGTACCGCTTGATGGTGTGGGTCTGAAGGATGAAGAGGGAGGCCCAGGCGAGGGTGGCTATGATGACGAAGAGGGAGCCGAGGAACCACTCCCTCGCCGTGGGGTCGACGACGGTGGAAGCCTCCGCGCCGGCGCTACCGCCGCCCTGAGAGTGCCTGGTCCACGCCAGGTGCATCAGCGGGCCCTTGTAGAGCGTCATCAGCATCGCGCCGGCCACCGTCACCACCGTTCCGATGATCTTGGCCAGGCACTGCTTCTTCATCTCTAACTTCTCCATCCTATAGAGAAATCACAATCAAACAGCATGCAAAACGTTAGCAAAAGTATTATCGTTTCCACGTACGCGCATGCAAATTAATTAAGTTGGTAACTAAATTGCACCTAAAGATGAGAGCCATGACAAAGGTCATCGCCGGCAGGATGTTGCTCATTGCGCAGGCGAAGGTCGGGCCGGTGTACTTCAGCCCGACGTAGTAGAAATTCTGGTCGATCACCGGTCTGCAGTAATCAACAATTACAGGTGAAAGTTAGTGAGCGTGCCATTTCAAACGTGATTATCAAACGTGTCACCTTGCAGCTGGCACAGTGTGTCATCTAGTCCATAATAACTGGAGCTTAACATTTGGACTGAAGGTGATCAATGACATGATGCAGGCAGGCCAACACGTACCCGAGCAGAGCAAGGACGAAGATTTGGAAGAAGATCGACCACGTCATCTTCGGTCTCACCTTCCTGCAATTTTGCATATCATCAGCTTCGTTAATTAGAGGAAAATTTATATATAGGCCAACCAAGCACCGTCGTGCCACGCTGGTGATTAGCACAAAATGGGTAGTTAGCTACCTCTCCAGCACGAGAGCGAAGGGAGCAATGGCGATGGTGGCGAAGGCGTGCCGGTACACGACGAGCACGTAGTGGCTCATGCCGCCGTTGAGGGAGACCTTGGTAAGGACGTTCATGCCGGCGTAGCCGAACTGCAGGCAGATCATGGCGATGTAAGGCCCTGCCTTCTCCATGAAACCACCAGAGAAAGCCATGGCGACAGAACTTTTGGACTTAGTCTGAACCTCTAGATATAGCAAGTGACTAACTATGAGCTGAAATGGCAGGGTGCGTTAGCAAGTCAAGGATCAAGTGAACCAAGGAAGAGACTATGAGTTGAAATGGAGAGACTCAACCCCTATATATAGGCTCGTGGGAGGCAAATTGCAACCAAATTATTTGTGTGTGAGAGTGTGAGTAACGTGGGCCAGGCACCGCTGGATTCGTAGATTCCAGAAATATTGCAGCATAGCTCTGTTTAGTGCCTGCCGAGTCGAACTCCGGGCCAGGTTTTTTATAGAAAAAGGAGCAGAGAAGAATCCTTTCCTGCTAATGGGAGCAATATACGTGGAGCAGTGAAAACGTTGTAATAATCTGAATGTGTAACGGCAGCTCGCCCGCTCGAGCTTAGCTGAACTAACAGTGCATCTAGTTAGTTTAACTATGCTGATTGCGCAGCTTTAAGCCGCATGGTAGGATTTCATCACGCAAATTAAGATATCTCACTGTGTATGCATACAGTATGCAGATCTTGCATGGGCCGTGTGGATCGAGCACTTGCACTGACACGTGGCAGCCGTTGCCCTTCAAGTGTTCGCCAGAAGGTAAAAGAAAATGCATTTGCTAATTTGTAGGTGGCGGAAAAAAATCTCGGTAATTGAAAATTCAGACTATTACACCCAAACAGTCTGAATTAGTGCAACTTTAGTAAAATATTAATGAAAATTTGATTTGTGTTTTAAATATATGGAGTGATTTGAGATGATGATAGTTGAATTGTGACCGAGATTTGAAAATGTTAGGCCAATGATGAATAGACAAGCCAATAAAGACATACATTGGTGCATATACAAAGGAGTAAACTACGTTTTTCATCTCTTAACTTACGGGTTGATCAATTTTGGTCTCACAAGTCTCACCTGCACCGGACAACTTAACCCCTCAAGTGACGAAGCCCTTTCGTGCCTTGAAGGGGTTTTCCTATGATCGAAGTGGTTTTGAACATGAGTTGACACAAGACGGTAGTCTGTTCATTAACGTCACCATTTTTTTCTCTCTCTGCTAGTGGTCTCACATGTCAGCTCCATCATCTACCTTCATCTCAATCTTGTGCTCAATTCCGTGCATGCAAGTCGCGATTTCGGCAAAACTCCTGCAATTTCACTCGGGTTGATAAACTTACCAGGTTGATCACTTATGTAAATATGTGCATTTTTTCAATTGTAAGAAGAACGATCTGCATATGTATATAGTTGTCTTTACGGGTAATGCGTGAGAAAGCACATGGGTCTCCCCTTCCTCATATCTCACCAACAAGAAACGTGGGGGATTTGTACAACGTTTGGTATTTTTATAACATCTTGTATATGTAAGATGTATTGCTATTTCTTCTAGTGGAATCATTTGTTATCACTATAATGACAAGTGAAATGTGACATTTAATGCACTTCCTTGTTTTAAAATTTGTCATTATTAATTAGAAATAACAATAACTATCTTAGTCTAATTCATGTCATTTTAATTAATTTTTAAAAATGACAATGAAACATCAGGGCAAAACCTTTATTTCATGTTAGTCTAATTCATGTTTAGTTCAAAACATTATTTCATTTACCATGAAATTGTACGACTCCTATATAATTTATTAATCAAAAGGCAAAGACAATATTTCCAAAAAATTGCAATGCCAAAGCCCAAAAGAAAGAACAAATTATAACAAAGTGTCAACCATTTTGAGAAAGATGAAAAGTTCTTCTCTTTCACTCTATGCGTATGCAGACTGCTGAGCGATATCATGTATATAGGCACCCTTCGATGCTTTAAGGAGGACACTTTAAAAAAAATGGCCACATTTATCTGTTCCTAGATGTGTCAGCAAGGTGGAACGATGTCAAGAAGAAAGGTTTACTGAAATATTTTCCGGCTTCATTCACAATCCCTTTAATATCGGATAAATCGAGGAAAAAAAAAAATGGAAAACCTGGGGGAATCTTCCTTTTAGTGTACTAGTTTGAAGGAAAAATCATAAACTTGCAATACCATAATATTTGACAAGCTAGTCTTGTATAGATATTCATGGCTTTCAAGCCAAAAACTAAGGTCATGGCCATATCTATGGCTAGCTTCTTGCTATGATGACCAACTTGGCACAAACATGTGTATTGACATTGTGAACAACGTTGCCAAAGCAAGATTCTAAGATTTTTTAAATTGTTATTTCTTTTTCTAGTGCCAAAATCCCCATTTTGTGTGAAGTCATAATAAAATCTTTTGTACTGGAGAAAGAAGTACTAATATGAATATTAAGATTTCCTAATTTCAGTTTAAAATTGTAATTCAGTCTTAATCTCAAATTAAATGTCTCTAATCATCAAAAACCTCGTTTGGCTCGAACGTGCGTTAGGCAATCAGAGTGCGTACACGTATTAATCAATAAATTATCTCTAAAAAGAAGAAATTAAATGTTGATCTTGATTTATCAACAAATTATCTCTAATTTCAGGGAATATTTATCTAAACATCCATAAAAAGTCAATGTTTAATCTGGGAGCCATTCTTAGATCAATTAGACTTATCTGAATGTCTATTTGACTATAGAAAAGTTCCAAGATAAACATTTTTTGGAATGCTTGCGTAGTTCTACTTATAAACCGGTTGTTCACCCCCAAACTAGCAAGGTGGGACTAAACATTCCAACCCTAGCATGTGAATAAACTACAAGCCACACCGTCCCCACCTTCCTGTCAGCATATTAAGCGGTCGCACTCGTCAACTCAGCCAAGTAACTATCAAACAAGGTTGACCCGACGGAAACGGACGCTTAGCCATGTGCGAGCCTTGAAAGAGCAAAGTGGGGCAAAAATAAGGAAAGATAAGTGAGCGGGGCAAGAGTGAGGAAAACTAAGCGAAGTGGGGCACAGAAATAAATGACCCTTTTATTTATTACCAAAATAACAAATGGGTTAGATTGTCTCGAAAAATGATAGTTTCTTTCAAGTTCTTTCAGAATTGTGGTCTCTTTCATGTTTAGTTTCAGTTCCTTACAGGATTTACAAGTATTATTGTTTCATTGTGGTTTATGGTATATAAACATCAATTAAACTCTTATGTATCTATGATGATTAGGTATCTATTGTTGAATCCTGTATGGCTCTTCCTAGATTCATTGATATTTCAATATTACAAATCATGGCGCTTCTATTTGACTGATATTGAACACCAATGAAATTACTATAAAGCTATGCATGAAACTAATTTAACCTTCGCAATTTCTTTGAAAATATCTATAGCTCCTTCAATTAGATGATGGAATTTCTATGTACCAATTTATGACTCAATGTAAGGTCAGCTGAAACTTGAAAGTCCATTTAGGCTATGTGTTGAAACTAGTTCGGTTTCAATATGGATTCACACCCAGAAAATAAATTGTGAACTCGAGGGGAGAAAAAACATAAAGATGTAAAAAAATACCTAAACAGATAAGGGGATGTTACAAAATGTAACAAGATTAGGAATGATGTTGAATAGAGGTGGAGGGGCATTCTGTAAATTTTTTTAGCACAAATCTCTAGGCTTTGGACGACTCTGATGGTGCCAGCACGTGAACATATGGCCAGAAATTAGTTTCCATATGGTGGCTTCAAAAAATTGAGTCAATTGTTGACTCTTACATTCTCGGCGTTATATAGAGTGTACATAAAATATTTTATACAAGGGTCTTAGTTTTTGTTAAGTTTTCAGGGTGTAGATACTACTGCTTGCACTCTTCGTAGGGCTAACTATTCTTCGCAAAAAGTTATTTCTGTGAGCTGACATTATGCTTTACATGTTTTAACTTCACCTAATATTTTTCGTGTCACACCTGACTATTACTTATGTAATGTGCTTGGCACAAGAGTCTTGTGACAAGACTCTCTCTCTCTCTCTCTCAGCTAAGAAAAGGCGTTTCCAACGACCAGTTTTTTTTTCTTTCGAAAGGGAGGACAACCATCTGTTGATGCACACAGTTATATAAACTCCAATGCGGAGTGATGTGCCCATGTGGATCCTTGGACATGATAACTTTGTTGTCACCTACTGGCTACTATTTAATCAATAAAGCTCTGATTTCCCCGGAAAAGAAAGTTGCTAGGCACATCTTCAAGCGATCGCAAATTATGGAATTGTCTCAGGTTCCTTTCCGGTCCCTAAAGAACGTTGCTCAAAGCTTGCGGAATTCACGGATTCAAGTGATGTACCAGCTAGCAAACCTGGCTATGTTCATATGCTGAGTTGAGACTAACAAGTTGATGATCGTGACCGTCCTCCCTTCCAAAAAAGAACATTATTCAGGTGCATGCACGGTAGTAGCATTGTCACGTACGCACAAACCTCTTGGGCAAATATGCATCGCCAGCGCCGAGCGGCTTCGGAAAGCCGCATACATCTCGAAACAGAGAGGACAAATCAAAGAGAGAAGCTTCCAAGTGGTGTCCATGGCGGAAAGCGAATCATCATCTCCGACGAATTAGTTGTTGCCTAACCGAAGCTTTACGCATGGCGGCAGATTGAGCAGAGTCGTCCAAAAGTAGTTCTCAACTTCCTTTTTTTAACAACAGTTGTCAACTCTTCGCAGTTCTCTATCAATTCCTCGTCAGAATGTACAGCAAACTGGAAACAAATTAAAAACGATTCTCTTCTCAGCTAAACCAGATCTGACGACTTCTACACATGGTTTTGCAGAAATGCAGTCTAACATGAAAGAAAAATTACTCACTCTGTTCACTAATATAAGCACACTGGACCCATTTCAATTTTGACTACTACAGTACATACATACTAATACGAGTGAATCTATATACAAAATAAGTTTAAATACATTTGAATCAAGAAAAATGAAATGATGAGTCCAGTGTGCCTTATATTGAACCGAAGGAGTAGTAGATTTCGCGTTAAAAAATGCCAGAACTCCTGGTGCCACATGCACTTGCGCCGACCGCGGTAGTATAGTGGATCCTCGGCTCCTCGCGCTGTTCGGTGGCCGTAGATGGCAAAGAGCTCGGAAGAACAATTTCAACTTTCCCTTTTCCAATCGGCGTCAGTCACGCACTCACGCTTGTAGCTCGACAAGCCCAAAAAATCTGGGCATGTGTAATCTTGGCCAGTGCATATAAAATAGTAGAACACCAAAACCAATTCAACTTGCTGCATGCCTCGCTGAACTTTCCTGATAAGCTACCAAACTCAACTAAGCCTACAGGTCTACTATTTGGAGAAAGATTACATTTATCTTTGGTCTGTAAAAGCATCACATTGTCATGAACTTATCACTCCATTCACAATTTCACATTTCACAGTGAAATATCTTGCTGAACCCAGGTTTAGCTGGACCGGAGAATTTCACCACATTTCTTTTTGGAGGAACACCAAGTATATATAAAGTAGACATGCACACACACTCAATCGCATGCCTCGCTGAACTTTCCTCATACACTACGAATAGTACTATATATGAAAGTTGGATGGATTCGCGGCTGCTCACGCTATCCACGTCGCGCGACGCCCGCTGGCCGTCCGATCGCGCCAACGTACGGTCCAGATGCGCCCACGTCCTCCCGCAGCGTGGGCGACACTGTAGCAGTCGAGTTTCTACCAATCACAACGCGACACGTCACCTAGTCACCGGCCGGTCGCGCCGGTTCCATCCGGTCACCGCGGTTTTTTGCAAAAAAAAAAACCTCGCAACTCGAACCATTGCCCCGCACCCCACACTTTGTCGCTACGGAGGACCTATCCGCAAAATCCAAAAACCCCAAGGACCCCGCTGAAAAAACCACGCACACCCCCCTCTCTCCTTCCCTTTCCTTTCCCGCGCGACCCCGAAATCGCCGCCGCCGCCGACACGCGGCGCCGCCGTTCTGCTCCGTTCCCGGTGAATTGGAGAACACCACGACCTCCCCCTCAACCTCCTCTACCTCCCTGTCGATCTGCGCTTGCTGGGGTGGTCCCAGTTGCCGGAATCGACTCGCTCTTCCCCGCCTCCGGCCGCCAGCTGCCGCGCTCGATGCCACCGTCTCTGGCCTCCCCGAGAAAAATTGAAGACGCCACGAGCTCCGCCCCGTCTCCCTCTTCCTCTCCGTGGAGTGCCGCTTGCTGGAACAGCATGAGTCACCGAAATCGAACGCATCTTCCCCAACTCCGGCCGCCGCGGTTCGAGGTCGTTTCCGACGCCGTCAGACCTTCCCTGACCTCTCCGTCCTCTCCATCGGGTTCCTGGTCAGCTCACGGTGCTGCAGCACCCCTCCGTTCGAATTATTGCGTCCCGTAGCGTCGTCGCACTGTTGCTCGCCGCCGGCCGACGCTCCGCCGTGCTCCAGCCAGTGCTCCGGCGACCATTTGGTCGCGGCGCCGCCGCCTTTCGGTAGCCCGCGTCCGTGCGCGTGCAACGCGCACAGCCGCGGCAGCCCGCTCACCCTCCTTCGGCGAGCCTCACCGTGGCCGCGCCGCCGAGGTCCCCCGTGTCAGTGACATGTGGGACCCACCATCAGAATTTTAATCTTTCTAAAAATAGTAGAAATTGTCAAATTTCTGACAGGTAGCCCCAGATTATTTAAAAGAATTCCAGAAAATGATTAAAATTGTTAAATCAACAACTGTTGAGCATTTTGATTTCCTAAATATTTGGAAATAACCTAAATGTATCTTTTCTAACTATGGAGTTAAATTAAATAAATGCTTCAATTTTCCTCCTAATTTCCATCCGCATTTTCCCAATTGTATTTCCCAACTTTTAACAATTTTATTATGTTTTCGAATGGCCTAAAAATATAGTCAAAATCCATGGATGCTCTCATCATTATTATGGAGCTTCCCACATTTTTTGTTTAAATTTTTATTTTTTTACCACGTTAACAATAAGGGGTAAGTTTTGATATTTGTTATCTTCTCTTTTCTTAAAATTTAGCCGTATTTTCCAGACGGTATTTCTCCACTATAAATTCAACGTGAGTTCCCGACATCCACAACGGTAATTTCCATCCGATAATATTTAATCATACTAGACGATTCGACGGGCGCGGCATGTCGACACGCCAAATTGCCTATATTACTGATGATCAGATGATTTTCATGAAATCATGAGTTACCATACAGTGATCCAACTGAAGGTTTTGCAAGTTATTATTATATTGGTGCACATTCCGATGATAATGTAACCATATAGTTTGATTTTGATTCATGTACGTGCATAATTTGTACGTTTTCATGCTTTAAATTTTCTTCTACACAATAATTTAGAAATCATGGTTGGCAGGTCAACCGTGTCCCCTCACCATCGGGATTCCAGCTTCCATGTTAATTTCTTCATTTGGTTTGGCTTTGTTACTTGCAGGTGACGCTTGTATTGGATTTGGGTTTAAGGAGTATTGTCTTTGGCGCTTCAAAATTGTGATGCATCCTGTAATGTTTCAAATATCTCATATTCCATAAGTCATGTAACTTTGTTTCTCCAGGGAGTGCTCTCCTTTGCAGATACCAACAGACCTATCATGGAAGACATCTGGTGCTATTGCTACAACTGCGGCACAAGTAGCACGGGAGGCCGTCGTTGGTCACCGACATGGCTGGGCAAGCTGCTCTGAGCAACAATCATGCTGCTGCACAGGAAGCTGCTCGCCATCTCAACTGGCTAACGAGGTGGCGCGGCATGTTGCCGAGATGACACAGTAGGCTGCAGTAAGCATATCTTTTGCTGTGGTCACTGATGGTGCTCAACGAGCGTTTTTAAGTATTACACATTCATCTAGCATCCGTAGGATCAGATGTTTGTATGTAGAAAGAATTCGTTCATTTAGAGGAAACTTAATTATTATGTTACCGCTTTCATATTTCTAATACACAGGATGATTTGTCTCTATGGTAATTGCAATACCTTTATTTTTGTCTAGACTTTTCTCACTCATAAAAGATTTGCCTCTGATGGTAATTACAACAACGACTATCCATGCATGTTAATATACCTATTACCAATACCAACAAATTTACGTCTTCGATATAAAAAAAAACCCTTTCTTAACATCGTCAATTTTACTTATCCAGCTTATCTTAATCTTAATTTTACCTACCAAAAATAAATTTCCCACTTTCGATACACAGTTCATCTTGGAAAAACTAAATATATCCTATCATGCTTTCTGGCAGATATCAAACATCGCAAAAAAAAAAAAAAACACTTTAGTAATCCAGCTCGGAACCATCAAGTATTTCGCTTCCAGTGTGCCACTCTACAAACATTCAGACATACAACCATACAACTATAGAATTACTCATCTATGCCACAAAAAAAAATCTATGTCACACAAAAAATACCATCACGGGAGCAGCGTGCCGCCGCGCTAAATTCCCTAGTATTTAGTTAGACTGCAAGTCTACTACTATTAATCTTGCAACAGATGACATTACTTTTCAGTCTACAAAAGCAACACATGATCATAAGCTTATCACTGGATTCCCAGTTCATAACGAAATACTTTGATGAACCTAGGATTCAAACTGGATCAAGAAATCAGTCAAATCACCTTATACATTTTTTTTCTTTAGAAACACGAAATATAAAGCAGGCACACCTGCACACATACACACGCTCAAGCAATGTTTAATAGAGCCAAAGCTTTTGCCCCTGTTTCAAAAAGAAAACAAGGAGTTGCGGAGCTGCAGACGTCAAAGTTGAGGTTTGATCCCATGTAAGCTTTGAGAGAATGTTAATTTGGACATTCAAACAAATGATCTTGTTTTTTAACTTCGAAAAAATATCGTATTTGCAAGTTTACAAAAAAAACATACATGCATGTAGAGGTCGCGTGCAAACTTTCTAGCTTTTTTTGGTAAACGTGACCATTCGCAACCTTTAAAAAAAATCATAAAATGGACTTATTCGGCACATATTATAACTTTTGACTCAATTCCTCCGAATTCACTGGTCATATTTTCAACAACAAAATTATAAAAGGTATAACCAAATACTTACATGTAGATTTTTGCTGCATTTCAAAAAGTGAAATTATAAGGACCTAAAAATTCCCACGTTAGCCCCCATGCGTGGAAGAATTTCTAGCCCACGCATTAGTGCAGTGAAAGCATGTAGTGGCAAAGTCTACATGAAAGAACAAGTGATGACATAAAGAAAAACTAAAAGCTAACTTTGAAGTTAAAAATATTATATGCTAAAATAATCATTTTCATCGTTGGCTTTGTATCAACGAGGTGAGTTGCGGTACTGTTCACTGTAAGCGAGGGTGACAACACAGGGACTTCATTTATGATGTTGCTCTTTGAGTACTGAGTTTTGATCTCTGGGTGAGAAATCTAGTCTTACTTTCATTGGTTGTACTTGCCAATTATAAACTTCTAGCTATTTCCTTGTTGAGGACATTGTGTGGATATTGATCCGACTTTTTGTCGGGTGAAAATCAATGATCTGTTTTTTGTGGTTAGATCGGACAACAACGACACTTGTGCATTGTTCCTGTCCGAGATGTCGCTGATGGAGGACCTTTTTCAATGTTCGGATGTAGCCAACAGTGGTGGTTGTTTCTTGCTGATGCGAGTGTATGATCGCTTGGGCAGGGTCATGCATGTTTTTTGTGTGTGCATCCATAATGTCTAAACTAACTCTTGACATTATATTGTTGCAAAGGTCGGGTGTAATATAGTATTCTTGATATTAGTATGTTTTCTTTTTCAGAAAAAAAAAACAACGAGAACGTCAAAATTAGATCTCATAATAGTATGTTTCGACTAACTTGTTTCGGACTCTTTTATTACCCCACAATAAAACTTGTTTTTTTGGCAGGTAGGACAATAACACATTAGCTGACATCCTATTTTTGTAACAACTTACCACGCGGTAACTTCTATACGAAGCAGGGGCGGAGCTAGCATGTATTCACTTGGCAGTAGCGTAGCTAGGATCGAACAACGTCTCAAGCCAAGCTCATGCTACAGTGCAGAACAGTAGCTATAATAGCTACAGTTAACAAAGAAACGAGCGGCCATGCCCCAGGCCAAGGCCAGTGTAGCCTGGGGCCTGGCTACGCCCCTGTTCACTGGTGTCAAATGACACCAATGAAATTTTACTATTCCCCTTTGTAAATGAAGAATACTCCTATAATTTCGAAATGACACCAGTAAATTCAAAGGAATGACACCAATGAAATTTCTTGCTGGCTTCGCACCTGTTACGAAGACAACTTCATAAACTTCAGTTCCAAAAAAAAAAAAACTTCATAACTTTGTGTAGTAACTTTGAAGGCAAAAATAAGTTGTCGAAATACATACCAACATCGGGTCTAGATTTAAAGCTACAACATTTTAAATTTTAGAGTTACAAAGAATATCTGAATACAGCACCATATCTAGAAGGAAACCAGTCGGATTCCGACATCAGATAGCACCGCCGGAACAGGCTAATCTGGAGATCGATCGACCTCGGCATCGGAATGTCAGGTCGGAGCTGGACAGCAACGTAGCTATACGCGTGCATGCACTGGTGATTAAAAATATCGTCGATCAGCATCTGGGTGCGTCACGACACTTGAGTCGAATCAGCAGAAACCACCCACGATTTAACTACTGATTCGCCGCTGACGATCGAGACGACGGACGACGTCCCGGCGGATCGATAGGAAGTCGATCGTCGTGGTTGGAGATTCAATCGGTTGCGCACAACGGCAAGTGGCCGATAGCTCTCCCTTGGTTCGGCAGCTTTTCTTTCATTCTGGCCAGGCCGGTTTTTTTATCCGGCGCATGATAATGATACATTGTGTTGGATATTTGCATCGACGGCACAACTTGGATGCTTGAAAGTTGCATATATAGGCGCAACTTGGCCAGGGTCTAGTCGTGTTAAAGAAACGAACGACTGCGGGGGAAAAAGGGATCGATGCTCGTGATGTGCATTTTTTATTTGATCATACTCGGCTGTTGATGGATTTATTATGGTGGATTTAGGCTAAATTTCATACGACTAAAGCAAATTATATCTAGTAAGCAAAATATTACTTCACCACGGAAATTCTACGGTGCACAGTCCGGAGAGTGGAGAACATCACAATACACAACCAGTGAGAGAGTACTCAGAAGTTGTCGGACGTATAATACCGCCGTAATGAAACGATGAGCCGGTGTTCGTAGGATCCACTCCAATGTACGTACATGATTTTACTTGCTGCCATTACCAATCTCCTAGTTGGCCAAGATGAACAAACGAACTGATGAAACTCTCGAGAAGGCCTACGCCAAAGCCAACTCTTCTCCTTCCAGAGAACACTAGTTGTCGGAGTTTTTTTTCTGGCAGTAGATTTATATTTTAGTATGATGCCAGGATCCGAGTGGTAACACACGATGTAAGAACTCTACTCATGTTTGATGGTGGTTTTTATTCATATATGAAAAAGTATGCTCAATGGGTAAGCGTATGCGTGATAGTTGTGTGAATGTGTTTGACTCTGTCGATGTAGGGGTATTCTCAGTCGGCCTTGTATGCATATGGGACAACCCCATGTTAGCGTGTGCGATGACGGGGGCGGTTACATATATAGGATCATGTTGTGGGATGATGACACAATTTAATGCCCCACGATCTGGCCATTTGGCATACCGTGGCCTGGTCCGGTTTTGGATCTATAGAATCGACCGGAAGTTGGGCTCTTTCTGTTGGCATGGCCCATACCTAACAGGAGGCTTCTAGACTGACGTGGCCCACTTCACTAGTTGCTAGGGTCCATTCATTCTCTTTGGGTAAAGGGTAACCCATATACTCCCTTCAGCCCGTTAAAAAAAATACTCCCTTGAGCCGAGAGACTTGGCTCGTTGGTCCCTTGCATAGACCCCACCTAAGTGTACTCCCTAGTTACCTGCGAACAAATGGTGAGGGATTCAAGAGACTCCTAAACAAGAGAAAGGCCGCCTGATAAAGTTTACCCCGACGGAACTATCGAATGCTAGAAGTTGCACTCGAAGACTATCAAAGGCAAAGAGTGCCGAGGCAACTTATGCTCTCCTTTTAGTTCAGGGACATAGCTAAGAATCATGAGCAATTGAGATTAGAAGTAACCATAACGCTCCAGAATGTTGGTGTGTAACCCTACAACGACTCAGCCGACGACCTCGACACAGGCGACATTGACCTTTTTGACTTTGTTGAGCTCCCATCCTGTGAACCTAGGTCAAGAACCGCATCAGCGATGACAAGAAGTGACAGTTGCTACCCCTACCTCTTTCGCAAAGAGTTCAATGCCACCTTCTTTAATGGTTATCTAAATGACAATCATCCTCCACTATGTCCTAGAACTAATTGTGTTTAGGTATATACCTAACACAACAAGAAATATGTTGATACATGACCCTCTATTTTTGTCATGAAATCATCACTAGTTTTCATTTATGACGATTTGATGACCAAAAATACATCGTCATCGATCTACATCAAAAGTTATGACCTTTTTTCCAAAATCGTCATAATCGTCTATGACGATTTTGGAACGTCATAACCTTTATTACGATCCAATAACGTCACTAGGAGTTTGGCCAGGCCACATCACATCCTACATGGCAAAATGATAACGAAACCACATCGTCGTAAATCAAAATCAGTCCGGCCCGTTTTGGTAGTCTATTTGGGCCAGCCCGATAATTCGAGTCTTTTTATTTCTAAGCCTTGGCCTTTTACTGTCCAATTCTGCTTTGGGCCTTGGCCTTTTTTAGGTCGATTGTAGACCGAGTCCCACTTGTTAGGAACCCAATTGGGTCCTACTTGTCAGTTTTCTTTTATTTCTTTCCCAATTTAATGCAGGTCCCACTAGTCAGATGGGCCCCAGTTATCAGATGTGATGTCTACAAATGCTCGTTAGTTCACTATTTGTGCAACCAACAATTTGATTCAAACAGAGCCAATAAACACATAATATTTCATACAACAGGTTTGCCAAACTAGTCTAGGCTATCATTGTTGCCATGGTATGTCGTTCAGGTCATAGCTGGCAGCCATCCCTCCTCCCTCGCGAAGCTCTCGTGGGGAGATCTCCATGACGCGTCGCTCGTGACCTAGTTCATCTCCTTGAGGTGATGGCATGTAGGTATCGGTCAAGGTTCTCCCGACGAGCGGTTTCCTAAGAGGCAAGGAGGGCGGCTTGCTCCGATTTTCCCGCACTCTTCCTTCCCCTCGTCGTCCACCTCCATCTCCTCGTCATCCATGTTATCCATCTTACTAGCTCCATTCACTAATATAAGGCACTGGACCTACCACTTCAATTATCTTGATTCAAATGTATTTAGACTTATTTTTGTATATAGATTCACTCATTATATATAGTAAAAAAATAAGAGTAGGTCCAATGTCCTTATTAGTGAATGGTTATTAGTGAATGGAGGGAGTACTACCAAGACCGATTACCAAACACGTATGTTGGGCTTTCCGGCGATCCAGTCCAACCCCATGTCTAACAGTCTAAGGGAGTCTTTGATTAGCCCAAAGTCAGCCTGATTCAGCTGACCTACTAGCCTACTAGTACCTCAGATCTTGGGCCATTTGGATGTTCCAACCCAGCAAGAGCATAGATCCCCGTCAAAAACAAAAAAACAAGAGCATAAACTGATCATTTTTCTTCATCCTCTGTCCGCTTCCCCAAAAATTAAACAACTCCCAAACTTTGTCCGGTGACCAGCACTATTGCTGCGTCTGTTGAGTAATGGAATCCAGTGTTCCAAGTCTAAAAAAAATCCACAACTGGTCAGCATCGGCGGATCTCGAGGTAGCAGCCACCACCACTCCACGAGACCGTGCCTCCAATGGCGGACAGGCGGAATCCCGTCACGACTCACGATTCACATGGCCAAGCAGCACACATGCAGCATTGTGTCTCGCTTCCGCGCAGCCCCCTCGTAGCTAGCAAGCTGGGCATTCCTCCGAGCCAAAGAGGAGAGCAATGGGCTCCGTGGCGGCAATGCCGCCGTGCCACTTCGTGGCCGTCCCGTACCTGGGCCGCGGCCACGTCAACTCGATGCTGAACCTGTGCCGCATCCTCACCGCCCGCGACGGTGTCTCGGCCACCGTCGTCGTCACCGAGGAGTGGCTCGGCCTGCTCGCCAATGACCCCGCGCTCGCCGGCGCCGCGCGCGTCCGCCTCGACGCCGTCCCCAACGTCATCCCCTCCGAGTACGGCCGCACCGCCGACTGGGCCGGGTTCCTTGAGGCTGTGTACACCAGGATGCAGGCGCCGTTCGAGCGCCTCCTCGACCGGCTCGACGAACCCCCAACGGCCATCGTCGCCGACACCTTCGTGCCCTGGGCGGTGCGCGTCGGCAACCTGAGGGGCATCCCGGTATGCATCCTCTCGGCGGTCGGCGCCAACATGTTCTCCGTGCACTACCACTCCGACCGCTTGCCTGTGGCTGCCGGCGGTGGCGCTTCTCCGGCGGGTGCCGACATCGCTGGTACGTGTACAAGTTGTGCATCTCAGCTTTTCCCCTCGTACTACTTCTGTATAGATATCAATGATCCTACTTGATTAAACTTATGTAGATGGCACTGATCCTAGTTTGATTGAGAACTACATTCCTGGGCTCAAATCAATCAAATTAACGGATCTTGAGCC
Source organism: Poa pratensis (assembly GCA_947311845.1). NCBI lineage: Eukaryota > Viridiplantae > Streptophyta > Magnoliopsida > Poales > Poaceae > Poa > Poa pratensis. The sequence goes on along the minus strand of CAMZMU010000059.1, from coordinate 38,414,804 downwards.
GACACACTACGACAAGATAAAGTGGGACAAGATCCTTGAAGCCTACCCTTATGTGAGGAAAGCACAGTGTGTCATCTTCACCACCTTCTACGAGCTGGAGAGCAGTGCCATTGACTCTCTAAGGCCAGAGCTCCCATGCCCTGTGTTCGCCGTTGGGCCTTGCATCCCATTTATGGCGCTGCAAGAACAGCAGTCCAATTCAGAAGAATCACAAGGAGGCTACATGGCTTGGCTGGATGAACAACCAGTGAACTCAGTGTTGTATGTCTCACTCGGCAGCTTCCTCTCGGTGTCGTCCGCCCAGCTTGACGAGATCGCCATCGGCTTGGCGCAGAGCAAGGTCAAGTTCATGTGGGTGCTCCGCGACGCGTGCTCCCGCGTGCAGGATTTGATCCGTGGAAGCGCCGGCATGGTCGTCCCGTGGTGCGATCAGCTGAAGGTCTTGTGCCATCCTTCTCTTGGTGGGTTCTTCACCCATTGCGGCTTGAACTCGACGCTTGAGGCGCTGTACGCCGGTGTGCCGATGCTGGCTCTGCCGATAGCTTTCGACCAACCGATCAACAGCCGGCTTATCGTCGAGGTGTGGAAGGTTGGGTACAACTTGAAAGAGAAGATCCAGGCTGATGGCGTTATCAGTAGAGAGGATATTGCTGAAGCCGTGAAGAGGCTAATGAATTGTGATGACGCCGACGTCAAGGGCGTGAGGAAGAAGGCTTCAGCGATGAAGGAGGCGTCTCGCACTGCAGTTGAAGTGGGTGGTTCCTCGTACAGAGATATCACATCTTTCATCAATTACATTTCACAGTTCAAGAGCTGAATTGTTCTTAGAGACCTCATTTCTGAAATAAACTTAGTGTCGTACTCACTACATTGTAATATTGTAGTAATGTATTAAAATTCGATTTGTTGTACTCCTGCTAGTACTCTACAATTTCGAAGAACTCGTTTTCTCTCTCTGAACGGGGAGGAAAAAAGAATGATCCCATTTGTGGTAGATTTCTAATGCATTCAGAACCATTTGTTTGGTGTATTTTTTTTCAGGAGCTTGGACGTGAAACATGATACAACTGGTAGCGTGTGTTAAACATTCAAGTCAATTTTTATTTGTGTAATAGTAGACTCTAAGGCCTTGTTTGCTTTTCCTGAAGCATTGATTTGATTTGGCCGAGCAACTAAAGCTGCTACATATACATCAGTAGCTCCTTGACGAACTCCTCGTCGTATGGGAACTGCAGGTCGCAGCTGTGTTCAGGCGATAGAGACGTGTTCAAGACTCTCTGGGACATAATGCTATTCAAAATACAGACGTTTTCAGATAAAACCAAGATCCTGAATTCTGGAGAACCTCTTAGAGGAACCGGAGAAAACACCCACGCTCTTTGTGTTGGCATTTTCGATTTAGGTGTGTGTTCACTAGCTTTATTTAAAGAGGAAAGGCTCAAAGAGCCCAGCTTTTATAAAGCGAAATAGAAACTGCAGTTAAGGGAGGCAAGCCGCCCTACTGTGAACAAAACAAGTCTTAAAAGAAAACAAAACCTCCAGGCGAGACTAAAGATAGAGCATTACAGACACAAGGGACAGGCCCACGCAGGAGCCAGAAACAGCTAAAGCCAACTACTCGACTAAGCTGCTAAAGCTATGAAGGCTAACCAACACCTCTACGAGAAAGCCCCAACAACTGGAGATCTTTAGCCACCATCATCAGCTTGTCCAGGGTCGCATCCCGCCCGCTTCTATGCTTTTCCGGCAAGAGCACCTTCCACTGCGAAATGTAGGAAATAGCACGATGCAGATTAGTAAGCGGCGAGGAGCTCACTTTCCGATTAAACACTAGATCATTCCTTGTGTTCCAGCTCGCCCACGCCAAGGCTCCAAAACACAACCAAAAATTAAGATTCGTTTTAACCCCAGGTTTCTTCAGAGCAACCTCTGAGAAATCCTCAAAACTAGCAGGAGGATGATCCCAACCAAAAGCATTCCTAAGACACCACCAACTAAAATGCGAAATGGGACAATTAAAAATCAAATGATCAATAGTCTCCGGTTCTCCACAGAGACTACACCCAATGCTACCTGGCCAGCCTTTAGCCTTCAGGTCGACCGTGACCTGAATCCTCCCCCTAATACACATCCAGACAAAAATTTAATTTTTAAAGGCATATACGATTTCCAAAGCTCCATCATGCGCGTGTCTCTAACACCTGGGTCCAGAATCAAGTTATACAAGGATTTGGCTGTATAGACTTTTTTATCAGTCAGCGCCCAATACCCCACGTCTGTCTCCTCATTTAGCTGCACCCCACCTAGCTCTCTCCTCATTTCTTCCCACTCCAAAATTTCCCTATCCCCAAAAGATCTTCTAAAGCCCAGATGAATCCCATCCTGTCTGATGACACTTTCCACCACAACTTCCTTATCCTCGCAAATTTCAAACAATCTGGGAAAACAAAAGCATAGAGGCACTTCTTTAAGCCAGACATCGCTCCAAAATCGTGCCTTCTTACCATTTCCAATCTGATAAGCGATCCCTCTCATCACCCAACTTTTAATTTTGTGCAACCCCTTCCAGAATTGTGAGCCACCAGCCGCATCCGACTTGAAGAAGCTCCCTTCTCCTAAGTATTTTTTTCTCAAGATCTGACAGCTCAAATCTTGATCACCTCTCTCAAGCTTAATGATCCACTTAGCTAATAAAGCAATATTTCTAGCCCTACTTTCCGCAAATCCCATTCCTCCAAATTCTTTAGGTTTACACATATGTTCCCATCGGACCATATGGTACTTATGATTATTGCCTTTATCCTCCCAGTAGAAACTAGCCCTCGCCATATCAGCATCCCTATGAATCCCTTCCGGCAAAAGGTAAAAGCCCATGATATACGTCACAATATTGCTAAGGCACGAGTCAATCAGAATTTTCCTACCCCCCGTCGACACCGGTTGCCAATTTCCAAGTTTTTTCCTAATCTTGACCACCAGAAAATCCAGGTCAGAGATCAACAATTTCTTCTCAGACACCGGAACACCCAAGTATTTCATTGGAAAACTTCCAATATCGCAATTGAAGAGATTTGCAACCCTTCGTTGCTCTTCCCAGTCCACTCCCATCACAAAAATTTCACTTTTCTGATAGTTCACTTTCAACCCCGACATGGCCTCATAGCAATACAACAAGAACTTCATCGTGGCAATCGACCACGCATCATTGTTCACAAAGAGGATCGTATCATCCGCATACTGGAGGTGGGTTAGCCCACCATCAATAAGATGTGGCACAAGACCTCTCACGTGACCTTTCTCCTTAGCTGAGGTAATCATAGCTCCCAAAGCATCACCTACTACATCAAAAAGGATCGGAGAGAGGGGGTCACCCTGCCTTAGCCCACGATAAGTCCGAAAATACTCACTATTTTCACCATTGATATTGACACAGACCTTGCCTGTCTCCACTGCCAACATAATCCAACTAATCCACTGCTCGCAAAAACCTTTACGACGCAAGACATCAAACAAAAACGGCCATTGCACCTTGTCATAAGCCTTTTCGAAATCGAGCTTTAGAATAATGCCCTGCGCATTAGTTCTTTTCAGCTCATGGATAACTTCACTTAGCACCACAACCCCTTCCAGAATATGACGCCCAGGATAAAAGCAGTCTGCGTTCTGTGAACAACTTTGTCGGCAACCCGAGAAAGTCGTACCATCAGAACTCTGGTAATGATTTTAAACACCACATTCAGCAAACAAATGGGCCTGTACTGCTTGATAACATTAGCATCCTTCACCTTAGGTATAAGAGTAATAACCCCGTAGTTCAATCTCCCCAGATCTAGCTTTCCAACATAGAGATCGTCCATCATTTCCTTAATGAGCATTTTTAGATTAGGCCAAAATTCCTTATAATACTGAACTGGGAACCCATCCGGCCCAGGCGCCGTGTTCACTTTCATTTCAGCCACCGCTGATTCAATTTCTTCAATCGAGAAAACCTTTACCAGTTCAGTACAGTCAGCATTCGAAATCCTACCCGAACTCTCCCAAATATCCTGACTCAGTTTGACCTGGGAAAGCGGCATCCTGCCAAAAAGATCTTTATAAAATTCTGTAATGTGTTGCTTTAGTTTATCCGGTTCCTCAATCATGATTCCCTCCTCCTCAAGTGAGAGAATCTTAGTTTTCCGCCTTCTGCCATTCGCTACCGAATGAAAAAAAGCCGTGTTGTTATCCCCCTTCAACAACCACTGTTCACCACCCCGACGCTGCCAATAAACTTCTTCTTCCGCTAGCAATTTATAAAGCTCCTCTTCCATCCTATATCTCTTCAGCCAATCCTCCTCACATAAAGATCCTAAGTCACCAAGATCATCCAACTGCTGGATTTCTTCAGTAATCCTTTGTTTTTCACGCCTGAACTTACCTTTCTGATTCGCCCCCCAGCCTTTCATCCACTTTCTCAATTCACCTGTTGCCTCTTCCAGTGATCAAGAATGTACAGGCACCTACGCGCCGGCCATTTCTCAAGCGTTAACTTTTTAAAATCTGAGTCAGCAAACCAGGCTGGTTCCATACGAAACAGCCGTGATTTAAACACAGTGAGTTCACCCAAGTCCACAAACAGGGGAGCATGATCGGACCCAGCTCTGATCACCGAAAACGCAGTGGCTAAAGGGTAAGCCGCCTCCCACGAGGCAGACATTAAAATTCTATCTAACACTTCCAGAGTAGGGTCTGCACGATTATTCGACCACGTATACAAATTTCCATTCCTTCTCAGCTCCCTGAGCGCAAGCAAATTAATCATCGTATTAAACTTGTGCATGATACCCCTGTGCAAAACCCCTTTTGATTTCTCAAAATCAAAGCGAATCATGTTAAAATCCCCTCCAAGGAGAATAGGAACCTGTACACGAAGCACCTTATCGGTTATCTCAGCAAGAAAAGCATCCTTCAAATCATTCCTTACTGGACCATAAATGTTAACAATCTCCCAACGGAGATTATTAGTTTTATCCTTAATTTCTGAACTGACAAAAAAATCACCCTGTTGGTGCTGCAAAACCTCAAAACTATCGGTATTAACTGCAATAAGAAGCCCACCAGAGTGACCATCAGCTGGTTTGATGTTCCAATCAAACGCACCACCCCCAGACAACATCCTCTTCGTCCTACGAGAGACAGTTTCGCAGATAGTCTCTTGTAAACAAATAATTTTAATGTTCTTACCACGCACAAAATCATTAATCTGTTGCTTCCTACCTACCGCCCCCAAACCTCTAGAGTTGTAAAAGAGAATATTCATCTTTTAGATTTTTTTCTCCCCCCTTTTCCCTTCTGCTTCCCATTCCTCCTCCTCGAGGAACTCCCACCACTTTTTCTACTTAAGCTTTTCTGGTTCAGAGCAGGTGACAACTCACCTACATCCAAACTCTTTTCTAATTCGTCTTCCATCACTTTCAATGGCGAAACAGGCGTGTCATCGGCTACCCGATCCACATCCTGCCTTTCTTTTTTCTTCTTCTTTTTCTCACCTTCCACCCTACCTTTCGGATCCCTCTCATTCACCTCACCATCAGCTGACTGTTTACCCAAGGAAACCTCTTTTTCCATAGCCACTTTTGCCCTAGCCGAAGCTAGGACCGCCTCAGCCAGTTCTTTCGCTTTAAACACATTAATCTGACGATTTATCTCATCGGCACTTTCCCCTAACACCACCTTACTATCTCTCGCGATCCCCTCCAAAACATCATTCGGTAAATCATGTAACACATGGAAACCCGAAAGCGTACCTGAAATAGTATTCTTCTTGGATGCCCTGATTTCCGCCCGGAGCTGGACAGAGAGGCCATCATCGATGCCTTGCAGCCTACTGCTCTGCCTAGTCTTCACAGCTGGTTCTTTCCCCCTTGCAACCTCAGCTCCACATTTGTGCTTGTGGTGAGACACTAACGTCCACTCTGTTTTTCCATCCCACTGCTTGTTTCCCTTTATTGGTATCTGAGGTGCAAAAGATATCGGAGTAGCATCCAGAGGTTCCGAGTCCTCCTCTGACCTGCACACCTCCGGAATGTCCACCTTTTCTGCATAGTACGTGAGCAATTTAGGACTGGCACCATTCTCGAAATTCAGCAACATCTCATCAAGCTTAAGATCTCCCCACGCCTCCTCCATCTCATCCTCCTCCCCAGTTCATGTCGCCTGCCATAGTTCCCACTGTTATCTTGGTTATGCGGAGTGTTGCTTGACCCATCTTCCTTTTCTTTATCCTGGTTGTCCTTATCTAACCCCCCTTTTCCAGCACCACCTTTCTTGCTTTCAGCATCGGTATCTTTTCCTCCCTGATTTTTATCATCTGGTTTCGGAGAGAAACGAGAAGATGTTGAGTCCGAGTTAGAGATCACCTCCCATTCCAGACGGAAGCCCCTCCCATTGATGTAAACATTGTAGAAGCCATCCACCTGCTTCCTATCCTTGCAGGCTATTTTCACCCTTATTGGAAGCGGATTCAAATCTGATAGAGAATCAATGTCCACTTTCCTTGGTTCACCAGCCATGTACGACAGCTCCCAGACAGCCTCTTCGAACCTTGCCCAGTCTGGTAATCCATAGACCTGTGCCCAGACCTCGTCCAGCACACCAAAAGCCTCAAATTCTCTCAGAGATTCTGTCACTTTCACTCGAATGCTATCTTCCGAGACAAAACTGAAACCATTAACAAACTTAGTCAGCTCCCTTCTACTTGCAGCATCTGGAAATTCAATCAAGAAATCCTTCCCCCCCAGAGGCTTTAGACGCCAAGTCCAGTCCCTCTCAAACAGCAGCGACAGTTCACGCAGTACTTGCTCCGCGTCACACTCCCCCGTTAACACCCTCAACACTCCTGTCACTGTCACAGGCTTGGTAGTTTCCTCCGGTATTGCCAGCCGGATGCTAAAGAACATCTTATCCCCAGCACCACTTCCACAAATCCTCAATTTTGGAACTGCCTCCAAGCATTCTGCTGCGACATGCCCAGATTTCTTGCAGGTGTAGCAAGTGGGAGGCGCCGTGCAGTCCTTCTGAGTGTGGCCTGACTGTGTGCACTTATGACAGTACAGTGCAGCTTTCTTCTTCCCCAGCGGCTGCGTAGGCAGATCAGCCCCTTTCCCATCTCCGGTAACCTCGCTTCCCCCCGGCGTCGCCTTGTCCTTGAGAAGCTTGTCTCTTATTTCCTTCTCCCTCAAGATTTCTTGCTCTGTAGGATAGCGCGGACCATTGTAATTCCGACGGGGGCCAGCGCCACCCGCGAAACCGCCATACCTTCTCTCTTGTGGCGGACCTCTCGGGCCGAACCTGTCTTGATCACCAGCTTTGCGCTTGAATCTGTTGTCAGCACCCTCTCCATACCCTTGACCACCATAGCCCTGGCCGCCATAGCTTCCATCCCCGCGGTACCCGCCTGGACCACGAGGAGGAAATCTACCATCGCCCTGCTCCTTCCGAAACATCCCCACCACCACTGCTGCAAAGGATCTTCCGTCCACGAGCTTCTCTGTGGTACGAGTCAGTCTCCTCGCTCCGCCTCCAAATCGCCGCACCTCGTCTCTAGATGCAAGAAACCCTAGAGTAGTTTTGGTAATAGGTTTCGATCTGGGAACCCATATCCAGGCACCTCTTGTATCTGCTATAGAGGCCCAATCCTCTACTGTACGCACCAGCTGGATCCCCTCAGGCCCAAGTGCAATCCCATCCGGCCCATTAGTTCGCACAGCGGACAGCTGCGACCCAGAATATTGTGCTTGAACCTCTCCTCTCGAGCAGTTAGCTTCCTTATTTTTTTCCTCAAGTCTCACAGTCTCTTGACCAGGCTTCACCGTGGTCAACACCGCCGATGAACCTGCCACAGCTTTATCAGCCACACCAAACGATTCCCTCCGGATTCGATTCAGAAAGGCCACCGATGCTCCTGACACCTTCCCATTCCCACCCTTGCTGCTTTGCGGCTTACGCATCGGAATCAACATCTGACCAACCTTGATCTCCTCATTTCGCTTTGCTTCCACTTGAATCCTGTCACTGGAAGCAATCACTTCTCTTCGTTTCATTTGATCCACATCAGCCTGCACCGATGTGATCATCCTCACATTGCTCTGACGCTCCAGCATAGAAACCTTCGTTTCTATCTGATCAAGACTCGCAGAGAGACCACCCCCAATTTCACGTTTGGGCACAACTTTCTGCATTTCCTGAGTGATCGAGACATCTTATCCGTAATCACATCAGCCTGCACCGATGCGATCAACCTAGTCCCCCTTTGTTCCTTGCTAACACTGCTCAAGTTATTGACATCAGCATATCTCAAACTCCTCTGATGATTCAGCAAGGAAACCCTCGTTTCCTCCTGATCAGTTCCACTGTAGTGAGCAGCCTCACTACCACCATCAGAAACGTGCCTATGCACAGCTTCAAGCAATCTATTGGTCTCTCTCAGCTTCAGTTCTACAAACTCGCCATGTCGATTCTCCTGCATATTGTCCTTATGCTCACTTTTAATTTCTATAAATTTCTCCCTCAAATCGGGCTCCCGGCGTTCGTCAGACTCCAAACCCACTGCGGTTGGATCCAACGCAGGCGCACACTCCGAGGATCCCCTGAGTTTCTTCGGCACCGGCTCATCCGTGCTCACCAGAATAGGATTAAGTTTCGCTCCGACCACCGCACGAAAGCAAGGGAAAAAAATCTCATCACCGGTCACCATCGGCTCATCCACCGACAGCAAACGCGCATCAATCGGAATCCCACAGTCATCATAGAGGATGAACCTACCTCCCTGTTTGAGGCAGATCTCCCCTTCGTGGACCGACAGGTTGGCTTTGGTCAGCCTCGCCGAGAACGAGGCCCGCCATCGCCGCAGCACCACCTCGGGGGCCGCTACGCCATCTCCGCTCACCAGCCGCCGGAGATACTCCGTGCCCTCGCGCTGCCACAAGCGCATACCCGGCAGGTCCATCTCGCGAGCTCCCGCCCCGAACACCGAACCCGCGATCCCCGGCTCTCCCTGCGGCGCCCGTGCCAGCGCACCATCCTGCGCCGCAGCAGAACTCCGCGCTCCGTCGAACACGAAGGAGGGGAGCGGCGGGGGAGGGTGGAGATGAGGCGGCGGCGGCGGGAAGGAGAGCGAGAGCGGTTTCGCCATCCACTTTTCGTCCGTCCACTTTTCGTGAGAAACAATCATCACCTTGAATGAATAATGGTGATTTAGGTGTGTGTTCACTAGCTTTATTTCGGAAATAGACATATAAAATCTGAAAACGCTATTCACAATAGCCTATTTCAACATGTAGTCACGCCATTCACTTTGGCTTATCTAAATCTGCGAAATACGGAAACGAATAAGTCATTTGAATCACTCCATTTGCATATGCGTTTTTGTAATCTCAAAACCTGTGGGATTCAAATGACTTAGCAGTATTTACATTTCGCAGGTTTCGATAAGCCAAAGTGAATGGCATTACTACCTGTTGAAAACGTCTTTTAATGCGTCATTTTTGGGGAAGGGCCATATTTGGTTTAAAATTTAATGAGGGCCATTAGTGATGAAAGTTTGTCAAAGGGCCATTTATTTAGAACAAAAGATACCATAACTGGGCTTCCCCTTGACAATGATCTTGTAACGATACACTCCCTCATTCCTAATTAGAATACTAGGGAAATTCGCGCGGCGACACGCCGCGCCCGTGTGGTGACACAACATAAATAAATTGTGGAAGATCAGATTGCTCAAAAGTAGTGTAATTGCATCAACATTCTGTATTATGTATTTATATATTATATATTTTATTATTTTATATGTAGCAAATTTGTAAGGAAGAAAACATAAAAGTTCCTGGATTCTCCATTTATTTTGTAAAAAAAGAGATTCGCCGCCCGTGTGGTGACACAACATAAATGAATTGGAGAAGGTCAAATTGTTCACAAATAATGTAATTGCATCAAAATTATGTATTATGTATTTATATATTATATATTTTATTATTTTGTATGTAGTAAATTTGTGAAGAAGAAAACATAAAAGTTGCTGGATTATCCATTTAATTTGTGAAAAAGAAGATTCTCGTTTGTAGAATCTCGATAAAGAAAAAAAGCCGACTATGGGATTTGAACCTGTGACCCTCGCATTTGATATGAAGTAACATATTTCTAAAAGTGCTTTATTTCGAGCAGTGCTTGATTAAAAAAAGTGATCTTCTTCATAGACCATAACCAAAGTTTGCATGGGGAGTTAAAAGACATGTGTCAACTATTAAAGTGTCGGAAGAAAAGACATATACTGTACAATTAGCGAGAAGTTAAACATGTGTTAAAAAGATCAGATTACAGTCCTTTTATTTGTAAGCTAAAAGTACGAAACAACTGTACAAAAGACCTAACTTTCAGATTTATCACGACCAGACAAAAGATATCGTGATCCATGAGACATGAGTGCAAACACATGTTGGATATTGATGGAAATAAGTTGGGTGTCAAAAAAAGCGCTATGTATTCTTAAAAATGTCTTGGATTTGATACTGCATTTGGGCGTCAATGTCTAGATTAATTGTCGCCACATAGCTGAGTTTTCTTCTAACATCATTTGCATCATAGGATTAGGTATTGTATAAAAGGTCAAAACAAAACAGGCACTACATAAGCAGAGAATTAAATAGAGTGAAATGAAAGGAAAGCAAGAAAAACACAAATCAAAATTAGAGGAATCCATAGGAGCAACGGCTGACAGGAAGAACGGTGAGACGGCGCCGCCGGGGGACAGGAAACCAGACAACACCGTGAAGCCTAGTACGGACAGACCCAGCCGACGCAGCCAAGAGGGGCAATATCCTGTGACACATGCCAACGACATGCGAAGCATCAGATTAATTAGTACTGTTCACCACACAAATAATCTTTCCGGAGGGCCGATTCACAATGTTATATGAACAGTTTCCCGAGCGGTATGAACAGTACTTACTGTTTATATGAACAGTACCCCCGAGCGGTACTGTTCTTTGAACAGTGCGCGATGGCTGAGGATGACTGAGAATCGGTGAATTTGGATCAAAATTGAGGAGTTAGAATCGACAAAACTTGAAACCGTTCAGGGAAATGGAACCTACTCATCGACGCGCATATATTTCTTGTATATAATTTTTGGAAGAACAAAAAAAAATGAAAAAAAACCTAATTTTTTTCGCAAACAATGATATGCATGTACTCGTGTGAGGGAAATTCAGAAGGGATGACTGTGTGCGATGAATTTGACGAAATCCGTCGAATGTTTTTGCGAATCTGGATCCAAAATTAAGGAGTTAGAGTCGACCAAACTCGAAACCGATCACGGGAATGGAACCTACTCGTAGGCGCGCATATATTTCGTGTATATGTTTTTATCAAAAGGAGGGCCGTCGAAGCCAGATCGGACGGTACGGATCGGCCACGCACTGTATGAACAGTGAAGCGCGCACTGTGGAAGCGAATCGATGAATTTGGATCAAAATTGAGGAGTTAGAATCGACAAAACATGAAACCGTTCAGGGGACTTTTACTATGATGTATCACTCCAGAATCGAGCAGTTCCTGCACTTGTCGCTCAATTTCGTCCTTCATGGCAGGTGCATGCCGGTAAGGACGAATGGAGAAGGGTTGGGCACCAGGAACGTTCTGGTGGCATGCCTTTAGGTTCAGCGAATACCTCTTTGTACTGATCCAGTAGAGCCTTAGTTATCTCTGACGGATTCTGCTCACCGGCCACTTCTACTTGACAAATTTGCACTCAATTGCCTTCGTGCAAAACATCAGATCCTGGCATGCTATGGTGCATCTTTTTATTTCCCTGATTCTGTCCCTCGGGCAAAATACCTTGGAGCTTGATAACAACTCCTTCGTGTTCAAATTCCAAATACTTCTTTACCCAGTCCACCTTCATTGGATTGTAAAACTCCAGCCAGTCCATGCCAAGAATAATATCATAGCTGCCCAATGGAATAATCTTCAGATCGCCAGCAACTTGATATCCGTGTGACACCCACTGACAATTTGGAACAGAATGTGTGCAGGGTAACTCCCCACCGTCTGCGACCTTTACTTTCAATTTCTGAGACAATTCTCTTGTGATTGTGTTACCAGTCACCAAGCTCTTATTAATGAATGAAGAAGAACTTCCCGAATCAATGAGTAACCGGACTTCCTGTCCTTCCCACAGCCCCAAAAGCTTCAATGCCTTGGAGGATTCCTTGCCATCTACTGCGTGGCAGGACAATGCAGCTACCAGGGCAGTTTCTGTAACTTGAGGTTCCAGCCCCACTTGAGATTCAGTATCGCCACACTCGATCATCCGTAGCAGTTCTTCAACCACATGGAGAGAGATTGAAGTAGGACATCTGTGTTCACGGCCCCAGCGTTCACCACAGGTGAAACATAGTCCTTTTGCTCTGCGGTACGCCTTTAACGTGGCTAACTTGTCTTGATCAGGACGAGCTCGAGCTGCTTCTGCTCCTCTGCGATCTTCAGCACCAACCAGAGCTGCCCTACCCGGAGGTGCAGGTAGAGGTAGCGGTACACCTGGTTTGGCATGTGCTCGACCTTGATACGGTTCAAAACGCCTTGGTCTGTCCTTGCGCAAGTTTTCTGACATCTCTTCTTGCAACAACGCCAGAGAGCATGCTGCATCCAAGTCCACAGGTTGCTGAATGATAACCACTGAACGAATGTCTTCACGCATTCCTTCCACAAACCTCGTGAGAAAATACAACGGATGTATGGATTCAGAATAAGACAACAGATGGTTCATTAATGAATTAAACCTCTCTACATACTCAGCTACTGTGGTTAACTGACTAATGTGAAAAAACTGCCGGATCAGTTGTTGGTGCTGATCCCGCCCGAATTTGGCCACTAAAAAATCACAGAAACCCTCCCAATCTAGACCTACCAACTTCTTCTGCACGGACTGAAGCCAAACTGCCATATCACTACTGAAATTAAGAGTAGCCATGTGTAGCCAATAGGACCTATCAACTGAATACATGTGAAAATACTGCACAAAATTCTCCACAATCTAGGATTGAGGCCATCAAAACTGGGGAAATTCATGGTAGGAATGGCCTGACCAAGAACTCCTGACTGTTGTGTAACACCTTGAGACGCTAACGGATTCGCCAACGGAAACGTGAAACCATTGGAAAAAGGAGTATGAATCGGACCTGATACCGGGGCCATCGACGTGGATCCGAAGAACCCAGCCGATGTGCCCCGGTTGAGGATGGACTCGCCGTGGCCTTGCCCAGGGGACGCCCCCAATTGCGCCGCACCCAGAATCCCTGCCGATGAGGGTTTCTCTGCGCCAGGGGTGCGGTACCCGACGCAGACGGTATGTCGATGGCGACATGCGGATGCTGCGCGGGCGCCGCCTTCTGGAGCTCGCCGGTCGCAGTCTGGAGCTCACCCACTTGCGCCTCCAACTCCGGCTTCCAGGATGCGAGGGCATCCACTTTTTCCCCGATCTCGGCGACGGACTTGTTGATGTTGCCCGTGACTCCTTCCATGAGCGACCTCATGAACGCCTTTGCTTCCTCATCCATCGCCGCCTTCCTCTTGTCGGATCTAGTCTGGATGATGGATTTTGGTGGCGGTGCCAGATTTCGGTGGTGGATTTGGTGGTGGAAGGGTGGTGGGATGGCTCTGATACCAACTTGATAGGGTTTCTCTACTACTCTTATGGTTTAGATTACTACTCTTATGGTTTAGATTACAGATCGGGATCCGGATACAAGAATTCAACACTCAATCTCGAGTTACAAGCAGAGGAATTGGGGGTCGAGAGAGAAGAGTCTGGGGTAGAGAAGAGAGCCGCCTTTCGTGATCCAACCGGATGGCGTGAACTCCGTTGCTTCTCTTTCAAGTAGAGTCGAGTCTACGCTTGGCGTTGCGCTGGCGATGGGCCAACCCAGCTAGGGCCCGCGTAGCGTGGGTTGGACCGTTTCTCCCGATGTGGCCTGCCTGGAGCGTCAGTGCTGCTGACAAGAGCAAAGATGCATGGGCGGAGGCATCGTGGTGGATGCCAGAAGTGGCCTGGTGTACGATTTCTGCCGCACTGTGCTGGAAGACGGCGACGGCGACGGCGGCGAGCGTCAATCAAAGGGAGTGGTACAACGACCATGGGAAGAAGACGGCGCGATCTAGGCGGAAGGATGCATGGATACGGCATGGGCCGCCAGCAGAGCGAGGTCTGTTATGCGATTGCCCGGGCTACGTGCGGGTTGTGGCTTTATTTTGTGCGGAGGGAAACCGGTCTGAGGAAAACCTAGGAAAGGAGGACGGATAAAACCAAACCTAGGAAAGGAGGACGGATAAAACCTAGGAAGGCAGGTAGATAGTGCTGCCCACAAAACCTACGCTGGCTGCGAGACACACACGGGCGACGGGCGTGACTGCCCACGACCAGCGGCCAGCCAACTCCCCTTGAAGATCCTCCCTCCGCACGCAGCAGCTGCTTCCACGGAGATCAGCACGACGGCGGCGTCGGCGGCGTCCCGTGTACAGGCGCGAAACTATCAGATTTTGATCTGATCTCGCAAGGTCGGTCGAGCGACGAAAATCGGCATCGATTATCCAACTACCTACCTGGTCCGTGTAAGTTTCCCGCATTGCTCCAGTACATGCACCAGTCTGTAATCAAATCTAGTGTTTATCGTCTCTCTTCTATGAGTGATTTTGCTGCCTTTACTGCTTCCTCCCCTTTTCTTTACACGGGTGAGCAATGTGTTATAGTAGTAGTAGCTTGCTAGCTGTGCGAGTTCTTCTTTTGGTTAGGATTTAACCTCATTAACCCTACAAAAACTGTTTTTTTGTTGTTCTGTTGTATCATTGTATTAGATGAACTTCCTGTAATTTAAATTTTATGGTCAAACTTACACGGCGTGTTTTTTAATATTCATATTTTATACTCTGCTCTTAACACTAGAAATTGAGGTATACCTTTTTTCAGTTTGCTGCCCAGTGTTCAGGAGTCATTCGTTCATCATGAAACAACCACTGTTGAACCCAGCCGATTCTTCCTCATTTGAGGAAACCAGCACTAAATCACTTTTCACAGATGCTGGGTGGTTTAGTATTATCACTTTTTCTTGGATGGGACCTTTACTTGATCTTGGCAAAAGGAAAACACTAGATCTTGACGATGTTCCGTTCTTGGATGACAATGACAGTGTCCATGGGGTCCTGCCTAACTTTAAGGCAAAGATTTCTCAAATTCTGCAACAGGGCAGTTCACTGACGTTACAACTGCTAAGCTGGCCAAAGTTCTTGTGCTCACAACATGGAAACTAATCCTCATCACTGCAGTCTATGCCCTGCTCAGTACTGTTGCTGCATATGTTGGTCCCTACCTGATTGAGTACTTTGTCGACTACCTAAATAAAAGCTCAAGATCCACTAAAGAGGGGTACATTTTGGTGTTTACATTTGTTGTTGCACAGTTCATCGAAGGCTTCGCAACAAGGCATTTGCAGTTTAAATCAAAACAAGTAGGCGTGCGTGCACGTTCATCACTTGTTGCTACTATTTACCAAAAAGCACTTGCCCTCTCCAATCAGTCCAGGCAAAGCAACTCAACTGGAGAGATGATCAATGTTGTGAGCCTTGATGCTGAGTGTGTAGGAAATTTCAGTCGCTCCATGCATGACGTTTGGCTTCTTCCTGTGCAAGTTATTCTAGGCATGCTCATCTTATACTCAGCACTTGGTTTGGCAGCATTTGCTACCCTTGCTGCCACTGTTTTGACAATGGTGGCTAATATACCTTTAGGGACTATCGAGCAAAATTACCAAGAGAAAACGATGACGGCCAAAGACGCAAGAATGAGGGCTATGTCTGAGATCTTACAGAACATGCGCATTCTCAAGCTTCAAGGATGGGAAATTATCTTCTTGTCGAAGGTCAATGAGTTGAGGAAGGTAGAGATGAATTGGCTAAAGAAGAACGTATATACCTCGGCTATGCTTCTATCTGTCTTCTTTTGTGCTCCTGCTTTTGTTGCTATGGTCACTTTTGGAACTTGTGTGCTTTTGGGCATTCCATTAGAAACAGGTAAAGTGTTATCTGCTCTCGCAACATTTAGACAGCTGCAAACACCTATCCATGGTCTCCCGGACGCGATCTCTATGATCATTCAGACAAAAGTATCACTTGATAGGATAAGCTCATTTTTCTGTCTTGAGGAACTACCTAGTGATGCTGTAACTAAGCTGCCTAGAGGTACCACCGATGTATCAATTGAGGTGAGGAATGGTCAGTTCTCTTGGAATACATCGTCTCAAGTGCCTACTCTTCAAGACTTGAACTTCCGTATACAACAAGGGATGAGGGTTGCTATCTGTGGAAGAGTTGGATCTGGTAAATCAAGTTTATTGTCTTGCATACTCGGTGAGATACCAAAATTATCAGGAGAGATTAAAACTTGTGGTATGATTGCCTATGTTAGCCAGTCACCTTGGATACAGAGTGGGACAATAGAAGGTAATATACTATTTGGCACCGAAATGAATAGGGAAAAGTATGACAAGATCCTTGAAGCATGCTCTCTTATCAAGGACCTGGATATATTGCCATTGGGTGACCAAACGATTATCGGAGAGAGAGGCATTAACCTTAGTGGTGGACAAAAACAAAGGATACAAATAGCCCGTGCTTTGTACCATGATGCTGATATCTTTCTATTCGATGATCCATTTAGTGCGGTTGATGCTCATACTGGATTGCACTTGTTCAAGGTATGACTTGATAATGTGTATTTCATTGTTCGTTATTTCAAGTTTCTTACAATTTATTTCTGTTAGAATATTTGTTTAATATGAACTGTCATTCTATCTGAGTACTAGTATTTGTTCAATATGAAGTGTCCAGTTTAGCCAAACAATTTTGAATTAATACACCCTTGAGAGAGATTCTAGGGTGCGAGGGAATACTACTTACTGCTATTCAATGAACTTATTGACTATAATTTGTATTTTCCAGGAATGCTTGCTTGGACTTTTAGCTTCAAAAACAGTTGTGTATGTTACCCACCATGTCGAATTTTTACCTTCAGCTGATCTTATCCTGGTATGCTGGCAACACATGTATAATCTATTATTCATTCTAAATGCAAAAAAAATTCAATACCTCAATATTTCAGGTATTGAAAGATGGGAAAATAACACAAGCAGGGGATTACACTGAAATTCTCAATTCTGGAGAAGAATTCACCGAATTAATTATGTCCCATAAGGATGCGTTATCTACTATGGACATGTTGGAGCTCCCAAGTAGCAATTTTGGTAGTAATCTCCATCTTAATGTCAGCGGAAGTTCCGTGTCCATAGCAGATGAGCAAAAAGATGATAACAATGCAGAAGTAACTGTTCAAAATGGTCAACTTGTACAAGAAGAAGAGAGGGAGAAAGGCCGGGTTGGGTTTGTTGTCTACTGGAAATACATTACAATGGCATACAAAGGAGCACTTGTGCCACTTATTTTGCTAGCTCAGATCATTTTTCAATCTCTTCAAATTGGAAGTAATTTATGGATGGCTTGGGCAGCTCCAATATCTAAAGATGTGAATCCTCCAGTCAGTACCTTGACGATGATAAATGTATATCTTGCATTAGCTCTTGTTACCTCATTGTGTGTCTTCATACGATCCGGTCTTCTTGTCATGGCTGGATGTAAGACTGCAACCATGCTATTTGAGAAGATGCACCAATGCATATTCAGAGCACCCATGTCTTTCTTTGACTCCACTCCTAGTGCCCGTATCTTGAACAGAGTAAGAAAATTACGTTCACAAATTAATTTGCAACGATAAATTAATGTCTCATGTCCTCAGGTCCTATTCTCCCTTTTATTCTTTAGTAATGTTGAAAGAACAATAAATTGCAGGCTTCCACTGATCAGAGAGCAGTGGATACTCAAATTTTTGAATTGATGGGCTACCTTCTATTTCCTGTCATCGAACTTCTTGGAACAATTGTTCTAATGTCACGGGTTGCATGGCCAGTCTTTGTAATTTTCATCCCCGTTATTGTTGCATCTCTATGGTATCAGGTAATATTTGCCATCTAATTTTGTTCGATATGAATTTTTTGTTGGCACCAACTTCTAAGTAATGATGATGCACGAGAGTTCAACCTTAGAAGACAAAATACAGAATTGCTACAAATTTAGTTT
The DNA here is from genome assembly GCA_947311845.1 of Poa pratensis. Classification (NCBI taxonomy): domain Eukaryota; kingdom Viridiplantae; phylum Streptophyta; class Magnoliopsida; order Poales; family Poaceae; genus Poa; species Poa pratensis. Next base: position 38,396,588 of record CAMZMU010000059.1, on the reverse strand, counting down.
GCAGATCTCAGGAATTGATCACATATTTGTACAACAATTTGCGTCATTGGAAATATTCATATATTTTGGCAATGATAAATGGGTTAGAGTAGTGGTGATTTTTGTAGCACACTCCACATATAAGTGTGCAATGCTATTAATTCAAGAAGCTCTGTTTTTGTTTCTGTAATGAGAAGTACAAAAAATTCCATGGTTTCTCATATATGTCCCTTAATATAATACATTGATCCCAAGTGAGTTTTTTTTTTGCGAAACACAGTACAACACAGACGCTCACATACACGTGCACACACTCACCCCTATGAACGCACGCACGCACACCCTACCCCTATGAGCACCTCCGAAAGACTGAGCGGCGGGTCAAGTCTTGAGATTGACGAAGTCACCACAGGCGTCTCGCTGTCGACGGGAACGTCGCCTCCCACTGAAGAATATTCCGCCTAAATGAGAAACACAAGTGTCAAACCTGGGTTTGAACTCTGGTGGGCTGGGGTACAACCACCCTCCTAACCATCTTGCCACAGGCAAGTTCTCATCCCAAGTGAGTTAGAACAGGTCCAATCTAACTTACATTGGGCATGGCACTTTTACCTTATTGAAGTACAAGTGCTGAAAGATGACTACGCGAAAAGATTATAATTTTAATTGAAGGAAAAGCCAATAATTTTGTTCAATGGACTTTAATACCAAGTAAATAAGGTTTAAACCTATGCTGAAACATTTATACAAGTTAAAGAACCTGAAAAGGTGCACTTCACATGTTCAGGACGTAACTGTTACAAGTGCAAATTTGGGACCAATGGTGAACTTTTGGTTAAGCAGATAAGATAATTTTAATCTACAACATTTTATTAATGTACAATATGTAGCATGTTGTATCAGAAATTTATAGTTACGTCTTACGTGCATTATACAAAATTAATCATTATTTTTGTTTTGTTATTTTTCCTAGAATGATTTTATTCTTAATCATAATAGTATTTCTTGTATTCCAGCAATTCTACATAGATGCTGCTAGGGAGTTGCAAAGGTTAACTGGTGTTTGCAGGGCTCCTGTGATGCAGCATTTTTCTGAATCAATAGCTGGCTCAAATATAATTAGATGCTTTGATAAGGAAAGACAGTTCATCAGTTCTACTGGCCATTTGATGGATAATTTGTCTCGGCCAGATTTGTATAATACTGCTGCGATGGAATGGTTGTGCATTCGCTTGGACTTTCTTTCATCCTTTATTTTTGCATTTGCCTTGATACTTCTAGTCACCTTGCCAGCTACTCTAATTGACTCAAGTAAGTAAACATGATTATGATATGCAAATAAAATTAGAAAATAATGTGTATTAACATCCCTGATTAGTATGTTAACGTATTATCTGTTTACGATTTACAGAGACAGCTGGTCTTGCAGTCACTTATGGACTAAGTCTGAGTATGCTGCAAGGGTGGGCTATTGCAATCCTCTGTAGTTTGGAAAATAGAATGATATGCGTGGAAAGAATATTGCAATACATGACCATTCCTTCTGAACCACCCCTTGCGATACCAGAAAGTAGACCGGACGGCCATTGGCCATCAAAGGGTGAAATTGAGCTTCGCAATCTTCATGTTCGTTTCTTGCACTTCGTTATTTACTTTGAAAATTTGTGCTGCTACATATTTATTGATCTTCTGAACTTCTATGAGATAGTTTTTAGGTTAATATTACTATTGCTTAAAAAAATTACCTTCAGTATCAAGGTATTCCTCCAACAATTGTATGTAGTATTTTTACCGATTAGTAATGGCAGTTCTGATGTTCTGCCTGCTGCTAACATAATGTTGCAGTTATCTTTCTTAGTAATCTTAGAATAGTCTAGAAAATTTGATCTGTCTTCATGAAGTCAAATCAGATTTCTAAAATGGATGCTGCCGTCAGTTGCATTTTCTCAAGTGCTTGAATGCCATGCAGGTACAATATGCGCCACACCTGCCTTTAGTTTTGAAAGGTGTGACCTGCACCTTATCAGGAGGTATGAAGACTGGTATTGTTGGAAGAACAGGTGGAGGAAAGTCAACCTTGATTCAAGCACTATTCCGCATTGTCGATCCGTGTACCGGGCAAATATTGATAGATGGCATCGACATCTCCACCATCGGACTGCATGACCTACGGACAAGATTGAGCATCATTCCACAAGATCCTGTTATGTTCGAGGGGACTCTACGAAGCAACATCGACCCTCTGGATGAATATAGCGATGAGCAAATCTGGGAGGTACTTCAGTTTCAAATTTAGTTCATGTGTTCAAACAAATCAATTCGCTCATTGGTTTAAAGACAAAATTTTACTTTATCGGTTTAAAAAAATCAAATTTATTTCTTCTTTCTTACTCCTCTATGCATAAGCTACATGCTTTTCTTAATAGCATCTGTAATTTTCTGTTTGATGGCTAAAGTAGTTTGTGTGTTATCTACGTTTTCTAGGCATTGGACTGCTGTCATCTTGGAGATGAAGTTAGAAAGAACGAGCTTAAGCTCGACTCTACAGGTTAGATATCTATGAGAAACTCCAAAGATACACTGCTTTGCTTTATGATGTCAATCTTTGTTAGGCAATTATGATGGGGAGCCAATAACTTGATCTTGTGAACTGAAATGCAGTCACAGAGAGTGGCGAAAACTGGAGCGCAGGTCAGCGGCAACTCGTTTGTTTGGGAAGGGTGATACTAAAGAGGAGAAAGATCTTAGTTTTGGATGAGGCAACTTCTTCTGTCGATCCAAAGACCGACAGTGATATTCAGAAAACCTTAAAACAGCAGTTCGCCGGATGCACCGTGATTACAATTGCACATCGTATTACATCGGTTCTTGATAGCGAAAAGGTCATTCTTCTAGACAACGGTTAGTCCCCTCCACTCTGCTGCGTTGCAGTTTGAAGCGACGGATCATATGCGTTGTTCTCATCTGTTACTCTGTTTTCACCATGTTCTGTTACTCTGTTTTAACCATGATGTCCTATAACAGGTGAAATTGCAGAGCAGGACTCGCCAGCGAAACTGCTAGAAGACAGTTCATCCTTATTTGCTAAGCTTGTGTCGGAATACTCTATGGGGTCAAATTATAAGTAGAGGATGCAAGAAGAGAGGTGCGTCAAATGTCGACAGTGGCATCAAATTTCAGAGCATGACCCTTACAGTTCTGGCCTAAAATTGAACGGTTGTTCAGAACTCATATTCCTGCCTCAGCAGAGTAACTTTTGATATAATGGTTTATATATCTCTTATATTATCTTGTGTTTGGCGTGTGTAGTTCACAAATAAACGTACAAATACAGTGTTTACTTAAGCTAGATCGCACTGCCCCGTGGAGGACCGTCCTCTCCGCCCGTGGCTCCGGCGTTCCCAGCGCGGCGGCGGCGAACTCCATGGCCGCTCGCTGGGTGGCGGCGCAGACGTGCGGCTCTTCTTGCTGCTGGTCGCGGCAGAACAGGAGCGTGGCGGCGACCTGCCGGGCTCGCTCCGAGCCTGGCGCTATGTTGTAGAAGGCGAGTATGTTTCCGAGATTGCTGTACGCGAACGCCGGCGGCGCGGTGGCCGTGCTAGAGGTCATCGCGCTGGGGGAACTTGGCTGTGTGTCGACGTGTCCTAGCTCTGTGTTCGCCGGCAGAACTGCACCGTCGAACAGGTTGCGCTTGAGGAAGAGGATCCCTCGCTTGGCCTTGAGCTGCTGTCTCGGGGGGTTGCACCAATTTCTGGGAGCCACGCCACCGTCCGACGCTGCACGTACAGGCACAAAATGATCATAAAGATAAGTCAGCGGATGCATGACATGACATCTACCAGTGGTTGAATAAGGATGAGGTTCACGGACGAGAAGGGGGTGACCAATTGACTCCGTACGCGGCTGGAGCGAATGGCCCGTCTACAAAAATAATCAACAATAATTAGCAGATAAAGGAATGTCTGCCTGAAATTAAATCTTTTGTTTCCTGAATTTATATATTGTGTTTTAGTATTCTTTTGAAAAACCATTAAAATTTGATATAAACCAGCTAACAATCACCGAAATTCGGCTACAAAGAGCGAACCTGTGAATTTACCTGAATGGCCATACACCTGTTGCTCTCCTGCGACGAACCCAGCGACGAACAGCACCAAGAAAAGTGTCATTGTCGTCATAATACCCTCTTCGTTTCCTTTTCTTCCGAGCGAGGTGTATTTTATAGTGCCAACCTTAGGTTTGTATTTGTAGAACATACGAAAGCTGGCTGAGCGCAACTCTTGTGATATCTGTTTCTCTCCAAGAATTCAGTGCACACTATCGGTATGTTTGCTTGATGTGCCATGCGCCATAGCACACTTAAGACGGGTGGAAGCGATTGGGAGTAACTCTCAAGATGAACCTGCTCAGGTCAACACCTCCACAGAGGCAGAGTTCAACTGTAACGGTCATGGCAGGTGAATTTCAGACTCCATGTTCGGGTGTCCATGCCATGGAAGCCGATCTTCAGGAGATGTCTTTTATAGGTATGTGATGACGATGATGATAACGATCTGTTGTAAGGAACTCATTTATTTTGTGCATGTACCACTGATGTAATTACTAATCAGATTGAATGGGATGCATCTGATACAGAGCTAAATAGTAAGTTATCACTTATCAGTAAACTTGGTCCGTTAATTATGTATAGTTCAGTTATTAGTAGTTCTGATTGTGTTTGCTCCTATTTTGAAAGAAGTAAGAAAAATTTAATTATGTGTGACACGGGTAGCAACACTGTAATTACTAATCAAATTTTTCTAGAATAGTCTAGAAAAATTGATCTGTCTTCATGAAGTCAAATCAGATTTCTAAAATGGATGCTGCCGTCAGTTGCATTTTCTCCTAAGTGCTTGAATGCCATGCAGGTACAATATGCGCCACACCTGCCTTTAGTTTTGAAAGGTGTGACCTCCACCTTATCAGGAGGTATGAAGACTGGTATTGTTGGAAGAACAGGTGGAGGAAAGTCAACCTTGATTCAAGCACTATTCCGCATTGTCGATCCGTGTACCGGGCAAATATTGATAGATGGCATTGACATCTCCACCATCGGACTGCATGACCTACGGACAAGATTGAGCATCATTCCACAAGATGCTGTTATGTTCGAGGGGACTCTACGAAGCAACATCGACCCTCTAGATGAATATAGCGATGAGCAAATCTGGGAGGTACTTCAGTTTCAAATTTAGTTCATGTGTTCAAACAAATCAATTCGCTCATTGGTTTAAAGACAAAATTTTACTTTATCGGTTTAAAAAAATCAAATTTATTTCTTCTTTCTTAATAGCTTTTCTTAATAGCATCTGTAATTTTTTGTTTGATGGCTAAAGTAGTTTGTGTGTTGTCTACGTTTTCTAGGCATTGGACTGCTGTCATCTTGGAGATGAAGTTAGAAAGAACGAGCTTAAGCTCGACTCTACAGGTTAGATATCTATGAGAAACTCCAAAGATACACTGCTTTGCTTTATGATGTCAATCTTTGTTAGGCAATTATGATGGGGAGCCAATAACTTGATCTTGTGAACTGAAATGCAGTCACAGAGAGTGGCGAAAACTGGAGCGCAGGTCAGCGGCAACTCGTTTGTTTGGGAAGGGTGATACTAAAGAGGAGAAAGATCTTAGTTTTGGATGAGGCAACTTCTTCTGTCGATCCAAAGACTGACAGTGATATTCAGAAAACCTTAAAACAGCAGTTCGCCGGATGCACCGTGATTACAATTGCACATCGTATTACATCGGTTCTTGATAGCGAAAAGGTCATTCTTCTAGACAACGGTTAGTCCCCTCCACTCTGCTGCGTTGCAGTTTGAAGCGACGGATCATATGCGTTGTTCTCATCTGTTACTCTGTTTTCACCATGTTCTGTTACTCTGTTTTAACCATGATGTCCTATAACAGGTGAAATTGCAGAGCAGGACTCGCCAGCGAAACTGCTAGAAGACAGTTCATCCTTATTTGCTAAGCTTGTGTCGGAATACTCTATGGGGTCAAATTATAAGTAGAGGATGCAAGAAGAGAGGTGCGTCAAATGTCGACAGTGGCATCAAATTTCAGAGCATGACCCTTACAGTTCTGGCCTAACATTGAACGGTTGTTCAGAACTCATATTCCTGCCTCAGCAGAGTAACTTTTGATATAATGGTTTATATATCTCTTATATTATCTTGTGTTTGGCGTGTGTAGTTCACAAATAAACGTACAAATACAGTGTTTACTTAAGCTAGATCGCACTGCCCAGCTAGAGTTCACCAGCAGCTACCCACAGCACATACTTCTCCGGCATGTAGTGGCAGACCGGCTCGCCGCGTGTCCCGTTGAGCATCGCGAAGTACTCCGGGTCCCACCCACCGGTCTCCTCGTGGCACATGGCGATCGCCGTCGCGCCCAGCGAAGGGTCGTCCTGGCCGACGAGCTCCACGCGCAGCGCCTCCACGCCGCAGGGCCGGTGGCAGTACAGCACGTCCACCGGGTACGGCAGCGGGTGGCATGGCACCACCTTGCTGCCGATGCTAGTGATGCCGTTCGGCGCCACCACGTACCTGGGTGGCTCCCGGCCCCCGTGGAGGACCGTCCTCTCCGCCCGTGGCTCCGGCGTTCCCAGCGCGGCGGCGGCGAACTCCATGGCCGCTCGCTGGGTGGCGGCGCAGACGTGCGGCTCCTCTTGCTGCTGGTCGCGGCAGAAGAGAAGCGTGGCGGCGACCTGCCGGGCTCGCTCCGAGCCTGGCGCTATGTTGTAGAAGGCGAGTATGTTTCCGAGGTTGCTGTAGGCGAACGCCGGCGGCGCGGTGGCCGTGGTAGAGGTCATCGCGCTGGGGGAACTTGGCTGTGTGTCGACGTGTCCCAGCTCTGTGTTCGCCGGCAGTACTGCACCGTCGAACAAGTTGCGCTTGAGGAAGAGGATCCCTCTCCTGGCCTTGAGCTGCTGTTTCGGGGGTTGCACCAATTTCTGGGAGCCACGCCACCGTCCGACGCTGCAAGTACAGGCACAAAATGATCATAAAGGTAAGTCAGCGGATGCATGACATGACATCTACCAGTGGTTGAATAAGGATGAGGTTTACGGACGAGAAGGGGGTGACCAATTGACTCCGTACGCGGCTGCACCGAATGGCCCGTCTACAAAAATAATTATCAATAATCAGCAGATAAACGGGACTGTCTATCTGAAATTAAATCTTTTGTTTCCTAAACTTATATACTGTGTTTTAGTATTCTTTTGAAAAACCATTAAAAGTTTACATAAACCAGCTAACAACCACCGAAATTCGGATTTAACCAATTCGGCTACAAAGACCGAACATGTGAATTTACCTGAATGGCCATACACCTGTTGCTCTCCTGCGACGAACCCAATGACGAACAGCGCCAAGAGAAGTGTCATCGTCGTCATAATACCCTCTTCGTTTCCTTTTCTTCCGAGCGAGGTGTATTTTATAGTACCAACCTTAGGTTTGTAGTTGTAGAACATACGAAAGCTGGCTAAGCGCAACCCTTGTGATATCTATTTCTCTCCTAGAATTCAGTGCACACTATCGGTATGTTTGCTTGATGTGCCACGCGCCATAGCACACTTGAGATGGGTGGAAGCGATTGGTGATGGTTCTGGGAGTAACTCTCATCGTGCTTGCCTCCAATTTACTTTCGTCAGTGTGGACTTAACCTACTCAAGATGTGTAAATATTGATTGACTCTATCGGTATTTTTTATTCTGAAGAGACGAAAGACCATATTTTTTCGAAGAAAAAAATTGTGGACTTTAGAAACTTGCCCAATATGTTGCTGTGAATCTCACTGCATACAATGAAATGACTACTAATTAAGCACCAGAATCATTTCGTCTTGCTTGTTTGAGACACTGGATCAAACACAAGATGGAAGTAAGAGGCTAGTGCCTAGTAAAGATGTGTTGAGTCTAGTGCCTCATGACATGAAAATTGAGCACGAGGCTGGAAATTAAGAATCAGTTTGTCCTGATAGACCGAGATTCTGAATTGAGCACGAGGTTGAAGCAAGAGGTTGTGGCCCAATAGACTGGCATTGCATTGGCATGTCTGTCAATTGTCTACATTCGGTCCTGTTATCACTTGTGTCAATGTCAATTACAAGAAAAAAATTGATTGACTCTAGGAGAGAAACAGATATATGGTATCTTATTTTATTTGTAAATATTGATTGACTCTAATATATGGTATTTCGTCTCTTCAGAAAAAAATTGCCGACTTTAGAAAACTTGCCCATTAGGACAACTAGCTAGCTAAGTGCACGTATGTTGCTGTGAATCTCACTGCGGACAATGAAATGACTATTAATTAGGCATCGGAATCATTTCGTCTTGCTTGTTTGAGACACTGGATCGAACACAAGATGGAAGTAAGAGGCTGGTGCCATGCGGGTTCTATGTGGAGGTGACCGCCGGGGACCTCACAGCTCTCGTCATCTCGAAGGCGTTTAGGTCGATGATGGTGAAGAAGATCAAGATCAGGAAACCAGATTTTAACCATAATATCAGCATGCAAATCTGCACTACATCCTTTTGTGAGTACTCTGTCCATATTCAATGGTTCCAGGGTGAGCAATGTTGGAGATATGATCTAGAGGCAAATAAATAATAAGTATTTATCGCATTGTCTCATTAAGTTTATAATTAGTTTTATACCATGATATAACTATATTAATCGGAATTGTTAATACACGTGTGGTACGTAAACAAACCAGAGTCCCTAGTTAAGCCTCTATATAAACTAGTCCATTAGTCAATGGATGATCGTGATTTCCCGATCATATTGATTCATAACAGTTGATGATGGAGTTATTTTATTAGTAGAATAATTTGATGGACATTACCCACCAAAGTATTGCAAAAGGATCGTATCACTAAGTTCAACACTGCAATATGAGAGTAACGTGGTAACTTATTCCTTAGACCGTGAGATTATATCAAGTCGCTGCTTCTGGAAGATACTTTGATCGCATCAAACGTCATGTCTTATATAGTGTGACAATAAAGGTGACACTTTCGGGTATTGGAAGGAAGTAGTCGGGGCGAGTGATCAAGAGCGGGATTTGTTCATCCTTGTGATGGAAAGATACTCTGGTCCCACTCGGTGAGATTATATCTGTAAAGCTGCGCAGCGTATGACTAGATCATTGGAGATATAATATCACGGAACGAGTTAAGTAACCCTTGTCGGTAACGAGATAAAACACAACATAGGATGTTGACGATCGTATCTCGGACAAAGGTAGTATCGATGGAACAAAGGGAATGAACATATCATGTTAACGGTTCAACGACGATTTATTTTGGAATGCACAGGGGCCGTCATAATCATCCAGGGCTCCCTGACGGTCATTGGCGAGCGAAGGGTCTCGGCCATGAAGGTGAGCCAGATCACCGGACGAAGCCTACCTGCCCTATTGGGGATGTTATATATGATATGATCAAGGATTTAAAAGTAATCTTTGGAAAGGGTCTTGGCGGACAATCTGTTCCGAATTGTCACGCCATATCCTAACTGACCGTCCATCCCCAATCCTCCAGATTATACCACTCTTTTAGCAATATCATCTGTTTGGAAATTAATTGAATGGTTATACATGGAACATAAATTCATGATGCATGGACTTTAGTTAGGTGACCATGTAGTGTAATGGTGGAGAAAATGGCCAAGCAACATATGGTGCTCTGTTGCTGAATGCTGATAGAGAGGAGTAGGAAAAATATGGGGTAGTTTGTGCATATAAAGTGACTGCACCATGCGGAATGAAAAAGCTCGAGGTTTTAAATGCACAAAAAACTGCACGAATCTTGCAACAGTTGGACGTCCCAACTGGTTGTGGGAATATAGGCTTTCGGTTGCTATGTGACAGACTATAGCTAGTTACCTGAAGTGTGTCGATCTGGCGGAGGATGTTTGTCAATGAGTTGCTAGACTGCCCTTTTGAACGCCGCCAGCTCTACCATGTCTACTTCGATCTACCACCAGGTACTCCCTCCATTTCATATTAGATGACTTCCATTTGTTCACATTTGGATGTATTTATACATGTAACATGTCTAGGTACATCCACATTTACACAAATGAAAGTCATCTAATTTGAAACAGAGGGAGTACAATGTAAGGCATCGAGCCAGCTCCTGTAATGGCATTGATGCCCGCAGTGTCAGCACTAGCCATGGATCGCAACATGGAGGTTAACAGATAGCTAGAAGTCCCAGCGAGAGCAAGCTCTGGTACGTATGTACGTTAGCATGTGCAATGTTGCATGGTATTACCGGCCGGCAAGAAACACATGACATGAGAGGTCGGCAAGAAACACATGAGCATTGACGACATGCATGTACGCGAGCAAGCTGCATGCATTTTCTCTGTTGAACTTATCTCTGCCGAACCACCTCCAATCGGGAGCAATTAGCGCAAACCGTTTGTACCTTAATTAGTCAAGCAATCCATCCTCATCTTACTCTTCTCATGGATGCATGCATGCGGAGTGGAGGAGGACACGATCGAGGTTTAACTGCATGAGGCCTATAAAAAGTTTTAATTGCATGAGAGAAAATATGGGCATTTAGGTACGGGTGTTTTGCGAGGTGACTGATCTATCATGGGTACTCCCTCCGTTCGGGATTACTTATCATTCAATTTCTCTTATCATTTTGTTCATAAATCCTTGACTTTTCATGTGTCATTACATACTTCAACCGAATAAGCTAGAATTTGATTATCAATAGAAATGATTAAGTCAAGCCCTTGTCAAAACGATGTCTTGTTAGTAAAACAAGGTGATTCATTTGACACATTTTTAGGTGTACATGCACTGCAATGCACCGTGGTGGTCTAATATCGACCTAAATCCTTGTCGTCCAGCTTGCGGCGACACCACTACAATCATGCATGCATGTGTGGGGTGTTGTCGTGCTCTCCGTCTCATTGTTGTCTTCTTTTTTTGTTAACGACAACATAGGTGGCCGTGGAAGAGATAATGATGAACATGAGCAGTAGCAACCTTGCCAAGGGCAATACATCTGTCCAACCTCTGAGCGCCATGGCCTCAACGACACCTATGACCAAGCGCATCACCAACTCCCCGCTCATCCCTACGCCCACCAGTACACCATCCGCAACTCGCTCCTATAAGGATTACCACCTAGTATTTTGATTTTTTTGTAACTGATATTTTCATGGCTATAAAAAGGCGTCTATAAGACCGGCCATGGTCTTACTGTTAAATAATATGGTACTCCCTTTGATCCGAAATAATTGACGTAGGAAGTTACGACAGTACGTACAAAATTGTATAGGGCTTGAGACAATCAATTCTGATCAGAGGGAGTAATATGCTCGTGTTGCCCTAATTGTGTTAAAAAAATATACATGAAAGTGGACCACCCTACATCAAAATCATGGATCTAACACCGATAATTGCATGCATGAAATAATAGCGCTGAGTAAAGAGAGCTTTCCCACGCAATCGGAGTTCATATGAAAATGTTGCAGCCGGCGAAAAGCAAAAACACTATGTGCGCTATAGCCTACAAAATGAGCGAAAAACTGTCAGAATAAAAGTAGTGTGTTGTAACCCCCGAAACGCCTCAATGAAAAACGAGTGGGAAAACTGCCAAAAGGAAAATAATGTGCTATAATCCCTGAAAAATGGATGGGAAAGCTCCATCATTATAGCAGACGCAGGGAAGTGGCGGGCTCTCGGCCTAGTTATCGTCTTCTTCATCAACAATGAGAGAGGAGGTCATGGTCATGGAGGACACAATAATGAGCATGAGAAGTAGCGGCCTTGCCGTGGCCCCCGTCAGATACATCCGTCCAGCCTCGGCGACGTCTATGACCAAGTGCATCCCCCAACTCCCCGGTCATCCCTTTGTTTCCACTGATGCAACATCTTCAGCTCTCTCCCAAAAGGATTGCCACCTACTCCCTCCGTATCAAAATATAAGACTCTCTAGCTAGCTTATACACACATGTATGTAGACATGTTTTACTACAAGGTTCATGTGAACCTTACTACTTTACTAGTAGACGTAACCCAGCTCGTACGCCGGACATCGACTGATAAGTTTAAGTGCGGAACAGTTTGATCGAGAATATGTAGGGCGCATGAACAGGGACGGAGCTAGGAATTTTGTACAAGGGGGGCCAAGTAGACATTATGCAACTTGGGGGGGGGGGGGGGGGGGGGGGGCAAATGGGTTAATTTGGACAAATTTGAAGATTAAGTACACATAATACGTGGAGAGTATCACAATTTTTTTCACCATGGAAGAGGCCATGGCCCCAGCTAGCCCCCTGCTGGGTCCGTCCCTGCGCATGAACATAGCGATGCTCGCCCTCATGCCATGGTACGTACTAGGTTATTCCGAGATCTCATGAACAAAGTATACCGGAGAATTACGAGGCCTTAGGTGAGAAAACAGGTAACGGATACTGTACATGTGAAAAAACAGTACGCGTATATACGGCTTGATTGGTGCACGCGAGAACGAAATTTGAGCGCCAAACGAAAATTTCGGGACAAAACTTGGGCCTCCACAGATTCAGCCCGACTCCTCAATCATCGATCAAAACCAAAAAAGAAGGGAAACGAGCAGACCCTCGTCCTCTCGCCTTCTTCCCAGCGACCCCGATCCCCTTCGCCGCCGCCGGTCCATTCCGACCGGCTCCGGCGAGCCCTGGCGCTGCACACCACCGTCCGATACCAGATTCTCATCCTCCACCGATTCCACGGCGTAGAACCGTCGATTCGCTATCCCACCATGAGCCCTAGCCGCGCTGGATCCCGGCTTGTCCTCTGACTCCTGCATCGTTGCTCCTCCATGACGCCGTGCGGTGGCCGTCGATGTCCCCGATTCCGGCCGCTACAGTTCGTCCGGTGCTCTCATGGCACCGGTCACGCTGCTAGGGTTAGGTCGGGGGAAGGGCCAGGATCCAGAACGCCGCCTCCACGAAGCCCCGGTGTAGAAGGTATTGTGTTTTCTCTCAAGAAATCGCCTGTCCATTTCTTGGAGTGTCCCTTCCATCTAGCGACAGGTTCAGACTTTTTCCCGTTTTCTCAATATTCAGAGTTCTGCACCTACAGGATGCGAACTGCTACGCCCTTGCACTGATTGGCGCTGTCTCTTGCCATCGATTGGACCAACAGTGGTCGTTGCACCTGAGGGGTTCAGAGTAAGATGACTGCCACTTCTAATCTGAATGACGTGTCCTTCAGTACAGTGCACTGCCATTTGTAACTTGTGTGATTGATGATAGCATGAAATTATTCTTCAGATTTGCACCAAAATCTTATCTTGCGCAACTTGTGGGAGGTGCTGCACAGCTCGCCGCCTGCCGCCACGTCACCTGCCCTCCTGCTCGAGTCTCTGTGCCGCCCAGGCCAAGGGCTGAGAGGTGTGTGAGCGCTCCCTGCCCTGACCAAGCCGACGACCCGAGGACTGTCTTCGTCGATCGAGGTGGTTCTGTCACATGGAGGTATAAAATCCTGAACTATCATGTCAATTTATTTTTTCAATTCTTGATCTGTAGTTACTTCTTCTCTTATTCACCTAGTGTATCAATCAAATATTTAGAGTGCTCCTGTTAGTGAGATGCATCTATTTTTTCTGCATATCATGTGATGGTTCAGAGCTTGGTTTCAAGTAAATGACCATGTACTCATCCAATCAGGTTGTCGTTTGATTAATTTACCATGTGCAAACACTAGTACATCAGCCACAAATAAAAGATTTGGGACCTGGTTTGGTATTGCACCTAATGGATCTAGCTGTAATGTTTAGCCAGCTAGTTATTTTGCTGCAGTGCTAAGGAATCAGGCTCTAGTAGGTTATCAATTATGTGGCGATTCCTTTGCTTAAAGAAAGAAAAAAAGCCGTGATTCTTTGAAATGTTTAATGTACCTCAGTACAATTGTATGACCCACAACCGTGTCTTGTGAAATAAAAACGCTACCTTCTCTACTTATGAACTGTAGTTTTTGTTTCTCCTTACTAACCATTTTGCCCATGGGTGTGTGCCTTTGTAGTTCTTTTTTTCTTTATATTTGATTTGTTGGGACTGTATTCCCTTACATTAACATGTCTATGAATGTAGCGAATGATAGGAGATCAATCCTTCTCAGTTGCCATCTGTACTTGCTCTCAGAGCGTTGGTCAATTTCATTCCCAGGCCAAGGCATTTGAGAGCTTAGCATCTTCTCTTATGCTCCTTAAACTGTATAGGATACTTGGGTTGCACCGTTAGTTTATTTATCTCTTATTCATGGTATCGTTATCATTGATTTAGATCAGTTATGCTACTGAAATTTTAAAAAATTACTATGGTATCTGAATCTGCACATTCTAGTTGAAATGTAACTTTATACTTCATATTTTGTAGAGCTTATCTGCATTACACATCACAATCTGAAAATCAATTATTTCTTGACTAGCCGGAGGAGTCAGACAAATTGGTGCGCAAGTTCTCAGACCACTACACCCACCGGTCCAGCACCTTCTTCTACTCCGTCACCGCCATCGTCGTCAAGGTCACGTTCCTGTTCTGATTCCTCTTGTGTAGACTTAATTGGACCTAGGATCTAGTCTCATGTTCATCTCTAGCTGCAGCTTTGATTCCCTGGCACAATCATCATGTTGGTTTAAGTTACATTAAAACTTAGTACACCCGTTTTGCGTATGGGCGCATGGGAGATTATTTTCAAGTTTTTATCTACATACTGGTTGTGTACAATTTTAAAGATGGCTTATAGATTGGATATGTTGCACTCTGCTACAAATAAACCTTTGTTGTCATGCTAAATTTGGTATATATTCTATTGCACTGGGTTGACGGTGCAATTTATTAGTTTGCTGCTGCTGAGCCTGGTTATGTTACCTGCAAGTGTTCATCTGACGAGGAATTTACCTCTCTGGTTGCTCGCTCCTTTCCTGCCGTTAGGGTCTACACGGCAGTGGCTGTGACGACGCTGGCGGCCCCGGTGATGGAGCAAGACCTCGTCCTGTTGCCGGCAAGGTATCTTGCTCGCGACCGAGAGTTAGCCATTCCATCTATTGTTGCATTGACCTGAAATGCAATGTGCAGGGAGCTCATCAAGCCCGGTTTCTGAGTCCGCGCCGCCATCGTGGGCAATCGGAGGGCGCCTTCCATGGCATGTAGCTGCTGGAGCTGGGCGAAGGGTACATCGCTGCTTGTCTGAGTCAAGGAAGGTAGTTTTGTCTATCTCCATCCTCTTTGTCTTTGATCTGGAGTGTTCTTGTTAAGAAAGTTGTCATTTTTGCTATGCAGCATGCTTCTAGTGGTTGGCCAAATATATATCATGTTCAGGATCATGAATTCCATGATCTCTTATCTCCGATTAAGCATGATCTGTTTTTAGACATGAATTTCTGGTTGTATGATCTAGTAGTGATTGCGGTTGTGAATGCCACTATTTAGACACCTCACTCCCCCACCACCCCTCTCCCCTCCCCTAGAACGAATCCATCTTGCACGACGATGTCCAGAGTGTAAAAAAAAAAAACGATTTTTACCGCAGTCCGATTGGATCCTGGGAACAGCCATCTGTAGATTCATGACGTGCATGATCTACAGTTATCACTTTAATTAACTACTTTGTCCAGATCCGTTTGACTACACATTCATGATTTTTTTCTCTCCAGAAATTGGATCACTGTTTTCTCCCCTAGATCTAGCTTCTGTAATAATGTAACTGCAATGAGCCTTCTTATTATGCTTATATGTGTTTATGTTGTCAAATACTGGATTTTATTTTTCATGTTCACAAACAAGTTTGTATATATATGAAAAAAGTTGACAACCTTCTCACTAGTTCTACTGATATATGAACTAATAACTACTACATCTGGTCTTTGATTATCCACAATCACGTAGCTAATGGCATGCTGCGTGCAAGAGGAGGAACTGTGATTTTTAATTTGTCTAGGCAAACAACTAGCAAGGGGAAGTAAGTAGCTGCCTTTTCCCAACTCACAAAGGGCTTCATGCTATCATAGGCCCAAGGGGTGAACTCGGTGTATACCGAACCCACTCTGTTTCTTGATTGTTGTGTTTTGAACTTCACTTGCTACTGCCATCTTGAGTGGCCCGATTGAACTGCAAACTAGGAGGGTTTGCTTCTTAAATACAGCACAGTCACGTTTCTATTTGATTTCCATGTAACGGATGCTAGCAGTTGTACTTAATCAGCGTCTTTCGTGTGCTAGTTTCTTTTTTCAGTACCTGACTTGTTTGTAACTCAGATGTATTGCGGAATTATTGTGCTTTGCAGGTCATTATTTGTCGCTCTTCTTCTGTCCTCTCAAACGGAGGAGCTGCTGCCGGTGTCTTCCCCAGCCACCACTCCGACCTGCTGCTGCCAGCTATCAGTCTGACCTGATGCTGCCGGCAACCTCTGCAACCTGTTGCTGCCGGTGAGGCCTCTTCTCCTTGTTCATGTGCTTGTTCTTACTTTTGTTTCTTCTGTCATATTGAATATGTGGACAGTGGAGAAAGCATGCTTGTTTGTATGGAAATCTGTTTCATTCAGTGAAAACTTCTTGTGTGCATAATCATTAGATATATAGGAAGTGGATGTGCTCAACCTTTTTGATTTTGTTTGCTGCTTATGTATAGGCTATGAAACCTGTATATTTTTAGGTTCAAAGTATATCGGTGCCAATCGGTGCATGTTGGCCATGGCCTTGTGCTCGTGGTAGGCTGGGTTTACCTGATGGGTAGTGAGGATATCTTTGCTAGTTCCTTGTACATTTACAGCCATCAAGTGTCTAGTACATGTCCCTCATTTTTCATCTTCGTAGTCAGCGTCAAACAAACCAAACAAGATAAGGTTGATATCTTAGTGCCATCTGCATATGTTGCACTGTAGAATTTCTGAAAAGACTCATTAGTTAAAGAAAACTATTTCTACATATATTAGTCTTACTTCCTCGTGCCTACCTGCTTTCTCATGGAAGCAAGGAGTCTGACTGCACTTGCTGTTGCTCATGCTTGCTTACTTGCTGTTAGATAGGAGGATTTCATGCTTGAGGGGCAACGGCGCTGTTTTGGGTGGGCGCGCACCCAAAGCCAACACCCTCGCATTGCCTGATCCGGTGCTAAAAATCACCACCCACTGATTACCGTTGAATGCCTCCAAGTTGAACTCATAATGCTCTCTTTCTCTCTCTGCTGCATGTTCCTGTCCAAATATCCTGCGCATGTTTTACCCGTTGTCTTGATTTTTACTCCGTTTCTTTTCTTTTTGCATGCCTCGATGTAGTACACTAGCTGTTAGGACTTTAATTCTGCAATTCTCCACCTGTTGTTGCTGCGCGAGGAAGGGGACGGTCTGGACATGCTGTGCCCCTCCCTGGGGCCTGGCGACCGACTCCAAGTTCGGCCCGACCAGAAGGTACTCTACCTGCTCGCTACCACCACCGCCCCAAGATGGCCCTTTTTTCCTCTTGGTGTGCCCTAGCCTTTATCTAGCTGTGATTTAGCTTGTTCCACTTACAAATAAGCTCGATCCAGTTGCATACAAATTAGGTTTGGGAATATACTATCTTGCATTAGTATGTGAATGGTTAAGGGAAACTTGAAATCAGAAATGTGTTTATTTGCTGCCTGACTAGACCATTGATGATATTGATTATGTAGCCACACTCGTTTATCCTGAGTAGCACTGCAAATTAGTGATGTTCCCGTAGCTTTGCTTGATGTTTTAAAGAACATTGGAAGCTTGTACTGCTGAACATTTTGAGTTACAGTGCTGAGAACACGGTTTCCTGTTCAGAGCTACAAATTTATTTGCAACTAGCTAATCTTATTCCATTTTTTTTGCAGGTGGGAGTACGATGAATCCACATGCGGTTTTGCCGTCCATCACTCCGACATGCAGTGCCCTCTCGCCCTTCGGTGGTGTTGCTGCTGGTGTCCTGTGCCATTGCACTGGTGGTGTCGACGTCGGCGTCGGCCGGATGGCACTACGGCAAACCTGGCGCCTCAAGTGGTAGGACCTCCTCCATTGTGCTCTGGGTCATGGCCGTGTGTCAGTGTTTTGCTCTGGGTCATGTCTTGTTCATGTATTACGATTGTTGCTGGACTGTTATTGTGTGGTTTTGATGCTTGGTTCACAAATACCACGAGATCAGTCGAGGTTTGTTCTGCTGATGTTTTTGTCTAAAGCATGATCTGTTGAAGTCTCCTTAATTTGCTGGGGATGCATGTCACTAGTCTGTGGTTTATAGTTTGTCTCCTGCCAGGTTTAGAGAACCTGTAGTTTTGTATTTAATTAGGACATGTGTGTTCATTGTATTAATGCCGATTAACTCTTTTAGTAGCCTTGGATACTCCCTCCGTTTAGGTGTGTAAGGCCCCTCACCAAAAAATATTTGTTCAGAATTGAACAAGAAATAAGGCCCCAATCCATTAATTAGGCTAATTAATAGAGAAACATGCCCTCTCTCCCCTGCGTATATTTACTCCTTGCTCCACCGAGGGCAGAAAACAAGGCTGCATGCAGGAGCTCGATTGGTTCTCGTACATGGAAAAGCAGAACCGGTGGACTTTGGTGTCCTTTCAGTTACCTTCCAATTGATTTTGCTAATAACTGCTCTAAATCTCTCATCCCTCATTCGTGGAGATTAGGAGATCAAACAACCAGTCAGATTATACCTTGGTCGCGCTGCCCTCCATTAGGGGCCTTACACACCTAAACGGAGGGAGTAGTTGTTTTTTATTCAGGCATGTCTTGTTGGTAGTAAATTTGTGTATTCTCTTTCTATGCTTCAGTCCAGGATATTGAAGATCAATTTAACGTCTATGCTCTTGTAAAGAACATGCAAATATTGGTTAAAACCACTTGGTGGAAGACAATTTATTTCCTATAATGCTTTATATAGTCACTGGAACCAAAATACTACTCTGTTATGTAAATCTGTGATTATCAGTTATGAATGTACATATATCGAGCTCCACATTGCTGAATCTTAATATTCTATATTTTAAGTAAATCTTGTTGTGTTCGATATTTGACCAGTGTTACATTACCTAGAGCATGTCACCATTTATGTTTATTTGTAAATGACAAACCTGTTTGTATAGCAATTTTTATCTGTGAAATGCTTTTATTATTCTATAATGTTATTTAATCTGGGAGTTAAACTCTTAGCTGAGCTTGTGAAAATAATATGCAGATTGGTCAGACACTATCTTGAGCACCCGTGGGAGAGAGATTGACCAGGAGGCGCTGCGCAGCTCGCTGGTGAGTGCCGAGCATAGTGGCGCTCTTGCTGCCGCTGACACCGGACGGCAACCAGCGTCACCGATACGCCATGTGCTCATGCTCGCGCCTCCTAGCTGCCCGGACCATGAGCCGAAAGTCATGTGGAGCGCCCCTGCCCGACCTAGCTGACTACCCAAGGCTGCTAGCTGCTGCTGCATGTATTCATCAAGTTGGTTCTGTCATATGTAGGTAGATCCTCATTTATTTCTAGGTATATTTCCAGTGTTTTTCTGTGTGTGATATGCTAGCTAGTTCCTCTCTTAATTACTAGATGCCATTCATACACTCATATATATTGACTTGGGGATATGCTTAGGAATCAAGCCCTAGGATGTTAGCTACTTTTTGGTGATTCCTTGGCATAACAAAAAATCAAGCTGTGGCTGATTTAGCTCTATTTCTTGAGCATTTAAATGTATGTCAGTACATTTGTATGACCACGGCTGTGTGTCAAGAAATTAAAAAAGCTACCTTCGCTACTTATTAACTGAAGTTTTTGTTTCTACTTACTAACATGGTAGTTGCTACTCCCTCCGTTCGAAATTAGATGACTTCCATTTTCGCACATGTGAATGTATCTAGACAAATGTAAGTCAGCTAATTTAGAACGGAGGGAGTACTTATTAATATGACAAGTACCATTGGTTGCATTTCAATGTATCAGCTCAATCATGGTTTACCTGATGGGTAGTGAGGATATATTCGCTAGTTCCTTGTACGGTTACAGCCATATAGTTCTAGCACATGTCCCTCATTTTTCATTTTTGTAGTCAGTGTCAAACAAACCAAACAAACTAAGGTTAAATATCTTAGTGTCATCTGCATATGTAGCACTGTAGAATTTCGGAAAAGACTCATTAGTCAAAGAAAACTATTTCTACATATATTAGTCTTTACTGCCTCATTCATCCCGTACCTGACCCCGTCGTGGAAGGTCATATTCTCATTTTTTTAGTTCCTCCCTGCTTTCTGATGGAAACAAGGAGTCTGCCTGGACTGGCTGTTGCTAATGCTTGCTTGCTTGCTTGCTTGTTGGTTGCTTCCATGAGTGTCTAGCCTGTTTTGTATGGTGATAAGAAAATCGTGTCCAAATAGTTTCTTGTGTTCTGTTTAGATAAAGGCTGACACTCTACTTATTTCATTAGGACGGAAATTGACCGGTTTCCTGATTATGAAACCGAAATTAACAACAGAGATCTACATACTTGGCACATAAGAGAGCCTATGCTTCTGTCATGTCTTCTATAACTCATTAAGCAACCTGTTACCACGTTCAGTGATTCCTCTGCTTCCGTACATTCCAGATGATGTACGTGAGGATCTCACCCAATATGTTTTCGTGTTTCAAAGTCTGCTGGATGATGCTACAATTTTAAGTTTGTTTTAAGGTGTTAATGTGCAATTTAAATCTGTTTTTACTTGTTGCTTATCCTTTACATCACAAAAAGGACGAAATATGGTGCTAGATACCTTATGATCGTCTAATGTGCCAATACTTTTGTACCGCATGTTAACAAAGAAATAGAATTTTTGTGGTATTATCGATCCTGAATTACTTATCTTCGGATTAAGCAAGTTCTTTGTTCAAAATGTTGTTCCGAGAACTCTAATGCTTTAGTTCTGCTGTCGATGGGATTTCCAGTTTGTCACAGGATTTCATGTTTGTTCTTCATGTATGCCATATGGGGACTTGGTAGCAATGGATGTGGCAATTTAGCATCCTTCTGATTCTTAATGTGTGTTCATTATATGCAACAGAATCGATTCCCTTATCAAGTTTTCAAATCTTTATGTTGTTTTGGGTTTCCAGCACCAAGAAAATGGGAGCGCAAGAAGACATAGTTAGAATAATAATTCCTGAGGCTATGAGTTCATGGGTAATTGTACTGATCTTTTTACGGTATGTTCCATGTGCAAGTGTGTTAAGATATCAAGCGTTAGTCAACTCAAATAATGCATTGGTCTTTAAAGATATCTAATGTCTTTAAAAATGCGCCAACGAAAGCACCTACTGTTTAGACCGTAAAGTATTGTCATGAAGTTTCTGGTGATGCATTTGGTGTTTGTGTAGATTCTGCAACTTCCATTGTTTTGTCTTTCTTGTGGATCTATTTTCTGATTTCTGCCTCATGATAATATGCTCGTTTATTCTCTCTTGATGGCCATGTTTGATATTGCAGGAAGTCATAAAGATTAACCCAGTGCTTTCAGTTCAGTGGTTGACATCGGCATCCAAAGGTCAAAGCTTTTTCTTTGGTTGCGCTGGACTCGATTGCTGCCGTGCTTGCTATCCAATTTTCTAATGTCTTTGTACTTACTGAAATTATATAGCAGGAAGCAGACACTCCCATCCAAAGGAAAACTTCACCACCGCCGCTTCCGGAAGCAGACGCTCCCATCCGAAGGCACACGTCTGCCTTTCCATAATCCTTTACTTCACTTGTTGCACAAAGTATAGAGATTCTGGAATCATGACGGCGCTGGCTGTCCGGTAGGCGGTGGACAAGAATAGGGCTCGCCTCGCAAGCGTGACAAATGGCGCGCTCTTGCAGGTGATTTCGATACCTTGGATGAACTTGTTTTGTAAATTTTTGACATCTTAATATTGGAATGCATATTGAGGCATCAAGAACTGATTTAGTTTACACACCATCGCCAAAACTGTTTATATTGTCTTGCTGTGCAATGCTTGTTTACTTGATACAAGCTCCGGCTTGGTTACTGTTCTGTATGTACTGAAATGGCATGACCTAGACATCTATCGAGGTCCTAGAGCTAGCTTTTCATTATCTATTGCTGACTATTTTTGGATTTTGACCACGTGATTATTCTGTGCAATGTTGCAATATTGAAATATGCTTTGGTATGTGAAATATGCGGCATGTTTATCAGTTGATGCTAAAGTTTGAGCTCCTGGACGTTCCATGTTCAGTGGATGTTATATTTTTCATCCGCCAACTTGAATGCTCAACGTTGATTAAGTAGGCCTACTACTGACTAATAGTGGTTGCTGTGCACATGGAGTACGTGTGTAACGATGCATCGAACATTAGATTTGGCTTTTGAAGTCTCGCTATTTATTCGATATGATTTTTGTAATTGTTGCACTGTGCACAGTATTAGTTTTCAGAAAGGCCTTTGCAGAAGGTTTCCTTGCTGTCACCATGATATGTATTCATTGGCTTCACTGGAATGATGTTGCCGTTTTGACTAGTGCTACAGAATAACAAGGAATGCTTGGTCAGACTAGGGTCCTGATTAAAACATTTTTTCTTAAGGAATGTTTGGTCGAGATGAATTTTGCACTAGAAATGTCAGTGAAATTTGTCAAAGGATGGATGCATAGTTATGTTTTCTGGTGAATGCAAAGATAGTTGTGGAACCCATTTTAAGTTGAACATGACTCGATCCTATTGAGCTGTGTGTGAATCATCTTGATGCGTTAGGAACTTTTTTCTTGTCAAGGTCCAAACCTTAACCCCATTTCTTGTTTTTCCGTGTTGTGGCTTTGTTCAGGTGAAGAAAAGACCAAGACAAGACCTGGAGTAACTGTATTTTTGGTTTAGGCTTATCTGATTTTGATTCTTGTAATGTTGGGAGTAATTCACGCTTACCTAGATGAAGGGCGACATTTCAACAGTGGACTGACTCAGGGAGCTCGTCTCTAAAATCCAGAAGCTAAAAGATGTTGCGGTCAACAAGGCTAACCTGCGGAGGCACTGCTGCGAACATGCTAGCGATCACCGGAAAAGAAGTGTCTGCAGCATTTCGTGCAGTTAAACGGTTGTTTTGTATATCCAAATGTTTGTGAACAATGGCTTGAGCTAGATATAAATTGAAGTGCTGGACTAGGGTATCAGTTCCTGTTCAAGGTGTTGTGATCCATGAACTGGATGTTACCTTGTTTAATCTGTGGATGAATATGAATTGTTGGATTTGTATTTGGTGCAGACTGTTGAATGAATTTTCGAAATTACACTCTTGCTTGGATTAATGAAGTGCCTGATGGCCTGTGATGTTTCCCTCGTTTAGGTTGTAGCGTGCGTGAAACAAGTTAGGCACAGGCTACGTTCTGGACCTGGTTTGCTGAGAGCCTCGATCAGCTCTTGTAAATGAGGATGAAATGGTCTTAACCTTCATGGAACTCGGGGACAGAGGGTGGCGGAGCACATATCCTGTCTTCTCCTGCGACGGTGAAAAGACGACACTCTCTCGGCCAAGATTATAAACCAAGATTTTCCGCACATTTTGAGGCACATAGAGGCCACAATGGAGTAAGGACATGTACAATGGGATGATGTCAGCCTTCTCTTACAGATGCCACGTAGGATTTTTGATTAGTTGGAGGAGAGAGAAAGAAGAGAGAGGAGATTATCTTCCCTTAGCTAAGGGATGATCTCTTAAAATTAAGAGAAGACTATTTTCTCCATTGTACAACATGACTTTCCTTATTAAGCTATTTTTAATCAATTCTCATTAATTGCTAGAGATAATAATAAGAGATAATGCATTGTACGACTAATATTTATTGGCTTCTCTAAATGACGTGGAGTGCTAAGAGAGGACTCGCCTTCTCTACCATTGTACATGCCCTAATGGACGCTTACCAACGGAGAATCCTGTCGCCCGTAAAGTCAGATGCCACAAGGGTAAGTATAAGGCTTTAGTCACGTCAAAAAAGAATAAGGTGACGTCAGAAGGGCAAGTATAAGGCTTTAGTCATGTCAAAAAAGAATAAGCCGGCGCCACAAGGGCAAGTCATGCCAACTTATCGTCCCCTAAAATTTAGCACCCTTGACGAGTCCCCCCTTTCCTCTGTAGAGAGAATAATAACTGCAGCCCCTAATTCAGGAGTCTTAACTTCCCTAAATTTTAGCACCCGGCTCCTCTTTTTTTTTTTTCTCTCTCTCTCTGAAGAATCGTAATTCCCACAGCGTTTGTTTGTTTTCGTGTGGACTTGGGACGTGATGAAAGGTGGCCAAATAACCGCAACATACTTATATCGAATTACAAATATATTTCAACATTTCAATTTCGCCAACATTTCTGACATCATACAAACAAACTCACAAAAAACTCATAAAATATGACAAGAATACTCATAAAAAATGCTACCTATTCATGACAAAATAAAAACATGTTCCAACATACCAATTTAGCTAACATTTTGGTTAAATAAAAATATATATATACTGCATAAAAAAAACATCAAGGGCGTCACGCCAAATTCCACTAGTAAATATGAATGGCGGTGAAGCTTACCGCGTGCGGGTTGCGCGTGCGACTTGGACTTTGATCTTTGTCGAGGAGAGGAGAGGAGAGGAGCATGCACTCTTGTGGTCGCCCGCCCCGCCGGATGATTTCTTTCTCCTGATTCCGCTTCCATGTTTGTGTTGGTTCGTTTCCTGCGATTGCAAGGTCTGAAGTTCCACATTTTTGCCGCAGTAGCATAATGGCGTGCAATTTGTTTGCGTTTTGCAGGGGTCTCTGCAGTTTCAAGGGCGCGGACGGACGTGGTGTATCGGAGTATTCCTGGCTGGCAACCCATCCATGGATCCATCGGCTAGTTAGCTAGTGCGATCAATCGATGATTAGCTCGTCCATCGTGCGAGGGAGCGCGAGAGAAAATGATGTGGTCGGGTCGGGCGCAAAACAACCACGTCTACGTTCCGAGTGATGTGGGCGCGCACCGTGTACGACGCGACAGAGAGGGAGTCGCGCGCGCGCGTCCAATCGGTTCGCCTGCCGTTCGTGCAGTCTTCAGACTCTCGGTCGCGCGCACTCGCTCACAAACACAAAGTCCACACTCGCGTAGGCGAACGCCGGCGACGCGTTGGCCGTGGTAGAGGCCATCGCGCTGGGGGAACTTGGCTGTGTGTCGACGTGTCCTAGCTCTGTGTTCGCCGGCAGAACTGCACCGTCGAACAGGTTGCGCTTGAGGAAGAGGATCCCTCGCTTGGCCTTGAGCTGCTGTTTCGGGGGGTTGCACCAATTTCTGGGAGCCACGCCACCGTCCGACGCTGCAAGTACAGGCACAAAATGATCATAAAGGTAAGTCAGCGGATGCATAACATGATATCTGCCAGTGGTCGAATAAGGATGAGGTTTACGGACGAGAAGGAGGTGACCAATTGACTCCGTACGCGGCTGCAGCGAATGACCCGTCTACAAAAATAATCAGCACATAAACCGCGGGACTGTCTATCTGAAATAAATCTTTTGCTTCCCGAACTTATATAATGTGTTTTAGTATTCTTTTGAAAAACCATTAAAAGTTTACATAAACCAGCTAACAACCACCGAAATTCGGGTTTAACCAACTCGGCTACAAAGAGCGAACCTGTGAATTTACCTGAATGGCCATACACCTGTTGCTCTCCTGCGACGAACCCAGCGACGAACAGCACCAAGAAAAGTGTCATCGTCGTCATAATACCCTCTTCGTTTCCTTTTCTTCCGAGCGAGGTGTATTTTATAGTGCCAACCTTAGGTTTGTATTTGTAGAACATACGAAAGCTGGCTGAGCGCAACTCTTGTGATATCTGTTTCTCTCCTACTCCCTCCGTTTCAAAATATAAGTCGCACCACCTACTTTTCACACACATGTATCTAGACATGTTTTAGTGCAAGATTCATGTGAACCTTGCACTAAAACATGTCTAGATACATGTGAACCTTGCACTAAAACATGTCTAGATACATGTGTGTGAAAAGTAGGTGGAAAGACTTATATTTTGAAACCGAGGGAGTAGAATTCAGTGCACACTATCGGTATGTTTGCTTGATGTGCCATGCGCCATAGCACACTTAAGACGGGTGGAAGCGATTGGTGATGGTTCTGGGAGTAACTCTTAAGATGAACCTGCTCAGGTCAACACCTCCACAGAGGCAGAGTTCAACTGTAACGGTCATGGCAGGTGAATTTCAGACTCCATGTTCGGGTGTCCATGCCATGGAAGCCGATCTTCAGGAGATGTCTTTTATAGGTATGTGATGACGATGATGATGACGATCTGTTGTAAGGAACTCATTTATTTTGTGCATGTACCACTGATGTAATTACTAATCAGATTGAATGGGATGCATCTGATACAGAGCTAAATAGTAAGTTATCACTTATCAGTAAACTTGGTCCGTTAATTATGTATAGTTCAGTTATTAGTAGTTCTGATTGTGTTTGCTCCTATTTTGAAAGAAGTAAGAAAAATTTAATTATGTGTGACACGGGTAGCAACACTGATAACCAAAGGACAGTGGTCTCCATCTCCTCATTGAAACCGATGATAATCAATCAGAATTGCATCTATACTATCAGTGATGTGATGTAGATCACCAAATGAAATGGACAACATGGACCAGGCAGAGCAGCCCACGAACCAAGCTGCGGGAGAGACCAAATCGATGCAGCCTACCAATTACAGCCTAAATAGCGGAAAGTCATTTTGGCTCCTGGCACGAGTGATCCTATTATTTTATAAAATTCAAAAAACATATTTAAAAATTTCAAAAAACCTGAAAAAAAATCGCATGTTTTAAATGATGTATACTATAAGCGTGCAAAATCACACTGTGAAATATTTTGTATTATGGTCTACATAAAAATGAAAAAAGCTGGAGATTTGAAATTATACATTCCTTGAAACTATACATTGTTCGCTATATTCGGATATGTACGTTTGTCAATTTTTTGTATCTCAAAACGTAAAATATTTTGCATGCTTGTATGATATATCATTGGGAACGTGCATGATTTTTCTAAAAAAATAAACTTTTAAATATATTTTTTGATTTTTTTAAATAGTAAGATCACTGGAATTCGAGAGCCCAAAATCTCCACTCCCTAAATAGCTCTTACAAAGATTCTCAGACAAAGCTATCCCACACGACTACGAAGAATCAACACTTGGCAAAACCGCGACAAAACATTGAAATGATGGTGGTAGCGATTGAAAGCACACTACCAATCAGGCTCAGCAGCATAGTCTTGCGGTGGTTGATGCATCGGTGGTTGATTGCGTCAAGTCGAAGTTGCCACTAAAGCTCAGTACGCTGATTCGCTGAATCCCGCCACAGCTCACGGGAATTCGGCTTCGAGCCTAGCAGGAGGCCACCGGGCGGAGCAACGGCCCCATGGACACCGTAGCCGCGCCGCCCTGCCACGTCGTGGCCGTGCCCTACCCTAGCCGCGGCCACGTTAACGCGATGCTGTGCCTGTGCCGCCTCCTCGCCGCCCGGGACGGCGTCTCCGCCACCGTCGTCGTCACCGAGGAGTGGCTCGGCCTGCTCTGCTGCGACCCCGCGCTCGACGCGTCGCGCGTCCGCCTCGAGACCATCCCGAACGTCGTCCCCTCCGAGCACGGCCGCGCCGCCGACATGCCCGGGTTCATCGAGGCCGTGTTCACCAGGATGGAGGCTCCCTTCGAGCGCCTCCTCGACCGGCTCGACCCCGCCACGGCCATCGTCGCCGACACCTTCGTGCCCTGGGCGGTGCGCGTCGGCGAGCGGAGGGGCGTCCCGGTGTGCATTCTCTCGCCGCTCAACGCCACCATGTTCTCGCTGATATACCACATCGACCGCCTGCCCGTGGCTGCCGGCGGTAGCGCTTCTGCCTTGTCTGATGACTCCGGTACGAGTTCCCCAACTCAACCTTCCCCTCTTGACCAATTTTGTTAAAATTTCTGAACACTAATGGTTAATCTTTTGCAGATGAGATTGATTCGTGTCTGGTTGAAAGCTACGTCCCTGGTCTCAAATCAGTCAGGTTAACCGATCTTCAGCAAACACAGTCCAACAAGATAGCAGTGAACATGCTCCATGAAGCATATCTTTCTGTCAGAAAAGCACAGTGTGTCATCTTCACCACCTTCTACGAGCTCGAGAGCAGCGCCATCGACTCTCTGAGGCGAGAGCTCCCCTGCCCTGTGTTCGCCGTTGGCCCTTGCATCCCCTTCATGGCACTCCAAGAACAAAGTGCAAATTCAGAAGAAGAAGAAGAAGAAGAAGAAGAAGAAGAAGAAGAAGAAGAAGAAGAAGAAGAAGACTACATGGCCTGGCTGGACGCGCAGCCGGTGAACTCCGTGCTCTACGTCTCATTCGGCAGCTTCCTCTCGGTGTCGTCCACTCAGCTCGACGAGATCGCCACTGGCCTGGCCCAGAGCAACGTGAGGTTCCTGTGGGTGCTCCGTGGCGCGTGCTCCCGCGTGCAGGATTTGATCCGTGGAAGCGACTGTGTGGTCGTTCCGTGGTCTGACCAGCTCAAGGTCTTGTGCCATCCTTCTGTTGGCGGGTTCTTCACCCACTGCGGCATGAACTCGACGCTCGAGGCGCTGTACGCCGGTGTGCCGATGCTGACTCTGCCAATAGCTTTCGATCAGCCAGTCAACAGCCGGCTCGTCGCCGATCTGTGGAAGATTGGGTACAATATCAAGGAGAAGATCCGGGCTGACGGCGTCATCGCTAGGGAGGAAATTGCTGAAGCTGTGAAGAGGCTCATGAATTGTGATGATGGCGAGGGCACAAGGATGCGAGCTTCACTGCTGAAAGAGGCTTCCCACGTCGCAGCTGAAGTGGGCGGTTCCTCGCACAGCGACATCACATCTTTCATCAATTACATTTCAGAGTTCAAGAACTGAATGAATGAAGTGGGTGGTTCCTTGCTTCATTTGTGCAATGTATTCGAATTGGATAGGCTGTATTTTGAAATGAAGTGAAATCTGTAAGATGTAGGGCTATTGGCTACACCATGTATTCCTTTGGTGTAAATTGCTTTCAGTTTGTGTGATTGGGTGAACTGAAATTTGTATTGGAAAGTAATAATCCCATTGCTGGCAAAATTTCTTCAGTGTAATTTGCTTCAGTTGGTGCAACATTTAAATGATCAAATCGTTTTTCCCTCCACAGCTTCTTTTCAGCATTGTGGTGTTTTGTCCAGAACAGTTGCAAGTACATTATTGTTTGGTCCAGGAAAAATTCAGAAAATTTACCGATACAGAGAGGGGGGAGTCCTGGGATAATTCAACCACTCAAAAGTAAAGCACCAAATTCTAGTTAAGGGGCATGTTATAGTCATTGTTTCAGGTAAGAAACATCCAGATCTGTAGTTCTACATGAAGACAATTTGCACTTCCATCAAATTTCTTAAGTATGCAAAAAAAAAAAAACTGCAATTCAGATTTCCAGGGACAAGATATGTTGTTTGGGTTCCTTGTATTTTGGCTGTTCAAATACCCTTTTTATTAAGATAATAGGTCTATATCTGACATGCACTGTATGTTGTTGTGCTGCTACCTGATAAATACGTGATACCTGAATCATGGATGTAGTAGTTCCTAACTTACTATATCACTGGAAGTGACTCCTGTTTCCTGAGGCCCGAAATGATAATTTCAGCTCATATGTCAATATTAATAACAAATAATGTTGAGAAAGTTCAGACGGAGACAGAACAGTAGCAATATCGAAAATCATCATGACATTCACAGAGGTCGGGTGTGTGGGGGGGGGGGGGGGGGGGGGGTACGTTTCACATGAACAAGGCCACCATGAATCTTCAGGCATCGCTCCAGGTCAAGATTTACCAAATTGACTAAATTTGGAATCTTTACAGCAGATTAAGAGCATAATTGTGTATTCATAAGATCAGACCTTAGTTAACAAGGCCATATGAGTGATGAGCTACGAAACATAGGGCGATTCATGGGCAGAACTCATCATAGTATGCCGGTATGAAAGAACATCTGACTGAAATTGGGTGAGAAGGAGCAGCCAATATCTTTACCGAATTAAAGAATAAATATGACCAAAAAACAAACCGATTTACAGGGATTGATGGTTCCTGATGAAATCTGTTCTAGCATGCACTAAATAAAGCCAAACCACTTGATTTGTCCAGCTTACTGAAGGTCTAGTAATATGACTGAAATAAGGCAAGTAATTTCAGTCAACTACTTGTACCGGAAAAGTAAAGAAAATTCCATTGTACATGTGAGGATAGATCATGTGATGAGTAAATCAGTTAGTACATAGCGCTTGGACATATATATTATAGCTGCAATAGAAGAATAGAAGTATCTGCTGCAAGCACAAATAATTCCAAGTCTCGTACTCATTTTCTGAAACTATATATTTAAATAGGCTCCAGTAATCTGAGTGGCATAACAAGGGCCATCTGTAGTATTATTTATTGCAGATACTTAATATTTCTAGTGGCATATTAAGGGCCATCTATTAGCAGAAAAAACCTTTTCAGCATCCTTTAATGAATATGTTACTCCTACGGTCCTACCTAATGAACTCGGCTGGCGAGATCTTAGTAAGTCCAAATTCCATTTTTATTTCTCCAGAACGCATTTAACTTCCCGATCAAATATGGAAAAAAATCATTGCAAGAAAGAGTATAAAATATTATTTTTGTAATACAATTTCCTTTCATTGTCATGTTTGAAACAATAATTAATACATAGGCTGGTAGTATATATCTTCTTTCTTATCAAGGAGCATAAGAGATGAAAAGGAAAGGATGTGTAGCATATCATAATATGTAACTACAAACGGAAAATGGCTCTGATTTTAATAGTGCAAGAATGGAAAGATGCATCTTTACTCAACTGCAAACCAAAAGCACAACAGGGAATGCACATGGAAGGAAAATATATAGTGTAGCCGTGTAGGTGTAATATCTGGTAATAAAATAATTATATTGAACCACCAAGAAAGGCCGTGGAGAAGTTTCAGTCCATGGCTAATAACCGTGGAAACACTTCAGCAATGGCAGGAAAATGAGTGGTGACAGCTGAACTATCAAAGTGACGAAACAGACAGAATTGACCAATATCACCAAGAAAAGTTTCAGCACATTTGTACAAATAAGGGACATCCATCAAAGTACTGGAACAAACAGAAACGTTTAGTTGTAAAACGTTCAGAAACATGGACAAAGCAGGCAGATACATAAAAGCCATGCACAACACCCACACTCATGATAACACTTGCAAACAACAGAAATGGCAACACATGTGAAAAAGAATACTTTGAATTCGATTTAAACGTATGATCTGTTACACCCTGGTGTATCAAACACATGAATAGTACTTTGAATTTGGTTCAAACACTAAGCCCCTGGTGTATAAAATTAGCAGAGCAGCATTCAGTCACGTGAACATAGTAAGTAAACCAAGCTTTCTTGATTCGAGAGACAAGCAAAACCTAAGATGACTAAAGCACCCACTAGGCTCGGCCTTGAGGAGGAGCAGCAACTGCAGGAGGGTGCAGAGCCACACGACCGAAAGGCTCACTGCAGTACTTCTTGTAGACGGCCTTGAGCTTGCCCTGTGGGGCGGCGGCGTGTGAAAGGACGAGGGCCTTGGCAGGCTCCCTGAAACCAAAACAGAATTTACATGAGTTCCAGTTCAACCAAGTTCTTCAGGCAGGCACACACCACATCAAATTGAAAAATAACAAGGAGAACAGTAGCTTGGATCGAAGAGTGGAGGACTTCTTACATCAGCTGTAGCTCAGTAAAGCCCGTGTGGTGCTTGAGAGTGTCAGTCCAGATGGGACTCTTCTTCAGCGTGCAGCGAGCGGCGTACACAGCGGAGGCGGCCACCAGCGACGGGCACAGCAAGACCAGCCCATATTCCATCAGCGCCAGCTCTGCGAAGAAGAACACCATGTGCTCCAGCTTCTTGTCATTGCTCCCAGCGGCCTTGGCGAACCGCACCAGGAAGACATAGTGCGTGGGGACGGTCAGATTCCACGACATCCTGTTCAGGATGCCCTTCTCCATGCCGAGGACCTGCTGACGCGAGTAGGCGTTGTCTGCGATGTGAATGAAATCATTGACCTGCAGCAAATCACAGAAAAGCAGATGAGCTCTTGGATTTCGACAGAGTTCATTCACAGACTGACAGACACGAGCAGATGAGCTCTTCGATTCACACACACAAGCAGATGAGCTCTTGGATTCAGAGTTCAGACTTCGTTCACAGACTGACATGACAGACACGAGCAGAAGGCAGATGGAAACGAAAATGCCATACCTCAGGCGCCCAGATCTCTTCGTACTTGCAGGCGATGAGCATCGCCGCAACCCCGACGAGCTGCAGCTCCCGTCGAGGCACCGCCTGCTTGGAGAGGAACATATCGATGATGTAGATGGTGAGGTAGAAGGTCTCGGGCATCAGCTCGAACTTGTGGACGACTTCCACCAACCAGTCCACCAGGATCGCCCTCATGCTGGGCTTGATCTCGGGCTGTCTCCCCATGTAATCATTGACCGGATGCTGCGGCACAACACAACACATATCGGTTCAGAACAGTTGCTGACCATGTCAATCGAACAGACATGCTGGAGAGGAAGGAAGAGTTTAGTAACCTGAGCAGCCTTGTAGTAGGTGTAGATGTCCTCGATGTAATCCACAACGGCCAGCTGATTGTCGCCGTCAAGCTTGTCGATGTCTTCCACGAGTACCGTCGGCCTGAGATCGAGGCCACATGCTTCCTGTCATTGACAAGAACAGGCAAGCAGAGAGTCAGTCGACAGTCACAACACTGGATTCGTATCATACAGTGGAAAAGAGCAGTAGTACAGCACAGAGGTGGGTGTTGGATCGATCAAGCTCACGGCTCACCTTTGAGCGGTGGGAGAGCACCGCTGTGAGCGTGTTCACCACCTTCTTTCTGGGGACCTTGTGGGCAGAGCCGGCGGTTGCCACCTTCTTGTTCTCGTCGGAGGCCTTGGCGACCTGCTCAGGACGAGGTGCGGGCTTGAGAACCGGCTTCC
The DNA here is from genome assembly GCA_947311845.1 of Poa pratensis. NCBI lineage: Eukaryota > Viridiplantae > Streptophyta > Magnoliopsida > Poales > Poaceae > Poa > Poa pratensis. The sequence goes on along the minus strand of CAMZMU010000059.1, from coordinate 38,363,494 downwards.
TGGCCACCGGCTTCTGGGCCGCTGCGGGAGGAGCAGGAGCAGCTCCGTTGGCCTGAGCCATCTTCAGGAGCTGAGCGCCGAAGCTACGAGTGATTGGGCGATTGATCCCCCTGTTACAGAGACGGGATTCAGGTCAGGACACCGAACTGAAGTAGTAAGAAACAAGATTGAGGGTTCCTGCGCTGATTTCCTTTACCCGTCCAGGACCTGGGAGTGGACGAGGTTGCCGATATCACCGAGGGCTCGCCGCCGAGCGTTTCTTTCCTCAGGTCGGCCGGCGGCGGCGGCGGCCTTCTTCTGCACGGCTGGACCTGACCATCCCCAAAAGAGAAAGCAGAGTTAAGATTAAGAAGTGTTGACGCACGAATCGGGCAGGAAGGGCATGTAAAAACGATCAGAAATTCGCATCCGACGACCCTGGAAACATCAAAAATCCATTCTTGGCGAAGGATTTGCATCAAGAACAGCCGACGAACAGATCAAGAACTCGAGCCAAACAGGACGTGCTACCTCAAAAGCACAACCTTTCTCCACGAATCGCACGAGAGAAGAAGAACAGCTAACAGATCAAGAACCTAGGATCGAATTCCCCATCCACGCAAGAACTCAAGATCCTTCCCCGCCCACTCAAGAAACCCCCACGACGGAGGCAGGACCAAATCAAGAACGCGCCCAGAACCAGCGATCGATCCCCACCACGAAGACGCGACCAGAACCCCAAGAAAGAAAGGAAGGAAAGAAGATCCGGCTCACCTCGGTTCGCCGGCTGCGGAGCGGCAGCCGCGTGCTGGTGGTGCCTCGTCGCCATGGGGTTGATCTCGGGACTTGCTCGACCGCCTCCTCCCAAAGTTCCGGCCTCCGGCGAGCTCCTGATCGAGGCGAGCGGAACCCTTTCTTCCTCCGATTCCTCTCTGCTACTTCTTGCTCTCGGCGGTGGGGATTGGATGGGATGGGGAGGAGGAGGTGTCGGGGACTCTGACGGGCCGGAGCTTTATTGTGGAGCGGGTGGCTCCAACGGTCGGGGGATCGGGAGAGCTGACGGTCCGGACAGGCACGGGGGAAATCGGACGGCTAGATTGCGGCGGCGGCGGGTGAGACTAGCCGTTGGGGTTATGTACTATGGATGGAAAGTTTCCAGGACCGTGAGTTTTTACACATGGAAATGAGTTGCGTGATCCGTTCCTGGATTTCTTTTCTTTTTGTCCGTGTCGACGCAGTGAGAAGTGAGCAAAGCTGTGACACGGTAGAAAATTGTACTCCCTCCGATCCATATTGGTGGACATAGCTTTGTCTAAATTCATATGTATCTAGTTAAGTATTTTGACTAGATACATGTGTATCTAGACAAAGTTGTGCCCACTAATATGGATCGGAGGGAGTATTTTGAATTTTGTTGAGAAAGAGGAATACTAGAGTTTTTGAACTTCTCAAATCTCAATTGTAGTGGTCGGTCTTGTACGTGGCTATGTCGCGGGACGTTGGAATGGGAAAGGCACTGCATTGTGGTACTGTTTTTTCACTTAAAATGCTCTTGTGGAAATGTTGGGATGGGAGTGGACCTAGTCGACCCGCCCAAGAATTCGAGGCCAATGGGCCGTGTGGGTTGGCCTTAAGTAAAATTTGTGCCAATAAAGTTACAATGAGCAGCCCAATGGGTCAGCCAGGTCGACCCATCTGGCGGAGCTACGCTCGAAGTCACCCTCCCCCTGGTGGCTTGAACTGCTGCCAAGCATGATTAAGACTAGTCTCCACATGGTCTGGTTGTTTTGTTGCGCGTTAGATGCATGGTAGATTGTGTCCTTTTGAGATCCATTTGAAAATATACATGTAGTACCTCTATGTATTGTTTCAGTTTCATTCTGTAATTAGTGATTCTAGTACGGCGTCAACTAGTAGTAAGTCAAAATTGTTGTGTTGTTTGGTCATTTTATTTTTAGTTTGTTATGTGCTTCAAACAGTTGAAAAGAAAACATGTTATGGGCTTTGTCATTGTGATATTTTTATGTGTAAACATAGTTGAAAACGTATATATTTCAGCTAAATTTGGGTCGGCCCCGGATACCCACCGGGCCAACAAGGCCAATACATTTTTTGAAATGGTTCGACCCATGGCCTCGCAAAATGGCCTTGGGACCACAGGACCAGGTCCGCGTCGACCCATTCCCATCCTGGAAATGTGTGGAGGGGTGGAATAGGATGCAATGGTGATGGGACAAAACAACTCGTAGACACGGATGCCAAATCATGTGGTGGAGCCATGGCATCACAGGCAGGGCCATTTCCAGAAATTTGGGGCCCCGGTGTGAAATACATAATGGGGCCCTAAAATTATAATATGTCGCCAGAGCCTAGAGACGAAGAATTATGGCCGATCGGGTTTTTTTTATATACCAACAGATTTTTTATATATTATGAAATTTGGTGTGTTGATCAGAGCGAACTTAATTCAAGTTAGCTAGACGATTTGTCGCTAGACTGGAGAGAACAACAAATCACTTGTTAACTTGCATTGGAAACCAGAACTATGTATATAAACTAGAACCTAGAAGTTCATCATACCACATTGGCACAAGTATCTAATCACATGAATCTATTGTATACCTAGTTATTTTACCGGCCGCAAGTATCAACTGAGACGACAGGGAGAATAAAACAGAAATATAAGAGTCATGTGTACCTTGAGTAAAGGAAGGATTGTTTGAAGAAGACCATGTAGCAAGCATGGAAGGATGGTCGACCTTATGAAGTGCACGACCCGACCCTCTCTCTCGCGCGCGCGTCCGTCGCCCCCCGTGGAGGCGGCGCGCTCCTTGGCTCTCCCCCACCTCGTCCCTCCCTCTCCTCTCTCCCTCGTCATTGCCGCCAGCAGAGGCTTCTGGGGTGTTGCCCGGGGGCGGCGGCGGATTGTCTCTCCCCGCGCCGGGTGTGGGTGGAGGCGGGGATCCCTCGGCCTGGCGGCGGTGTCTCTCGGGCGGCGGTGGTCCGGCTCCGGCCGAGGGCTGGCGTGACGGCGGCGGAGCTCGCAGCACTGCGCGGGGTGGCGCAGGGTGGCCGGTGACAGTGGTCAACATGCGGCGCAGGACTGGGCCCTGCGGCCTAGATCTGGGCCCGCCGGGCCCAATCTGGGTCGTGGCAGGCCGGTTGGTCCTGTTGGGTGATCTGCAGCTGGAGGAGAGGAAGAGAGTGCAGGGGACAGCGGCGTCACGGCCTGCCTGTTGCAGTGTGGCGGCGAGCTTCACGGGCCCGTTTTGGGACCGGTCGGACCCTATTAGAACTAGTGTGCCCCTGTGGGGGCTTTACAGGCCTGCTCGGCCTGGCCGGATCTGACGGGGACTGGTGTGCTCTACTGCCGTGTCCGGTCGACTACCGTCCTCGGCGGTGGAGGTAGTTGCCTCCCGCGTGGCTGCGGTACTGCTGACCCCGGTTACGCTTCTCCTCAACTCCGTCTTGCAGACCTCGTGACGATAGCTTCGGTGCGATGGCGATGGTGGCTTCGTGGCCGTTTGGCCGCATGTTGGTGGGCGGCTTGTCTGGTGGAGCCAAGGCTCGTCCTTGCGGGACTCCTGTGCTATGGATCGCCCGAGGTTGAGGATAGGGTTTTCGGGAGAAATCCTTGTCGGTTCATCCGACACCGACGCGGTGCCACCTCGGGGTGGCATCTTTCCTTCTTGAAGGGCGTCGTGGCTACCTTCGTCCACTCCCTTTGCGTGCCGGGGGAAACCCTAGGACCAGGCGCTGGTCCGGGCAGTAGCGTAGCTTCCCTTCTTGAAGGTGCTGCTTGGTACTTGACGCTCCGGTGCTAGGAGCGTGGTGGTTTTCAGAGGGCGCGGCGGTTGCGGGTCACAGTTGTTTAGTCAATCCGCCTATGTCTCCATTTGTTTCTTATTTTTCTTTCTTTGGGTGCTTGTTGGCTGCCACCCCGGCCGTTGTTGTTGGTTGTATCGGGTATTTGCTATATTAATATAGCGGGGCTTCGGCCTATTTCGTCAAGGAAGGATTGTTTTGGCGAGGTCGGTGGTTATGAGAGCTCTGCCTCCCACCCGATCTTCATATGAGGCGCGTTACTTTTTCTAGTAATCCGTCATTAGCAATTTAGCACAAAGGCAACATACAACATTATAATTACAAGCCAGAAACAACGAACGCCTGAAAAAACAAAAAGCCAATCAAATCACCACCTACCAGCTTAAAAATCAGCATGGAATCAGGTCGCCCAACGCCCGTTGCCACATCAGAATATTAGATCTTGGCGATGTTGCGCTTCTACATCAGATCTTGCCGAAGGCCAATAAGACAGGAAGAGTTGTTTTTGCAGTACCATATGGGTCTCCCAAAGTAATCTTCCATTTGGCGGCGGCGTCGCCGGCTATGGCCTTCGCACTATCGATCGGGTCAAGTTGTCCCAGGAGGTAGTTGGAGAGAGAACGGAAGTATGAGCCGCACTTGGCATCCATTTTTTTTTGCGTTGACAGACGCACACCCCGCACCAGTTGGTTGAACCGCACGAGTAACTTACCCTTTCGCTGGTGGGGCCTGAAGGACAGGTCCATCGTCTACCTCTGACCTTTCTTCTTTCCCCAATACACGAACTGACGCATAGTTCAACCTTAAAATCCATGGCGATGCACACAACATGTAGGGGGCCCCTAATTTTTGGGGGCCCTGTGTGGTCGCTCACCTCGCACACCCTCATCGACGGCCCTGGCACCAGGTCGGGTTACACCTGCTATGCCTCATGTGTCACTTTCTCACGATGTAACGAGTGAGTGTCGTCTCGTATGCCGGTCCAGGTGGAGCCGCGTGCGGTCCGCTCAGCGGCACGACTAATCGTATTCCCCACACCGTACGGAGGCAACACGGACCGAGCGAGAGAGAGAGAGAGAGTGGTCACCTGGGTAGTTTGGTCGTTACACCACTACTTGGAACGTGCTACACAAAAAAGATAACGTACACGGTCAACTGAGATCTACTAAGAAGCAGCATGTAACTGTGTCATACCCTCGACAAACACGTCAACGTAGCGGAGATCATTGATGTAGTTGATACCGACTCCCGCATCTAGGTTATCCCTCCTAGCCGCAAGAGTTTCTCCTCATGATATCTAGCCCGATCTAGCGTCGAATAAGACAATGCCTCCAAAGGATCCACGCGTACGATGAAGCGACACCGCATCAATGTTACACATAGAAGCGTGGAATATATATGATGAAGATCTAGATCCAATCTAGATTGAGAGAAAAGAGGGGGTGGCCCCTGAGGCCTCGAGGAGCCCTAGAGTTTCAGCCGACTAGAGGAGGAGCGCTGCCAAGGGACTGGGTGTGAGAACTCATTGTTTATACTGACTTAAGGATTAGCTATATGCGTTGCATCATACACGTGAAAATATGGAAAATTAAAAGTCTTTTTTTATCAACTACAACAGAGTGATCGAAGTTTTTCTTAACTCGATGAGTTAACGTTAGATCATCGCTCTAAGTGCAATAGATTTAGACATGACCTTTGTGTATCCAAACTTGGGTAAGATTTAAATTTGAATTTAAATTTTAAAAATAAATCATGACATGAAGTCATGTTGACATCATCACATACAATTCAAACTGAGTATGAATTTCAAATATTGATAACGAATATACAATTCAACACTGTCCCTCATGCTATTATAACTTCTGGTTCCTTCTGGTGGAGGGCAGTTTTTGCTTTGTCCGATGCTTACATAGCAATCACCAGGTGTGTAGTGGGCAATGGAGTCCCTGTTTTATTCTGGTCAGACAACTGGATGCAAGGGAAATTGGATGCTAGGTTTCCAAGGTTGTTCTCCTTTGCCATTGATAAACTACAGTCGGTTGCTGAATTCATGAGAGCTGACAACACCCTGCTATGTTTCCATCTTCCACTTTCGATTGAAGCACATGATGAGTATGCACAATTGCAAGTTCTGCTATAGGACTTCAGCCTGGACAAAAACTCTAAGGATGCTTGGGTTTGCACACTTGGAAATGGTGTTTTCAAACCAAGTAAAGTGTATAAATTACACTTCCAACACATTCCAATAGATGCTCCTTCTTGCTGGATATGGAGGAGTAAATGTCAGTCCAAGCATAAGTTCTTTGCATGGTTAATCTTGTATGATAGAATCAATACTCAGGAGATGTTGATTAGAAGGCATTGGTTGGTTTCAAATTGCTCAGATTGTGTTCTTTGTGCCTCTCATCAGTTAGAAGATTGGAGACATTTATTCTTCAACTGCATGTTTAGCACAAGAGTCTGGAACTATCTTCAGATCGCTTGGAACCCAGGTGGTACTCCTTCTCAAATTCTCCTTGCTGATAAGCGTAGCTTCTCTGGACCATGTTTTGCTGAGGTGGCGATCCTTACTTGTTGGGCCATATGGAAGCAAAGAAACAGATAGATTTTCAAGAACATCAGACCAATTTTTAGAGGATGGAAGTCTTGCTTTGTTCATGAAGTTACTTTGCTCAAATATAGGGAAAAGAGTGTAGAAGTTCCAATTTTGTCATCATGGCTTGATAACTTACTTTAGTCTTGTTTGTAAATATCACGTAAATATGTTACTTTTTTTAATAAAGGGAGAAAATGAGGCTGTGGGGGGCCCCATGAAGTAGAAAAGTTTCAAAAAAAATATACAATTCAAAGTAAATGAAAACATTCAAACTTGAGACAATAATAAAAGAACATATTTATTATCTCATATTAGTTACATTTGGTAATAATACAATGTTTCCAAAAGGAAATTACAAATAAATAAAAGAAATGGTCTAAATTAATTGATCTTGTATCTGCAAAACAAACACAAAGGCAAGAATTTTGGTTATGGTTAAAACCTTGCCTCAACTAATGATGAGGCATTTGATTTATTATCTAGCAATGGGGCCACTAAGAACAAGTCTTAGTTCCCAAATGGTTAATAAAGGTGTTATTCCCGAAAGCCAACAAAAAGGGACATGATCGTCATCTCAAACGAGAAATGGAACGATTTCGATTAAATTGGATAATAAGGTAACTTAAAGAGGCAACATTTGTGGAACCAATATTTGATATGGAAACCAAGGCGACATGAGATGATGTTTATTTAAGTAAATCCACATTAGTTCCCTCTAAAGAAATTGAAAGGACAAGGATGTCGCCTAGAGGGGGGTGAATAGGCGAATTAAAACTTTTTCGGTTTAGGCTTGATAATTGCGGAATAAAATTGGGTGTTTAAATTAACAAGTCAACAACCTAAATATACTAGGCTCACCTATATGCACCAATAACTTATGCTAAGGATGACAAGCAATAAAGTGATAGCAATATATAAGACTTCAAGCACGAAGGCTATCGCAATGTAAAGTGCATAAGTAAAGAGCTCGGGTATAGAAATAACCGAGGCACGCGGAGACGATGATGTATTCCCGAGTTCCTCCTTTTTAGGGGAGTACGTCTCTTTGGAGGAGTGTGAGTATCAAACTCAAGACGCCACAAATGGCCTCACCCTATTCTCCGATGAACCTGGCACAAAAGCTCGGTTCACCTTTCACTATTGATTTCCTTTTGGGCGGAAATCGAGTCCCTTACAACAATCTTGAGGCACAACCCACAAAAGGATTGGGAGCTCTCAAGTGGCCACAACAGGCCTCAACCGCCACAAAAGGCGTCTAGGGTACAAAGACCCAAGAGTAACAAGCTCACGAACTTTCACTTCCACGACTCCTCGTGGAGAGCACAAACCGATGCACAAAAGCAATGGCAAGAACACAAGAAGTGCTCAAGTCCTTCACTCTCAAATCCCACCAAAAGCAACTAATGCTTATGGGGGGAGAAGAGAGGAAGAACGAAGAAGAGAACCACACAAGAACTCCAAGATCAAGATCAACTAGGTTTCCTCACTTAGAGGAGGAATGGATTGGTGGAAATGTAGATCTAGATCTCCTCTCACTTTCCCTCAAAGATATGCAAGAATCATGGGAGGGATTGAGAGGTAGGCAAGCTTTTCCAAAGGTCAACAATGGAGGAGAGAGAGGGAAAAACGTGCTCAAGAGGTTAGAGAACCATTGGGGAAGAAACCCCCTTAAATAGGTCCCCTAAAAAATATGCCTGTTGGGCAGTGCAGGGAGGCGGCCTGGCCGGCCTCACGCGCTGCTCGGAGGCTCAGAGAGCCCGGCCTTGGAGCCGGCCTGGCTGGTCTGGAGGCCGGCCACCCAGCAAGGGCGCCCGGCCTGGGAGCCGGCCTGGGGGCTGGCCACCCAGAACCTGAAAATATAACACCCATAACTTTTGCTAGAAAACTCCAAATGGGATGAAACAAATTTTGTTGAGTTGCCACCCATGGGAAGATGTGGAACTTTCCTCAAGGATAAACCGATAATAATTCCAACACAAAACGCAACAAGTTTTCCATCCGGACTCCATTTTCAATGATCTTGGGCTTGCTCCGAAGATAATCACAAACACTACAATATCATGCATATACACATCATAGTCCATCATGTGAGGAGGATAACACAAGAGGAGAGTTTGACCTCTCTACAAGAGACAAAACGGTAAAACCTCCAACGTCAAAAACACCACATGATATTCAAATGAAACCCGTTTTTGACGATGTAGAGCTTGGTACGGAGATGAACACAAGCTCTAAATTCTCACATGGATAAAAGTCAAATAAGAACCAAGAAAGATGATATGCCAAATATGCAAATGTTTGAGCTCTCCACAAAGATGCGATCAAGTTACTCACTTGAGAGCCCCTCTTGATAGTACGCCGTCTATCCTATAACCCGGTCTCCCACTAATACCACGAGACCGGTAAAATAGAAACCCTATCAAGATCATACCTTTGCCTTGCGCATTCCACTTGAGCTAGATGATGACAATCTTGACTCCTTCAAGTTGGAACACCTTTCTTGATTGTGCTTGCTAGCTCATGCTTGATGAAGACTTCTCCAAATACTCCCCCATACACCATGATGGGATGGGAGAGCCTTGCTACGCTCCGTCTTCATGAATCCACTTGAACTTCATCTTCTTATCTTGATATATATGATGGCTTGGAGATAACATGAAAGTTTACTCAATCTTCTTTTCCAAGCCATGCTTGCAATAAGCTCAACTCTTCACAAGACCATTCTTCATATAATCCCTTGGATAGAACCTTGGTCATCATGTAATCTTCGAGAGTTCAACACATGAACTCCAATCTTTTCCTATGGACAAGATCTACAAGAATATCTCAATGCAAATATTAGTCCATAAGGATTGTCATTAATTACCAAAACCACACATGGGGTAACACATGCACTTTCAGATTATAGCTATACACATTGGAAGCAACCCACAAGTCAAAATGATGATCATATTTACATTTATGGTGAATATAACCAAAAGCCCACAAACTCAAAGCCACATTGATCATTTGACCTGATTCATGTCTAGGACAGAATCAAAGGCATATCAAACCCATAGAAAGCCCATAACAAACAAGTTACTGAGCCCATGTGTATTATACACTTGGTGACCAACAATAAATTAAAACCTGATGCATATCCATAACTGAAATCTTGAGCACGAGAATACTGAAAGTGCATGTGTTGCCCCATGCGTGGTTTTGGTAATTAATGACAATCCTTATGGACTAAAGTTTGCATTGAGATATACTTGTAGATCTTGTCCATAGGAAATGTTTGGAGTTCATGTGTTGGACTCTAGAAGATGACATGATGACCAATGGTCTATTCAAGGGTTTATATGAAGAATGGTCATGTGTAGAGTTGAGCTTATTGCAAGTATGGCTTGGAAAAGAAGATTGAGTGAACAATCATGTTTAACCCCAAGCCATCATACATATCAAGAGAAGAAGATGAAGTGCAAGCTCAATATGATCCATCTCGAAGATATCATTTGATTGAAGCTTGCAAAGGAGACATGAAGACGGAGCTTAGCGAGGCCCTCCCATAATGGTGTATGGGGGAGCATTTGGAGAAGTCTTCATCAAGCATGTGCTAGCAAGCACAATCAAGAAAGGTGTTCCAACTTGAGAGAGTCAAGATCGTCATCATCGAGCTCAAGTGGAATGCGCAAGGCAAAGGTATGATCTTGATAGGTTTTCTATTTTACCGGTCTCATGTTGTTAGTGGGAGACCGGGTTTTAGGATAGACGGCGTACTATCAAGAGGGGCTCTCAAGTGAGTAACTTGATCGCATCTTTGTGGAGAGCTCAAACCTTTGCATACTTGGCATTTCATCTTTCTTGGTTCTTACTTGGTTTTCTCCTTGTTGGGTTTTGGTGCTTGTTGTGATCTTCACGACAACCCAAGTTCACCGAAAACGAATTTCGTATGGAAAACTTGTTGCGTTTTCGGTTTTGGAGGTTTGCCGTTATTCCTTTTTAGAGAGGTTTTACCTTTCTCCATTTGGTTTTATCTTCCATTGTTGGACTATGATGTTTCTCTGCATGATCTTGTAAAGCTCTTCGTTGCGATTCCAACGAGCCCGAGAACATCGAAAACGGAGTCCGGATGATCAAGATATTCGTTTTCGTTGTGTGTTTTGCAGTTTTCTGAGGGGCGGAAGTTCCGGTTTTGGCCGGAAATTCCGGCCATCCGGAAGTTCCGGCCAAATTTCCGGCCAAAGTTCCGGCCGAGTGCAGAACCATTTTTAGTCGCTTTTCTGGGGGTCCGGAAGTTCTTGGACGGAAGTTCCGGCCTCAACCGGAAGTTCCGGCCCAACCGGAACTTCCGGCCTAAGTGAAAACTGTGGGTTTTGAAGGCAACGGCTAGAATTTCTGGAGGGGTATAAATACCCCTCCACCTTCCTCCAGCCAAGGAGCTCGCCCAGATTTCTCTCTCCTCCATTGTTGCAAGCTCATTTCTTTGATATCTCCCAATCCCTCCACCCAAACTCTTTGATCTTTGGAGGATTGAAGGAGAAGACCTAGATCTACATTTCCACCAATCAATATCTCCTCTAAGTGAGGGGAACCTAGTGGATCTAGTTCTTGGAGTTCTTGTGTGGTTCTCCTCTTTGTTCTTCCTCTCTTATTCCCCCATAAGCATTTGTTGCTTTGTTGGAATTTGAGAGTGAAGGATTTGAGCACTTGTGCTCTTGCCTTTTGCATTTGGTGCATCGGTGTGCTCTCCACGAGGATTCGTGGAAGTTGAAAGCGTGTGAACTTGTTACTCTTGGGTCCTTGGACCCTAGACGCCTTTGTGGTGGTTGGACCCTTGTGTGGTCACTTGAAGCCGTTCGGGAGCCCCCAATCCATTGTGGGTTGTGCCTCGGATTGTTGTTGAAAGCCGTTCGGGAGCCCCCAATCCCTTTGTGGGTTGTGCCCGGATTGTTGTTGAAAGGCTCCGGATTCCGCCTCGAAGGAATACCGATAGTGGAAGGTGAACCAAACCTTTGTGGTGCGGTTCATCGGAGAAGAGGGTGAAACCTTTGTGGTTGTTGAACCGTTGTGTCGGTTCACACCTCTCCAACGAGACGTACTCCCTTTCAAGGAGGAACTCGGGAATACATCCTCGTCTCCGCGTGCTTCGGTTATTTCTATACCCGAGCTTTTTACTTATGCACTTTACATTGTGATAGCCTTCGTGCTTGAAGTATTCTATATTGCTATCACCTTGTTGCTTGTCTTGCTTAGCATAAGTTGTTGGTGCACATAGGTGAGCCTAGTTTATTTAGGTTGTTGGCTTGTTAATTTAAACACCTAGTTTTATTCCGCAATTAGCAAGCCTAAACCGGAAAAGTTTTAATCGCCTATTCACCCCCCCCTCTAGGCGACATCCTTGTCCTTTCAATTGGTATCAGAGCCTGGGCTCTCTTTTTGGGCTTTACCGCCTAGAGAGTAAAAGATGTCGTTTAGGGAATTAGTGCACGATCCCACTTTCATATTCGATGGCACAAATTATGATGTTTGGAAAATTCGCATGCTTAATCTTTTTAGGGCCATGGGTCCAAATTATATTAAGAGGATTGTGGATGTGGGTTTTTCTCCTCCAAAGGATTCTCAAGAATTATCTTTAGAGGATGAGGAAAACTCTCATCTCGAGACTCTAGTTTCTAATGGTCTTATATGTGTTTTGAGCGATGTAGTTCTTGCTTCAATCATGCCTTTTCGGAACGCTCATGAGCTTTGGACCAAGCTTCAAGATATATATGAAGTGTCCAAAATTATTGAGGATGATTGTTCTCCTTCCACTTCCGGCCGTGATGAGTTCACAACTTCTTCCACTTCACCAACATGTGATTTGTCACAAGGTAATGATATGGTGAGTGGTGATAGAAATTGCATTGGTGATGGTGAACTTACTATTGATTATACTTCTTCTCTATCACATTGCAATGTTCTATCTTTGGACTTAAACTCTTCTAGCACTCCAAATGTCATACATGCTAGAGTTGATAGTCCTTGCATATCATGTAATAGTTGTTTAACTAAATCTCATGATGATATGCTTCATATGTCTTGTTGCCATGAAAACAATGCTTCCATATCCTCTAGTACTTGCATGACTAACAATGTAGAGGAATCCCAACATTTGTTGGAACAAGACATGGACCTAAATGGTGCTTCAAGTTATACTTCATCCTCTTCAATCATTAATCATGTTTGCCTTATGGCTAAGGATTCCGAGGTGTCTCCCACCTCAAATCCAAATTGTGATGATGTGGATGAGGATTCTCATGAAGAAGGTTTTGATTTTGAATCCTTAACCAAGATGGGTGAGATGGTACTTGGTGCTCTCCCCAAAGGTAGTAAAGCTATCCCTCCTCTATGTGAAATCATTGATTATGTTATAGAGTAGGGATTATTGAGGATTTGGAAAGTCAATTTGATGAGAAATGTCAAATTGAGAGGGATGACTCTATTACTATAGCTTCCTTGAAAGCTTCTCTTGAAGAAGAAGAAGCTTAGGTCTTCTCTTGAAGAGAGACTTGAATCTCTTGATGAGTCTAATGATCTTATATTGCTAAAATCATTAAGGAAAGAGATCATGCCCTTGCTAAATATAAAGTGCTTAAAAAGGAAAAAGTTGAATTTGGTGTTGGCAATGCTAGACTAAGTGAGGACATAGAGAGACTTGACAAAGCTCACAAGGCTTTAGAAAGTGAACACTCTCTCCTTATCAAGTCTCATGATCAACTCCAAACTCAACTATCTAAGAATGATAAGCTTGCCAAATTGTCTCCTTCTATTTCTAATATTAATGATGCTTGTGCTACTAACTCCACTTCTTGTGAAGCATCTATTTTGAAGGAGAATGTTGAGCTAAGGGCTCAACTTGAGTTGCTATCTAGCAAGTATGGGAAATTGGAAGAAAGTCATGAAAAGCTTTCTAGCTCTAATGATGATCTTCTAGCATCCCATGCTAGGCTAAAGTTAGCTCATGAGGCTATTATGTTAAAGGTAACATCTTGTGAGCCTCATGTGGAAAGGCACAACTTCTTCTAAAATGCTTTATTGTCATGTGCTAGTCCTAGTGATTCATCCACTCACAATGTTGCTACATCTTGTGATGAATTACTTTCATTGCCTTGTTGCTCTAACAATGAAGCTTCTACTTCCTCTAGTGTTTTTGTTGATACTAACCATGTAGAGGAACTAAATGAGCTCAAGGCCCAAGTCACTTCTTTGAAGAAAGACTTGGAAAAGCGTCATGTTGGGAAGTCCACACTTGACAATATGTTGAGTGTTCAAAGACGCCCCAATGACAAGAGTGGACTTGGATTCAACTCCAATAACAAGAACAAGTCCAAGTCTATCAAGAAGAACAAGGGCCAAGAACAAGTTAAAGATTCGGCCAAGATTGTTTGCTTCAAGTGCAAAGTTGAAGGGCACCATGTTAGATCTTGCCCTTTGAAGAAGAAGGCTCTTAGTGAGAAGCAACAAGGGAAGAAGCCTCAAGTTCAAACTCAAGTTCCTCAAGTTGAAGAACCTCTTCCCAAGAATCAAGCTACTCCTCCTCAAGTCAAGATTCCAACCAAGAAGAGAGGAGGAAGTCGATGTTGCTACCTATGCCGTGAGAAGGGTCACCTTGCTTCTTCATGCACAAATGGTACCTTATCCAACCCCATTATATTGATGATGTTATTCTCTTCGGAAGGATAAGGTTGGCAATGTGTTTGCCAAATATGTTGGTACTCAAAGTGGTGTCAAGAAAAGAACCATTTGGGTTGCCAACCTATTGTGACTAACCTCTTAGGACCCAACTTGGTTGGGGACCAACAAGCTAAAACTTGATCAATAGGTGTTGTTGGAGGCATTGGAGACTTGGCTACATCATGAAGAATTAAGGGATCTTCATCAATTATATTCTCTCAAGCCAAGTCATTTGGATTATATTGTTCTACCTCATATCCAATGTTTCCTCCTTGCGGTAACTTTTATTTAAATCATATATACATTGAAAGTTGCTTGCACCCTTGCATGTGTTTGGTTTTGTACCTTGCTAGTGTTTGTATGTGTTGTGCTCTCTACTTACTTATCTTGAGAAATCAAGTATGTGTATGTTGGTTTGCACACCATTTACTTGTTTGAGCCTTATTGCTTTTATTTGATATCTTATCTTGTTGGCTCTCTTTTGAGAGATTAATGGACCATTCCATTTTTGGAGAGTGATATGCTTCGTGCACTTCACAAACCAAAAATGTGTGTACATGAGGAATACCACTTAGTGATGATATATCAATCTTATCTATTCTCTATGTGGTATGTCATGCTCATGAGAAATTCAAATTCTATATGTCCATTAATTTCTCGAGTTGGTTTTGTTTGCCTCTTGCTTTAAAGAAAATGGATTATCACATTATGGGGGAGTAATAAGCTATGTGCATATTACAAGCCTAGAAAATGTGAATATGTGAGGTGTTGCCACCTAGAATTGATATTGTCTATTATCTTTTCCTTTGTGGCATGTTTCTCAAACAAGTTCCATTTTGATCATTTGCTTTTGCCTCTTCGTTGGATCTTGTTTGTGATGGAATTTCTTGTATGGCTTTCCCTAAATATGTTCTCATATATCTCTTTGGGAAACCAATTGCTTCAAGCTACTCCTTGGAGTTGCTTTGCATTATTGCGTGATTTTTGAAGCTATCAAGAATTCTATCTATCTAAGCATGGCTTTTAATTCCTATCCTTTGCCATATGCTTATGTTTTGTGAATATGATCTTGAATATATCTTTGCAATCCACCACCGAGAAATATCTCCATACATTACTTGTCTTGACAAGTGATAATCATATTTGTGGTAAATATATTGATCATATTCACTTTGGCTCTTGCTTTGAATTGCCTTATTTGATTGCCAAGGATTTGTTTTGATCTAACTCTCATTTGTCTTCCTTGTATTTTTGGATCCTTTATTGCTCTACTTGAAATTTGTTTTGTGCTTTCTTGAGTTGGGAAAAGCAATGAACCAATTCTTGTGCATTGATATTCAAAAGTCATACTTCTTGATAATGCACTATTCTTGGGAAGCTATCCTACTTTGAGTAAAACACCGTTCTTTAAATTGGTATTGCAATTTCTTGCCTTCTTGAACATGACTAGTGTTTGAATATATATATATATGGAGAGTGATGATCTCATTTGTGTGCATTTTGTATTCAAATGCAAAATCTTAAATAATGCACACATCTTGGGGGAGCAATCCTATAGGCTTTTTGAACATTAGTTGTCTTCATTTGATATTTGATCCCGATGACGTGTCTCCTTGGAAGAAACATTTTTCGTCTTGGTACTTTGTGCCATCATGAAAAGTGTAGAGGGTTTGGTTTATTCCTTGATGATATTTTCATCATTTGGTATCTTGTTTCATTGGTATCTTTTCAAAGTGGTATCTTCACTCATGTGTTGATTTGGGTATTTGATATAATTTGGACTTTGTTTTCTTGTCACACTTGTGTGTGCTTTGTTGGTTTACTTGGTGTTTTGTCTAAATTATATCTGTTTGGTTCTTGAAAGTCATGTGCATGCATATTTATTATATGTATATCTTTGGCATGCTTACTTTCGTTGATCCAATATATAGGATAAACTCCATCAAATCCTAAATGACTAAGATGTGCATGAAATTCAATTTCATATCTATATGCACATATTTATGTGGAGTTTGTCCTATGTATTGTAGTTGCTCTAACTACTTTGGACCCAATGAGTTTGGGCCATTTTGTACTTGAATTTGTTTAGGTACATTTGGAGATGCATTGGAAGCTTGTCTCATCTACAAGGAAGGTGTTGTCACCATGTGCTTATTGGAGCCAAGCTTGGATGATCATGAGCTCCTATCTTCTACATCACCAATGCTATCTCGGTAACAAGTATCTACCTCATGCATACTTTTCTAGCTCTCAACCTTGTGTAGGTTTTTCATGGCATGAATCTCTTTGGTTGCAATTCTTTTGATTCTTGCAAAACGTCTTTATTGCAAATGTGAGTAAGCCGGGATGATTACATATAAGGGATATATATTCATTTCATGATTCATCGATCCCATTTATGTCAATCTAGCACTTTCTACTTAAAGTCTCTCATGTGCAACATTGATGTTTTTCAAAATCATTTGCTTTGTGATACTTGTTATCTTACTCGGAGCATCCCGTTTATCACCTTTATCCTTTGTGGATAGTTTTTGATGCTATGATGAGTATGTGTTGGAAGTTCATCTATATCCCTTTAAGATAAAATTGAGCTTTGTGCTATGCTTTTAAGCAAAATCTTATTGGTGTATTTATGACTTCCTCTTGGATATCATGACCTTTACCTTTGTACCTATTTGTGTGTACATGTTTATTTGTGGACATATCTTCGTGATTCGTGTCTACTTAGAAACTTATACACATGAGAATAGTTACATCTTTAATTGATATTCCAATTCTTTAGTGACCACCTTTTTGCTTTTGTTCTTTGGTGGTCTCTAATTAAAGGCACAAGCTTTTTTTTGTGTTATGCTTTTGCATCTTATAAGCTTGTGGAGCTATTTGCTTTTATCTCCGTTGGTGTGTGAGTATGTGAAAGACATGATATGCACTAATGTGCAACACTTTTTGAAAGACTATGTTGATGATTTTGCTCATCCTTGTATTAGTCTCCTAAAATGTCTTTATATCTCACACCCATCCTTTTATTTGCCGCTCCTTGCTCATGTTGCAAAACGATTGTATTTGTTGCAAGTTGTTTTGCCTCACTTCTCATTTATATTCTCTTGCATGGCTTGTGTTCGAATTTATCTAGGAGGGAGTGAGGATTCCATGTTGTGCACACTATATTGAAATGAAATCCTATTTGTGCACGTACCTTGGGGAGTTCCCTCTTGATATTTAGAACATTTTTCGGATCCTTTTGATTGCTTGCTTCTTCGTTGAAGTATCTTTCTATTTGATATTCATTTGCAATCTTTGGATCCTCAATATAGTTTGATCTCCTTTCCAACTATTCGTTATTGGATATGTGCATTTGATTTCACTCATATTATGAGAAATGCACACATTATGGGGGAGCTCTTATTATATTGGCCTTCTTACTTTTCACCCATTTCGGCAATCGATGCCAATGGGGGAGAAGTTTAGAGGGTTTAAGATGTTGGTTTTATGCTTTAGTTTCGTTCTAAGCATTTGCCTTTCTTGCTCTTGCATCCTTGCTCTTTGTGTTGCATGGTTGCTTAATTCATTATATAAACCCTCGTAAAAGGATTGTCATCAATTACCAAAATGGGGGAGATTGAAAGTGCATGTGTTGCCCCATGCGTGGTTTTGGTAATTAATGACAATCCTTATGGACTAATGTTTGCATTGAGATATACTTGTAGATCTTGTCCATAGGAAATGTTTGGAGTTCATGTGTTGGACTCTAGGATGACATGATGACCAAGGTCTATTCAAGGGTTTATATGAAGAATGGTCATGTGTAGAGTTGAGCTTATTGCAAGTATGGCTTGGAAAAGAAGATTGAGTGAACAATCATGTTTAACCCCAAGCCATCATACATATCAAGAGAAGAAGATGAAGTGCAAGCTCAATATGATCCATCTCGAAGATATCATTTGATTGAAGCTTGCAAAGGAGACATGAAGACGGAGCTTGCGAGGCCCTCCCATAATGGGTATGGGGGAGCATTTGGAGAAGTCTTCATCAAGCATGTGCTAGCAAGCACAATCAAGAAAGGTGTTCCAACTTGAGAGAGTCAAGATCGTCATCATCGAGCTCAAGTGGAATGCGCAAGGCAAAGGTATGATCTTGATAGGTTTTCTATTTTACCGGTCTCATGTTGTTAGTGGGAGACCGGGTTTTAGGATAGACGGCGTACTATCAAGAGGGGCTCTCAAGTGAGTAACTTGATCGCATCTTTGTGGAGAGCTCAAACCTTTGCATACTTGGCATTTCATCTTTCTTGGTTCTTACTTGGTTTTCTCCTTGTTGGGTTTTGGTGCTTGTTGTGATCTTCACGACAACCCAAGTTCACCGAAAACGAATTTCGTATGGAAAACTTGTTGCGTTTTCGGTTTTGGAGGTTTGCCGTTATTCCTTTTTAGAGAGGTTTTACCTTTCTCCATTTGGTTTTATCTTCCATTGTTGGACTATGATGTTTCTCTGCATGATCTTGTAAAGCTCTTCGTTGCGATTCCAACGAGCCCGAGAACATCGAAAACGGAGTCCGGATGATCAAGATATTCGTTTTCGTTCGTGTTTCTGCAGTTTTCTGAGGGGCGGAAGTTCCGGTTTTGGCCGGAAATTCCGGCCATCCGGAAGTTCCGGCCAAATTTCCGGCCAAAGTTCCGGCCGAGTGCAGAACCGTTTTTTAGTCGCTTTTCTGGGGGTCCGGAAGTTCTTGGACGGAAGTTCCGGCCTCACGGAAGTTCCGGCCCAACCGGAACTTCCGGCCTAAGTGAAAACTGTGTGGATTTGAAGGCAACGGCTAGAATTTCTGGAGGGGTATAAATACCCCTCCACCTCCTCCAGCCAAGGAGCTCGCCCAGATTTCTCTCTCCTCCATTGTTGCAAGCTCATTTCTTTGATATCTCCCAATCCCTCCACCCAAACTCTTTGATCTTTGGAGGATTGAAGGAGAAGACCTAGATCTACATTTCCACCAATCAATATCTCCTCTAAGTGAGGGGAACCTAGTGGATCTAGTTCTTGGAGTTCTTGTGTGGTTCTCCTCTTTGTTCTTCCTCTCTTATTCCCCCATAAGCATTTGTTGCTTTGTTGGAATTTGAGAGTGAAGGATTTGAGCACTTGTGCTCTTGCCTTTTGCATTTGGTGCATCGGTGTGCTCTCCACGAGGATTCGTGGAAGTTGAAAGCGTGTGACTTGTTACTCTTGGGTCCTTGGACCCTAGACGCCTTTGTGGTGGTTGGACCCTTGTGTGGTCACTTGAAGCCGTTCGGGAGCCCCCAATCCATTGTGGGTTGTGCCTCGGATTGTTGTTGTTGAAAGCCGTTCGGGAGCCCCCAATCCCTTTGTGGGTTGTGCCCGGATTGTTGTTGAAAGGCTCCGGATTCCGCCTCGAAGGAATACCGATAGTGGAAGGTGAACCAAACCTTTGTGGTGCGGTTCATCGGAGAGAGGGTGAAACCTTTGTGGTTGTTGAACCGTTGTGTCGGTTCACACCTCTCCAACGAGACGTACTCCCTTTCAAGGAGGAACTCGGGAATACATCCTCGTCTCCGCGTGCTTCGGTTATTTCTATACCCGAGCTTTTTACTTATGCACTTTACATTGTGATAGCCTTCGTGCTTGAAGTATTCTATATTGCTATCACCTTGTTGCTTGTCTTGCTTAGCATAAGTTGTTGGTGCACATAGGTGAGCCTAGTTTATTTAGGTTGTTGGCTTGTTAATTTAAACACCTAGTTTTATTCCGCAATTAGCAAGCCTAAACCGGAAAAGTTTAATCGCCTATTCACCCCCCTCTAGGCGACATCCTTGTCCTTTCAATACCCTACACTTAGTAACTTGTAACTGAGGAGGAGGGCACCCAAAAGTGGTAACAAGAGTCACTAGGCATCGTGTCGATCACACAACAAAAGCCACAATAGTATATTAGGGACACAACCGCACCAATGTGCCAAGATCACATGCTAGATTACATCCACAACAAGAACACAAGAATGGTTACCAATTAAAGCAGTTAGGAGGGCATGATGTCCACAAGATGCAGGTAGTTTAGAAACCAGAAGAACACGGTATAAAAGACCACCAAGTATAGGGATCGTGGAGAAGGAAATGTATATGGTACAGAGGATAAATAACAGAAGAAGAGAAGCATTTCTTCTTATCAGCAAAAGTAGATATAGTGAAAAGGGAGAAGAAACTCAAGCTCTAGAACATATCACTTGAGTTGATGATCACTGACATCCACCATAAGAATCATTCAGAGGAGGAGGAGATCGTCTATGAGGAACCAGACACTACCAGAGGAGTTGAAGGCATCAACTAGTACATCACATGCATGCTTGACAGATGGTGAAGGAATTTTTTTATAGTTGTGATGGCGAAGCAGATGTTGATTTTGGATAGCGTAATGCTACTGGAATAGGCCGAGCAACCGTAGAAGAAATAGAGTTTTGAGCCAATATGGTTTTATAGTCCATCATTCAGTACTAGCAGGCTCGTATAAGTTTGTACCAGTTCTCAGTGGCACAAGGAAGACATTGAATCTTTTATGCACCTTTAGTTTGTAATAATAAATATGTAAACATTTACTATACCAAAATTTTGTTGTACTACTTAGAGGGATGCAATATTCATGTATGGTAACATATTGATCAAGAACTAGAGTACTACTAAAAGTGCATGTGCCCTCATGTGTGGTTTTGGTAATTAATGACAATCTCTATGGACTAATGTTTGCATTGAGATTCTTTATAGATCTTGTCCATGGGAAAAGATTAGGGTTCATGTGTTGGACTCTAGAAGAGTATATGATGACCAAGGTTCTATCCAAGGGGTTATATGAAGAATGGTCATCTAGAGTTGAGCTTATTGCAAGCATGGCTTGGAAAAGAAGATTGGTGAACATTCATGTTTATCTCCAAGCCATCGTATACATCAAGAGAAAAAGATGAAGTGCAAGTGGATACATGAAGACGGAGCTTAGCAAGGCTTTCCCATAACGAAGTATGGGGGAGTATTTGAAGAAGTCTTCATCAAGCATGTGCTAGCAAGCACAATCAAGAAAGGTGGTCCAACTTGAGGGAGTCAATATCGTCTTCATCTAGCTCAAGTGGAATGCGCAAGGCAAAGGTATGATCTTGATAGGTTTTCTATGTTACCGGTCTCATGGTGTTAGTGGGAGACCGGGTTATAGGATAGACGGCATACTATCAAGAGGGGCTCTCAAATGAGCAATTTGATCACATCGTTGTGGAGAGCTCAAACCTTTGCATACTTGGCATATCATCTTTCTTGGTTGTTATTTGTTTTCTATCCATGTGAGAATTTAGAGCTTGTGTTCATCTCCATACCAAGCTCTAGTTCATCAAAAACGGATTTCATATGCATATCTTGTTGCCTTTTTGATGTTGGAGGTTTTACCGACTTATCTTTTCTAGAGAGGTCAAACTCTCTCCTTGTGGTTTCCTCCTCACATGATGGACTATGATGTGTATATGCATGATCTTGTAGGGTTTGTGATTATCTTTGAAACAAGCCTAAGATCGTAGAAAACAGAGTCTTGATGAAAAACTTGTTGGTTTCTTGGTGGTGGATGATTTACCGGTTGTCCTTTAATAGAAAGTTTTTACCTTTCATCATTTGGTTTTATCCTCCCTTGTTGAACAATGATGTTTCTCTGCATGATCTTGTAAAGCTCGTTGTGGTGATTTCAACGAGCCCAAGAACATCGAAAACGGCGTTCGTATGCGAAAGTTTTGTCCGTTTTGGTGTCGTTGATTTCTGAAATTTCTGGAGGCCGGCCTCGGGCACCAAGGCCGACCCCAAGGCCGGCCTTGGGCCGGCCCTCTATGGTCATTGGCCAGCCTTACCGGGCCATGGCCGGCCTCACGTATTTTGGGCATAACGGTTGGATTTTGGGGATCCTATTTAAGGGGATCTTCTTTCCCAACGACAACACTACTTGGAGCTCGTTTTCCCCTCTCTCTCCTCCATTGTTGACCTTGGAAAGCTTTCCCATCTCTCGATCCCTCCCATGATTCTTGCATATCTTTGAGGGAAAAGTGAGAGGAGATCTAGATCTATAATTCCACCAATCCATCCCTCCTCTAAGTGAGGGAACCTAGTAGATCTTGTTCTTGGAGTTCCATTTGTGTTGAGTTCTTCTTTGTTCTTCCTCTCTTCTCCCCCCACAAGCATTAGTTGCTTTTGGTGAGATTTGAGAGTAAAGGACTTGAGCACTTCTTGTGTTCTTGCCATTGCTTTTGTGCATCGGTTTGTGTCTCCACGAGGATTCGTGGAAGTGAAAGTTCGTGGGCTTGTTACTCTTGGGTCTTTGGACCCTAGACGCCTTTTGTGGCGGTTGAGGCCTTTTGTGGTCACTTGGGAGCTCCCAATCCTTTTGTGGTTTGTGCCTCAAGATTGTTGTAAGAGACTCGATTTCCGCCCAAAATGAAATCAATAGTGGAAGGTGAACCGAGCTTTTGGGCAAGGTTCATCGGAGAATAGGGTGAGGCCATTTGTGGCGTCTTGAGTTTGAAACTAACACCCCTCCAACAAGACGTACTCCCTAAAAAGGAGGAACTCGGGAATACATCGTCGTCTCCGCGTGGCTCGGTTATTTCTATACCCGAGCTCTTTACTTATACACTTTACATTGTGATAGCCTTCGTGCTTGAAGTATCCTTTTGCTATCATTTTGTTGCTTGTCTTGCTTAGCATAAGTTGTTGGTGCACATAGGTGAGCCTAGTATATTTAGGTTGTTGGCTTGTTAATTTAAACACCTAGTTTTATTCCGTAATTATCAAGCCTAAACCGGAAAAGTTTTAAATCGCCTATTCCCCCTCTAGTCGACATCCTTGTCCTTTCAACTACACTATGTCATGACGTGCATGGTCACCACATTGGGGTTGGGCGACGAATTGGGGTGCCCTCCCCGCTTTATATAGGGGCAAGGGGCTGGCCGACCACCCCTTGTGGACTCCTAATGCGAGTCCTACTTCTAATAGGATTGGGTAGAGGGGAGCGCCGGGGGGGGGGGGGGGGGGGGGGGAGTTTTGGGACCTGCCGGAACCTTTTGTCACGTTTTGGGACCTTCCGCAAATTTGTACAACTTTCTATTACTTTTTGGAATACTTACAAACATCACCCCCAGTATTATGTGGGACCTCCCCAATTTTTTTCAAGATAATCTGAAACACTTTCAAAACTCATCTCTCTCATTCGCTAAACCGTTAAGGGTGTGATTCAATAGGTTTGGAAATATGTGAACTTGATCAGAGCACTTTCGATCAATAATCAATAGCGGGATCTGGATACCCATAACGATTCCCACAGTATAATGTTCCGTTTTCTTCCTGCCACTTTACATTACCTGGGGAGAGACTTTGGTGCTATCCCCATGATCAACACTTGTCATTATACCTAGCTCTCCTTGTTGACGGTTTGTACTATTTTACTCGTTACCATAATGTATGATATTCCTGAATAGTCAGAATGGAGCACGGGCTCGAGGTAGTCATTTTTTGAAACGTTCCAAAAAAATCAATAAATAAATAAATAGCGGGATGTAGCCAACTCTATGCACTGCGAGTGTGCACATTTACAATGCCAAATAACTCGTATTTTGGGGTCAACAAAAAAGACAAATTCAACAATTCCGAGAAAAATGAAGTTGCAATGTTCACGCCCCAAGACGTGCATATTTGTCAAGTCTAGAATACAATGTATTTTGTATCAAAATTTGTGCACACCTATAGTCCATATTATTGACTACATCATGGTATTTGTTTTTGAATTTTCTTGAATTTAATTTAAACCTTAAAAAATTTCAGAAAAGAGCAAGGTGAATCCCGGGAGCCATATCGCCGCAGTCATCATATTCCCCACTATTCCTAGCCTCCGCCTTGACCAGCCGAACGAACTAGACAATTTCTCTCCAAAACAAACATGAACGACCTCCGCCAGCTCGCAGTGTGAACCCCGGCCGACGATCCCAGCACAGCAGTAGCGTGCTCCTCCTCCCACCCCCAACCACTTCCACCGTACCACACATTTCCGCCCACTGCAACCGACACGCGGGCCCACCCTCTCCATACCCCACCTGTCAGTCCCTCTTCTCGAAACCAACCGCAGGTCCGCAAAGCAGTAACACCGACAGTGAGCTGGGCCAGCGAGGCTCACCCAACCCGGGGGCAGTTCCGTCATTTGTCCCAGGTAAAATTCAAAAAGTGAAATCCTGCACCGTCCGATCCGACCTGCCGTTCGAACCGACACGCGAAGGCCGTCGGATTTCGACCCTGCCCCATGGTCCTCCGCCTACGGCTATATATAATTCCCCCTGCCCCAAACAACCCCCATCTTATCACTCTCCGCCACCACCCCCCCCAACCTCTCCTCGCCGCCACACTCCCCACTGCCGCTGCTCTTTTCTCCAACGAGGTCGCCAGTCGTAAGTTTCTAATGCCGCTTCCTCGCATTTCATTCGGTAAATGGTCGTGGATTTGTCTGATCTATTGCGTCGTATGGTTTGGTAATTTTTTTCTTATTTTGTTTTCAAATAAATTTGAAACGCTGAGGCCGTTTTGGGTGAGGGAGTAGGAAATGTGCGTGGATCTGGGGGGTGTATCCCGTAGTTTTTGGCTGTGAGATGCGTCGATCTGGTAGATTTGTACGGTGCTGAGGCTAGATTGGAGCTGTTTTCGGGTGGATTTGTGTCAGATTTTGGGCCTAGAGCAGCAGATCTGAGATGCGCTTTTAGGGATCTGGCGGAAGTGGCGCATCTAGGTTTGGAACAGGTTTAGTGCTAGTTCACGCCATGATTCGCCCACAATTAGAGTGTCGGTAGCCTAGTTTCTCTGTCAGTATGCACCAGCTATTGGTTTGGTTGCACCGTTTTAAAAATTGAATATTACTCTGTACCTGTATTTGTCATTTTACATCGTAGCTTGAGCATGAGCCTTTAGACTATGTTGCAGTAGCGTCATATATTGGTTCGTCCATAAGAACCCCACATCGTTTGCACCTTGAGAGAATTCCTTTCTTGGCCCTCTCTTAAATTTGGATGCTTTTTTTGGCCCTGGACAAGTTTCGTGTCCCTTTTTGACCCAAAAAATTTAGATGACTTCCTTATTTGACCCTCTAGTTCATTTTGGATGTTAAGATGACTCTTTTGCCCATGCTGCGGAAAAACTAATCTCAGATTTGAAAAAATCGAAATTTTGACAAAATTTTGGATGTTGATATTTTGACAAAATTTTGGATGTTGATATTTTGACAAAAATTTGGCAAAAATCGAAATGTTGACAAAATGCGTGCTGCCGTCGACACGCCGCACAGCACCCGGCGCACGCACGGCACAGCACCCGGCGCACGCACGGCACAGCACCCGGCGCACGCACATGCACGCACGCACAGCACCCGGCACATGCACGCACGCACAGCACCTGTCACATGCACATGCACATGCACGCACGCACGGCACGTCGACACGCCGGCGCACGACGGCCAGCACACGCACGGCACGCCGGCACACGGCGGCCAACACACGCATGCACGCACGGCACGCCGGCACGGCAGCACGCATTTTGTCAACATTTCGATTTTTGCCAAAATTTTGTCAAAATATCAACATCCAAAATTTTGTCAAAATTTCGATTTTTTCAAATCTGAGATTAGTTTTTCCGCAGCAGGGGCAAAAGAGTCATCTTAACATCCAAAATGAACTAGAGGGTCAAATAAGGAAGTCATCTAAATTTTTTGGGTCAAAAAAGACACGAAACTTGTCCAGGGCCAAAAAAGGCATCCAAATTTAAGAGAGGGCCAAGAAAGGAATTCTCTCTTGCACCTTATACACATACTTGATGATTTGATTCAGCAACCAAAACAAGCACATATTGCTTTGTTTTGAGTAAATCTAGTTGGGCTAATCATTTCGTGAGGTACAAACTGCACTATCTCAACCATGCTTACCCTGTGTATTTATGTTTTTCAGAGAAGATGAGGGAGATCCTCCACATTCAGGGTGGGCAATGTGGCAACCAGATCGGTTCCAAGTTCTGGGAGGTAGTTTGTGATGAGCATGGCATTGACCCCACTGGGCGGTATGTTGGCACCTCTGACCTGCAGCTGGAGCGCGTCAATGTCTACTACAATGAGGCTTCATGTGGCCGCTTCGTGCCCCGAGCTGTCCTCATGGATCTTGAGCCTGGTACCATGGACAGCGTCCGAACTGGACCTTATGGGCAGATCTTCCGCCCTGACAACTTTGTGTTTGGGCAGTCTGGTGCTGGTAACAACTGGGCCAAAGGTCATTACACTGAGGGTGCTGAGCTCATTGATTCTGTTCTTGATGTCGTCAGGAAGGAGGCTGAGAACTGTGACTGCCTTCAAGGTAATTTTTTTTTGAAACTGTGGGGCAAAAGCTTTGAAACTGTGTAGTGGTATCATAGTACCCTCCCCTTCAAGGTAATTGAACTTGCACTAAGATTGGTGATAGTATAGAATCCTTCCAATAGGATCTGCACTTGTCAATCTGAATATGCATTAGTTCATGTTGCACAGATTTGAATTATTTTTTCATGCATATGTAGTTTTTGGTTCTAAATGCCTCTCATATAACATCTAGTATTACTACTATCCATTTGGAATCATTATTTATCCTTGTGTCCTTACTCTTTTCAGGTTTCCAAGTATGCCACTCTCTTGGTGGTGGCACTGGATCTGGCATGGGGACACTTCTGATCTCAAAGATCAGAGAGGAGTACCCAGACCGCATGATGCTGACATTCTCTGTTTTCCCCTCACCAAAAGTATCTGATACTGTGGTTGAGCCTTACAACGCCACTCTATCTGTTCATCAGTTGGTTGAGAATGCAGATGAGTGCATGGTTCTTGATAATGAGGCCCTTTACGACATCTGTTTCAGGACTCTCAAACTGACCACACCCAGCTGTAAGCGAAACTTCCCCCTACTTTTACTTTTGACAGATTGCCAAAGGCATTATTACAATAGGCTTAGCAAAAATATGTAATGTATAGTTCTATTGCTTACATCATGCTCATTACGCCCAACTGATAGATCGAAACATTTTTTTAGTTCATCCATTTCTTTTAACTTCTCTTTTTAGTATTTCTTAATTGGAAATTATAAGTGTCAGTTTTAATCAGCTTAGACAAATGTTTGGATAGACTCTAGTGCTTGAGTTCCTTGTTATGAGCTTTCATTTAGCCATACTTCTGCAGTATTTTACGGTTTTATTAGTAGATCATGATTCCAATCTCTGGATTGCATGATCTGTATTAGTTCAGATATAGTTAAACCTCAGAGGACTGTTAGCTTGCCATGCTAATCCAACAAACTGTTTATATGGTATTATTCTTTCATATGTGATACTATTTTATCTTTGGCTGAATCGAATGAAGTAAAGCTATGGAGATAATAATATTTAGGGAGGTTAAGTCAAATGCCCCTGTGATTTATGTCTCTCAGTTTAAATAAAGTTGGCAGAAAAGTTATTGATATATAATGGAGCACATGAAACCACACACATTTTAAATCCATGTTTATAGGTTATTATTGTTATTTTCTTAGCAATATGTTGCTTGCCATGTGCTTGACTGCTTGTAGTATAATCTAACATTTTTCCCTTGCATGCTATTTTTTGCAGTTGGAGATTTGAACCATTTGATCTCTGCCACCATGAGTGGAGTAACATGCTGCTTGAGGTTCCCTGGTCAGCTGAACTCTGACCTCCGGAAGTTGGCAGTGAACCTTATCCCCTTCCCACGTCTCCACTTCTTCATGGTCGGGTTCGCCCCCTTGACCTCCCGTGGCTCCCAGATGTACCGCTCCCTCACCGTCCCCGAGCTTACCCAGCAGATGTGGGATTCCAAGAACATGATGTGCGCTGCCGACCCCCGCCACGGCCGCTACCTCACCGCATCTGCCATGTTCCGTGGTAAGATGAGCACCAAGGAGGTGGACGAGCAGATGATCAACGTCCAGAACAAGAACTCGTCCTACTTTGTGGAGTGGATCCCAAACAACGTCAAGTCCAGCGTGTGCGACATCGCGCCGCGGGGCCTGTCCATGGCGTCGACCTTCATCGGCAACTCCACGTCCATCCAGGAGATGTTCCGGAGGGTGAGCGAGCAGTTTACGGCCATGTTCAGGAGGAAGGCCTTCTTGCACTGGTACACGGGCGAGGGCATGGACGAGATGGAGTTCACCGAGGCTGAGAGCAACATGAACGACCTCGTCGCGGAGTACCAGCAGTACCAGGACGCCACCGCCGACGAGGAGGGCGACTACGAGGACGAGGAGGACCTGCAGGCCGATGAAGAGTGAGAGGTGTTCTGTGTTGTCAGGCAGGGGCTATCTGTCTCTGATGGCTCTGTTGCTACTAGCGTGAGTGTGACTGCCCATTCTTGGGCACTCGTGTGGACTTGGTTGGTTGATGCTTGGTGTAGTGTGTTGTGGTTAATTCAG
The DNA here is from genome assembly GCA_947311845.1 of Poa pratensis. Classification (NCBI taxonomy): domain Eukaryota; kingdom Viridiplantae; phylum Streptophyta; class Magnoliopsida; order Poales; family Poaceae; genus Poa; species Poa pratensis. The sequence continues at coordinate 38,334,899 of CAMZMU010000059.1, read as the reverse complement.
TAGTCAGTTTGTGTTGCGTTTATGGTGAAACCGAGATCTGTACCAATGTACTGGATGCTTCCTCGTTAATCTTGCTAATGTTTTTTCCCCTGCTACGTGTGAGGCGATGTGCATTCATGCATCCCATCATACTGGGGTGTCAACATCGGTTGACACCGTCTCGTTTGCTGTCTCTTGACTTCAGCGATATCAGTTTGGAAAACTAGACGTGACTCCGCCAAGAAATCAGCCACGCTACAACGACGGCTCTCTTGTACGTACAGTATAAAATAACCGTAGTAGACACAATCACACAACTCGAATCACAGCAATCACTCTCATGTCCTCAGTCACCACCACCAAGCTCTGATTTATCAATCTATTGCGTACTGAAAGTGAAGCCATGTCCGGATCTGTTTTCTCTTTTAACTTTGCATCATATCACTTGTGCCATACTCCACGGGAAACGTGAAGCTTGGCAAAGAAAAAGGGTAGCACCATCAGGTCCGACAAAATAAAGCCTACAGTTCACATGTCATGGTTGCTTGCAAGAAAGATACCAGACCAACACGTTTAAAGAAAAAACAACACCAACACAAACCCTAACAAAAAAATGGAGTAATTTACAGGTGAGGATAAAACCCTCAAATTAGCTACACAAAAAGGGTGAGTGCTAGACTACTAGAAGATCGAGTCTATGTGCGTTGAAGACTCATACTGGCTTGTTGCGGTGGTCGCGGCCTCTGCCCCATAACGTCGGCCAGCAACCGATGCCCAGAGAAGCTTGTATCCTGCTGAAGGATTTTGCACACAAATTAGATCGATATATGTAGTCATGCTCCATGTGCATCTCAAGTAAATTCATTAACAGTGATCGATACCCTAAGTGTGTAAATACAGTTTTAATCATAAGAAGCAATAATCCGGTCGTTTCTGTAAGAAACAATGTGTTCGACAGAAAAGGTTCTGCATATTTGCCTATTTATGTGCACTTTGGACAGATTGTCATCGTCTCCATTTTTCTTTCTGAATCGGAAGCTAGCAAAGTCAAAAAGGTTGAATCATGTGGTCTAAAGGGGGGAGCACTTTGAATTGTCAAAGAATCCGAGATATTGAGGGGGGGAAATAGTACTCCAGTGGCAGATTAGTGTATGGTCCTTTTCAGAACAGTTCGTTGGAAGAAGAATGTTCGTGACCGTACACTGATTGTGCGTGGAAAAAAATGACTAATGAGCACTTGTATTAGTGGCAGAGTATGTTATCATAAGCAAAAGAGAATCTGATCCAGTGGAAGATTTTCAGTGTAGTCATACTAGTCATCAACAAGGACCCATACATAATGCATCAACTATCTAGCTCAAGTCCACAACTACTAACGCTCATGCATGACTCAAAAATATTTCGACATCTATTTAATTCGTGCGTAGACTCTGTTGGACTGATTCTGTGAATCAAGATGACTACTAACAGTTAATCACTTAATCATTATAATCGCAGTATGAATCCTTGGTGCAAATTTCGCCGTGTACGCGCGGAGAAGCAAAAGGAGAGATCTCGAGCTATGCCAGTTGCGGAAAGAAAAATTTGAGCACACGCTAGTCGATCGTTTTGCCACACTCACCTGGATTTCTTGGCAGCAACCGTCGCCGGCGCGCCGTGCACGGCGCTCCCTGCAGCGGCCGCCAGCGTCCCCCGGCCGGGGCGCGGCATCGTCATGCTCCTGGTGAGCAGCCCTGGCACGTAGAAGTTGAGCAGCACGCCGTCCCCCCTCCCCCGTAGCTCCCCCTGCTGTCGCTCCGCCGCCTCCGCAGCTTCCTCTGCTTCCCCGCCGCCGCCGCCTCCTGCAGCTGCTTCGACGTCACGGCGTCCTCCTCCAGCGTCTGCGAGGGCGCCACCGCCGCTGTCGGGACGTGGCTGCTGGCGGTCGGCGGCCTGCTGATGGCGTCGACGAGGTCGGAGAAGGAGAGCTCGCGGTCGGAGTCGTCGCCGTCCCCGGAGAAGTCAGCGAGGAGGCCCAGCATCTCCTCCCGGCTCCTGGCGATCCGCCGCGCTCGCGCCGTCAGCGGCTGGACACCGGCGAGCACCTCCATCGTGCGTACGTAGCGCGACGCTGCAGTTGATGCTCTCGACTCGAGACAACGATGTGCTGCCTGCCGTGTTGCCTATGCAGAGAGGACGCTGCTGCTGAGAGGTGCTTGCTCGGTTGCCCGCTGCTTTTCTGTCTTTTCGTGGGTCTTTATGGAGCTCCTTTTCTCGTCAGTTCAACACGCGCGGCACGGTTGATCTACTAGAAGCCTAGGATTTGAAGACGTGTTTTCCCCGTATAGTGCTTTAGTAGCTTCTTCTCGGTTGGGTCGCTGTCACCTTTTTCCTCTTGCGAGAAGTTGTGCCAGAAAATGCATTTATGTCTACCAATTGGAGTCTCATGCGACCAACGTAGAAGAACCTCCTCTTGGCGCGGAAGTGGAGCCGCCGTGTGGCTGAAGTTCACTCGTCAAGATTCAATTTTTGATGCTTGCAATGCGCAGTAAAATCAGGACTTTGCATGTTTTGGGTAACCGTTCTTGACTCTGAACTGAAAAAACCGCCCCGTACGTTCATCACAAGCAAGCGCTGTCGTCGCAATCAGGCCGAGGAGTTCGCCACCACAGCGTACAGGAGTCAAGTCTCTCGTGATGCGCCGCACGCGTTTTCCAAGGCTCCACGGAGATCATCGGAGCTGATGCCGATTTATCTATCACCCACCTAGCGGCCGATGTAATGTACTGTGCTCGGCGTCAAAGAGTCCGCTGAAACAGGGCTTCTGGAATGTCTACGTCGATCATCATTTACTAGGTCACATGCCGTTCGCGACCTCTAGACGTTCAGAAGAGATGACCAGGTGTTGAGGCAGAAAGTTTCACGGCAAGCGAGCGCCTGCAAAGTTGCTGGGTCAAGAGTCATTAATGTTAAGAACTTAAGTTCCTAGACTAGATCTGGACCTCAATCAACAGGAGTACAGAGACAAAAGGTTCTGGAAGGAAGGAGCAGGGGATACTACGGAGGAAGAACGGGACGCCCTATACGTCGACCAGGAAGGAGCAGGGGATACTACGGAGGAAGAACGGGACGCCCTATACATCGACCTGGTCGACGTTAGTAAGCAGTCGCACAGCCTGGTGATATTGGGCCGGCCCACAAACAAACGCGCGCGAGAAAAATTTATAAACGAGCACAGAATTCGAACCTGCGACCAGACCCTCGCGATGCGTTCACCGTGCTGGACACTTTGCCACAGCGCAGTTAGTTTCTATTTACTACTTTTCTTTTATATATACGTTGCATTTTTGACAGATTAATAAAATGTCTCTCCTATTCTACTTTTAATAAACCGAACAATTTTCAAAATTTATATTTTGAATATGAACAATTTTAAAATATGATTATGAACCATTTTTAAAATATGAATATGAACGATTTTTAAAGTGAATAGAAAACTCGGTGAACGATTTTTTTAACGATTTCAAAACGTGAACAGAAAAAGTCTACGAACGAAAATTATGTTTGAATGATTTTTAAAAAGTGAATTAAAGAAATTCTATGAACGAAAAATATTTTTGAATGATTTTAGAAGCGAACAGAAAAATTCTATGAACGGAAATTCTATGTTCAACGATTTAATACATGAACAAAAATGTATTTGATCGGAAACTATTTTTGAACAATTTTAAAAGGAGAACATAAGTCTGTGAACGGAAATTATTTTTGAACGATTTTAAAAGGCGAACATCAAAAGTCTGTGAACGGAATCTATTTTCGAACGATTTTCAAAAAGTGAACAAAAAATAGGTGTTTGAACGGAAATTATTTTTGAACGATTTTAAAAGGCAAACATCAAAAGTCTATGAACGGAATCTATTTTCGAACAATTTTCAAAAAGTGAACAAAAATATATATTTGAACGGAAATTATTTTTGAACGATTTTAAAATGCGAATAGAAAAATTCTGTGAACGGAAATTATTTTTGAACGATTTTCAAAAAGGTTAACAAAAATAGGTATTTAAACAAATTTATTTTTAACGATTTTCAAAAAGTTAAACAAAATAGGTATTTGAACCGAAATTATTTTCGAACGATTTTCAAAAAAGTGAAAAAAGGTATTTGAACGGAAACTATTTTTGAACTATTTTAATACATGAAATTTGTTCGAATATGAACAATATTAAAAATTTGAACATTTTTGAAAAACAAAAATTCAAAAAAAATATCTAGTAAGAAAACTAAAAATAATAAAAAAAATCAAAACAGGCAAAAAATAAAAAAATGAAATATTATAATATATAATTAGAAAACAGAAAGAAGAACAAAACAAACTAAAAAGAAAAAGAAGGAGGAAAAAATCGAAAAAGAAGAAAGAAAAGAAACAACAGTAAAAACGAAAAAAGTAGAAAGAATAAAGAATAAAAAACAGAAAAAGAAGTGAAACCCGAAAATCAAAAACGAACGGAAAGAAACAATAAAAGGGGTGATACGCTTATATATACATTAAAGTTGCCATAGCGCAGTGGTTTCCCTCGTTTGTCCTCCGTAGGAGGTGGGAGGTTCGAATCCCACACCCGCAGTTTAATTCTCTCTTTTTCTCTGTTTAGCGCAGCGATATTGGGCCGGCCCATAAGCGCGGGGGTGTGCGGCGGCTGCCTAACATCGACCTGGTCGATATATAGGGTTTGCCGGAAGAACGGGGGTGGGAAAGGGGATCAGCCGAAGCTGCCGTTCTCTGCCAAAGCAGCACCCGGTTCGATCGTGGTTCCTTGTCGATCTTCGAGGCCGGCCCAACTTGATGTCATCTGTTCCATCTTGTAGGTTCCCAGGCTGTAGATTCTCTCGGTAACGGCCCATGGTCCAAAGCGTAATTGGTCCATGACATTCCTCCTCCTTCGAAATCGGCTTGCCTCGAACCGATGCACGCGAATAATGCCACGAGGATCCCATGTACAGTACGTCGCACTTTGTCAAAGTCCAGCATCGAGCATGCCACCGAAGACGCCGCCGAGACCAAGGAAACCACAGCACTACAACAAAGCCCCAAGGAGGTAATGACGCACACAAGCGTTGGCGTCATCGAGACCACAAGGTCTGGGTTTTCACCCGGAGCCCTAATGCGGAGAGAGTAGCCACAACGACGCCCTCAAGAGGGTCACGACACCCACATACGTCGCCGTCGTTGGTGCCAAAGCGCCAAGCTTTCGCCCGGGAAAACCCTCCCCGCAATTGGTACCTCAGACCACCATCGGTCCCCGAGACGAGCTTACACGATCTGGGCGCTGACCAAGCCGTCGTCGCCAACACCAGGGGACCCCAACGACCACTCCTCGCCACCCACATGGTCCAAAGAGGCGGTCCATCACCACCGCAACGCCGCCCTGCCGTCGAGACACCGTGCAGTTTACCCTCGCCACCCACATGGTCCAAGAGGCGGACTCACGCCCGTGTAGCGAGTCTCATCGTGTGGCCTGCGAGACGGAGAGGGTAGGAATGGTTGAAACCGGAGGGCGGCAGTAGCCCGGCCATCCGAAGGAGGCCGTCCTCCACCACCGTAGGAAGTTATCGACCGGATGTGGCAGCAGGGGCACACCAGGCCCTCTAGCCCGACCGGGCCTTAGGTGGGCCCTGTAAAGTCCCCGCCGCCACGCTGCAACAAGAGAGTTGCCGCCGCCCCACCTCACCACCTCACAATGGCCAGCACCGACGCCCACTGCTCCAGGGGCGTCCACCTCGTCATGGCCGTTCCTGGCACCATAGGCACGCCTGGCCCATGGCAGACCCAAATCGGGCCCGACTCGGTGTGTGAAAGGAAAATGATGTCACCTAGAGGGGGGGGGGATGAATAAGCGATTTAAAACTTTTCCAGTTTAGGCTTGATAATTACGTAATAAAACTAGGTGTTTAAATTAACAAGCCAACAATCTAAATATACTAAGCTCACCTATGTGCACCAACAACTTATGCTAAGCAAGACAAGTAACAAGGTGATAGCAAAATATGGACTTCAAGCATAAAGGCTATCACAATGTAAATTGCATAAGTAAAAAGCTCGGGTATAAAAATAACCGAGGCACGTGGAGACGATGATGTATTCTCGAGTTCCTCCTTTGTAGGGGAGTACATCTCGTTGGAGGGGTGTGAGCTTTCAAAGCTCAAGCGCCATAACTGGCCTCATCCTATTCTCCGATGATGCCAAGGCTTGGTTCACCTTCCACTATCGGAATCCTTCGAGGCGGAATCCGGAGCCTTTACAACACCAAACCGGGGCACACACCCACGAATTAATTGGGGGCTCCCGAATGACCACAAGAGGTCATAACCACCACAAAGCTGTCTAGGGTCCAAAGACCCAAGAGTTTTTTTTATGGACAAACAGTGGGAAAAATCCCACTGCAACTTTATAATTTTATAAGTATTTACAAGCTTTTTACAAAAAATTTGCATCCGTAAAAAATGGTGGAAAAAGAAAAGAGCTACTAAGGTTGTGACTCCCTCCAAAGATTAAACTGAACAGAGTGTTTGGCCATTATTCTATACTTAAGCCAATTCAACTCTGATAAATAAATGACTTTCACCTCTCAAAAGTGGGCCTCTCATCCCTAAAGATTTTGTTATTTCTGATCATCCAGATGCTCCAACTTGCAAGGATCAAAATGTCCATGAAGAATAGAAGATTCAGTTTGCTTCTCATGTCATCAAAGGCTTTGTGTAGGGACCAAAGACCCAAGAGTAACAAGCTTACAACTTTCACTTTCACGAATCCTCGTGGAGAGAGCAAACCGATGCACCAAATACAATGGCAAGAGAACAAGTGCTCAAATCCTTCACTCTCAAATCCCATCAAAAGCAACTAATGCTTATGGGGGAAGAAGAGAGGAAGAACAAAGAAGAACTCAACAAATGGAACTCCAAGATCTAGATCGAAAGGCTTCCCTCACTTAGAGGGGAGATGGATTGGTGAAAATATAGATCTAGATCTTCTCTCTCTTTTCCCTCCAATTAGAGGCAAGAATCATGGAGGAATAGAGAGAAAGCAAAGCTTCAAGAGGTCAACAATGGAGGTCAAAGCCGTGCTCAAGAGATGGGGAACTGTTGGAGAAGAAAACCCTTTAAATAGGTTCCCCGAAAATCTGAACGCTATGTACAGTTTCCGTGCCCGGCGGTACTACCGCTGGAACAACAGTACTACCGCCGCTGGTATCCGGGCGGTACCCAGTGCACCGCAGAACCAGCGGCCGCGGTACCTCAGCGAGGTACCGTTGCGCTCCATGCCAGCGGTACTACCGCGGATCTACCGGTACTACCGCTTGACCCCTTCAAACTAATTCGAAGAGTCCCAACGGTAGAACGTGGCAGCTACCGTCGGGGTACCGTAGGGGATACAGAAGCAAAATGGAGTCTAGCGGTACCTCTGGCGGTACCACCAGCGGTTGTACCGCTGCCTGGAAGCAGCGGTACCTCCGCGGTACTACCGCCCGGCGAAGCACCTAGAGTGCTGCAGCAGTATTGCTCCCAGCGGGAGCGGTACTACCGCTGACTCACGGTACTACCGCCAGACAAGAATTCTGCCTGTTACCAGAACTGTCATAACAAAAGTAAGGAAACTCCAAACGAGATGAGACCAATGAGGTTGGAAAGATAATGAAATATTAGGAATCATAAATAGAGTAAAGTCACCACACATGGGAAGGTGTGAAACTTTCCTTAAGAATAAACCGATAATATTTTCACCACCGAAAACGCAACAAGTTTTCCATATGAAATCCGTTTTCGAAGAACTTGGGCTTGTCATGAAGATCACGACAAGCACCAAAACCCAACAAGTAGACAAGCCAAATAAGAACCAAGAAATATGATATGCCAAGTATGCAAAGGTTTGATCTCTCCACAAAGATGCGATCAAGTTACTCACTTGAGAGCCCCTCTTGATAGTACACCGTCTATCCTATAACCCGGTCTCCCACTAACACCATGAGACCGGTAAAATAGAAACCCTATCAAGATCATACTTTTGTCTTGCGTAATCCACTTGAGCTAGATGATGACGATCTTGATCTCTTTAAGTGGACTACCTTTCTTGATTGCGCTTTGCTTGGTGAAGACTCACATATCGCTCCCCATACACCACTATGGGAGAGCCTCTCTTAGGCTCATCTTCACTTGAACATTATCTCCAAATAGGTGACAAGCTTGAATATTACTTTGGTCATCACTTTATATTCTTCTTTCAATCTTAATGCCAACACATGGTGTTCAAGCATTGCCAATGGACAAGCCCTACAAGGATAGCTCAATGCAACCATTAGTCCATAGAGATTGTCATTAATTAACAAAACCACACATGAGAACTCATGCACTGTCACGCCCCGAGACCCGGCCCGGTAGAATGACAGCCGCCGCACGTATATAGACCCGAGAGTCTATACACGCGCAAGGCTAGAAAAGCTGACATAAACCAGCACAGTGGATCAAAACAGCTCATCTATTCATTATTTTACAAGATTATTACATTTACAAGGATAAATAGATTCTCTAGTCGCAACCCACCCACTGGTCCAGCCTACTCCTCGGATACGACGGCTTCCACTGCGAACTCTAATAACATAAAAACAGAGGAAGCAAGGGTGAGTACAAATAAATCGTACCCAGCAAACAATTCATACATTTTCATATACTTTGTAAAATACACTAGGTTTTCATAATACCAATAAATCGATCATTGTGTGGTTAAGTTGTTAGGCAGGTTAAAAATGCATGGTGCCACACATGAAAGTGAGTTTCCCTACCCGGGAATCACAGGGGTGAAATTTCACACTTTTACACTCTTAAGAGGGGTACTCCGACGTTGACAGCCTCGCCCAGAACCGCACATCATTCCAGAACGAACAGAACCCTTTTATCCGCTCAGACACCGGACACCCTGACCTACTCGTGTACGGTCGCTCCTATGGATCCATCACCGACACTTTCCATTCAAGTGCCGCCCCTCGCGGAGAACTCAGACAGTCCCATACCTGTACTGTGACCGGTACAATACGACCACCTTCGTAACACCAAGTTTGCTTTATAAAAACATTGTGTTTATTTCCATGTCGAATATACGTGCTAAGCCCGGCTCGTACCGGTGGCTCCTACGGATCCATCACCGTAACGATACCAGCGCATTAGCCCACATATTAACACAAAGCTCGTACCACTCAGTGTATCATGCAATTTAACAACAAAGCATACTCTGCAAAATATATGAGAGAGATAAGAATCGCTTGCCTCGAGAAACTATGCTGTAGCCATCCAAGAATATCCACGTGGATCGAATACCACTCCGTGGACTATATCGGATCGGCATACGAGGTCGTACGCCAGGTACCGTAGCCGAATGAAGACCACCAACGGACACTTCACTCTCCGGCTATCTCATGCTGGCACACTCTCCGTTGGGCAGGGATAATCCTTCTCGATAATCCATGGCAGATGATTCGGCTCTCATCTGGAATAGCAGCGCCTCCTGGCTATCCTCCCAACACGCGCGCATGCTATCGCCGACCCTTTCTCTAACTTGCACTGGTCTCGCTCGCTCTCTCGCTCCATTGAAAAGAGGAGCAGAGCGCTGCCCTTATTTATAAGCCGTTGGCAAGGAAATATCTCACCGAAGAACAACGAGGCTTCGATGCTAAGCTAGATAGAAATATCTGCCGGCCGCTTCGACGCTGCTAAGGAAAGCAATGAGCTGCTCTAATTGGCTCACTATTTCACACGTGTCATGGAGCCATACGTTAACCACCATGCACAGCTCCACGCTAGAAAGCAAAGGCTGACTCAGCTCCTCGGTGCTGCCAACACACCACATCATGCAGAAATATCTGCCGACTACCATGGCCACCACGCTGATCCTTTCTAACGTAAACTCTCACGTCATGCATGGTGAGGATCGTCTATGCATGCACGTACGAAAGAAGCTACGATCGAAAGCATGTATGGTTGGCAAACGTACTAGTACTAGTAGCTTGTAGAAATGCACAAGCAAGTCAAGTCAATCAACTCCTCTATTTTTCTATTGCATGCAAAAATAAGTCAGATCAACTTCTTTATTTTCTTTTACATGCAAACACACCAAACAAAACATTAGATATTAGCAAAATCAGAACAACTCGAAGCTAGTTATTTTTCAACTCAAATTAATTAATAACTCGAAAATCCTGGGTATTACATCCTCCCCACCTTATTAGAATTTCGTCCCCGAAATTCCTCACAAAACCATACAAACAATTTTAAACTATCATGCTTGATTTTGACAAATTACAACAACATATTTTACCATAAAATCAAACCACAATTTGGCAAATATATCTAGATGTTAGAACAAGCAAACAATCAACAAAGTTAGTCGCAAAGTCTAACTAACGATTTACCCATCTGGCCCCGCGTGTCCAAACCTCGAGCTCTGATACCACTTTCCACTGTCACGCCCCGAGACCCGGCCCGGTAGAATGACAGCCGCCGCACGTATATAGACCCGAGAGTCTATACACGCGCAAGGCTAGAAAAGCTGACATAAACCAGCACAGTGGATCAAAACAGCTCATCTATTCATCCTTTTAGAAGATTATTACATTTACAAGGATAAATAGATTCTCTAGTCGCAACCCACCCACTGGTCCATCCTACTCCTCGGATACGACGGCTTCCGTGCGAACTCTGATAACATAAAAACAGAGGAAGCAAGGGTGAGTACAAATAAATCGTACCCAGCAAACAATTCATACACTTTCATATACTTTGTAAAATACACTAGGTTTTCATAATACCAATAAATCAATCATTGTGTGGTTAAGTTGTTAGGCAGGTTAAAAATGCATGGTGCCACACATGAAAGTGAGTTTCCCTACCCGGGAATCACAAGGGTGAAATTTCACGCTTTTACACTCTTAAGAGGGGTACTCCGACGTCGACAGCCTCGCCCAGAACCGCACATCATTCCAGAACGAACAGAGCCCTTTTATCCGCTCAGACACCGGACACCCTGACCTACTCGTGTACGGTCGCTCCTACGGATCCATCACCGACACTTTCCATTCAAGGGCCGCCCCTCGCGGAGAACTCAAACAGTCTCATACCTGTACTGTGACCGGTACAATACGATCACCTTCGTAACACCAAGTTTGCTTTATAAAAACATTGTGTTTATTTCCATGTCGAATATACGTGCTAAACCCGGCTCGTACCGGTGGCTCCTACGGATCCATCACCGTAACGATACCAGCTCATTAGCCCACATATTAACACAAAGCTCGTACCACTCAGGGTATCATGCAATTTAACAGCAAAGCATACTCCGCAAAATATATGAGAGAGATAAGAATCGCTTGCCTCGAGAAACTATGCTGTAGCCATCCAAGAATATCCACGTGGATCGAATACCACTCCGTGGACTATATCGGATCGGCATACGAGGTCGTACGCCAGGTACCGTAGCCGAATGAAGACCACCAACGGACACTTCACTCTCCGGCTATCTCATGCTAGCACACTCTCCGTTGGGCAGGGATAATCCTTCTCGATAATCCATGGCAGATGATTCGGCTCTCATCTGGAATAGCAGCGCCTCCTGGCTATCCTCCCAACACGCGCGCATGCTATCGCCGACCCTTTCTCTAACTTGCACTGGTCTCGCTCGCTCTCTCGCTCCATTGAAAAGAGGAGCAGAGCGCTGCCCTTATTTATAAGCCGTTGGCAAGGAAATATCTCACCGAAGAACAACGAGGCTTCGATGCTAAGCTAGATAGAAATATCTGCCGGCCGCTTCGACGCTGCTAAGGAAAGCAATGAGCTGCTCTAATTGGCTCACTATTTTCTTTTACATGCAAACACACCAAACAAAAGACTAGATATTAGCAAAATCAGAACAACTCGAAGCTAGTTATTTTTCAACTCAAATTAATTAATAACTCGAAAATCCTGGGTATTACATGCACTTTCCGTGTGCCGCCTGCTGGAGAGCTCGCATCGCCAACCTCTGCCGCCAAGAGATGTCGCACTGCCTCCGAAAGACCGCCCCACCCATCGGAGGCCCTCTTCGAGCTGCCGGCCGAGGCTGACTCCATGACCAATATCCAATGTATTTTTGAACCACCAATATCTGTCTTCATGAAGAAGATCGAGGAAGAATATAAGATAATTAAACAAGAAAATATGCCGAAATTTGGCTTCGTTCATGAACACAAGACCAACGTAGATGCAACCAGGTTAAACATTAAGAAGATCAAACGATCTCTCTCAAGAAGAAAATTTGTCGATGGTATGCACTGGGTGATCTTGTTGCCCTAGCCATGATTATCACGATGTTAGTATTATTTAGATGCATGAAGTAGTTGTGATTGTGATCACAAAAATGCCGCTCCGGTTTTTCCCATAGTAATGCCTGCTCCGCGATCCATAGACGAAGGTGAGATTGTCAAATATGCCCTGAGATAGATGTTTGGATTTGGGTGCATATTCACTCTCAAAATATATTTTTTAACGTATTTTGAAATGTCAAACAGTTTCCGAATTTTTTGCGCATACATCTCGACATCCTATGTGTGCACGAAATTGTTTCACAAAAAACTTAATTTTTTTGTGGACCAGGTGAAAAATACAAGTTTATGTGCTAAAATAAGGCTTTTTTTCAAGAAATTTATTGTCTTTCTTACACGGGTACAAAAAATATCGTTTTTCGCGAAACTTTTTCTTGCGGATAGGATACGTAGATGTATGCGAAAACTGTTTTTATTTATTTTTTAACATGTTAAAGTCTGTTTTCTTGGTAAAGGGTTTTGTCTTCATTGTAGGTTTTTTTTTGTGTGAGCTGCCGTTTGCCTACAGGCCCTGTCTATGCAAACTAAACCCAGCCCGCAGTATTGGTGTGTGTAGCTCACAACCTGACGGCAAATCCTATTTGACGCCTCTTGCGGCTGTTAGGGGGCGCAACGCCACGAGCGACTTCTGCGGAGCGGGATTCTTTGGGTTGGCCCATGTTTCTTCGGGCAAGACATGGTTCCCTTTTTTATTTTGTTTTCTTTTCTGCCCTTTTTCTTTTCTGTCCGTTTTTTTTCACATTTCAAAATTGTTCACATTTGAAAATTGCTCAGATTCGAAAACCATTCATATTTGAAAATTGTTCACATTTAGAATTGTTGAAAATTAAAAATTGTGCAAATTCAAAAATTGTTCGCATTTAAAAATTATTCACATTCAAAAATTGTTTAGATTTGAAAATTATTTAGATTTGAAAAATTGTTCAAATCAGATTTGAAAAGGTGTAAATTTTAAAAAATGTTCATTATCTAAAAAACGGAATTTTCCTATATCGGCCACAGCCAAAAATTGGAAAAACAAAAACTAAGCAAGCGAACAAAACAGTGGAGCGAGCTTCATGGGCCGCGGACCACGATGTTTTCAACACGGTCGTCGCTTCGCAGCGGACGCTATAGGCGCCAAACCGAAATCCTATTTGTCGCCCATTAGGGGCGGTAAATGGGAGCGCCGCCTGATGGAATTTGCTGATTGGCCATCCCAGTTCAGCGGAATTTTCGTTTTCCTTTTTTTTCTTCTCTGTTTTCTTTTTATTGCTTTTTCTTTTCCGTTCTTTTATTTTTCTTTTTCTGTTTCTTTTTTACTCGATTTTCTTTTTCTTTTTCTTTCACTTTTTATGATTTTGTAAAATGTTCAAATTTAAAAATATTCAGAATTGAAATATTTTAGATTTTAAAATTATTCAAATTTAAAATTTGTTCTTATTGGAAAATAGTTTAAATATAAAAATTCATATCCTAAAATTGTTCAAATTTGAAATCTGTGCATATTTGAAAATTGTTCAAATTTAAATTTTTTATATTTCAAAATTGGTCAAATTTAGAAATTGTTCAAATTTAAATTTTGTTCATATTTGAAAATTGGTCAAAGTTAAAAAAGCAATCAAATTAGTAAACTTTCTGATATTTAAAAATTCTTCAGAACTCAAAATGTTCTTTTTCAAAAACGTTTTCTAATTTTATTTCCATTTTTAATTTAACCGAATAAAAGATAGGCGAAATGTACTTGGGCTGGCCCACTAGGCAAGGCGTGCGTGCGAGGTACGCAGGGGTGCGCCTATACAGCGCAGTACGCGGAGCGTACTCGCTCCCATCTGCTGCCGCCATCCACATGGGCCGAGCCTACCAAGACACGCATCATCTTCTTCCCTGCATCGTCTTCCTTCTCCACCGTCTTCCCCCGCCAACGCCGGCCGTAACCGCCTGCTGCCGCCTCCCGCGCTTGGCGCCGCGGCAATCCGTGACCCGCCCTGCTCGAGCCGCCGCCTCCGCCGGTCCACCGTCCCCCGGCCGGCCATCCCTCTAAGCCCCCCCGCACCCGAACCCTAACTCCGGTCGCCGGCGAGCTCCCCACCGCACCCGCACCCCCTTCCTTAAGTTTCTTCCTCGCCTCCGCCTGCGACGCCGCAGCCAGCCGCGTCGTCCCCGTCTTCGGCGAGGTCATGGCCTCACCTCCGCCGGGGCGACGTGACCCCGCCGTCGGTGAGTGGCTATGGCGCCGGCGGGCAGCCGCGGCGAGCGCATCCTCTTCTTCCCGTGCGAGCGCGTTGTCTTCTTCCGTCCGAGCGCCGTGGGCCGGCCCATTAGAGGGTACGCGGACGTTTGTACTCCACGGTACGCGATATATAAGTTTTTCCGGTAGGCAGGGGAAAACCTATTTGACGACGAGGTCGATGGTTACCACACGCCGCACACCCCACATGGGCCGGCCTAACTCGTGGCGAGGAAGAAGACGACTGCGCGCGACGGAGACGACGGCGGCCGGAAGCGAGGACGACCCAATAACGTCCAGCTCGTAGCGGGGGTGTGCGGAGACTACTCTCCTAAGTAGTAGGAGCTCCCGGTAGACGTCGTGGGGACAAATCCTTCAGGACGGTCCCGTTCCGGCCGCACGCGGGCGCGATATAGCACTCCCGGCGCCAAATAGGAGCTTCCCAACCTGACCAGAATGACATTGATCTACCTACCAAGATTTGGGCCCTATCTATCTGAAATGAAGGAAACAATGCTGGGCTGGACGCAACCATCCCTTCCTACCCTGGCACTCACCGGCGGCGGCTCACCGCGATTTCGGCTCCCGCTGTCCAGCCAATACCTCCGGCATCGCGACCGCCGCACCGCCCCATCGCGCGCTACGGCCTGCTCGCCCCGCCACAAGTTGATTGATGGCCGGCAGGAGAAGAGAAGAGATCGCAAAGCGGATTCGCAACGTGCCCATCCTTTTCAATACCGTAAGTTCATGGATTTTTGGATCGATGCTTTTGATTTACATAGGTTTTGGAATTTTGCCGGATTATATGTACCAGATGCATGCTGCGCTTCTCATAGCTCTAGCTGCCTTCGCACCATTGCCATCAGTTTCAGTAATGCCTAGTGACTTGACTGTTGAAAGTTGCAGTCGCGCAGTTGAGCAACTGGCACTGGGTACCATGAGGCATCGAAAGATGTTGGAATCTGTAGGCCATGTCTGGAGGAACCACACTTTGGTACGAGGCTGGTTATAAATAGGAATTGCCTTTATCAAACAAGACATTTATAAACCATATTATCTTGTTTTGTCGGGTCACTTATACTCTTGATGATACCCCATTTGCAACACTAGTCCATATCCGTAGTAGTACATGATCTTGAAAATCCTTTGGTATTGAATGAGAGGGTTGTACAAAGGAAAAATACAGAACAAAGCTATCTAAGGAATCATAAAATGACATATATCTGGGAACTGAGAGTATGCAAATACGCGAACACAAAGAACCACCATTATTTTGTCTAAAAATGAAACTGCAGACATAACTATCTGACGAATTGCAGTAGTGATAGTGATATAAGGTCTTTTTACTTCCCATCTGAATTACCAGATTTCTTTCCTCAGAAAGTACTGATTGAGTTTTGTGGTCTTCTGATTGCAGGTGGACGTAAATTCTGAAGCGCTCTTGAAATATCACCATCGTCCAAACATTGTTTGCATCCAGAGATAATCTGTAAATAAAGTGCACAAGTGAGTACTTGAACCTTCTTTGGGTTTTGCTCTTATTTGAATGAACTGCATTCTCTGGACACTGGACAGGCGACACATATGTACAGTAGCCAAGATTTGGGATATTTTCCTGGATATGTTTTGAAAATTTTCAATATATACTTATCACTCTGGAATTTCTTTCTTAGAAACTAATGCAACCATATTAAACGTTGACCATAAATTTTTGCTACTATACATGCACGGATGGTGCATTGGTAAACTTTTTCATGTCACAGCTGAAGTATTAGGTTTTGTTTCCTGAACACATATCGCTTGAACATGGTACATGATTGATCCGTGTGAACTTATTGTGAGCAGTGAACTTCAGTCTTTGCTGGTTTATTTTTAGTACATCAGGCTGGATACAGTCTTTCTGGTTTATGTTTGGTTACATTGCTATTATTTGAATTGGAAATCCCATTATTTTTCCTTCGCTCTTCTTTGAATGCAAGAATTGACTATACACTGTCGCTGCTGATGTTTAGTATAAGATTCATTGCTTAATATCTGACATACAAGATAAGACCTTACTATGTCTGTGTGCTAACATGCTAAATAAGTGAAATAATGAAAATCTCCTGTAGAGGATTGGTGTAAGTATGCAGTTTACACTTAGTAGACAAAACATGTTTAAGGGCAATAGAAAAGCAGAAAAAACATATAGCTCATACCATTTGTGCTGTACTGATGTAAAGAATTCAAGATAATCTTCTTCGTATGCTCTTGTTGTGTATGTTGGTATCATCATCGATGTCAATGATTGGTACATGAGCGATTTTCCGCCAATCTCTTCCACTGTTTTCTTGGCAACTCTCCAGTAGAAACGGGCATTCTTTAATGTACAGTTCTTTCAACGACTTTGTAAGGTGCTCCGGCAAGCATGGTATGAGGGGGCATTTCAAGATGGTTATAGCTGTTAGACACGATGCATCTTCTAGACCAGCAGGCAAATAGTTCAGATTACTGCATTGAGGATCTCCAGTTTTTGCAGAGTGACAGGAAGCTCTACTGGAAAAGAGTGAAGGCTAGCACAATCAGCGGTGGTGAGATGTGTCAGGGAGGAGAGATCATTGATCTCTCGAAGAAGAGGGTTAATAAGATCGGAGCATGAGCTGATGCGCAAGTCTTGAAGCTGGGAGGGCAGTAAGCTATGCTGTCCTGATGGTGCCAGCCTTGGACAATCATAGATGTGAAGACTCTTAAGAGCAGTTAGGGAACTGAATCCTTCAAGTGGCAGGTCAATTAGGTCTGAACAGTGAGTGATGGTTAATTGCTCGAGAGATAATAATTGCTGGCTAAGCAGTCCATCCTGTAAGGATGTGAGATTTGGGCACTGATGAATCTGCAAGCATGCCAACGACGATGAAAACTGAGAGTTTTGAGTACAGACTTCTGGAAGAATAGAGAATCCAGTTTCTGAAATCTTGAGCTTCTCTAGTGTTATTGGGAGGGAAGGGAAATTGGTTACTTGTGGGCAATCGTTCACTGCAAGTTCTGTTAGGGAGGGGAGAAATTCACCATCTTGTATAGAAGCCCACATTTTGAGATTGGCCAGGTCTTCAAATACAAGTTCTTTCAGAGATGGAAATCCCCTACCTTCAATGGTACCTGAAAACTCTTGGCTGATATTAACAATGGCTGGAAAACCCCCAATGTCTAGATACTTCAGTTGAGGCAGCTCTCCCAGCGCTGGTAGAATCGAACATTTTGTGCATTCAGACAGGTGGATAGTTTGCAAGTGAGAAAGACTACTTAACCAATTCGGTAAAGAGGAGCCTGCAAATGCCTTGATTGTTATCTCCTTTAGTTCATGATGTGGCTGAAGGACTTCAAGTATCTCTTTATCTTGATTTGCTTCTTCTGATGTTAAGTTCCTGCTATCGGACCATACAAGGTCTAGAGTGTTGATGAATACCTTATCGCTTAGATATGCTTCACATGCATCCTCTGCACTAGCCACACTCTCGATATTTCTAATGCAAATGTGCCCTCTGATCCCCTTCATTGTCTTCAATTCACTGATCCTGTATCCTTTATCTGTACGGACCACAAATTCCTCCAACTTTTGAAGACAAGTTAAGTTCCCTATTCCGGCTATGCCTGTGACCAACTCTGTTCTTGCTTCAAGACATCGAAGATTTACAAGATTGGTTATGCTTTCTGGGAGGTAATCTAATTCACGACAGTTCTGCAACTTAAGTATTTGCAAGCAGAAAAGACTACCAATTGTCGAAGGCAACCTTGTTATACTAGTGCCTGAGAGATTCAAATATCGAAGCATTTTTAAGCTTCCAATAGAATCTGGCAATGCAGTAATGTCTCGCCGGTTCAAATCGAGCACATGCAGGTACCTTAACTTGAGGAACAGATCACTGGGGATAGATCTTGTCATTGATTTATATCCACCTAGCAGTAGAAGTGTTCGTGCTCTCTTAAATCCAAGAAAGGCTTCAAATGAAGTCTGGCTTCTGTTGTGACAGGAGAATGAGAGGTGCCTAGCATTTTTTGCAGGACTGCTGCTGTCTGGAGGGTCATCCAGTCTTAGACATTCATCAATTGAGACCGACTGTGCTAGATCATGCATAGCATCATGCATCACATATCCACCTTTGTGATGTTGGAAGAAGGACCTGCTCAGTAATTCATCAAAATAGCTGCTTCCAATATCTTCCATTCTTCTCCTCCGTTCAGGCTGAATGAACCCAAGGGCCATCCAGATCTGGACCAACATGCCTTTCTCAAACACATAATCTTTGTGAAAGACTGAGCAAAATGCAAAACATCTCTTCAGTATGGCTGGCAAATGATTGTAACTCAATCTCAGAGCTGGCAATATATTATTCTTATCTGATGGAAATTCCCATATTTCACTCCTTAATACATTTGTCCAATCATCCTCAGTATCCTGGGAACATAGTAAACTGCCTACTGCTTTTGCAGCTAGTGGCAGGCCTTTCAACTTCTTGACAATTTCCATACCTATTATTTCCAAATTTGGGTGTGCATTGGAGTTACCATCTGCAAATGCATAGCTCCTGAACAAATACCAGCAATCATTGTCGGATAACTGATTTAGATAGTATGGAGTCATCCCACCCATTATTTTCCCTACATTTTTGTTCCTTGTGGTTACTACGATTTTGCTTCCCTTTCCCCCAGTAACTAGAGCACGGCGATATGTATCCCACTTTTCAGGGTCCTCATTCCATACATCATCAAGTACTAGAAGAAACTGTTTACCTTCCAGCTTTTTTGAGAGATCTTCCTGAAGCAAATTCATGTTGGTCGTCACCGATGAGAACCCACTGGCAACTGACTCAATGGTTTCCTTGGTAAGCTTCATCTCATCAAAATTTTCAGAAACACACAGCCAAACCCTTAACTGGAAATGCTCCTTTATTCTTGCATCGTTGTAGACAAGCTGTGTTAGAGTTGTCTTCCCTAGTCCCCCCATACCCACTATGGGAAGAATAGAAAGGTTGGTATGGTTGGAGTTTTTTTGATCGAGTAACATCTTCACAATGATCTCTTTATCTTCTTCTCTTCCAAACACACTTGAGTCATCAATTATTGAACTGGTCTTGGGCCTCTCTTTTATCTCTTTCCTATCCGTCATACCAACCATGTTTTGGGCAATAATCTGTCTTTCTTTGACAAGCCTATTGAGCTTCTCCTCAACCTTCCTTATCTCTTGCAGTATCTTGTGGTTAAATAAACAAGTGTTGAACCAAAAGCAGCAGAAACAGCTCCTAACCTTGTTCAAATGGTTGTATTTGGATGGGCCTTCTAGTTTGGATCGAAGGGCCTCAGCCGCGTAATCATCGAGCAAGTCATCCATTTGATATGCGACATCCTTGAGCTTTGCAAGCCAGCTTCGTGCCGCCTTATCCTTGAGTTGCCGCTCTTCAGCATCTTCGACATGAGCTTGAATGGTCGACAGAGTGCTGGATAGTTTCTCCAGTTCCTCTGCGACATCTTGAGGTAATTTCAGCTCACCGAAAGCGGTAGAAATCACCTTTTCAAAGAGTGCCTGCATGAAGGCAGACAGAACAGCTTCTCCGATCGGCATGGTTTTGGTTGTTTGGTCTCCTGGAGATGCAAACTGGAAGTCTGGAGTGACGGGCGAGGAAGCTTGGGGGAACAATTGATTATCCCTCTACCATTGACTCCAAAGTCGGTCTTCTTGGTACCAGTTGAAGCTGAACTTCTAGGAAAAAGATTCACAAAAAAAGAACTTCTGGGAAAAGGAGTCTTGCTTTTTTTTTCCACTGACTTGTCACATTAAGTCACTTGGCTCCACCTTGCAGTTTCCAAGCAAATTATCACTAGAATGGTGGCTTCTGCAAACGGGTCTAGACACCACTTATTTCATATTCAAAATTATCTAATCGATGTGTAACTTTCTGTAACTTGAGCTGTATAATTTTTCACTTTGATTTTATTGACTGAAGCATCACAACTTTTTTATATCTTATGCAGCCAAGATATCAGAGTAACAAATTGTCTATTCCCCGCCGACATAATGCGTAAGTTTTTGCTTTCTTACATGAAAAAAACTGGTGAATCCGAGCCTGGTAATTTCCTGGAAAGGCTGATGATGGACCATGTTAGGCTTCAGAAGGAACACGGTGGGTTGTGAGTGAACTGTGATACTGGTAGCACGTCCTTGTCTTGTCATTAGTCTACGATGTTTGGCCATTGTTGGATGGAAAATCTGGAACATAGCCACCAAGGTTGACTGATTCAACTTAGTTATTGTACCAGGTATTTTTTTAGGGAAAACTGAGACTGAGTTATAGTCGTCAGGTGCGCACAGATCCCATTTCAGTTTGGTAACACGTGTAGTGCGATGGATAAAGGTACGTGCCTTATTGAGCTTTTCTTTAATGGGGAATGTATATATTATGGTGGTGACAGGGTGTCAGTCGCTGCTAGTTCTATTGCGTGCAGGTTAAGCGCTGTTCTTCCAGCACAGTATGACAGTAATGAAGACTGTTCCTGTTCCACACTGAAGACTAGAAAGGTGCCAAATGAACAAGTTTAGTCGTTTGTTTGTGTTCTGAAAAATAATAGTAGTATGGTGCTTTGCATGTAAGTTGACCAAAGGGAGAGAAGTATATAGTAGTGGTAAAAAGTAAAAACTATTTTTTCATTATAATTTTTATGTACATTGCATACACTAATGTACATGTACAGAGTCTACTTCTACACCGCTGTACAAGTACGGGATTAAGTCCCGTACCCCCACCTATCGTGTGGGGGCAAGCGGAAACTCTAAACCCACTATTTAAACTGGCATATCCCCCATTCTATTAGCGATGTGGTACTAAACGAACCGATCCTAGAGTGCGCTATGAGCGAGTGGCCGGATTCTGGTTAAGTGGGCCGGGCTACAGCCTCGAAATACCCAGACGCTGCATATCCGTTCGGGAATATTGCGTGGGTACTGTCGCCGCCCACTAGAAACCTAATTCGGCTGGCCCATTTAATGTTACAGCAAGTGCTACACTACGAACTATGAAAAACATGGCAAATTAGCTACGTGCTTCGTGATGCTAAAAAAAAGTTGCATGCTTTGTTCACTGGGGAAAAGGCACAAACGTTGTACAAAAAAGCTTGGGGTCATGAATATTTTTAACATTCACGCATGTCAAACCGTGAACTTTCTTTTGGAACCCGTGAATATATTTTTGATCCGTCAATCTTTTAAATCCGTCGGCACTCTTTGTTATTACATGAACATTTTTTCGAACCTGCTGATTTTTTTAATCTGTGCTCGTACGTTTTCTGACCTTCAACTTTTTTAAATCCGTGACGTATTTTTTTTTAATTTTGATTTTTTAAAATACCTGGTCGTATTATTTTGAACCCGATAAACTTTTTTATTCCATGGATGCACCTTTTCAAACCATGCGAACATTTTTTTAACTCGTAAACATCTTTTTGAACATTTTTTTGTTGGGTACGTGCTATGCAACTTTTTTAAATCCGTGAGTTTTTTTTTTTAAATCCCTGGTCGTATTATTTTGAACCCGATAAACTTTTTTATTCCATGGATGCACCTTTTCAAACCATGCGAACATTTTTTTTAACTCGTAAACATCTTTTTGAACATTTTTTGTGTTGGGTACGTGCTATGCAAAACAAAAAATTTACGCCACAGCACATCACCAAGAACACTATCAAGGTACAGCCAATGATTGTTACCCTTGATGATCATCGATGCAACGGAAGACTATCGTCGCTGATTCCCGCAGCTAAAGGTGATACCTTACAGCGCGAGAATATCTCCTCTCTTTCGAAATGACTCCCGTTGGAGACCGAGCGAAACTCGAAGTCGGAGCACGGTCCCCGTCGATGCTGACTCCCCACTCGCAACAGCTCCACGATCAAGTGTCGAAGAAGACAACACCTCACATCTATCCACGCATACCGAAAGTATAGCGTCTCCGTTCACGTTGCGAGGCTCCAGTACGCAACGTCACGGGAACGAGTTTGACATAGATATTGAAATCTTCGAGAAGTTTTCTAGATCACCATCTAAGAGAGGTAGAAATACCGACATCACTTCCACACGAGAGTATGCCTGTTGTGGTGAGGAGGGCTGCCTTAGTGAACTTTTCACATGTACCAAACCGCAATAGCAGAAACCGCCATCTTGGCTGCCGCTTTGACTTCCGGGCACCACGTCAAGCCGCAGCCTGACAAACACCCCACCATGGCTGATGGCTCATCTGATGACCATCACGAAGCAAATCATGACACAGCCAAGCCCAGCTCCCCACACGTTGCCACGTTGACGAGGATCGCTATTTGCATGTAAGTATGTAACATTTTATTTATTGGCCAAGGCACTGAAGTAATGATAAATACACATGGAAATGAGAAAAACATTTTTTTAATTTATATGTACATCTGTTGTACATTGCATATACACCGAAGTATACTAATGTACATGTACAAGAGTCCTACTTCTACACCGCTGTACAAATAACGGGCTCGAGGCCCGTACCCCCACCTACTGTGGGGGCAAGCCGAAGTTCCAGAGTCCAGCTTTTAAACTGGCCTGTCCCGTTGTAGATTACCGGTACGGTACTAAACTTCCTAGTTTAACGTATGCAACACGTATGGTGTAGAAATTATAACAGGGAGACGAGATCGTGGTTTCATGGGCCGGCCCACGGCCCATCTCGAAACACCTAAATATTTTGCTCGACGGAGGAAGAAGCTACCCGCCACCGCCGTTGCCACATGAATTTCAAGCTCCGGCCGATCGCGCATACCGTGCCGCTGCGCTTTTCAAGAGGACGTCCTTGAACTCGCCGCAACCGGCCGCTACGACCACAGATTCATGGAACCACGTCTCTGCGCCTGCGGTGGCCTTGGCCTCGGCGTGCTCGGGAGCAGCAGGAGCTGGCCTCGCGGATCACCCGGACCAGCAGTATGGCACCGCCCAAATCCTAGTCTGCGCCGCGGGCATCCTCCCATCGCAGGCGTGCGAGGTGCACGACGCGGCCGACCGCTCGCGGTGGAGCCGCGCCATCCTCCAGCCTCCTCGCCTTCCTTTTTGAAAAACAAATCCTACTCGCCTTCCACAGCCACCGCGTGCGCGTCCGCGCCGGGGCGCCTGCACCGGCGCTGCAGCATGCAAGCACGTTTCCCGCAAAAGGACGTGCCCTGCTCTGGCTTGACCTCCGCGCGCGGGCCGGCCGGTGCGGCGCTGACGCTGCGGCTGCTGGTGGCCTGGTGCCCGGGTGCCGGAAGCTTGCCTTGCCATCACTCCTGTCCAAGGCGTCCGACTACATCCCCGCCCTGGAGATGCAGGTGCGCGCCATGGCCGCGCTCGCGCAGGCCCTCTCCGCCGCTTCTCCCTCGTCGCCGTCATGATCCATCACAACTTCAAGATTCAGCGCTCAGATGTGCCATGGAAGCTCGCAGGCTCGTGTTGCACTTTCACACTTGTGGATCTCCTCTGCCTCTTCGTCTTCGGAGCATTTCCATGATTTTGCCGTGAAAATCCGTGGTGAGATTCGATCGATTTTTCTTTGTGACACATATATTCCTCTTATGTGCTATCCACTGCTAGCATTTTCCAATGTAAATCGTGTCAAGATGTGTTCATTCGTGTGATGCTATATTGATCCTAAATCATCTTTGCTTATAATGTCACTCTAGCTGTTCTTGCCGTCAGTAACTGTACTTAGTTCCAGTGATTTTTGGCCTGAGCAGATAGTTTTCCTATTCGCAAAATCTATTCCGTGCCCGGGCACTCTCTCGTCCTTACACAGTGCTCCCTCGCGCGCGTCGTCCGATCGCGATCCAACGGCGCGGACCGATCTTCGTGCGTGTGTCCGCTTCCGGACAAATCCACCGACCGTTCAAACCTCGGCATACGAGCCGTTCCCCTTTTTCCTCTCGCCCGCGAGGAGAAGCTCCTCCCTCGCTCTCGCCCCTTCCTCGCCGTCGCTAATCGCCGGCGATTCCCGGCGTCGCTGACCTCCAAATTCCGGTGAGAGTCTCGCTGCGAGGTCCTCGAGCGAACTGTCGCGCTCGATCTGGTCTTTTCGGAGCAGCGGAGTGGATCCCCACCCTGTTGTCCTCTCAGCTCTTGCCGTCAAATCGAGCTCCACCGCCCACGTTTTCCGCCGGAGCTGACCTCCACACACCTGAGGAACGTGTGCTTCGAGCTCCTGCTTCGACTCCGCGCTCTCGATTCGGTGGTGGTTCGGAGCAGCGAGTGGTTCCCTTGCCCGGATACTTCTCGGGCTTGCCGCGAAGTCGCGCACCACCGCAGTGTTTCTTCGAGTCAGTGGCAGATGCAAGACCAAAATGCAGGGGGTGCCAACTCATAGTTCTTAGCTTAAACACATTATGTACAATTATTTTTAACACAATTAATACACATAGAATAAGGCTAGTTAACTAATAGACTAAAGAGTGTGCATTTTTTAGGGGGTGCCATGGAACTAGATACGCCACTGCTTCGAGTTTTCGCTACATCGTCTAGGTTGGTGAAGCTAGAACCCTAACTACTCGTTTTTTGGTGGTTTTTTAGTCATTTTTTGTGCCTCAAATCTGGATTCTAATCCGAACTGTCCTTGTTCTGTAGGGGTTGCAGGTTCTCTGGCAGAACGACTAGCAAGCTTTTGGTGAGGACGGGGTGAGTGCTCATCTCGATGTACATCCCTATATAACTGTAGTTCATATCCCTCCTGATAGTATGATATATGTAGTTCTGCATGTATTTCGAACAGTGGCAGACCTTCAGCCCGGCATGCCCGGGTGGCTGCCCGGGCTCCAGCTTGTTTAGTTCCTTTGATGATTAGTTGAATTTGCTAGCTTAAGTGAGAGCATCTTGGGGCAAATCATGTGGTAAAACATAGCTACATGTATATTTTACCCGGGCTCACTGCTTGGGCTCGCTCCGCCACTGATTTCGATACACATTTAGAGTTTGTTTGGTAAACATGAGACTTAGTTGTAGTTCTGCCCTGCAAATGGATGACTAATGTTGTTTGTAGTAGCTCAGTTTTTTGTTAGTTACATGTATTTCATGAGTGTAGCATGTATTTTGACACCATTTGTTTGGCGTGTTTGTTACCTGGTACATGAGAGTTTGTTTGATAGTTAGTTGTAGTTCTGCCCTGCAAAATATATGATGTAGTAGCCCTCATGATTTTTGGTCTGTGGTTGTTTAGGAGATTAACCACAGATTTTTGGTCTGTGGTTGTAGCGTTTGCTACTTCTGTTATTTTACTTGCATTTTAGGGTAGCTTGTATGATATATCAGACTTAGCTATCATGTAAGTTTACATTTCCAGAATCGATGTAAGTAATCGAATTCTTGATGTACTTTTTATATTCACATGTGACCTTCCATGTGTATATTTAGATTTCTACTCATTAACACCCATGTAAAGCACATGTATATGTATACAGCCTACATGTAGGTTTCCATGTCGATGCTCCATGTCAAAACATTTTCGATTTTTTTTAAATGTTCGTATGTAGTTTCATCACCCATATTGCATTAGTAGGATGTACACTCCATGTCATGCTCCATTTTTTTATTTGCATGTTGCATGTATTTTTCTTGATAATTCCATAAGTTTTTTAAATAATCTGTATGGGAAATGTAGCTTCAGTAACATGCTTTATCTTTTCAGTTTCAGTAGGGAATCCTACAAACCTATATCATGATTCCAATTGTACCTAAGAGACGCTCCCGGACACCTAGAAGTTTGCCCAAGCATGGATCCTCAAAGTTTAAAAGAATGAAGCAACGGCTACAAATGAAAAGTGCGAGCCCCTGATGAACCTGCAGACCCACAACTTGAAGATGATATGGAGGATGTTCCACTCCCACAGCAGGATGATGCCCCACCTCCTCAACATGACGAGCAAGTTCCACAAAATGAAGAAGTTGTAGAGGGGAATGAAAACAATGTACTGCTTGTCTTTTTTTGCTTCTTCATAGTTATTCCTTTTTTAGTTTATTTTGCATGTAGTAAAGTTTGGAACATACAAATGGAAACTCATATTTCTATGTTTTTACATGGCAGAGTGGTCTTTTCAACCGTTCTTCTCCAATGAAGATATTCAGAGTATGCAAACTTTTCACTCCGGACTAGTGTGATGTTATATCCGGTGCAGACTTGGGTGACATTCTTGAGTGGAAGGTTTCGAAGCTAATTCCTGAACTGTGCAAATATTTGATGGGATTCTTCAACCCAGAGACCTTCTCCTCTCGAGGTATACCTCTATGTGACCTTAAGTACCTCTTCAAACTGAACTTTTTAATGCATGGATGGCTGTGCTCCTCAACAAACATAGTGACATGCCATTTCTCTCCTCTCCTCTTAACTCTTAGACGTGCCCTACAGTCAGTCCTCTTCATGATGCTTCGGTTCCGCTGCCTTACCGGCGGAACAGCCTACTCATTTATGTCTTCTGACTTGCACTTTTGTTGCAGACAAACATACATTTGTCTTTCTGCTTGTCCATAGCAGATTGCCTAGAGGTACTGGCCTTGATTGAGAAACCAACATGCTTCGCATATTTGTTGTAATGTAGTTTAGCCTCTTGCCAACTCTCAAAGATCATGTCAGATATGGTGTCTGGCTGCTCGGTGTCGATTGTACTTCATCTTCACTTCCCGAATCATCGGTAGATAGCGCCTGCCCTGAGCACGCCCCGGTGTCACTAGATGGCACTGTGTTATCACCCAATGCATGAGCTGGTTCCACATTAGGAACCCCTGCACCTTCTTCATTCACAATTGGCTCACTATCATCTTCCACTGCTGGCATGTTCAAATCAATACCACCCGTCACAAAGTCCGTGTCCATATCTGCAAAAAACATTCAGTTTTTTTTCAGTACAAGTAGTTTTGCTCTTCTCTATACATGTAGTTTCATGCAGTTGTCATTTTCTACTTTAATTTTCATGCTTGTTCTTACATGTTTGTATCAAATTTTGTTACAGGCAACACAAAATTGACAGGTTCTACAATTCAAAAGAGTGAAGATAATGAGAACAAGCTTGTGTGCAAACAAAAGGGACTTCTAGGAGAAAGTTGCAGTAGAGAAATTCAAACTACAACTCTGGGAGATAACGAGAACAATGGAAGCAGCACCGTGGTCTCTAACGTTTGGACTTGTGGGAGAAAACTACAACTCTCAACCTAGTTACTTTTTCTAGAACTCTGATATTTGCCCTGATTTGCATGAACTACTACCAATCTACTTTCCAGTACTTGTGATTTTTCTTGGAGTTTCCCAACATACTGTAGTTCCTGAAGTTTGTGTGGTTTTTTTTTCCTGTTCTAGCTGCAGCTAGGTGTATTTCCGCAGCTAGGGGTATTTTTGTGCAGGAGGAAGGTAATTGTTGTGTGTGTTCTTACCTGGGAGGGTTCCTGGATGTCAATCTGATGGAGTTCTTGCACCTTTTCTCCTGGGGATTTCGACCTGATGTACTTCTGCACCTCCTTTTTCGGTGTTTCTTTTGCACCTGCACCTGGGAGGAGTTTCTTTGCTGTGGTTTTTGTGGCTGTTCAGCAAGATTATGCTGAGATTTTACTTGACTTCTGATGTATTTTCCTGAAGAAACTACTCCCTGGCGGCTGCTGGAGGAAGAAGAGGAAGCAGAGAAGCAGCTGGCGGCTGCGGGGAGGAAGAAGAGAAGTAGCTGGGTTGCGTGCCTAGGGATCGTCCCAGGTGTGATTTTAATGCGCTGTCGCGTCCGTGTCCGTACGGTCTGGGGCTGGTACGTAGCGTGCCCGCCGCGCCATGCCAATTTGTTTGTTTGGGGACCGCTGTTTCCTTTTTCGAAAAGGAGGGACCAAAGTTTCCATTTCGGGGTGGGGCACCCTGTAGCGCAAATGGGTGCCCGAGCACTCCCTAGTCGCGTCCTTTCCTATTTCATTGTTTGCCCGTGAACTGAAATTGCTAAGCACTACAATTTTTTTTTGTTTTTCATCAAATCTGTCTTCTCCATTTCCTTGCCCCTTCTTTTTTGAATTTTTTTGTACCATACAAGTGTTTTAGTGGAACTCGATGACACACATGTTGTTTAAATTTTAAAATATGTACATCTGCAGTGCAAAACTAGGAAGCATTTCTTTGCAAATTTGTTGACGAATATGGAGTTTTATGTAATTTTTCGAATATATTGATTTTGTATATTCGCGATGTATTTTGGTGCTTGATCACAAAGAGTAGTGTAATGACCACAATGTTTATTTGTGGTATATTCGATCTAATTCTTAATCAAATTTATTTAGTCAAAACATTTTAGACAAAATTATTCCGAAATAATTTTGAGATTTCTGAAAATTTGGAGATTTCGGTGGATCTCAAAAAAAAAAAACCAATGCATGCGGGCCGAAGCAAAGATATTTTAGCAGCTCGATGATGAATGCAAGAGTTTGTCGCATGGAATGACTTGGCCAGAGATTGAACCAGCATGAAATTGTGTAGATGTTTTTGGTTGAAAATTCGGAAGATAGCAGACACGGATGACTGATTCAACTCGGTTAGTATTTTGTTAGGGAGCTAGGATTGAGTTATCAGCACACATGTCCCAGCTCAGCTAGGATTGAGATTTTTTTAATGCCCAAGCTCAAAATCTATATCTACGTGTTAATTTAGGTCCTTATTTCCTTGTTATTGTTTCACAAAAGTTCTGGGGCATCAACCACTGCTAGATCTATTGTTCAGGTTATCCTCTGTTCCCTAGAAAGGTGCCAAATGAAACACATGAAGGTTATAATCAGAGTTCAAATCTATTGAAACTTAAATCAGAATTAGACGCACTAGAAGTTTTTTTTTAAACAAGGTAAAAAACTTGCCATCTTAATTAATTAAAGGACTTTGCTATCTAGGGCACGTGCCCCAGATTAGAGTTCCATACGGCGGATCAAATATGGTAACACCATTCACTGGTCTCACCTTGCATGCATGCATCATGTAGATTCTTTTTGTTTTTGAAACTTTAAAATATTTTATCTCTTAAACCGTAAGTCAAAATTCAGATCCGTTTTCACGATTGGTTTTGTTACGACGAGAACTTTGAAACTAGATCCCATATTGATATATTTTGACAACTTTTTTTCTGATCATAGTTACCAGATTATAGTCACTTGGTCACCAGCCAAAGTTAAGCCGGTTACCAGATTAAAATCAAATACTTACCATGGATTCCGGACTTTGTTCCTCAAGAATGTAATACATTGATGATGGTAATTTCATCTTGTACATGTTTAGAGTGGATCAAATAGTCACTCTCCGGGCGTGTAGGTCATGGGTATGAAAAAATATATGTAGATATTATCTGGTAACTGTGTATTATTTGGGTGGTAACTGTTAACTAATAAGTTGGTCGCTACAGTATAATAATCTGGCAACTGACGGCGAAAAAAAGTTTCTCAAAACATATTAAGATGGGATCTTGTTTCAAAGTTCTTGTCGAGAGGAACCCAGCGGTGAAAACGGATCGTCAATCGGATTAATGGATTAAGAGATAATTTATTTTGAATTTGCGAATGTGAAAGATTTATTGCATGCATGCATATTGTTGGTCCTCCGTGCTATAAGGGAACGCGTGCTGATGAAAAGGCGCCGGATAGAATCGGTAGCCAAGGCACGTTCGTTTGTTAGATTTACTGTTAATTAAAAAGAAGCCAGTTGGCTGGGTTATTAGTGAAACCGGCCAAAAAAGTACAAACACCCTCGCTGACAGTCAAGGAGCACGACTGTCACGAGGGCACACATAACCACCCTGATTACCAACACAAACCACACACACATCGCCGACACAAGGGTCGTTGTCGAGGTTGCCTATTAATGTCATCGACATCACTCTTCAGCAACTCCGATTTCACCAAAAAGCGACCACATAGGAAGAGCTCGTAGCAGCAGCCTAGTGAAGCACATGTTGGCCCATGCCAAACAGATGACTCATTGCGCCGGGTACTGACAACGCGGATTCTGATGGGTACCCCCGAATAGGAGGTTAGTCTGAGAAAATACATAAAAATGATATATAATGTAAGTAAAATATGCAACATTTGTTATAAAACAAGCATGGAACATAAAAAATTATATATATGTTTGAGACGTACCAGTAAACCCCCCCCCCCCCCCCCGCATACACAACCAGATAGGGGTCTGAAGACCCGCATCACCGCTGAACTGCAACCCACTAAACAAACACCTCTAGAGTGATGACGACACCACAAACACATAAGAGCCACCTTCCTCATCCTTGATAGCAGCCAACATGACAGATCCATCCGAGATCAACCGGATCTGACACCCAAAACACGGCCGCGGCGCAAGCACACACAGCTGGCCAACTCTATTTTGGCAAGTAGCATATCCACGTTTTCGCAGGAATGAGGGGGCGCGCCCCACCCCATCATGACGAACAAGGGCCGAAGCATTAGTCCCTGCCGACTAATTCACCATCCAGGAATCGTAGCTCGAGTCGGCATCGCCGCCCCGATCGATCGAGGGTTCATTTTCTTACGGAAAAATATCTGGCTAATCTTATTCTAATGTTTAGTCATGGAAGGATGGTTTTTAGACCCTTTGGCAATCACTTCTGATGATTAGAAGAGAGTTTTATTTGTTTCGATAGACGGAACAGGTCAACAGTTTTGAGTCATAGACGATGTAGATGAAGATTTCTTAAAGTCTATTCATGGAGTTGATACAAGATCAATACAAGGTTAACCTCGGCAAGCTTATAGATGCGCTTAGCTAGAAGGTTTTTGAGTATCTAGGGTTTATCCTATGGTTCTTCTGATGGGATGTCCTTGTCTTGTACACCTAAGGTTCTCTTCCGTTTATGTCTTGTACGTGAAGAGTTGATCTGTAGCTTTTCTTAAATGTAGTCCATGTAGAGGTAATCTTCTGAAAACCTTGGTGTAGCATGACAAATTTAGGTCGTTGGAGGAGCTTCTGGAAGAGATCCACCGGCCAGAGGAGTTTGTCTTTGTTTAAACATCCCTGATACATAATTTAATAAACTCGATTTGATATATTAAATAATTTTATCTATGATGTTTTATATCTGTTAGGGCGAGGTGGAAGTAGGAGATCCACGATGATCCAACGAGCGAGAAGACGGGGGATCTTGGCCTGGTCTCCGTCGAAGATGCAACGAATCCGGAGAAGCTGGTATTTATATATTTATTTTGTATAGTTCACATCACTAACCGTTAGTTATGTATGTCCTAAACGAAACAAGTGTATTTTCCACCATTTCTTCATGTGAACATGGGCAGCGGTTTATGAACTGTTTGATTTTAGGTGCCCACATACATGAATGTGACGACGAACATGAAAACAATATCATTATGTCGCTTTAATCATGAGTACGAATTTCCCTCTAAACATTCTTTTAAAATGTCAATAAATTGTATGGTACTCTTGACCGGAAATTCGCAATGGCACCCGAGCTCATATGCTCCCGTTATTTTCGGGAGCATAATTTTTTTGAAAACTTGTCAAAAAATTCCGAAAAAATCATGCACGTACCTGAGTATGGCACGCACGATCGTGTGAAATTTCGCAACGAAATGACATCCTGGCCGTTCTGTCAGAAATTTGTCATTTTTGCACAGGGCGGCCAGGATGTCATTTCGTTGCGAAATTTGTCATGATCGTGCATGCCATACTCAGGTACGTGCATGATTTTTTTTGGAATTTTTTTAGAAGTTTTCTATTTTTTATTTTTTCGAAAATACCGGGAGCATATGTTGACACTCTTGGCACACTTCAAAATTATTTCTCTCTAATCAAGTTTCGTTTATAGTCCAGACTGAAATATATCAATAAATATTTAGATAAGCACCATATTTTAGTTTGACACTAGCATATAATCAGGGAATTCTGAAAATATGTTATATATATAGTATTTAGCGCCTATTTTAAGTCTATTAATTATGTTTATTTTGCGTTAATATTGACTACGTAGCCATGCTATTTGATTCAATCATAAGAATGGTGTAGCTCTTTTTTATCAGTAGTCACGTGAAGGATTGACATATTTTGCAAGTATTAGCTTGATAATATCCTAATTTGGTGTGCTTTCTTCTTTTTTGGTACAGTGGTGCACTTTCTTGATAACTAGGTTGTTTCCTTAACTAAGACCGTCGTTGAAGTCCTCACCAACTAATTGCACACGTCTCAGGTTGGTCAGGTACTCAGGTCACAACAAATACCAAGAGTGTGTACTGAGTTCCAGGAGGGAAACAAGCTCACAGCTTTTGTGCTTTCACGATACACTCTACTAGTATAAATTACTTTCTCTTCTTTGCCAGATATAGTACTGTACAAGGTAGACAGAGACCACATTGACGATGAATCTTTTGGTGGCCCTCTTCTTCCTTGGCTTCGTTGGAGCACAGCGTCAAGTGGATGGTAATACAGCACGGGTTTGCTGCTTTTGCGTTTTTTAGTTTCATTACACTGACGAGTGACTGACCGTTTACAGTAGGGCTTTATAGATGATGTTCATAGTACAATTTTCTTGGGACTGTTGCAGGGGGGCCGTTTGACGACGAGGCGTATCCTGTAAAACGGTCACGCCGCGACGAAGATTCTTACGCTGCTACTCCTCCTCTACCCGGTAGACACTTAAATCCTTTTTAGTTGATTTGACCACTAGAGGTCTAGAGTTACTTTTTTGAATTTCTGCATTAAAATGCGTACATATTGTGGCAGCTTTAGACGTCGGGACTGTTGCAGGGGAGCCGTTTGATGACGAGGCGTATCCTGTAAAATGGTCACCCCGCGGGGAAGATACTTACGCTGCTCCTCCTCCTCCTCCCCTACCCCGTAAGCAGTTAAACTTTTTTGTTGATTTGACACTAGAGCTACTTCTTTAAATTTCTGTATTAAAGTGCGTACATATTGCGGCAGCTGTAGTAGACGTCGAGGCCCCGCCAGTGCACAAGAAAAATCACATCATGGTCAAGACTGGTATGCTCTTCCTCAAGCGAACTTTGTTCGACGGCGCAGTACTCCCTCCAAACACCGAGCTGGGGCAAGCGACGGGGACAAGCTCCCCCGGCGTGATGATCTCTACCACGGATCCCTCGCCGCCGCAGTTTGCGTACGCCAACCTCGAGCACATTCTAGCCTTCTACAGCATAGCTCAGAGCTCAGAGCTAGCCCGGAAGGTCGCATCCACTCTCCTCCTCTGCCGCCGGACCGACGCAGCCGACCAGAAAGAAGAACCTCAAGTATGCGCCACCACCCAGCGAGAGGCCATGGACTTCGCAACCGCCGCTCTCGGAACGACGCCACGTGCGGCCAGGACGGTCGTCCACGGGCGCAGGGAGCCCCGAACTTACGTGGTGGCCCCGAACGGCATCACCAGCATCGGCGACGGCAAGGTGGTGCCGTGCCACCCGCTGCCGTACCCGGCCGACGTGCTGTACTGCCACCGCCCGGCGCCCCCGCGGAGTGCAGGCGTTGCGCGTGGAGCTCGTCGGGCTGGAGGATCCTTCGCTGGGCGCGACGGCGGTCGCCGTGTGCCACGAGGAGACCGGCGGGTGGGACCCGCAGTACTTCGCGATGCTCAACGGGACACTCGACGAGCCGGTCTGCCACTACATGCCGGAGAAGTACGTGCTGTGGGTAGCTGGCCCGGAGTAAATGGAAGACCTGGAGCGTGATTTCGGAGACAGCTAGTCAAATCTAGCTTTCGAGAGTGGCATATGAGTTCGGGCGTAATAGCCGATTAGCTTAAATAAACCGCCACCTCCTATCTTCTATTCCCTCCGTTTTTTAATATAAGATATTTTAGCTTTTGTCCATATTCAAATGCACACAAATGTATATAGACATATTTTTGTGTGTATGTTCACTCATTTTAGTGTGGATATAGACAACATGATATAGACAACATGTGTATCACCTAAAACATCTTATATTAAAAAACGGAGGAAGTACAGTATGTATTATGTGGTGTAAGAAGTGAGTAACGCGATAATACAAGATGATATATAGTACTCTACTATCCTACTGTACATGACTCTGTTCAGCTACTCCATAGGTTGAAACAACCGTGGGTCATGCTCAAGATTGACATGGCCCGCGCTTTTGACTCGGTTTCCTGGCGGCTCCTGTTCTGCTCCTGCCGGTGCGCGGCGAGGAGGCGCAAGGAGCAGGCCGCCATTGCGATGTCTCTGCTCTGCTGTAGCTATTCTGCGGCAGTGGCGATAGGGAAGAGATGTGCTATTCTATAGTCAGTAAATTCGCCTGTCCAGAACTGTGTCGATGAGAGTAGAAGGCGTGAACGTTACTGGTGAGATTGCTCGTAGGGCAGTGCGCTTAATTCATGCTACTCTTTGTGCATAGGCATTTTACCAGCTCTAGCCGGCAGCACCAGCAGCTCGCCGAGTTATCTCCCCTTTTATTCAACGGTAGTGGTAGTCTTCTACGGGGATTTTGAAGGATTTATGCTGCTAATGGAGTATTTGGCTGTGTGGGTCAGTGCAACACCATGTAATTGTAACCCTTGGCTTTGTGATTTTAGATTCACTTGCAATCATGAGAAGGTCAGATATGAACACCTACTCTGTTTGGTTTTTGGATGCGGTGTATTGAATGCTTAATTGTGTTGCCGGATGCAGAAAAATTAAGTTCAGATGTGGAATTTGACATTTTATTGGTGGAAAACATTGTACTTTGCCTCCTTATGTTGTCAGATTTTCTGTTTAGTATTCAGATTGACTAGACAACTGAGCGCGGCAAATGCCGCACGTGTTTTTAAATCCGAATTTGAAAATGGCGACGTTCTAAAATTGTCTAAGTTTGGAAATCATTGGAATTGAAAAAAGTTCTCGTTTTAAAAATGGTCGGGTTTTGGAGATTGCTCAAATTTGAAAATAATTGTAATTCAAAACAAAAAATTACGTTTTAGAAATGTTTAGATTTTAAAAATTGGTTAAAGTGGAAACGGTTTAAGGTCTGAATTCTTTTCACGTTCATAAAATGGTGTGTTCATGTTGATATGTTCACCATATTTGTAAGAACTGCGGTGTAAAGAATTCAAATTTGGGAAAGTCCACATTCAAATTTGTTCAGATTTGAGTCAACTAAAATTCCGGAAAAGTTTACATTCATAATTTGTTCAAATTTCAAAATTGTTAAACTTGGGAAGTTATTCATATTTGAATTTGGTTTACATTTATTAAATGATCAGATTTGGAAGCCATTGTAAATTTTGAAATATTAAAATTTGAATTTTGATCGTACACCACAAATAGTCAGCGTTTATTTTTGTGTTCATGTCGATATATCTGTGGCATTTATAAATACCGTGGTGTAAAAAATTAAAATTTGAAAATGTCCACGTTGAAAAGTTGTTCACATTTGAATGTATCCAAATTTAAAAAGAAAATTTGATTTATAAGTTGTTTAAATTTGGAAAATTGGTGAAAGTGGGAAGCTATCCGTATGTATATTTTTTACGTTTTTTTGAATGCTCTGATTTGAAAGTCAGTGAAAATTTTGGAGTATTCAAATTTGGAACGTCTTTTGAATGGTCAGATTTCAAAACCAGTGGAAATTTTAAAGTATTCAAATTTGAAATTTGTTCATATGTCATAAATAGTCAGCGTTTATTTTTTGTGCTAATGTTGATATGTTTGTCGCAATTGTAAATACCGTTGGGGAAAAATTCAAATTTGAAAATGTCCACATTCAAATGTTGTTTAGATTTGAATGTATCGAAATTAGGAAGGAGAAGTTTACGTTTACAAATTGTCCAAATTTTGAAATCGTTAAAAGTTGCTCGTATGTGAATTTTTTTTACGGTTTTGAAATGCCCAGATTTGAAAGGCATCAAATTTTTTAAAATATTTGAACTTGAAATTTGACCAAATGCTATAAATAGTGGTCGTTTTTTGTTTGTGTTAATGTTGACATGTTTGTCACATTTGTAAATACCCTGTATTTGAAAAGTTGCAAAAGTTTTGAAAAACAGAAAAAAAGAGCAAAAAAAATAAAGTCCCCAGGCAGCCGCCCAGCAATCAGCCCAGCCCACGAACCGGCCCATCTGGCCAGCCCAGGCCCAGCGTGACGTCACCGGTGGGCGGAGCTGCCGCGGCGGCCACGACGATGCCTGAGTCGCGTGACGGCGAGCCGGGACGCGCGCGTGCGCGTCGATTCCGGCGACGCCGCGGCATTTCGACAGCCGATCTGCGGCGAGGAGGAGGGCGTGGCGGCGGAGCTCCGTGCGTGCTCGGATTCGTGCGGGGAGGAGCGTGGTGGCCGCGCGGCGCGGCGGCGTCGCCGGCGATTTCCGGCGTCGCGCGGGAGAGAGGAGAGAGGCGGGGTTCGCTGACGCTTTTCCAGAAAAGTCCCTGGCGTTTCCAGAAATTGCGATCAGGTCCTTCGTGGGGGTTCTCTGCAAATTTCTGCGTCAAAAACCGTGCGGGAGGGTGACCGGCTGGTCACCGGCGCGGCCGGCCGGTGACCGGGCGACGTGTCACGCGCTGATTGGAAGAAAATACCCGCGCACCGTAGCGCACGCTGTGTGTGTGGGGGGGGGGGGGGGGGGGGGGGGCGACGTGGCCACTGCGGACCTGGGGCGATTCTTTCAAGCTTTTATATAGTAATCTATATTTTAGTGCATACTTTCTTGCCATAGTAAATCTAGAGATTTTTTAACACATATTTCTGTAAGAAAAAGCGTGGACAGCATGATTAAGCATGGCCAAATTTCTGTTAAGGAAATTAACATTGTTCCAAGGATTGTGAACATTGAATCGATTTATTTTATATCCATTGTAACGCA
Source organism: Poa pratensis (assembly GCA_947311845.1). Lineage (NCBI taxonomy): Eukaryota > Viridiplantae > Streptophyta > Magnoliopsida > Poales > Poaceae > Poa > Poa pratensis. Next base: position 38,297,493 of record CAMZMU010000059.1, on the reverse strand, counting down.
CGGGCATTTTGCCATTTTGCTAGTATAGTATATACATGACTGTTATATTGTGTGTGATCACAATGAATGTGCAATAATGTCTTTCCAAGGGAGGAATATATAGTTTTGAACAAACACTAAATTTGAAGCAGAATCCAGAAACGCGATATTCGACTTGACTCTTCTTACATTCTCTACTAATTTGATGACATTGCGTATTCTGACACAAGTTTTGAAAATAAAGATGAGCTGTCTTCTAACAATTTTGCTGGTGAGTCCTGCTCTGCAATTTCACCTATTTTATGACAAGGGTTAAAATGAAGGAGATCATATATGATTCGTCACTTAAATTTATAGCACTGTGGAGGGGACTAACCGTTGTCCAGAAGAATAACCTTGTCACTATCAATAACTGATGTAATACGATGTGCTATTGTAATCACGGTGCATTCAGCGAATTGTTGTTTCAATGTTTTTTGAATCAAACTGTCGGTTTTTGGATCCACTGAAGAAGTTGCCTCGTCCCGAACTAAGATCCGTCTCCTCCTTAGAATTACCCTTCCCAAACAAACAAGCTGCCGCTGACCTGCACTCCAGTTTTCGCCATTCTCTGTGACTGCATTTTAGTTCAAAGATCAAGTCATTGGTTCGACACCACAAGGAAAAGTAGTCTATCTTGGGAATTTATAATAGATAGCAAACCTGTAGAGTCGAGCTTCAGCTCGTTCTTTCTAACTTCATCTCCAAGATGACAGGAGTCCAATGCCTAGAAAACATAGATCATGTGGGCATCAAATAGAAAATAAGGACGCTTTTAATAATGCATGTGCTTGTGACCAAGGGAGGTATTAAAAAAGAAGTAAAAGTGCTTTTCGAAACGAATGAAGTCAACTAAAATTACCTCCCAGATTTTTTCATCACTATATTCATGCAGCGGGTCAATGTTGCTTCGCAGAGTCCCCTCAAACATAACAGGATCTTGTGGAATGATGCTCAGTTTTGTCCGTAGGTCATGCAGTCCAATGGTGCAGATGTCGATACCATCTATCAATACTTGTCCAATACATGGATCAACGATGCGGAATAGTGTCTGAATCAAGGTTGACTTTCCACCACCTGTTCTTCCAACAATACCAGTCTTCATACCTCCTGATAAGGTGCACGTCACGCCTTTCAAAACTAAGGGCAGGTGTGGCGCATATTGTACCTGCATGACATACAAGCACTTGGGGAATAAGGCAACTGACTGCAGCATTCATTATTAGATATCTATTTTTTCACTATGAAAAAAGATCGAATTTTCTAGAATATTCTCATAGTACTAAGAAACATAACAGCATCATTTATCAGCAGCAGGCACAACATGCGTGAAAACTGTAACTGTGTTAGATGCAAATATTGGAGGAATATAATAAGGAAAAATTATCGAGCAATCAGATTTTAAATTTTAATATATGTCATAGAACTTCAGAAGTTACATCAATATGAAACTGCACATATTCTAAGAACAAAATATATAAAGTTGAAGAGACGAACATGAAGGTTGCGAAGCTCAATTTCACCCTTTGTTGGCCAGTGGCAATCCGGTCTACTTTCTGATATTGTAAGCGGTGGTTCAGAAGGAATACTCATATATTGCAGAATTCTTTCCACAGATATCATACTATTTTCCAAACTACAGAGAACTGCAATAGCCCAGCCTTGTAGCATATTTAGACTTAGTCCATAAGTGACTGCAAGACCAGCTGTCTCTGTAAAGGTAAGCAGATAATAAATCAATACAAATTAGGGATGTTAATACATTTATTTGAATAGCAAAAACATGCATATTTACTTACTTGGGTCAATTAGAGCAGTTGGCAAGGTGACAAGAAGTATTAGGGCGAATGCGAAAATAAAGGTTGAAAGAAAGTCCAAGCGTAAGCACTACCACTCCATCGCAGCAGCATTATATAAACTTGGTCGCGACAAATTATCCATCAAATGGTCAGTAGTACTGATGAATTGACTTTCCTTATCAAAGCATCTAATTATATTTGAGCCAGTTACTGATTCAGCAAAATGCTGCATCAGGGAGCTCTGCAAACTCCTGTTAACCTTTGCAATTCCCTAGCAGCATTTATATAATATCTCTGGAATAAAAGGGATATTATTAGGATTAAAAGAAGAAAACAAGAAATACCAGTTAATTTTGTAGAACCCACCTAACTATAAATTTCCTATACAATATGGTAGATCAAAACTTGTCTTAATCTGCCTAACCAAATCTTCACCATTGCTCATAAATCTGTACAGTTGTGACACTTGGGTCCTGAACATGCGAGGTACATCTTTAGGTTCTTTAGTTAATACAGTTTGAAACTGTACTGAACTGGTGATTAGCACTAGTGTAATCTACATATGCATAACCAAATCTTCACCATTGCTCATAACCATTTAATTTACAGCGGAAACAAGTATTCAAAGTCCATTGAACAAGCTTTTGCCTTGTTTCAAAAAAAAAATCCATTGAACAAAATCATTGCCTTATTCTTGAAACTAAATTATTGGCTTTCTGTGTAGTCATCTGTCAACACTTGTACTACAAAAAGGTATATGCCCTTTATGACTGCTAATGTAAGTTGGATTGAACCTGCTCTGACTACCTACTCAAGTTTTGGGATAAACGTAGTTATAATCAGGAACCTATGTGTAAAACCATGAAATTGGAGACATCTCATTCATGAAACAGAAGCTTCTAGAATTAGTAGCACTGGGGCTTATATATAGAGTGATATCTGTTCATGATTAATGGAGATATTCACACTACTGCTCCAACCAATTAGTCTATCAATATGAACATTGCAAATGTAGCAAATCATTGCCAAAATGTACCCTACAAACTAAATTTGAAGTTAATCTGTACTTTATCTTCCAGGTGTGGAACTCCCGTGCATAATCAACCAGTAAGAAAGAAATAATGTATTTGTACTTTTCCTACGTACTCGCGAAATGGATGTCAACAAAATTCACATCGAACATATGAGATATTACCTGATACCATAGAGAGGCAATAATAACGGGGACAAAAATTATGAACACTGGCCATGCAACCCGTGACATAAGAATAATTGTTCCAAGAAGTTCGATGGCAGGAAATAGAAGGTAGCCCATCAGGTCAAAAATATGAGTATCCACTGCCCTTTGATCGGTGGAGGCCTGCAATTTGATTTGACATTCAAAATGAACAGAACATGTATAACTTTAATCTATCATTGCAAATAGTTTTCTGAAGGTAATTTGCTTACTCTATTCAAGATACGGCTACTAGGAGTGGAGTCAAAGAAAGACATTGGTGCCCGGAATATGCATTGGTGCATCTTGTCAAATAGAATGGTTGCGGTCTTGCATCCAGCCATGACAAGAAGACCGGATCGTATGAAGACGCACAACGAGGTAACAAGAGCTAACGCAACATATACATTTATCATTTTCAAGGTACTGACTGGAGGGTTCACATCTTTAGATATTGGAGCAGCCCAAGCCATCCATAAATTGCTTCCAATTTGAAGAGATTGAAAAATGATCTGAGCTAGCAAAATAAGTGGCACGAGTGATCCTTTGTATGCCATTGTAATATATTCCCAGTAGACAATAAACCCAACCCGGCCTTTCTCCCTCTCTTCTTCTTGTACAAGTTGACCATTTTGCACAATTACTTCTGCATCATTATCATCTCTTTGCTCATCTGCTATGGCTAGGCCGGTACATCCACTGACATTAAGATGGAGACTACTTCCAAAATTGCTACTTGGGAGCTCCAACATGTCCATAGTAGATAACGCATCCTTATGGGACATGATTAGTTCAGTGAATTCTTCTCCAGAATTAAGAATTTCATTGTAAGTTCCAGCTTGTGTTATTTTCCCATCTTTCATGACCTGAAATATGACAGGTGGAATTGAAAAGGGAAAATTTTAAGTATGTAGCATACAGAAAAGACACTATATTTGTTGCCAGCATACCATGATAAAATCAGCTGAAGGCAAAAATTCAACATGATGGGTAACATACACAACTGTTTTTGAAGCTAAAAAACCAAGCAAGCACTCCTGCAAAATACAAATTGTAGTTACTAAATTCACGGAATAGCGGTAAGTACTCCTTTGCACCCAAAAATCGCTCTCAAGTACATATTAGCTCAAAACTGCTTGCCATACTGGACAGATAACAATCAGGAGTTGTTTAACATGACTACAGGAACTATGAACGCATATTTCCTGACAACGTATTAATTACCATTCTCGCACAAGAAAAACTTGAAATAAGGTACTACATTCAGTCAAAGTTATATCCATTTTTTCAAGTTAGTATTGGTAAGTATAAGCAATATTTTCCACCCAATGCCCCTATTAAATCAATGCTTCTCAGTAATAGTACTCAGATATATAGATAGACAATTCACAAGGGAAAGCATTAAAAGAGAGTAAGGTACTAACTCCTACCTTTGTCCTGCATGTATTGGGCTAAAATTGGGCCTATTTGGAGGCTGGCAGTATCATATCTCAATGATAGTTAATACATACAGAGCAGCTCTGGTACTGTTTTCAGTTTACATAGTAAAATTGCACAATACAGATAGACACCAAGAGCAATGATTGATTCAGGGTTGTTTAAAATTCGATACCATCAGTGATTACATAGGAGATAACAGAGTATGGAAAGAGACATAGATCAGTCAAAAATAAATTGCTGGACCAAAATTTAAAAGAACTAAACCGTCGAAAATTTAAAGGTGGGCACTGAATCACATGTGACAACAAAACATCAATTTATGGAATCAAAATTAATGAGTAGAAAATCTGCCACCAGTTAATTAAGTTGTTAATTCTAGAATTAGGTTCTTTCATACACATAAAGAACAATAAAACACATGATATCAAGACATACCTTGAATAGGTGCAATCCAGTATGAGCATCAACCGCACTAAACGGATCATCCAATAGAAAGATATCAGCATCTTGGTACAGAGCACGGGCAATTTGTGTCCTTTGTTTTTGTCCACCACTAAGGTTAATGCCTCTCTCTCCTATAATCGTCTGGTCACCCAATGGCAATATATCTAGGTCCTTGATAAGAGAGCATGCTTCAAGGATCTTCTCATACTTTTCCCTGTTCATTTCTGTGCCAAAAAGTATATTATCTTCTATTGTCCCACTCTGTATCCAAGGTGACTGGCCAACATAGGCAATCCTACCACAAGTTTTGATCTCTCCTGATAATTTTGGTATCTCACCGAGTATGCAAGACAGTAAACTTGATTTACCAGATCCAACCGTTCCACAGATAGCAACCCTCATCCCTTGTTGTATACGGAAGTTCAAGTCTTGAAGAGTAGGCACTTCAGACGATGTATTCCAAGAGAACTGACCATTCCTCACCTCAATTGATACATCGGTGGTTCCTCTTGGAAGTTTAGTTACAGCATCACTGGGTAGTTCCTCAAGACACAGAAATGAGCTTATCCTGTCAAGTGATACTTTGGTCTGAATGATCATAGAGATCGCGTCCGGGAGGCCATGGATAGGTGTTTGCAGCTGTCTAAAAGTTGCCAGAGCGGATAACACTTTACCTGTTTCTAACGGAATGCCCAAAAGACGCAGGTTCCAAAAGTGACCATAGCAACAAAAGCAGGAGCACAAAAGAAGACAGATAGAAGCATAGCCGAGGTGTATACGTTCTTCTTTATCCAATTCATCTCTACCTTCCTCAACTCTATGATCTTCGACAAGAAGATCATTTCCCATCCTTGAAGTTTGAGAATGCGCATGTTCTGTAAGGTTTCAGACATAGCCCTCATTCTTGCATCCTTGGCGGACATCGTTTTCTCTTGGTAATTTTGCTCGATAGTCCCTAAAGGTATATTAGCCACCATTGTGAAAACAGTAGCAGCAAGGGCAGCAAATGCTGCCCAACCAAGTGCTGTGTATAAGATGAGCATGCCTAGAATAACTTGCACTGGAAGAAGCCAAACGTCATGCATGGAGCGACTGAAATCTCCTACACAATCAGCATCGAGGCTCACAACATTGATCATCTCTCCAGTTGAGTTGCTTTGCCTGGACTGATTGGAGAGGGCAAGGCTTTTTTGGTAAATAGTAGCAACCAGTGACGAACGTGCACGCACACCTACTTGTTTTGATTGAAACTGAAAATGCCTTGTTGAGAAGCCTTCGATGAACTGTGCAACAACAAATGTCAACACTAAAATGTATCCCTCTTTAGTGGATCTTGAGCTTTTATTTAGGTAGTCGACAAAGTACTCAATCAGGTAGGGACCAACATATGCAGCAACAGTGCTGAGTAGGGCATAGACTCCAGTGGTGAGGATTAGTTTCCATGTTGTGAGCACAAGAACTTTGGCCAACATAACAGTTGTAACGTCAGTGAACCCTGTCGCAGAATTTGAGGCAATCTTTGCCTTAAAGTTAGGCAGGACCCATGGACACTGTCATTGTCATCCAAGAACGGAACATCGTCAAGATCTAATGTTTTCCTTTTGCCAAGATCAAGTAAAGGGCCAATCCAAGAAAAAGTGATAATACTAAACCACCCAGCATCTGTGAAAAGTGATTTAGTGCTTGTTGCCTCAGAAAAGGAAGAAGCTTCCTGGTTCAAAAGTGGCTGCCTCATGATGAATTAATGCCCTGAAAAGAGAACAGCAAACTGAACAATGGTGTACCTTAACTTTTAGTGTTAGGAGCAGATTGTAAATATTGGACATTTAAAAAACACGTAGTTTAAGTTTGACCATAAAATAAGAAGTACAAGAAGGTATGCTAATACTATAAAACAGAAAACATTAAAAGATGTTTTTCTTATGTAGGGTTAATAGGGATAGAATATAAGAAGTTGATTACATTTATTGCTTACAGCATGTAGCGCGACCGAAGAGGAACATTAGTTTTCAACAGATAGGTTTTCCTCACATTATACATGCTTCAGCTATCATACAAGAGTGTATTAACATGCGTAAACATATGCAGGGGAGCTCAAAAATCAAAGTAAGGCTCATTCGATGAAAATGAAAATGAAAAGGAGAAGATCCATATTAAACCAAATACATTTTGGTGAAGGGGTATTGCTGTCACCAAAATAATACACGAGGGTGACCGAAAGCAAAGATATTACTAAATTATATTCCCGGTAGTTTATACACAAGGGTGAAAACACAGAACAGAATGGTTCTCTTAGGTCTCGAAGAGAGACTGAATATAAATGTCACTCAATGGCTTGATGGACAGATTATCTAGCCTGCAAATCACACAACTATATGTACATATAAATATTTTTACCTTGCAAATCACACAACTGTATGCGGTATGTGCTAATCTTTTTTCAGCAAAAAGAGGTGAAACTGTAATGCCCAGAATCAGAATGCCGCAGCGCTGGAGAACAAAAGTAGTACAGAGACTGAACAACTAGGAAATGAGAATTTGCCCAGTAAATAAGCGCCATTAGGTTGCCTTTGATTTAGGGCGCAAAAAAAATCTGTGTGAAATTTGTGATTCAGTTGGGGGCAGTACACCGAGAAGGGATTTGTTCTTACTAGCTATGTAGAACATTGGGGCAGCCATGGCCCCAACGGCCAGATACGGCAGCGGCTGCGGAGGCGGTCGGAGAGCCAATCTGGTGGGGGCATCATTGAGCCCGCCTACGGCGGCATCAGCGAGATAGAAGACGCTGCCGCCGCCGCCGCCCGCGGCACTGGACATTAGACCTTTCACCTTGGCCTCTCAGGTTTCTCCAAGAACGTCAATAAAAGAAACATAAGCTGGACATCCAGATACTAGCCCGTTTCTTTTCCCATTTTTTTTCAAAGTTGAAACAAACAAATCTAGGGCTCTGTTTGGAATCTATTTTTCCAAAACTAAAGTATATCAATACCATATTATTTCGTTCCTGGCCGAGCAATACTCCAGTTTTTCTATTTTCTACATTTTAGAAAAAAGAGGTTTGGATAACTTTTTCCAATACTAAAAAAGGGGGTTTTGAGTATATACCATGGTTTTGAAAACTTGAGTATTTGTTAGATCCAAGCACCCTAGGTGGAGTTTCCTCCCCAACTTTGAACCAAGTTGCGAAGATTTTTTTTTAGAAATATATATATGAAAAAAATCCCACTCAACCGCGCCTCTTCTTCTTCTCTGCCGCGCGCCTCCTCCCCAAATCCACCTCCACCGCACCGCCGGAACCCCACCCGCCGCCTCCACCATGGTCGGAAGCTCCCGCAGTCGGTCCCCTCCACGAATCAGGAGCGCGGATCCACGCCACGCGCTGCACGGCGGCTCTTCCTCCCGCTCTCCTCCTCGCGCGGCGGCGAGTCTTCTCGCGACGAGCCTGACTTCCAAGGCCGCTGCCGGCACAGAAGAAGTATCTCGGCGTGTGCCAGCAGGCATGGGGAACCTGGGTCACCTAGATAACCACCCGGGTGACCCACGAGAAGTTGTGGATCGGCTCGTATCAGACAGCGAGGCAGGCGGCCTACGCCTACGATTGCGAGTCGAGGCGCCTCCACGGTGCGAAGGCGCGCCTCAACTTCCCGGACGGCCGCCCCGACGTGCCGGATTTGGGGCCTGTCGATCCCGGGTCGCCACCGTATGACAAGTTCGGGAGGACCACGAGGTACGGGGGCGTCTCGAGGCGGAGCGCAGCAACGAGACTACATGGAGTCACTCCGTTGCAAATTCCTGCAGCGCGTCGAGGAGGAGCACCTTGCATTGGAGGCGTACCATGCGGAGCATCGAGGAGCGTCGCCGCCGCGCGTGAAGGAGGAGCCGCAGGAGCCACGCGTGAAGGTGGAGCCGCGGGAGCATGCAGGGCAGTCTACTAGGCCGCCGGTCATCGACCTCACCGGCGTGGAAAGCGAGAGCTCCGACTTCTACACCGGAGTTGACTGTAAGGCGCTTGATGCCGAGTACCCCGACAGTTAGTAGTTCAGTAGGTTGTAGTTTGAATTAGGTCTAGTTTGGACTAGTTTTAGTTAGTATGTACATATAATCTAGTTTGAATCATGTTTGTAGATGTTTATAAACTAATTTGAATGAAACTTGCGTTCAAATGATTAAGAGCTTAAATACGAGGGATCGGCACTGTATTTTTTAGAGGAGCAAATTTACTCCCGTAAAGAATAAGGAGGCATATAAGGAAATTTGAGACGTCGGCTAGAGATGTCCTAAGAAACTACTCCTCCGTTCCATTTTAATTGACTCACATATATGTAGATATGGATGCATCTCTCGTATTTAACATCCATATCTACATATATGTGAGTCAATTAAAATGGAACGGAGGGAGTAGAACGAAGAGAAATAGTCTTCGCGCTTAATTTCTGTTACTCGAAGGTGTTTTGCATGTGCATCATTGCTAGTATGCATGAATTAAGTACGTCTCGTCATTATCGAAAAAAAAATGAAGTACGTCTCGTGCCTTTCCTCCCGCTAACTCAAAAGGCGGCCGGGAGAAAATAAAATACTTTGTGCATAGATCAAATTATTTCGGAATAATGCTTCAAAAAAAATCAGAATAATTCCCGTCGATCTACCCGCATGATATAATATCGTGTAAGCTTTACGTTGGGAAGCAGTTTTTCAAGATCTGAAGTCTCGGTCAATCTAACAGAAGTTGATATCTATTGGCATCCACTACCACAACCATAAACCCTAACCCACAGTGCGAAGAACATGCATCAACCAACTACTCCCTCCGTTTGAAAAATGATGTCTTACATATATCTAAATTCAGATGTATGTGTACACTAAAACATATCTACATACATCCAAATCTAGACAAATCTAAGACATCGTTTTCCGGACGGAGGGAATACTAAAGACTGAACCTACATCACACAAAGAATATGATCTCTAGAGCGGAATTACGGAGAGCTTCAAACAACTGTACCTTTCGCTACAGAGCTGGGAGAGATCGTTGCGGTCTCTACTCTCTAGCCGTCACGACGAGGGCCGAGAGAATAGACGAACGAAGAAAACACAGGGCAGACTGCAGAAGGCAGGAGCGCGGCCGATCGATCGACCGATTGGTAGATCGAGTCATATATATATACGCACTGTGGAAAACTACCAAACTCGTTTTAAAAGAAAACTTAGTCGGCTATCCTACAAAATAAACTCGCACCAAAGGAAACTACAGTAGAGAAAAATATCGCGTCTCCTCGAGTGCATCACCATCTCTAGCAGATACGCTAAAAACCCGTACCCTAAAGTATCCGGCTCCCCGAAAATAATTATGCAGTATAAAAAGCCATCGGGCATACCAGATACACTAAAACATAGAGCTAGACTTTATTTAGCAGAACCGAATCTAAGCCCTAAAACTGAACCAAAAGCAGATCGGCGCCGCTTCTCGGCCGCACTACTTGTTTATGCATCGGAATTCACGAAGGAAGACTTGCTGGCGGCGCTCCTCCCTCTCCCTCCGCCGCTTCTATTATGTGTGCTTGACACTCAACCCTAAACTCTAAACCCTAAAACCCGGCGTCGTTCAGCACCTCTGCCCAATGGGTTGCGGCAGATCGACGCCGATTCGCGCAATACAAGGAGCGCATCGACTTCTTCTTGATGCATTGCAGCAGCTCGGCCTCGTTGGTGATTGCGGCGAGCTCGTCTATGTTGTCGTCGGTGGTGGGATCCTTCACGCCGTGACGGAGGAGATCGAGTCGAGTAGTCCTCATCGGAGTCGGAGTACTCCTCTAATGGCGGCAGCGACGACCCCGCCGCACCGGTGCATGACTACACAGATTTTTTGGTTATACTAGCATATTTCATATAAAAATAATGAAAATAGTATAAATATGATGTATTTGACTACACAGTTTTACATTCACTACACAGAGTTGAAGTTCTGGCTCTGCCACTGCGCCCACTCACCCATCTCACTCCTCTCTCCACACACTTTACTCTTACTCACACTCTCTCCAATTCCCTCCAATTAATTAAGTAATTAACTCACCCCTCTCTCCTCCAGTCAATCTCTCTCCCCACTCACCCATCTCACTCCTCTCTCCACACACTTTACTCTTACTCACACTCTCTCCAATTTCCTCCAATTAATTAAGTAATTAACTCACCCCTCTCTCCTCCACTAAATCTCTCCCCACTCACCCATCTCACTCCTCTCTCCACACACTTTACTCTTACTCACACTCTCTCCAATTCCCTCCAATTAATTAAGTAATTAACTCACCCCTCTCTCCTCCACCAAGTACTCTATCTTGATCATGTGGGTTGCTATGTTCATTTGCATATTTAGTGTACAAAGTGTTGATGTGGGTTGCTATGTTGATATGTGTGTGATGATGGATTTGATTTATATGACAAAGTGTTGATGTGGGATGCTATGTTCATATGTGTGTGATTTGTGAAATGTATGCAGGTACCCATGAGGCCCTTGAGATTACCGGAACGTCGATTAACTTCCGTTCCGGCAAATTCGGTTACTCCATATGTCCCTTTTTTAGCAAAGGTCATGCCGAAATTTTTCGTGAATTTTAGCATGACTTTGCTAAAAATAGGACATATGGGGTATTGGACTATGTTATCTTAGTGTTGGAATGGATGCTATGTTTATTTGCATATATGCATGACTTCGATACGGTGTACTAATTAGTTCCATTGTTTATCCAATGCAGTTGATCATGGTAGATGGAAGGATCGTGGCTAAATTTTTGGCCTCTGCGGTGGCGGACATGTATCAAAACAATCGCAGAGAGATTACATGTCTGTGTCGGAAATGCAAAGAGCAGGTGTTGATAGACCCATTTTTAAATGGTCACTTGAAGGCACACCTGTTAATGCATGGTTTCATGGATGGCTTTACTCGGTGGATAAGTGAAGATTACGTCGATGGGGCAGAAAATAACGAAGAGGCGCCCGAAGAAGAGCCCGAACATGAAGAAGAGCCCGGACATGAAGAAGAAACCGAACATGAAGAAGAGGCTAAACATGAAGAAGACGCTGGCACGCCGCATCCTCCTTTGCTAACTTCAGTCGTGTCGGACCCTCATCTTCAAGATATGCTTCGCAAGAAGACGACTAATGCTAGGGCTGCTTCTAGAGAGGAGGCAAAGTTGAAACAGCTGGAGATAGACTTAAAGACTCCATTGTATGATGGTTGCGATACCAATGAGACCCGCTTGAATTTCACGCTCAATCTTCTACAGAAGAAGGCAAAAAGCAAATGGACCGACACAAGCCTCGATGAGCATATCCAGTATCTAAAGAAAATTCTTCCCGCGGCGAACATGTGTCCTACTAGTATCGAGGAGGCCAAGAAAATTGTTTGCCCTCTTGATTTACCACACGTTAGATACCATGCATGTATCAATGATTGCATCATTTATCGGAATGAGGACATGGACAAGACCCAATGCCCAGTGTGCGATGATGCTCGATACAAGAAGGCTGGAAAGAAAGCTCCTCGAAAAGTGGTATGGTACTTTCCGCTCATTCCCCGTCTGCAACGGTATTTCGTAGACCCTAAAGAAGCAAGGCTCATGCGCTGGCATGCGAAAAGGAATATTCCAGATGATAAAGATGATCCGAAGCTCAAACATCCTGCAGATGGTAGCCAGTGGAAAGCATTAGACCAAGAATACCCACAGTTTGGTGTGGAACCAAGAAATATCAGGTTGGGTGCGAGTACTGATGGAATGAATCCGTTGGCAACCAGAGTAGCACACATAGCACCTGGCCCGTGTTTGTATGGATGTACAACCTCCCCCCATGGTTGTGCATGAAGAGGAAGTATATACACATGAGTGTGCTAATTCAGGGGCCGACACAACCAGGTAACGATATTAACTTGTATCTCCAGCTGTTGAAAGAGGAGCTAGAAATGCTATGGGATGACAACGGGGTCGATACATGGGACGCCATCATAAAAGAATATTTCCCCATGAGAGCCGCGTTGCTCACGATGGTGCACGACTTTCTCGGTTACGGATATGTGTCAGGCCAAGTGTGTCACGGACACTGCGGATGTGTGAGGTGCATGGATGATACAGCGTATCTGCAACTGCCGAAAGATCCCGGTTCTTCAAAAACCGTGTACATGGGGCATCGAAGGTGGCTTAACAAGGATGACCCGTGGAGAAGGCATGGAGATCTGTTCGATGGTACAAATGAGCACTGAGGGCCTCCACGTAAGAGGAGCGGCGTTGAAATCGATGTGTTGTTGAAAAATTGCAAAGAGTGCCCTGCACCGGGAAAGAAGAGAAAGGCGCCAGAGCCGCTGCTGAAGGTATTTAAAATGAGGTCTGTCTTTTGGGACTTGTCGTACTGGAAAATCCTAGACATGCCTCATTGCCTTGATCTCATGCATATAACGAAGAATGTGTTCAAGAGCTTGTTTGGCACAGTACTCAATATGCCTGAGAAGACGAAAGATGGGCCTAAAGCAAGAAACGACTTGAGAATTTTGGGTCTCAGGAAAGAGCTCCACGGAGAATCAAAAAAGTCAGAGGAGGAGGAGGAGATAAAAGGCAAGGGCAAAAAAGTCATGCAGGACAATGACAAGTGCAAAGAAGTTAAGAAAGAATATTATGGTCCACCTTCTTGCTTCACTCTAAGTAAGAAGGAGACTGATCAATTTTTCAAGTGCCTTCACTGTATCAAAGTTAGTTCCGGTTACTCGGGAAAGGTAAGCAGATATCTAGATGAGAAGAAACAAAGGTTCAGAAGGATGAAGTCTCATGACTGTCACGTGATGATGACGCAGCTGCTTCCGGTTGCACTTAGAGGGATAATGGACGCACACCTTATCTCTGCCATTTCTTTGACCTCTGCCATTTCTTCGACCTTATCTCTGCCATTTCTTTGACCTCTGCCATTTCACGTGGCAGAAGTCTCATGACTGTCACGTGATGATGACGCAGCTGTTTCCGGTTGCACTTAGAGGGATAATGGACACACACCTTATCTCTGCCATTTCTTTGACCTCTGCCATTTCTTCGACCTCTGCCATTTCTTTGACGTTATCTCTCGAAAGTCGATCAGTATCAAGCAACTCAGTAGGCTAAGGGAGGACATTGTCATCATACTATGTGAGCTTGAGATGTACTTCCCACCCGCTTTCTTCGACGTTATGGTTCATTTGCTTGTCCATATTGTGGATGATATCATTGATCTAGGGCCGACATTCATGCATACCATGATGGCGTTAAAATGGATGAACGGGGTAATCAAAGGATTTGTTCGTAACAGGGCCCATCTAGATGGAAGCATCGTCCAGGGCTTTCTAACCGAAGAGTGCATCTCTTTCTGCACGAATTATTTACCCTATTGGTTTGCCCGTCAATAAGCACCTCGGTTGGCTCGAAGGAGTTGGTCACAAGAATGGTCGGAAGGAATTGCATGTGGACCAATTGGATAGACGCATGGACTTTGACAGAGCAAACTTAGTAGTTCTACAACACCTACAAGTGGTTGATCCTTGGGTGAAAAGGCACAAAAAGGAGATTGCGAAAAAATACCGTGACCAGAGGCTGCACAGGACGGAAGGAGACATACTTAGAGAACACAACTCCTCTTTCTTGCATTGGTTTAAGCAGCAACTTCTGGAAAATCCCCCGTCAGAGAGTGATAAGGAAGGAAAACGCATATACGCCTTAGCACATGGCCCCGCGTGCAACCTCGCCACTTATCAAGCATATGATATCAACGGCTACACTTTCTTCACAGAGGCTAAAGACGAAAATAGTGAATACCAGAACTCAGGGGTGACGATAGAATCCTTCACCGGTAACGATGTGCGGAGATACTACGGAAGACTCGAAGAGATCTGGGAGGTCGACTACTCTGGACTGTACAAGGTGATGATGTTTCGTGTCAGATGGGCTAAGTCGGTCGACGGAGAGAACCGTTATTTCACTACCATGATAATACCCGATGCCAAATCCAAGAGTGCTAGTGCGAACATCATAGCAAAAAATGAGCCATGGGTACTCGCTAAGCACGTGACCCAATGCTTCTTCATAACTGACCCGAGCAGGCCTAGCCGTGTTGTCGTGAGGAGAGGCAAAAGGAGCATCGTCGGAATGGACAGACTCGCCAACGAGGAGGATTATGACCAGTAAGGCAACCCAACGAGGGAACATGACGATGACGATGAATCATACGTCAAAAGAAGAAACAAGACTACATTACCCACTAAGAAAGATCACCCTTTTCCGTACAAAAGAAAAGGTCATGACGAGGGGCTAAATTATTCAACTGGGAATAAGAAAGGCAAGAAGATCACTGTCAAACGCCGACGCCAAGAAACGATGACCCAATGAATGAAGAATATGAAGATTTATATATCTCTTTTGTACTTTCGGTCAAAATGATGTAATATTTTATTATGCAAACAGTACTTAATATAATATTGCATCCATGACATTTTTGTATTAGTAGTAAAAAGAAAGGCAGGAATATCAAAATTAATATATCTCTTTTCTACTTTCGGTCAAAATAATAAAATATTTTATTATGCAAATAATATAATATAGCATTAGTAGTAAAAAACATAATATAATATAGTATTAGTAGTAAAAAACAGAAATGAAAAAGGAAAAGCGAAAAAATAGAAGAAAAAAAGTAGTGGTAGCGTGCGCCATGACCCGCACGCTACCACTAAATATTTTTTCACTTAACCCCCGCCCGGCCCGCGCCGACCCGCCGCTCGACCCTTTATTCTTCGATCCCCCCGCTCGTGCCGGCCGGCCGCCTCCCCCGCCGCCCTCTCGCCGGCGCTCACTCGCCGTCGTTCCCTACGCCCCCCCACTCCACGCCGCCGTTCCCTAGCTACGCCCCCACTCCACCGCCGCGCGACCCAGACCCGCCCGCCGCCGCACCCGCCCCCGCTCGAGCGGCACCGCCGTGAGGACTCCGCCGGCCGCTCGAGCGCCACCGCCCCGAGCACTGCGACCTCCTCCCCGCCGTCGCCATCTCCTCCACCCTAGCCAAGGTTCGGCGCATCTTCTCTCTTCTTCCTCTCCTCTCTCTGAAATCATGAGCATAAGGTGTTTGATGAAATGTTTAGATGAAATTTTCCATCAATTTTGATGAATTTTGATGAGTTTTGATGAATGTTGATGAATGTTGTTGTATTTTGATGAATTTTGATGAGTTTTGATGAATGTTGATGAAAGTCGTTGAAAGGACATTTATTTACCCCTATGAGATTTGTGTGTTAGATAACAACACTGGTGATATTTTAATATGGTGCTAAGTGCTTTCAGGAAATATTAAGATTGATGAGAATTCAAAAAGAAGAAAGAAATCGTCCGAAATCGCATCGGTGTTGAAAACCCTGGGAAGCCAGCCCCTAGGTCGGCCAGGCCAGGCTCCAGGCTCGGCTGGGCAACCGGCCCCTAGGCCGGCCAGGCCGGGCTACAGGCCAGCTGGCTTGGATGGGGGGCCGGGGCCGGCCTGGCCGACTTCCCTGGGTACTTTGAGGCAGGACGTGAGGCCGGCCCCAGGCCGGCCAGGCCGGCTCCCAAGCCGTCCTCCCAGTTCCCTTCAACATCCACTTTTTAGGAGGAGCCATAAATGCTCCTCCACCTACCTTGGAACAGCTAGCTCGCCCAGAATTGAAGACACCATTAATGCAAACTCAAGAAACATCTAGATCTCCCAATCTCTCCACCCAAACTCGTTGATCTTTGGAGGATTGAAGGAGAAGGCCCGGATCTACTACTTCACCAAAGCGTTCTTCATTTCCCCCTCATTCACTTGAGGGATTCGAGCCTAGGGTTTCCACTAGGAAAACCTAGGCATCTTGTTGTACTTACTTGCTTGTTACTTTTGTGTAGCAGGTGTTGTGGTGCTTGGGAGCCCCCAATCCTTTTGTGGGTTGAGCCTCAAGTTTGTTGTAAGGGCTCCGGATTCCGCCTTGAAGGATTCCGATAGTGGAAGGTGAACCGAGCTTTTGGGCAAGGTTCATCGGAGAATAGGGTGAGGCCATTTGTGGCGTTTGAGTTTGAAACTCACACCCCTCCAACGAGACGTACTCCCCTAAAAAGGAGGAACTCGGGAATACATCCTTGTCTCCGCGTGCTTCCCGTTCGGTTACTCCTTACTCGCTAGCTCTTACTTGTATCGTGCTTAGTCTAGTGTTAACTTGTCATATAGGTAAATTCACCGTAGTTGCATATCTAGAGAATTTACCTTTGTGTCAAGCCTAAATTCGAAAAAGAGCTAAAAATTGAGTAGCACCTATTCACCCCCCCTCTAGGTGGCCATACCGATCCTTTCAATTGGTATCAGAGCCTCGGCTCTTTATTCGGGCTTAACCGCCTAAGAGAAGTATGACCATCGATGAGCATGGAGTTGAGATCCCGATCTTCCCTCCGAGTCCACTTCGGTTTCCGTGGAGGACTTCAATACCTTGAAGTCCTCTATGGAAACTAAAATGGACAAGTTGCAAGAGATGATCTTGAAACTCATGGAAGCTAAGGATATCTCACCTCCACCCACCCTTCTTCTTCGGGGCCCCGAAGAATGAGGTTGATGGGAAGAAGAAGGGGGTTGACAAGATAAAATTGACACCCCAACTAAACAACCTAATGGTTCGGGAGTATATGGTGCCGTTCCTTTCCATACTCTCCCGACCTACCTATCCCTCATCCTCCTATTCACCTAAGGGGAAACCCACCTAAGCTAAATGCATCTTTGTTTACTAAATGGCAATCTTCTATGAGATCTTATGTGAACAGTGCATCTATCGAGCTTTGGAGGATCATTGAGCAAGGATATCAAGCCGTGGATGAATCCAACAAGACAAGAAGAGAAATAGTTGATTGTCAACTAAATGCCACCGCTCTTGACTTGATCCGAGATGCCGTGGGAGAGATGATATGTCTCACATCGAGCATTGCACCACCGCCAAAGAAGCTTGGGCTTGTCTTGTTGAGGTGTTCGTTGGAAATGAAAGCATGAAGAGAAACCGGTTTGAGGAAATGAGCAACAAGGCCGAAGGGTTCTTCATGGAAGATGGAGAAGACCATGAGCAAATGTATCGAAGACTCAAGTCCCT
The DNA here is from genome assembly GCA_947311845.1 of Poa pratensis. Taxonomy (NCBI): domain Eukaryota; kingdom Viridiplantae; phylum Streptophyta; class Magnoliopsida; order Poales; family Poaceae; genus Poa; species Poa pratensis. The sequence continues at coordinate 38,279,441 of CAMZMU010000059.1, read as the reverse complement.
TGCCAATGCCTATAAAGCTCTTGGTGGGACCATGTGAATGATGATTGGATCAAGAGGAAGTATGTGAATGCTCTCTTGCCCTTTGAATCGGCCGACTTGAAGAGTCTCCAAGGAAGGCACAACTATCCACAATTGACCTCCAATGAAGTCATGCAAGAGATGCAATCTTTCAAAGTCCAAGCCAAAATTGCACAAGACTCTCGTGCCCGAGCTATTGGAATGCAACAAGGAGCTTCACTTGCTTTGAAGGCCAAGGTGGTTGAACACAATGAAGATCAAGATTGTGAAGATGTGTCCTCCATGGACCCCGAAGAACTCAAGATTGCTCATAGGGACTATGTGGCTCTTGCGGCAAGGACCTTTTGGAAGAACCCATCCAAAGCTAAAGCTCAAGTGGAGCAAAAGTTCAAATCTAGTGGTTCAAGGAGGGCAACCCAAAATGAAGACTTGCTTCAATTGCCAAGATAGATATCACTATGTTGCCATGTGCCCTATGAGAACCGTGAAGATCATGGAGGAAGGCTTGTTCTCAAGAATGCCTCAAGTCCCCTAGCAAGAAACCTTTCTTCAAGAAGAACCTTCCCAACAAGAAGCCTCCTTCAAGAATGGTATTGGTGACAAGAGAGAGTACATGTCCGGGGTGAGAGTGATGAAGAAGAAACCACAAGTGAAGTGGCCGCTATTGCATTACTTCATCAACATCATCCTCTTCGAATCTCCCAATGAGAATGTCCCAATCCAATCCGCCAAGTGTCTCATGGCCAAGGCCACCGAGGTATCATCTCCTTCCCCTCCAAGACTATAAATGAAATGGATGATCTTATGAGTCTTAGAGTAAAGGAAGAAAATGTTGCTTTGGATCGTTTCATGACTAACTTGCAAGGTGAAGCCAAGAAACGCTTTGAAGCTCTTATGAGCGATTATGGGCGGATTCAAGAGGAGCTTGATGAGAAGGAGAGACTTGAAAGAGAGTATGCTAATGATATTGCCGCTCTCACCGTGGCTCTTGAGGAAGAGCATGAGCTTCGTGTTTCTCTTGAAGAGAAACTTGAAAATCTTGATGAGTCACAAAATGCAATCTTTTCTCAAATCATTAAAGAACGTGACCATGCAATTGCAAAATATAAGCTTTCAAGAAAGAAAAGGTTGAATTTGGTGTTGGTCATGATAGACTAACCGAGGAGCTAGAGAAGGTCACCAAGGCTCACAAGGCCTTGGAGAGTGAACACTCTATCTCACCAAGTCTTTTGAACAACTTCAAATTCAATCATCTAAAACAATGTTCCTAGTTCCTCTACTACTTCTTGTGATCATGCAAATGTCATTGAGGAAAATGCTAGGTTGAAGGCGAACTTGCCAAGGCCTCTAGTTCCCAAAGTAAGCCTATTGATGATCTTTTGCAATGCAAAAGCCACACATTGGGAAAGAGGGTCTTGGTTATGTTGCCAAGAAGAAGAAGAAGAAGAACAAGAAGAAGGCCAAGCCCGCACAAGCAAAGAAGACTACCATTGCGAGTAGTGATGCCACAAGGGGCAACACTCCTCGTAGTGACTTTGCGGGACATGCTAACCCCAACTATATTCTTTATGTTGATTATTATGGGGATGTTATGCTAAATATGTTGGTCCTTATGATGGTTTCATTGCTTACTCTATTTGGGTTCCTAAGACCCTTGTTGCTAACAAAAGAGGACCCATTGCAAGATGGGTACCTAAAACCAAGCAATGATTTCTTGTAGGACTATGCTTCCGGTGGGTCGAAATGGGTGATTGATAGTGGATGTACAAGTCATATGACCGGAAGCAAGGAGCTTATGACGGAGATGAGACCAAATGATAATCATGCAACCGTCACTTATGGAGACAAGTCTAAAGCTAAGGTATCGGGCCTCGGCAAGGTGGTAGTAGCAAGGGATATCACCCTTGTGAACGTCATGCTTGTGAGTCCCTTGGTTACAATTTAATGTCCGTTCGTGCACTTAACAAGATGGGTTTTGCCGTCCATTTTGATCTTGATATTGTGGTACTCATGTGGAGCAAGACTCTAAAGGTCGCTTTCGTTGGGTATGTTGAAATGAGTTGTTTGTGGTGGACTTTTCGGAGTCTACCAACACTCAAGCAATGTGCCTATTCGGAAAGGCCGTGGGGTGGTTGTGGCATCGCCGCTTGTCCCATGTCAATATGAGAACTTTGCAAAGTCTTCACAAGGGTGGCCACATTCTTGGACTAAAAGAGAATGTTTCTTTTCTAGAGATCGTCTTTGTAGGGCTTGTGTTGAAGGAAAGATGCATGATTCTCCCCACCCACACAAGACCATCATTTCATCAACGAGGATATTGGAACTTCTTCATGTTGATCTCTTTGGTGCCGTGCCTCAACCAAGTCTTGGTGGGAAGAAGTATTTTGGTGATTGTCGATGACTATTCAAGATTTACATGGGTTTATTTCTTCAAGTCGAAGAGTGAGACCCAACAAGCCGTCATTGACTTCTCCAATGAAGTGCAACGTCAACACAATGTCCTATATTGGCCATTAGAAGTGACAATGGCTCCGAGTTCAAGAACTACACCCTAAATGAGTTTCTTAGTGAAGAGGGAATTCGTCATCAATATTCCGCTGCGTATACCCCTCAACAAAATGGTGTAGCCGAGAGGAAGAACCGGACCCTTATGGATATGGCAAGGTCTATGTTGGCGGAGTTCAAGACCCCACTTTTCTTGTGGGCCGAGGCCATCTCCACGGCATGTCATTCATCTAACCGCCTCTACTTCCGCACGGGCAAGAAGTTCACTCCATATGAAATGCTTACCGGCAACAAGCCCAATATTTCCTACTACCGGGTGTTCGGTTGTAAGTGTTTCTATAAGATCAAAGGTTATCGTTTATCTAAATTTGAGTCTAAGGCTTTAGAGGGTACTTTTGTTGGTTACGGTGCCGAATCCCACACTTATAGAATCTACGACAAGTCCTTCGGGACCATTGTAGAATCTTGTAGTGTGGAGTTCGATGAGAATGACGGCTCCCAAGTGGCGCAATTTCATGTTCGTGATGTAGATGATGAGGAACCTCAAGATGCAATAAGGCGAATGGGCGTGGGATTCTTTCGCCCAATCGAGATCCACCATGAGGCGCCTCAAGAAGGACCAAGCTCCACCCATGTGGAGCATTCATCATCACAAGTGGAACCGCACCATCCGATGGAGCAAATGATGCACCAAGCCAAGAACAAGTTCAAGACCCTCCTCAAGTTGATCAAGTTGCTACGCAAGAACCAAGTTCTCCAATTATTGATGCTAGCCATGATCAAGACCAAGGTCCATCTTCTCCTTCTAGTGATGAAGGTGTGCACATTGAAGACCAAGGTCATCATTCCGGTCAAGACGGGGACACAAATGATCAAGATGATCAAGAGATTCCTCCAAGCTCTCGTGAGGACATCGACACCCGTCGTCATGCAAGAAATGTCAAGACCATGGAAAGAAGACAACACTTGTTGGAAATATTATTGGTGATTTGAAGAGCAAGGTTGTGACTAGAAGCAATGTGCAAACTTTAGTGAACATCAAGCACACATATCCATGGTGGAACCAAAGAAAGTCTTTGAAGCTATTGAAGATCCGGATTGGTTGATGCAATGCATGAAGAGCTCAATAACTTCAAGCGCAACAAGGTGTGGAAGCTAGTTGAGAAGCCAAAGGAGTGCCGCAATGTTATAGGCACTAAATGGATATTCAAGAACAAGCAAGATGAACATGGCATGGTGGTGAGGAACAAGGCAAGATTGGTGGCTCAAGGGTACTCTCAAGTTGAAGGCATTGATTTTGGAGAGACCTATGCTCCCGTGGCTCGCCTTGAGTCCATCCGTATCCTCCTTGCATATGCATCTCATCATAATTTTATCTTGCAACAAATGGATGTGAAAAGTGCTTTTCTAAATGGTCCACTTAAAGAATTAGTATATGTTAAGCAACCACCGGGTTTTGAGGATCCCAAACTCCCTAACCATGTCTACAAGCTCGATAAGGCGCTCTATGGACTTAAACAAGCTCCACGTGCGTGGTATGAGCACCTTAGAGAGCTTCTAGTAGACCGTGGATTTGAGGTTGGGCAAATCGATCCCACTCTCTTTACCAAGAGAGTAAAAGGGGAGCTTTTCATATGCCAAGTCTATGTGGACGATATTATCTTTGGCTCAACTAACAAAGCTTTCAATGATGAATTTTCAAAGCTTATGACCGATAGGTTTGAGATGTCCATGATGGGAGAGTTGAAGTTCTTCCTTGGTTTTGAGATCAAGCAATTGAGGGAGGGACTTTCATCTCTCAAACTAAATATATCCAAGACATGCTCAAGAAGTTTGATATGATTGGTGTCAAGGAGAAGCGCACACCAATGGACACAAAGGTTCATCTACAACTTAACCCAAAGGGTATAGATGTCGATCAAAAGGTATACCGTTCCATGATTGGTTCTTTGCTCTATCTTTGTGCATCTAGACCCGATATTGTGTTGAGTGTAGGGGTGTGTGCAAGGTACCAAGCCGCTCCTAAAGAAAGCCACATGGTGGTCAAAAGAATCCTCGATATTTGATTCATACCCCAAAGTTTGGTTTGTGGTACCCTAAGGACAAGGTTTTCTCTCTTTGTGGGTACACGGACTCGGATTGGGCCGGTGATCATGATGATAGGAAGTCAACTTCCGGGGCTTGCCAATTTCTTGGTGGTTCCTTGGTGAGTTGGTCTTCCAAGAAGCAAAATTGTATATCTCTCTCCACCGCCGAAGCCGAGTATGTGGCGGCCGCAAGTGCATGCACCCAATTGTTATGGATGAGGCAAACTTTAAAGGAATACGGTGTCAATTGTGACAAAGTGCCTCTTTTATGTGACAATACAAGTGCTATGAGATTGCCCACAACCCGGTGCAACATTCAAGAACCAAGCATATTGAGATTCGTCATCATTTCATTCGAGATCATGTTGCCCGAGGTGATATTGAGCTAAGCCATGTTCCCACAAGAGATCAACTTGCCGATATATTCACGAAGCCTCTTGATGAAGCAAGATTCACTATTTGAGGAATGAGCTAAATATCGTGGATTCAAGGAGCTTGGCTTGACTATTTTGCATACACACCTATGTCTTGACTATCTATTGTGTTTAGGTGTAGGCATGGACATAGGGGGAGTGCGGTCCTAATCCATTGGACTATCCCTCCCCCATTATGCCGATATTAAGAACTCATTTGCTCTCTATATTCGTTCATGAATTGTGAGCTTAAATGACGAGTTGTGGCCGTGAACCCAAGATATATCTTCGCGGTGTCACACCAGACACTCATACATGGTGGCCTAGGCCACCGCCCTCTTCTTTTGAAGAGTTGGGTCTTATTGGAGATTTTATTGCATACTTGTTGTTTCTACCTGTTTTCGAATCACTTCCAATGTTGTTATTTGGGTTTCCTTGATTTTATCTCCATTGGAAGTGTAAAGAAATCATCATGTTTGCATCTCCCCGTGTCACTCAATATTGCTCTATGTCACTCTTGAAGACGGTTTTTCAGAAAAGGAGTCTGCAAGTTTCTCAGAGGAATTTTTTTCAAGAAGAAGAGGAGGTTGCCAAGCTGGCCGGCCCCTAGCCGGCCCAGGCCGACTCCCAGGCCGGCTCCATCGGGCGGGTGCCCGGCCCAGGCCGGCAGTCTCGGGTCGGTACCCGGCCTCCAGGCCAGCCCGGCCGGCTCCCAGGCCGGCCACTCGGGGCAACTAGATCGGGGTGAGGGGATCAAACCGCACGTCTCCCACTTCTTCCTCCTCTCCCCCACGACCTCCTTCTCCATGGATGCCCCTCCCGAGCTCCTCCTCCACCACCCCCACCATTAGAGCCGCCTCCACACCTCCTCCTCCATCAGATCTGCAAGCCCCCTACTAGTTCCACCCTCCCATCCACGTGTTTTCTCCATTGGTGGAAGTTTAGGGGAGTTCTCCTCCATTGTTTTGTGCCTCTCAAGATTGGTTTTCTCTCGGTGAATCTCGAGCAAGATGGATGATGATTCGGCTTATGATGGTCTTGATGACCTTGATGTTGGTTCCCTCTCTCAAGGTTCAAGGGCAAGGACAATCTTCGGGAGTCCTCTTACTCGTCTTCCTCCTCCAACCCCAAGGCCAAGAAACTCAAGGAAATCTCCAAGAAGAAAGGGCCTCCCTTGGTCAATCCGGCGGAACCGGTACGTTCCACTTGGGTCAAAATACCTAGTGATGAGTTTGAGAATGACCGCTTGATTTTCAATCCATATGCTTTTGGCAAGCCCACTTGCACGAGTGATAGCCGGTTCTATTGCAAGGTGCATCATCAAGTGTTTGAACAACTAATTAGTCCTAAGAAGAACTCTCATGTTCCCACCTTTTACTTCAATGTGGATAGTGCAAGGGAATTATGGCCGGAGGTGATGGAGGTTATGGATTTTCATAGTATTACTAATCTCATGCGGTGAATACTCCTTATACTCCTGAGTTGCTTCAAGAATGCTACACCACGGTTTATTTCTCTAGGGAAACAAAGAGGACCATGACATGGATGAGTGCCGGTATCAAATGCGAAGCCTCTCTTGCTGAATTTGGTGCTCACTTTGGCATCGAGGAGCTACCTCTGTGTCCCATGGCTTATGTTCGTATTCATATGCAAAACCTCATGAAAGCCTCTCCCGGGATCCATCATTGCTATCCCTCCGAGTCGGGCACTATTGGAAAGATCCCCAAGGTATCTCATATGACTCCTTTTTGGAAAGCCACTTATTTTATCCTCCGGAACACTATTGCCGTTAAGTTTGGGGAAAAGGGTATGGCTCGTATGTACATGGTCAATCTTCTTCACCACATTGTCACCCTCAAGGAGAGGAAGAAGAAAATAGATGTTCTTGACTACATGTGGCAAGAGATGCAATCTGTGGTGCTTGAGTCCAAGGTTCCAATTTATGGTCCGTACCTTCAGAAGCTCTTTGAACTCAAGTTGGCTCAGACCTCGCTCAATGCCTATGTACATGCTTTGATTGCGCCTACTCTTCATGTTTTGCCATCTCGCCCCCAGATGTGGTCATACCTACTCAAGAGAAGCGTGCTAGATCCGTCCCTCCTCAAGCTCATGTTGAGGTCTCCAAGAAGAAGCACGGTATAATGGATGTTTTAAAGAAAATGAATTGCTTCGCTGCGGACAAGCAAGCCAAGGACTTCAAGGCATATCGCAAGCAAAAGTCTTATAACCGCAATCAAAGAGAGATTATGAAGAAACTAGATTTTCCCTTGCCTTCTTGCTCAAGCTCCGTCGAGGTCTCGGAGAATACTTACAATTCCTACTACACCTATTGGTTTGGCGATGATGCTTCCTCTCTTGCTCCCTATTGGCCGGACACTCATGGTGCATCAAGCTCCGGTCAAGCCTTTGGTGGCACCAATGACGACGATGATGATGAAGATGATGATGATGAGGACAAGTATGAAGATGAGTGATCTCATGGGCTTTCACTTTACTTTCTCCTTTTTGGTGTATTGATGCCAAAGGGGGAGAGATATATCCGGGGATTTGCATCCATGCTTTGCATACTTTTGTGTTTTTTATTTGCCTTGCATTGTTTTTAGTTGAACTCTATTTGGTCGATGTTCATGGAACTTGATTATCACTATTGTATGAGATGGTTAAATTAGTGTATGAGACTATGGATTTTGGTATTCTGATGGATTTATCTATGTTTGAGTCTACATGATATTGTGCTTTGGTACAATTGTCGACATCTCTTAGCACAAGGTATGATCATCATCTCAAAATCTCAACATAGATGGATATGTCTCTTTGTGTTGTTCTTATATCATGTTGATTATATCATGTTGGAATTGGTTCCCTCCTTATATGTGTTCTTGCATTCCAAGGCAAACAATTCATATGCACACGTTTAGGGGGAGCCTCTTTCATTTTGTTAAGAACATGATCTTTTGTGGATACTTTATTGCAAATCCTAGTGTTGTCATCTAACACCAAAAAGGGGGGATTGAAAGGACATTTATTTACCCTATGAGTTTTGTGTGTTAGATAACAACACTGGTGATATTTTAATATGATGCTAAGTGCTTTCAGGAAATAATAAGATTGATGAGAATTCAAAAATAAGAAAGAAATCGTCCAAAATCGCATCGGTGTTGAAAACCCTGGGAAGCCAGCCCCCAGGCCGGCCAGGCCGGGCTCCAGGCCGGCTGGCTCGGCTGGGCAACCGGCCCCCAGGCCGGCCAGGCTGGGCTACAGGCCAGCTGGCTCGGATGGGTGGCCAGCCCCCAGGCCGGCCAGGCCGGCTTTGATACATCTTAAACGTATCTATAATTTTTGATGTTCCATGCTGTTATTATACCAATTGCTACATGTTTTATTTACACTTCATAGCATTTTTATGCATTTTCTGGGACTAACCTATAAACAAGATGCCGAAGTGTCAGTTCCTGTTTTCTGCTGTTTTTCTCTTTCAGAAAAGCTAGTCGCAAAATATTATCGGAATTGGACGAAATTCAACGGGTGCAAATATCTCATCGGAAGACTCCGGAAGCTAGAAGGGGAGACAGAGTGGGGCCACGAGGCAGCCACGCCACCCTAGGGCGCGGCAGGGGGTGGGCCCACGCCCAGCCCTGGCGTGGCTGCCTCGGGTGCCCTCCGACGCCGCCCTTTCGCCTATATATTCCCGATGTCCCGAAAACCCTAAAAACACTATTCATATTCCACGAAAAGTTCTGTCGCCGCCGCCGTCGTCAACCCTAGATCGGAGGGTTCTGAAGCTCTTCCCAGCACCCTGCCGGAGGGGAGATCCTCACCGGAGGCTTCTACACCGCCATGCCTGCCTCCGGAGTGATGCGTGAGTAGTTCATCCTTGGACTACGGGTCCATAGAAGTAGCTAGATGGTTGTCTCTCCACCTTGTACCTCCATGTTTAGATCTTGTGAGCTGCCTAACATGATCAAGATCATCTTATTTTAATGCTACATGTTGTGTTTGCTAGGATCCGATGAATATTGATACTATGAGCAAGTTGTTTATCAATCTATCTATTTATGTTGTTTATGATCTTGCATGCTCTCCGTTCCTAGTAGATGCTTTGACCAAGTAGATGCTTGTAACTCTAAGAGGGAGTATTTATGCTAGATAGTGGGTTCATGCCTCCAGTAATCTGGGCTCGAGATGACAGAAACGACTAAGGTTGTGGATGTGCTGTTGCCACTAGGGATAAAACAATGATGCATTGTCTACGTGTCATTTGCATTGTTTACATTACACATTTTACTTCATGTAATAATCTGTTGTTTGCAACTCAATACCGGAAGGGGTGCGGATGCTAACCGGAAGGTGGATTATTTAGGCATAGATGTGTTGGATAGCAAGTCTATGTACTTTGTTGTAATGCCCAATTAAATCTCATAATAATCATCTTGTCATATATTGCATTGTCATGCGCTCATTATTTGTCAATTGTCCAGCTGTAATTTGTTTACCCAACGTTAGTTATCTTTTATGGAGAGACACCACTAGTGAACTATGGAATCCGGTCCATTTCTTCATACTGATAAAACCACCAACTGCAATCATTTGTTCTCTGTTACTTTCTGCATTCATTACTGTTTTCCACACAATACATTTAATCCTTTGTTTTCAGAAAGCCGGAGAGATTGACAACCTCTCTGTTTCGTTAGGGCAAAGTAGTTTGTTTGTGTTGTGTGCAGGTTCCACGTCAGTTGCGCCGCTGACAACCTTCTGAAGAACCTCTGTGTCCTTCTGGTTCGATAAACCTTGGTCATATTTCAAGGGAAAACTGCTGCTGCACTACATCATACCTTCCTCTTGGGGTCTCCCAACGAACGTGTGTTGTCACGATCAACAAGCAGATCTTCTGGTGCTGTTGCTAGGAAGTAATAAAACACTCTACCGTTAACACGCCATCAGGCTTCCCTGGGTACTTTGAGGCAGGACATGAGGCCGGCCTCCCAGTTCCCTTCAATAGCCACTTTTTAGGAGGAGCTATAAATGCTCCTCCACCTACCTTGGGACAACTAGCTCGCCCAGAAATGAAGACACCATTAATGCAAACTCAAGAAACATCTAGATCTCCCAATCCCTCCACCCAAACTCGTTGATCTTTGGAGGATTGAAGGAGAAGGCTCGGATCTACTACTTCACCAAAGCGTTCTTCATTTCCCACTCATTCACTTGAGGGATTCGAGCCTAGGGTTTCCACTAGGAAAACCTAGGCATCGTGTTGTACTTACTTGCTTGTTACATTTGTGTAACAGGTGTTGTGGTGCTTGGGAGCCCCCAATCCTTTTGTGGGTTGAGCCTCAAGTTTGTTGTAAGGGCTCCGGATTCCGCCTTGAAGGATTCCGATAGTGGAAGGTGAACCGAGCTTTTGGGCAAGGTTCATCGGAGAATAGGGTGAGACCATTTGTGGCGTTTGAGTTTAAAACTCACACCCCTCCAACGAGACGTACTCCCCTAAAAAGGAGGAACTCGGGAATACATCCTTGTCTCCGTGTGCTTCCCGTTCGGTTACACCTTTCTCGCTAGCTCTTACTTGTATCGTGCTTAATCTAGTGTTAACTTGTCATATAGGTAAATTCACCATAGTTGCATATCTAGAGAATTTACCTTTGTGTCAAGCCTAAATTCAAAAAAGAGCTAAAAATTGAGTAGCACCTATTCACCCCCCCCCCCTCTAGGTGGCCATACCGACCCTTTCAGTCGTGTATGTGTGCAGGTACCCGCCGCCGCCCTTCTATATTTTGCGGATGTTCTTGTGGTGCTGTTAATCCGTGATATTGTGTTTGTTGCCGGCCGAAGATGCCGGCCGGAGATGAAGTTGTGGTGGTGTGATGTTGCTGGCCGGCGATGTCGGTCAGGGTTTGATGCCCATATTATTGATTTGTGAAATGTATGCACGTACCCATGACGCCCTTGAGATTGCCGGAATGTCGATTAACTTCTGTTCCGGCAAATTCAGGTACTCCATATGTCCCTTTTTTAGCAAAGGTCATGCCGAAATTTTTCGTGAATTTTATCATGACTTAGGATAATTGGGACTAATGGGTTATCTTAATACTTAAATTTTCCGTGAATTTTAGCATGATTTTTTTCTTATATTTGTTGTACTAACTTCGACTTTCCTCCATAGGTGCGAACATGGCTGACAAGAGCGAGGCCGGGGGTTCTCAAACAGGAGGCGAGGAACCGATAGAGGAAAATCGGTATATGATTCCGACGTTCATCGCAGATGCAGTGACAAAGACGCTCACCTCGCTCTTTCCTTCCATCTGTGAGTCTGTCAGGGTTTGGATTGAGGGAGGCAAACAAGGGCCTCCCCCAATGATCAGCTTCGGTCCAGCAAGTACTCAATCAATGTGGGGCCAGATATACCCAACCATGATATGCCAGAAGATGCGCTGCTGGATAAGCCTAAGAAGAAGGAACGAAAAAGATATAAGAAAAGTGACTCTCACAAATCCAACAGCCAGTCGGTGCAGGGGACTAAGCCCCCGTTTGTGGATAGGATACCCATCAAAAATTGGCATTGGATACATATCTTGGGTAAAGAGATCCTGCCACCGCATTTGGCCAAAAAGTTGACTGGGGATATGCGTGAACTCCATGATGTTGTTCTTGTTGTGGAGAATAAGCTTCTCGAGCAGGAAGATCCAACATACCCATTATTTATTGCAAAGGTACCAGAGGGTTTGGGCTTTGTTACTAATGCAGAAGACGGAGACCTGCTTTCGTAAGATTTAATGACATCTTCAGAATGTACCACATGCAACCGCTACACCCATCCATGGTCCGCCTTGTTGCGCTCAGTATGGCGCACAAAATCTCAGTAGAGAATACCCCTAACCTCATGATAGTTGACCCCTACTACATGCAAGAAATGTTCGTGAACAACCTGAGGGTAGGGCAAGCGCGACGCAGTTCCTGGAAGATCTCTTCGTGGTGAATATTTCCAAGACCGTCTATCTCCTATCTTACTTTCCCGAGTAAGTCATTCCTAGCCACCATAACATGTTTTCGTAGATTTACATCGTTAAATTTTGCATCTACAATGGTGAATTTGAGGATGATGGTCTCTTTGATCTATTTTGCGTAGTAACCAATATGGCACCCTCATCTTGTTGGAGATGGAAGAGTCAAGTGCCGTGTATTTCGACAACGGGAATCGTTCTGGGGAGAAACCTAAGGACTACACCCACATCAAGACTGTTCTCAATGATGCTATCAACGCCTACGCTAGAAAGGGCGGCCGGATGATAAAAACAAATCAAAATAATAGAAGGTTTAAATTCTTCCACAAAGTGTACTTCCCCTGCATCAAGCAGGATCCAGGCAGTTGGATGGAGTCATGGTACCTCATCATTCAAATGCGGGAGTTATTAAGGTATGAACAACGAAGACAATTTCCGTCTGATCTCCACAAATGGTGCAACATCTAGTGTGAGTCCACTGATGATGAAATTAGAGAAGGGTTCCGTCGCATCCAGAAGATGATCACGCGAATCATCTGCCGTGACGTCATAGAGTCCGACGGGGAGTTCCACTTTGAACATGAACTATCTAACAACGAGATAAAAACACACATAAGCAGGGCGGGTGATTCAAGGCTATTCAACTCGTTAGATGGTGCTTTCTCGTTCCCGCCGATGCGTGAGTAAACTATATCCCTAAATTAACTTGCCTACCTCTAGCTAGTTTCAGGGTTATGAATCGCGCACATTCTTACTTAGTTAATTATATTGCTCTTAATTATTGTAGACATGTTCCAAATCATTCTTGTGTATAGTTTTGTATTTTATATAATGCCGATGATTGAAATGTGCATAAACTCTTGCTTTTCTTTGCCTAATGCTTTTATCTTTGTCTTGTGTGTATAGAGAGATGAAGAAGTGGTTCTGGGACACAAGGGCTAAAAGATTAAAGCAGAGGCGAAAACTATATAGGAAGAACATCCCCTTCTTGCTTTCAAACTCCATTGCGACGTATTAATGCATGTATGAAAACTTTTGGTTACTTGTCCACTTTTGAACTCTATCCATTGAGATGTATTAATGCATGTATTAAAGCAAAGGCGATGTATTCTGCTACTTCGGTTTGTAATGTATGTGATGAACCATGTGTTTTGGTCACTAGCGCTTGTCTAATATTCGTATGTTTTGGTATGTTAAATCCATGTGTTCAATGTAATGCCTACATAGTGGAATATATATGTATATTGCACTATCTAAATACTGGCATAAAAAATTAATTGGAATTATTTATTTAATTTGGAAAACAGTATTAGTAGCGTGTAGTACAAATGCGCACGCTACTGGTACATTTAAGGTCAGTAGCATGTTGGGAGGACCGAACGCTACCACTACGGGCAACTACTAGTAGCGTGAGGCGCAAAGCGCACGCTACTAGCAAGGACTTACTGGTAGCGTGCGGGGCCGCACGCTACTACTAACCGTTAGCAGTAGCGTGACTATTGTAGCGTGCGCCCGCACGCTACTAGTAATCAAAACCCGCACGCTACTAGTAGGCTTTTCCTTACTAGTGTTTACGGCGTCTGCTAGAGATGTTGTTAGTTTTCCGTACTTTTCAAATACGGACGTAAATTCACCACCTATGAAGGTTGTGCAAATCCTACCCGTATGATCACCTCCCAAAAACTAAGCCGGTAGATCTAGATTTCCAGCATGTACACCCCACCCGGCGATGCCCTACGAAGGGTCGGCGTGCCACTCGGTGTGCGGAGCGGCGATGAGAGTCCCACGATGGTTGGCCCCCTTGCATCCTGACGGTCCGGCGATAGGCTTTCGTGATGATGTTCTCCACCGCGATACTAAGCATCACCCAGTTCTTCCTCCCCTCTTTGATGTTGAAGTAGTGCGGCGGTACGAGGCAATTGGGCCTCACAAGGGCAGAGGCCCTCTCCCGTTAGAAGCGAGCGCCACATGACTGGCTTTCGGGTGATTGAGAGGGTCGGCCCTCTCCGTCGCTGTCATCCGCGCCGACACTGGTATATCTCTAGTTCACGGTTGACCCCAATGAGATTCAGCACTACGGGAACACCGAAGCTGATGTGCAAATGTCCCGGTGGCTTTTCGTGGTCGGTGAACTCCTCCTTGTCCATGGTGAGGCTCCTCTTGAATTGGTTCGAGCCAGAGCTGCCAGCCTTGTGGTCGTTTGCCATGGCATCGCGGCGCGTCGGCGTATGACGTAGAAGGAGAGGGTGAGGCGTGGGGAGGTGCTGGCGGTTTGGCCCACGCAGTCCGCCGGTGAGGGGTAGATAATAGTGCTGGGGTGGTTAGTTGGGGTTCCAGTGGCGCCGGTTTAATGCCGACAAACGTTAATGCCTGAAAGTGCGGGAATCCGTAGCGCCGCCGCGTGGGGAAGTAGCATTGTCCGCCTGAGAAACCGGCAAGGTGGGTGGGATAGTCCGGCACCCAGAATCAGACTCGAAGGTTGAGGGCGGACAAGAGGTTTACGAACAATTTATCAGACCGCCCGGACCGTTGGGGGCCATTTTCATGTTTGGACCCACTGAGCCGATGAAAAGGCCTATGGGGCGCCCGGTGAACATACTCTTAGTAAGCTTTAGCCTACTTTGACAAGAGAGGCATTTTGCCTACTATGAGCATATGCCCCGAATTTAAAAAAACATTAAACACTTTCCAAAATATCAAAAAGTTGGAAAAAATGTTGAGCGTACATCTCTCCATATTATATGGTCACAAATTCGTTTCACAAAAAATCGATATTTTGTTTACAAAAAATTGTCGGTTTTCCACAAAACTTGGTGTGTGCACATAAGATGTAGTATGTGTGCGTCAAATTTTTGTTTACATTTTGAAATGTTTTTTCCAGTGGCAGGAGCATGTGCTTCCATGTGCTAGAATGGATAGCCGGAGCAAATGTTTAATGTTGCCATCAGGATACATGGGTCTCCAGTCCATTGCACCACATGTATATCGCCAGTGAGGCTGCAACGCATTTGGCTTCTTCGACAGATCGTACAACCAAGACAAAAGTACAGGTGGAACATTCGCCACAAGCAGATCCTCTTACAATGTGCAAATGAACTACTACGCTCCCTGTTTTCCTGCATAAATTATTTTTCTAGTAATATACTCACTGGCGAAACTCAGTTTACTCCCGTGGACGGACGGGAAATCCAGAGTGAACTCAGAGCGCGCAGCCGGGAGAAATAGTCACTGATCGCGAGCAGCGCTCGTGCACACTGACGTGTGGTCAGTATCCCCTGCACTTCCTGAAGAATCCGCAGCCGCAGATCATCTCCCTGCAGAATAGCAGATCACCAGAAATCACTTGAGTAAATCCTGCATCTGAATTCTGAAAGACACGCAACTTCACAGTACAAGCATGGCCAGCAGAAGTCTACCTGCCGCAGGAGGCTTTCCAGAGCGCCAAGCTTTGCCACCGCCGCCGCCATTTGGACCGTGCAATCGCCGGAGGGGCCTGCTGTGCGGCACAGGGACGACGATCCTGACGTGACGACAGTTTCCACGACCGACTGTCGCAGCGCTTCCATCTCTCGAGAAAGAGCGTCTTCGGCTTCCTGCGACGACTGACACAGGCTGCAGATACTATCGAGCTGCTTCTCTGTCAGGGGCTCTAGCCGGCTCGCAAGTAACTACGACAAATGCATCAACTTCAGAAAGTGAAAGGGAAGTGATAACACAGAGCACAATCTGTTGACATGCTTCAACAATGGATGATCGGATCGTGGGACCTTGAGAAGCTCCGATGGCCGGAAGCCACCCAGCCAGAGGAAACACCTCTCGACGGGGGTCGTCCACGTTCCCGACAGGACCTGGAAGGCGTCGGCCTTGGCCGCCGCGCCCTTCAGCCTGAAGATCTCCTCGCAGCGTGCCTTGATGGTGTCGATGATCGCCTGAAGGTCACCGTCGCCGGCGTGGACGCTGACGGCCGCTCTGAGCTCATCTACCTGCTTGATGTGTTCCTCCAGCCACCGTGCGTACTCCACGCCAAATGCCAAAGCTCCTAGAGATCAGAACAAGATGAGTTTTCACATAAAGTAGAGGGGGGAAAATGTCTGAATAATCTGTTACCATTTCCATTCGCTGAATTAGTCTGCTCTCCCGAAGTAGAAATCAAAAATCCCTGAATAATTAGGCAGATCAGATCATCAGTGTGTTCGACAGCGAACGCGATTCCTGACGAGGATGTGCGGAGAAAACTATCGACGAAGAAGATATAAACCTGTTGGCGAGCACGCTGGAGCTCCTGTTCCAGCTGAGCAAGTTTCAGGTTGCTACTCTCAAGCTGCTGGACATATGCCTGAGGAGGGCGATGAAGGATGAACAAATTAAGGCTGCCCAAACAATCCTTTTGAAGATGTTCACAGACTAGGCACCAGATGAACATACCTTTTTTCTTAGACGGCTTCTCTTAGCAGCTTCACGGTTTTGGGCAAGACGGCGAAGTGTCTGTCAGTCAGTTAACGGAGAATGAGAAGAAATCTGTAGCAGCTGAATGCTATCATGATTCATGCACTGAGGTGTATTGATCGGTTGTATCGATACCTTTTGACCTTTTTTACTATTTGGTTTGTCCCTGGAATCTGAAGGTGTGAGCGTAGCAACATGCCCTTGTTCGAACTGATCAGTACAGACAAGTTCAGTAGACATCATAAGTAGCAACAGTTTGATCCAATTACAAAACTGCAATAATGTTTGCACATGCGCGTTGAAACCCAGCTCCTAATTAATATTTTAGATGAAAGACATTTTAGACTCTTCCCAGATACTAATTAATATTCGTCAACAATATCAATAAGGAGACTCTACATTGTTAAAGAATATCGAAACCAAACATAACAATATAACAGAGTTGAACAGTGTGCCAGTAACTCACCAGTACCGCTTGGTTCATCTTGTCGAAGTCTAGATCTGTGGATGTATCGGTCCCGCCAGGGCTCGCGTAATCCATGTTAGACTCTTCCCAGCTACCAAGTACGCCTGTGGTTAATTGCTACTAGCAGTTAACACAACCAGGTTTTGTTGTGTAGCAGGCAGCGGAGCAGATTAGCTGGAGGAACAGGTTGCAGAGCAGAGTCACGCATCAGTGAACTCTGAAGAAAACAGTGAAAAAATCGAGCTATTCATTCAGCTAAAACAGAAATCCAGTAAAACAGAACGCAAATGCAAGATCGATCCAGAATGGGTGGAGTGCATGATGATTACCATAGAATCCTTACAGAGAAGGCGACATCATGCAGTCCATGCGTACTTGGGACCTCTCTGTCCAAGAGATGAACAGCAGCAGAAGTGCAGAACTTCAGAGAACTGTTCAGAGCATATATAAGAGCATATATATATATATAGCTGCAATAAGGAACGGACACGGACACTCAGCGTGTCGGCCGGCGACAAATCTATAGGTACATCAAATATCTTGTGGTATCTTTCTTCTTCTTCTTCTTTTCTTCTTCTTCTTCTTCTTCTTCTTCTTCTTCTCTTCTTCTTCTTCTTCTTCTTCTTCTTCTTCTTAAAATCAGATCTAGCTAATGTGTATATCTACCTACGCTGTAGTAGTAGTACCCGTCAGAAAGAATCGATACGGTTTTTTGCACATATGAAGCAGACAGGTTGGACGCTTTCGTTTTCACAATCGTACTGCAGCGTGCAAGCGAGCATCGTCGGCTGTATCTTCCGCGCCGTACAACAGCGACGCGACGCCGCGACGCAGCACATGCCATGTTGCATTAGGCTGATTATGCCTAGCCGTAGACTCTCTTCTCTTGGACTGGAGAGATATCTCGAGAAATCTGCACGCAAATCGGCCAAGCATGCAGTTGTTGCGGGTCAGTACTCTCTGCGTTAGCTTGGCCGACGTCGATGGAGCGCTGGCTGCATCGCGCGGCGTCAGGGCAGACGATCCGCGATCCAGTGGCGGCGCCAGGTTTCAAAGGGCGTGTATTCATTTTGAATGTGGGTATTCATTTTGCTAAAGTTCTCATTGTTTTTGCTAAAAATTTCACGGTTCTACCCAAAAAATTAAGGTTTTGTCAAAATCATGGGTATTCACTTGAAGACAGGGAATACACGCTAGCGCTGCCCCTGCCGGGATCCCGGTGTCATTACCCCGCAGCTCCATTCTCCGTGCATAGCAAATTAACCGACGAACACCTACAAATTTTATTCAGAAGACGCTTTTTGGCCGATGTTGAAGTTCGGGTTGCATGGAGTACAGCGTTTTGGGTCTTGGGCGCCATGGAGTTTTTTTCTAAATTCAAAACTGGCATTTCAAGGTTTCAAAGAAATCTGGAAAAAAAAAACTAGACATAGTTTGTGATGTATTTTACCGGCGTGCACAAAATAAATGTGAAATACTCTGTATCATGGGCCGTGAAAAAAAAAAAGACAAAAGTGTGGTTCTTGAGTAGTGAACAATGAAAAATTTCAAAACTTCAAAAGAAAATCAGACTTTTTTTTTAATTTTTTGTATATCTCATATTATAAGGTATAGCTCGTTTAGATTTTGCAGCTGCTAAAATATATCAGCAACTACATTTAGGATATTTTTCAGATTGTTTTAACGTTTAGAATATTGTTTTTAAAAAAATCAGAAATGAGCTAAATGTAGCCCGATCTCTAAAACCTCTTTTCATGCTATCTGAACCTTCACCAGGTTTCCAAGAGTGCGGCGCTTGTGTGCCAGAATTGTCGTATCCATACTCGAAAGGACAGATCAAGTGCTTTTACACCTTGAGCTACAACGCCCACTCAAGACGGGGTCATAATCGTGCATCGTTGTTGCTTTATCCATCTACTAATGGTAGACCAGGAGTTTTAATTGTGAATCTTAGGTGTTCATCATATGCATTGGCATCGGCTTCGCTCCACGGGTCGCCTCCTCCAGGGCGACCTGGGAGCGCACCCCAGCCCGCGCCGCCTCCTCCCCCCACCCCCACCTCCCCTCGTCGCCCTCCGAGGCCGCCGGCGGACAAAGGCCGCGCGGGGCCCGTGAAGGGGGCGGCGGGGATTAGCTCCCGCGGCCTCGCTCTGCGGTTTTGGAGGCAAGACGCAGCCCGAGTCCGCCGAATCCTCGCGTCCGTCGCCGTCCGCCTCCCCGGCGAGCTCTCCCCCGCGCTCCCCCGTCCTCCTGCCTGCCTGCGGTGGCCTCGGCTCGCGCCATGGGCGGCCGCGGCGGCGTCTTCCGGCCTGGGACCGCACGGGCCCAGATGGGCTTGGGCGGGCCGTGGAGGTCCTGCTCGTGCGCGTTCTCCCCAGCGCTCCCCCGTCCTTCTGGCCCTCGTGCCTGCCGGCGGTGGCCTACGGCTCGCGCCATGGCGGCCGCGGCGGCGTCGTGCGGCCAGGGCCCGGATGGGCTTGGGCGGGCCGTGGAGGTCCTGTTCGCGGCTGCATCTGGGAGGTCCTGCTGCTCCCTGCTGAGCGTGTGGTCGCCTCGATGCTCTCTGTCCCGGTGGTCCGGCCGTCGATCCCGGCCCCGGGGGCGCCGTCGGCTTCGACGGTGCTCGACCGTGACCTCCGGCGGTTGCAGGGGTCGCCACCTCTACACTCAGCCACCTTCCTGCAACGGGCGCCGTTGAGGAGGGCAGGTGCCGTGGCTTCGCAGATGGCGGCCATGGTGGTGACGTGCTCCCTACGTGGGGGGCCGTCGTGGCTGGGTGTAGAGCCACCCCTGTCTTGCCATCAGTATCTTGCTGGTGTGCTCCGTGGCTCTGCAGATGGCGGCCATGGATGCGGTCTTCTCTCCGATGCGAGGTGAGCCGTGGCAGTGGTGGTGGTAGCTTCCCCTTGTCGGTTGTTAGGCCCTCGCGTCGGATCCGGTCGAAGTCCTTTGGCGTGGCTGGTGTGGGTGGTCTTCGTGCGTGCTCTAGGCTGGCCCACCCTTCGGGTAATCGAACCCAGGTGGGGTTGGGGTTGCACTCGGTGGTGCTACGCCGTGCGACTACGGCGATGATCCCCCGTGCGGAGAGGGTATCTCCGATGCCCTTCTAATTCAGCCGGTGACACACAGGCGTCGTGGCGTCATCTAGCCGCGTGCGACCATTCGGCCATGCCCCCGACACAGGTGGTGTCGGCGCGCTGTGTGGCCTCGGATGCACGATGGTGTTCGATTACGTCGATGGTGCAGTCTCCTGGCTGGGTCTCTGCTGTCATGTCCGGTGGATCCTCCTTTGTGATCGCAGTGCTTGGGTCGTGATGAGCTTCTCATCAATCAACTGTCTTCGAGATTTTCTCGGAGTGACCCTCTCTTGTGTGTTGTCGGTGTGCGTTTTTTCTTTTATTTCTCTTCTCTTGTATCCCCTGTAAACTCTGGTTCATTTGAACCTATCTTGTAGAGGCTGCAAAGTCTCATAGGCATTTGATATATGGAGTTCAGGCTGGCTCTAAGAGCCCGCCGTAGTCATAGTCAGAAAAAAAAATGCATTGGCATCAACGACCACCGTATACCTAGCCAAAAAGATCCACTCCCCTCTTTGAGGATAATTATAAGCCCTCTAAAAGAGAGCACATTGGTCAATTTCAGGATTTTCGTCCCTAAATCCTGCCTCGATCCACCAAGTTCAGTAAAGGCATGACACACAAGTCAGGTTGTAAGTGGCAGCGGCATCCGCTGGTTCCGTTTACGCCGCCCGCTAAATTCAGCCCAAATGGCGTATGTGGATAACGACTTAATTTAGGTGGCGTATTTGGCGAAACCACGAAGCCCAACATCGCCAGCGGCAGAGCAAGTCACCGCAGTAAACCTACCAGCGGGGCGCCGCCGCTAGACTCCTCTCCCGCACGCACGCACGTCCCAGGCCGACCAACACCACTGTCTCGCTGCCTCCTCCACGCCGCCGTTGGCCGTCTGACTGCATCTCCTCTCAAGATCCGCGCGCCCCCAAACTCCTTCGACAGCCGCTGGCCGCCACTCTTGCGGGCAGCCGGGAGGAAGACGTTGGGGAGCAGAGCACGGAGCAGCAGGAGCGATTTAAACCGCCAGGTGCTTGCGGGTGAGGACTACGGTGGGCAGTAGGAGATCGATTCTTCCAAGCGGAGCGGAGCAGAGCGGAGCAGAGCGGAGCAGAGCAGGATCGATCGGATCGATCGCTAGCAGCTGGAGATCGATCGACGCATCAGGAGCCGGCTCATCGGGAGCGGGTGACGGTGAGGAGGTGGATCGATCGATCCCGGCGAATCAGAGCAGGATCGATTGGATCGCTAGCCAAGATTTGGATGATTTGTTCACGGAGCAGGATCCATCCAGGCAACTCTCGCTCAGCACACAACCCCAGCACCCCCTTTCCCCTCCCTCCCCACCGAATTCCCCCCCTTCGCTCCTCGGATCCGTGGTTTGGGGGCTTGGGATTGGTAGATCCAGGCTATACAATACCGATTGGCCATGGAATCTCAGCTGCTATCACCAAATCGCCAGCAGCTAGCAGAAGAGAGCGCACTGTGCGACGCGGCCATTGCGGCACCGTTTAGCCGCATTAAACCGCCAGTTATGTTAAGTGGCTGCCACAAAATCCACCAAATTGCTATGTGGCCGAAGCGACTGTGTCCACATCATCCAATGGACGGGCCACTTACATCCTGACACACAAGCGTCAACATTGTTTGATGTGATATCGCGTGTTTTCACCAGAGTGCAAATACTTGTCACTGAAACCATCACTGTCAGCTGAGAGAATCTGAAGTCCCCACACCAACTGGACAAGTTGTTGGAATCAGGTTAAGGCCCTTGTCGTCCCTCTTCTGGTCGTTATCTCACCTCGTTCGAACAAGTCGATGGGAGATGGTATTTAACTTATAAATGTCCACGAGGGTCCTCAGCCGAGTTACTGTAGCTTAGGCAGCTTATATTTGACATGCCGAAGGTCTGAAACTTTATTGTGCCGACAAGTGTTCTTCACGTGTTTATGTACAACACATTTATTTTTGTTCTTTTTGCATTAGCAGCTTTGTGTTCATGAAAATGCATGATCTCTAATGCAGTTTTGTGACTTACAGGTGTGGTTCAGCAGTATACCTCATACACAGTTGGTTGATGACAAAGGAGGAAAAAATTGGACTGCCAATTATGCTGAATCTTACTAGCAGCATTTATAGCTGAAAAGTTGCAGGGTCTAATCATTCAGGTTAAGAACCTTGGCTTATTGCTTCCATTTTGATTCGGCAGGCCTGCCATGCATTTTTGGTACCATTTCACTAACCAAGGTTTCTTATATGTTAGGTAATATCCTAGCTTTCAAATGTTTGGTACTTCAACTTTCACTTAATTATACTATTGTCAACCAGTTTGGAAACTTTTGGGACCAATAATGTAAGCTTGACCCTGCTATTGATTCTTTGTTATCATGGTGCAGATGGATTATCTCGATCGCTGCCCAGTACTAGAAAAGAATCATTCTGCCACTTCATACAATGCACCTGGAGTGCTTTAATCAGGTTTGTTGTGTCTTTTTGTCAAAAAAGAATCAAAGGTATCAACTGTTCACTTCCCAGGACACAAAGCTTTTTAAAATTTGTGAAGATAAATACTTTCACGTATCATGCCTCCTTGAGGAAAATGCTTAATTGTATACACGTTATTTTTTCTCTTTCAGCAATCAATTTTCTGTTTTATAAATGTACCCCTTACATTCTCTTCCAATAATACTCGAGCTGAATTAATGGATATCACTGCTAAACTGGAAATTAGCTCTATAATAACTATGTCTCATTTCATATATGAGATATGCATAAATACTCATTATACCTGCTATGCATACAAACGTGGATCAGCTGGTTGTAGACTAGGACTATATGTCATCCTTCTTTGTTATTTTCCACTCAATAAATAGAAAATATCTTAAACATTATGAGTAGGTTTCTCACCAGATCAAGCCCCTTTATATCAATATACCGAGGATAGAGGAACGTGTCTCATAATATACAGAGAATTTCCATCATTGGTTTTCGTGTTCAGTTCTGCAAAAATGAGCCCCTTTATATCAATTAAGTTCTTATATTTGACATGCCGAAGGTCTGAAACTTTATTGCCTCTCTATCCTAGCAGATGTCTCATGGTTCGTCGAACTAATGTGGTATACCCAAAAAGCAGAAGTAATTCATGTCATCCCTGAAGAAGGGAGTACACAGTTTTGGTTTGGCTCAGTATGGTGGCCCATTACCTGAAGAAAAGCATGATCGCATTGACCGTATCGACAAATATATACATCCCTCAGTTTTCAAAAATGGGTATTCTCCCTTTTCAAAGGTAAATATTTGGAATCGGTGATGCTACAGTTATTAGAAATACAACTTCATTATAGTCTTTCACATATGAGTATTCAACTTTCTGGTTCTTGAAGGTGGCATGTCAAGGTAGACGCCTACATCCAGCAAGATGTAGTTATCAGCGACCTAATGCCAAGGCTCTCCATTTCACACAATTTCTTATACTGCAGGTGTGTTACTCTGTCCACTTCCACATTTATAAAAATCTTTGTTTGCACTGCATGTATTTTGGAAAGCTAATGCGCAGTAAAGGCATCAACACCAAGTCGTAGCGAATTTCATATGTCAGTCAACTTATCTTCAGTACATAAAAATTATGCTTGCAAATTTGCCTCAACCGATTACATGCACGCACCACGATTTTAAAATCACATGGTTACAGTCGAAAGCTTATAAATAGCAAGGAAATCACATGGCTGTGCGATCAGTTCAGTTGATATTTCCTCATAATAATGACCAGACTTTCATTATCAAGCCTCGTGAACTTTTTGAGAGAAACAAGCAGGTGAATATTAGTTGATCAAACTTCAGGCGTGCCCAATGGGCTCAAAATTTGCCTTGTATGTTCCTGGAAATGTATATATACATATCTCGCTGCCACTGAGGTCAATACCCCCCCCCCCCCCCCCCCCCCCCCCACACACACACACACAAATATTCATTCATGTTTCCAGTGGACTCCACTGAACGTATACTCGCTGCATATCTCGCTGCCACTAAGGAAAGGAAGCACTGAGATCTGCATGATATAAAAGCTGGGTTGGAAGGGATACACTTATACAGATGTGAAGTAATGTACTTCTCTTCTTGCTCTTATAAAATATAAATGTACGCTATGCACTTAGGTAAACATGTATGTTATTTCAGATCAAAGATTAGCTAATGATTTATGTTTCTGTTACACCCTATCTTTGTGTCCCGTAGAAAAAATGTAAGAAATCCTCCACCGGACGGAGGTCGTCAGACTTAATGTGAGGTGCTGTTTAAGAAGCATTATCATCCCTGAAGAATGACAATGTTGGCGTGTTTAGTGATCATACACAATGTGTTTGGGTTGCGCAGTGTCAAAATGAGCTCCATAAAGCAATTACTAAATGTTGCCCAAGATCTAGCATTTCAATAACCCCTTGTGTGTTTCTACTATGCTTCAACTTCACCTTTTTTATGTGTGCTTACTGTTATGCCTATTCAGACGTTCTTGTACTACTAGATCATCTCTCTATCTTCCTTCGGATTTTGTGCCTTCTAGTAAAGCTGTAGGTTGTATTCACCTTTCCCTACTAAGTCCTATCTGCCTGTCTTTTTTTGAAGTTTTTATCTGCCTGTATTCGTACATAACTTCAGTATAACTACAGTATCCATTCAAGGAACAAGTTTATTTGACATACTATCTTTCTTAAAGTCAGTGAAATCAACTTAGAGGTGGGTCACAGATGATTCAACTGAGCTTGGATGGCAAAAGGGTTTATGTGACCAATTCTCTCATCATCCGGAGGGATGACCAGTTCATGGTGATCTTCTGAGGAAGGGCTTTCATATGTTCCAGATCGATGTCGACACTGAGAATGGAGGGTTGGCTATTAACCCCAATATCTTTATGGATTTCAGCACTGAGCCTGATGGTCCCTCTTCAGCCCATGAGATGAGATATCTCAGCTGAGACTGCTCCTATTACATATGGATTTAAGATGAAGGGTTTGGCATATTGCCAAAACATGCAGCTTGTGATCCATGGTGTTGAGTTCGCTGTAATTAATTAAGATGTTGAAGTCCTGACAGGAAAATCATAACCCCTAAAGGAGATTGCATCTTGAACCATGTGTCCGAGCTTATTGATCCAATTACAGTGTTTGGGACCAGGAACTGATTCATTCTATTTTCCATCCTATA
This sequence comes from Poa pratensis, assembly GCA_947311845.1. Classification (NCBI taxonomy): domain Eukaryota; kingdom Viridiplantae; phylum Streptophyta; class Magnoliopsida; order Poales; family Poaceae; genus Poa; species Poa pratensis. Next base: position 38,254,235 of record CAMZMU010000059.1, on the reverse strand, counting down.
GACGTAAACATCATTTTGGAAATCCCAGTTAACTTGAATGATTTTGAAGGTTTCCTGTGTTGGCATGGTACTCGATCGGGCCGTTTCTCAGTCCGATCTGCATATCATATTGATGGCGTCATCAGTTCAATGGTGTAACCTGCAGATCGCTGATACAAGGTACATCACTAAACAACCTGACTTGGAAAATTCTATGGAAATTAAAGGCCCCAGCAAAGGTGAAAATCTTCTGCTAGCGAATTATGCATGGCATCCTTCCGCTTAAACAAATTCTGCTCAACCGACATATTGGTACAAATGGAACTTGTCCGATCTGCAACTCGGAACCAGAAGACATTATGCACATGGTATTCAAATGTCCGCAGGCTATGATCATCTGGCGCGGGCTAGGACTTGAAAACGCTATAAACAATGAAATCCGAGATGGCCGCTCGGGCCCTGTGGTTTTTCAGGAAATTCTGAAGTCCACTTCAGCTCCAGTCCCTGGCTATGACAAGATCAAAATTCAGGATACGGTGACAGTAGCTGCTTGGTACATCTGGTGGCTTCGTCGTCGTCGTACACATGGGGATTCGGTTCCGCCTGCCAAGAAATGTGTCACGTCAATCCTAGCAATCGCGGCTAACTCGGCTGCTGGACAACAGAAGGGGCTGACGCCATTGAAAATCATTTGGGAAAAACCTCGGGCTGGGTACCTAAAACTGAATGTCGATGCAGCTTTTGCAATGGCCGATCGATCAGGGGCAACTGGAGCAGTAATAAGAGATAATCAAGGAGTCTTTGTGGCGGCATCATCTAGCTTCATCCCACATGTACCCTCAGCTGTGTTGGCTGAAGCACTTGCTATGCTTCATGGACTTCAGCTAGCAAATAGTCTCGGGTATGACAAAATCCAAGCTGAATCAGATAATATGGAGGTGATCCAAATATGCATGGGGGAGGAGAGAATCTGGAATGAAGCCACAGCGGTTTATGCTGATATTGGATCAATTGGGAATGTCTCATTTAGCCATTGCAAGAGAGAGGCAAATGAGGTGGCTAATGAAATTGCTAGAGTTTGTTTCTTGTACTTGGGACGATGAGCCCCCTAGGTTTCTTTTAGACAAACTCTTGAATGATGTAACGATTGTTTGATCTCGAGGCAGCAAGTTTCTTACACACTCTTTTCCTTGCCAGGTACCTAACGGGGACTGGTAAGGTTTTTAATGAGGCAGCTTGCTGACCTAATATACAAATTTCAAAAAAAAATTAAGATGTTGCTTCCTTGCTCTGTTGTAAGGGGCATGCAACTCTGCTGTAGGATTAAGTGTGACTGACTCACCTTAGGTTTTAATCAATGGGAGCTAGATCAGTTGTGCCATACACATTGAGCCTGTAAGTGATTTCGTACTGTGTAAACTGAATTACGACATGAATTGTAGATCAATCCGGAGCAAGAACAATCTTTAAAATGTTCATGAGCATCGGAAGAAATCATTGTGTCCAGCATTTTCTGGTACAGAACTTGTGCTTCCAGCAATTATATTTTAATGCTTAGTTTGATAAGGCTATGTGGCGTGTAGCTATGGTTTTTTAACAACGTGATGGTACTATTCAACCGGAGTCAACAGGTTCAACAAGTGTAACATTATATTTAGAGTCCACAGGTTAAACAAGAGAAACATTATAATTTTTTGGTAACACGACCTACTTAACTGAACAAATAAACAAAGTTGATTAATCTATAGCAATAGATTAATAGATTCGCTCGCTGCATGGCGAGTCCAGTGCCTCGGCAAATCAACACCATCGCTGGCGGATGCCTTAGCTACGTAAATGCTCCTGTGGACACTCTTCCATGAAAATCTAAACTTGACCAGCCTAATCTATTGGTAGTAAACAATAGGTACAGACTTAACTTGAACACGATCATCTCGACTGGTATAACTAAAAGAATAAACAAAATAGTACAATAAAGCATTCCATCCAAATTATTGGTAGCAAAATAGTGAGCCTTAGGCAACATTGACAGATTACCTTATGGCGGTTGCGCAGTTGCTTTATTGTACTAGAGTTCCTCCAGAGTTACTCCGCAGTGAACACCAGAGAGGACGATTTGGAGAAATGATGAGGAGAAGTAAACCAGGAGACAAGATCCTATCCCCTTTTGATCGAACTCACCGACATGTGGGGCCAGAAGGTGAAGCCCGAAAGGCACATGGTCGAGTCGAAACCTAAAAAAACTAACAGTTTGTTCCTCTTTTTATTAGATAAATAACTATTTTACAAAAGACAAAAAAAGTTAGTAAATCATATGCCAAAATAACGTCTTGTTCCTCTCAAGATCATTTTTTCACTAACATTCCGCAGAATATTACAAGTTTTCACTTTTTTAATCAGTATCAGTTATAGAGGTAATTTGAAGGCATACTAATTTTTATTTATGTATGTACTTAAAAACTAGGGTATCCAGGTAAATTATCATATTTTATACCACGGGTTAGGTAGTTATCGAAATATTAGTATGTGCAACACAATCAAATTAGGTTTTATATTTGTATGCATTCATCAAATTATATCCGCATTTACGGACATCTTATCAATCATTTTATCAATCCATAATATCCACTATTGCCATGTTCATACCTTTTTTTTTCCAATACACATTATGGCCACATGAAATTTAAAAACAAGCAACAATATGTGCTAAATATATAAAAACTTAAGACTGCATTACGGTTTTGATTTTGGCACCTGCGCCAGGGGCGCAACCGGTCATCTAGTGATAATAAATGTAAACATATCTAACCACCGATGCAGTGGTGGAGGGATATGCATGATGGTGATTGATGAGATGTGAATGAGAGGAGATGAGGTAAAGTGAGTGGTTCAGGATGCAGGCGGGCACGGACGTCCGGCTGTCCGTTCTGTCCGCGCCGTTTCAGAGCCCAACATGGACCAGCGGATGGGCCGTATAATTTTGGCGGCCCAGGCGGAAAACGGCGGCTGTTCCGCTACAGTCCGTGGCCGTCTCGCAAACGAAGCACACACTTTTTTTTGAGATTACGAAGCACACACCTAACAGATCGAGATCGCCACCGGCTCTCGGCCGCTCGGCTGCCGCCCGGCTCCTCACTCCTCGGCCGTCCCTGGCAAGCGGCGCCCGTCTTGCAGTATCCAGCAACGTCACCTAGGGCTCTCCGTCCTCCCCTTCACCCAGCTGCGGACGAGATGCGGTCCGTGGTGGCGGCAACGGTAGCTTCGGAACAAGCGGCGGTGCAGGGGGGAAGGAAGCTGCCGGAGGTAGACGAGAAAAATCGGACAAAGCAGGACAATAATTTGGCCGAGGGAGGTATCAACATCAATCTAGAGGACGATGACCAGGTCTGGTTCTATTTCAAGCCTCCTCCTTGCTTTCTAGGTCTGAACTCTGGTTGTGTGGTACGGTGACCTGATTTGGTGTGCTTTTCTTGTTCTTGGTCCAAGGAAATGATAGTGATACTGGTTGTTGTTTTGCCCAGAAACTAATTAGGTTGAATATTCCTAGCTGATATTTGTACACTTGTGTAACAGGTCAAGTCACCGTAGTGTACATATTAATTAGCTTCATTTTGACTTGGTAGATTATGCCTTATCAGAGTTGCGTTGAGCAAGAAAATTTAGTGAGATGTCTAGTACTTGTTTTCTAAGACATTAATCCAGTACTTAATGAACACTTTGCTAGTTAATAAGTACAAGTAAATTGATGGAGAGACTGCTCAATTTGGGAGTAGAGCCCTTAAGTAGGAATATCTGTAGCTCCTTTAACTTATAGTTATCTTTGTCAACTTCTGAATAATTGTCAGAACATGCAACCAGTGACCTAGATGTCCAGGTTATAGCAGCTGCATATGCGTTATTTGGATAAAAAGTGTTAAAGCCTGTGTATATGATGTTTTGCGGTACTGTGTATACTAAATTACTTTTGTTGTAGGTTACCTCATCTTCAAACTTTAATAACTCATTCTTAATATTATTGCAGACTACCTCCTCTGCAAGCACATTAGATGGGAAAGATCTACAGTTGGGTGGTTCCGAGAAGACGCAGGTGATGCCGGTTCATGCAAAGGAGCCAACAAGCAAGCATTTGCTGTCTGTTGCAGAGGAAGAGAGTGACTCAGAAAAGGTGCAATTGTAGGAAAAGAAATTGAAGAAAAGGAAGAGAAGTGAACTTCAACAAATCAAGCAAGAGAAGTTGTTCAATGATGCCGAGAAGACCCATTTGACGGCTGATGCACAGCAGCCGCATTTTCCATGTGGCGCCGAACAAGAGCATTTGCTGGCTGTTGCAAAGGAACATGCCGAGTCAGAAAAGGTGCAGGTGGAGGCCGAACAAACACATTTGCTGGATGTTGTAGAGGAAGAGGATGATTCAAAAAAGGTGCAATTGCAGAAGAAAAAAAGCGAAGAAAAGAAAGAGAAGTGAACATGATGTGACTGTTGACATAGGGGGTCCTTTGAGGTGGTGTGCCTCTTTCTATACACTGCTGCTCACCAGGTCTGAGAAGCCACGATACAGGGGCTCAATACTCCTCAATACAGAGTTGAACCATGTCACCCTCCTTGACAACAATGAAACGACCATTGATGCCCGTTACCTCAAGGAAGGTGAATTAATCTATCCTGGATTGGTGCTTGAGTTCGCTTGCCACGCGGCTGAGATTGGAAAGCAAAACCTTCAAGCTAAAGAAGAACTCCCTGAGAAGAAGAGGAATAAAAAAGACAGAATGGATGAGAAGAAGAGGAGCAAAAAATGGAAGAACCAACAGCCCCTCAGTTCGCCTCAAGCGAAATTGGTTGGATCTTCGATAGGCATGTTTGCGAGAGTGGCAGCACTAAGGAAGAAAATGTCCCCTCAAGTCCAAGGGAGGAAATCAGAATCACCTTCAGTACCAAATGTCACTGTCCATTTCCCATCTCCAAATCTTCCACGTGTTGAGGCTGCCAGGCGTCAACCCCGAAAACCGAAATCCCGGATTTGGAAAGACTTCATTCCTATATATGAACATGGAAAAGTTGTGGAAGGGCAATGCAAGCATTGCAATGAAGTCTTTCCCGCATCAGCGAGTTCCGGGACTAACCACATCCATAGGCACATAAAGAAATGTGAGACGAGACGTAGCATGCACGAGATGGTCTCAAAAATCCGTGCCTCTTCGTCGTCGCCCCAGGTCTTAGCTTTGGATAGTTGGAATTTCAGCCAAAAAGAGTCCAGGAGGGATCTCGCAAACATGATAGTTCATCATGGGCTCCCGTTCTCGATTGTCGAGTATAGTGGATTCAGAAAATTTGTTAAGGGCCTAAATCCGATGTTCAAAATGGTTTCAAGGACAACAATTAGAGAGGATTGCTTTGAGTCATACAAAGAGCAAAGATCAATGCTAAGAGAAACATTGAAGAACTGTGGCGTTCGAGTGTCATTGACTGCAGATATGTGGACTTCCAATCAGAGGCTAGGATACATGTGTATCACATGCCATTATATTGACAAAACATGGAAGATGCAGAAAAGGATACTCAGATTTTGTATGATGGAAACTCCACATAATGGGTACCAAATGTATAACACCATGTTAAAGAGTTTGCAATATTGGAATATTGAAGATAAAATCTGTAGCATCACATTGGATAATGCATCAGTCAATGGCTCAATGATGGACTATCTGAAAGAAAACTTGATGAAGAAACACATGCTCACTTGTGGAGGAAAACTTTTTCATATTCGTTGTGCTGCACATGTCCTGAATCTTGTTGTTCAAGATGGTCTGTTTGTAATAAAAGGTTACATAGATAACATCAGAGAGAGCGTCAAATATGTCAAGAGTTCACAACCTCGAGAGCAGCTATTTGCGGATTTAGTTCGGCGGCTCGACATCATCTTTGAGAAGGAACCATCACTTGATGTTACCACACGTTGGAACTCAACATATCTTATGATCGATTCATCTTTGCCATACATGGAAGCATTTGATGAGTTAGCGAAGGAAGATTTACATTTTCAGTATGCCCCTTCAGCATATGATTGGGAAATGGCTGAAGCGGTCCACTCACTACTGAAGATCTTCTTTGAAGCTACGAATGTAGTTTCAGGTTCTAGTTATCCAACGGCAAACTGTTACTTCCATGAAATATGGAGTGTTAGGCAGTTGTTGGAGAAACATGCAACTAATAAGAACCCCATCATTGCTTCCATGGTCAGCCAAATGCAGAAAAAGTTCAACAAGTACTGGAAAGAGTCATATGTGGCGAACTGCATACCCGTGATCCTCGATCCGAGATACAAGATGAGTTTCATTGAATTTCGCCTCGGGCAAGCTTTTGGAAATGATGCAGGAGAACACCTTAAAAAGGTGGACATGATAATGAAGAGTCTTTTTGAAGATTACTCTAATGAAATGGTTGATTCTGTTGCTACCAATCCATCAGAAGCAGAAGTTCAGGATGGGGTTGCAGAATTTGATGATTCATTGGCTGATTGGCAAGATCATTTGAGGGTGCAGAAAAAGCAAGCACCAAATGAGCTTGAAAGATACTTGAATGAAGAACTATTTCCCCCACAAAAGGATTTTGACATCTTAGGATGGTGGGAAATGCATGGTCCTAAGTACCCAATTATATCATGCATTGCTCGTGATATCCTAGCTATTCAAGCATCGACGGTGGCATCGGAGTCTTCTTTTAGCGCCGGTGGAAGAATCCTTACTGATCATAGGAGTAGGCTGAAGAGTAAAATGGTCGAGGCGTTGATATGCCTTCAAGATTGGCTAAAGGCTGCCGGTAAGTTTTTTTCCAATAGAGTAGGCATTGAAAAAAATCAACTTTGTTACTAACTTGATCATCTTTCAACTCTTCAGACTGTAAACCAATAAAAAAAGATGCCGAGGAGGAAGAACGCTTGGTGTTCTACCAAGTTAGCGAGTGCCATGAAGAAACCGTGACAAGCTCCAGCAGCTGAGACGAAGCTGAAGAAAAAGATCTACTAGTATCAGGATGTGCATCCTTGTTTAGTTTTCGCTAGCTGGTGATCTCCTAGTGGTGTGCCTCTTACATGTTCTGTTCATTTTCAGCTTGCTAGTGATCTGCTAGTGTTTGTTTTCAGCATGGTGGCCTTGTTTCCAAAAACATATGTGGAATCCGTCTATCTGTAAGAAAAATTCAGATACCATTGCGTACTGTGATGTATTTTTATATTGCACTACTACCTGATGACTTCAATTGAACCGTGGAATAATGGATTTGAAATTTACCCTCAAGTATGTGTATTTGACTATTTAATGTGATACACTATGTGGTGTAATTTCAGTATTCTGGTACTGATGTCTAAGTTCCGATGCGTGATACACTGTGTGGTGTAATTTCAGTTTTCTGGTGTAATTTCAGTTTTCTGGTACTGATCTATAAGTTCCGATGCATGATATGGTTAATCTGAAAGCAATCTGGCGAGACATCACATGATTTGAAAGCAATCTACGCGAGTGGGAGCAGTCATGGAGGATTTTAATACTACAGCTTGATTCAGCTTGATGCGACGCAGCGGACGGACAAAGTTGTCCGCCGGATACAGTGGACAGACTAGTCAACGGAGACGGATGTCGCTAACAAAGTAATTAGCAGAAACGGACCAAGCGGAACGAGGCGGCCAGTCCGTGGACTTGTCCGTCTGCACCCTGAGACGGGATCCAAGAGAGCACGAGGGGACAAGGCAGTAAGGCAGGGTGTAATGCTCGATTTTGAGTAATAAAGCGCCCTTTATCAACCAAAAAAGGTGTATAATTAATATTTGAGGTGACACAAGATCCAAATTTTATAACTCGAGAGGATGCGCCTTTGGGATGAACAAGCATGGGGACAACAATCGTACAGATGGATAAGAACTTTTGTCAACGCAAGTTCCCTCTTTATGCTACGATACAAAACTGGAGAAATAGTTAGATGAATCAATCTCAAATCTAGAGAGTGATTTTACGTTGGAGTCTGGCTGTTGTATTTTTATTTGTTCATTAGTTATGGTTTTGTGTATTTTACAAGTGTATGGTCCGACATAAAAGTAAGATATAAGATACATTTATTTATATGTGTTATTTTCAATATCTAATCCCACATGTAAGCGAGAGAGCATTACTTTATTTACACAAGTTGCAAGGTGCTGGTCCGACACGTGAGTTAGAGTAAACCAAGACGAGTGAATTTGCCATCAATCCAAACTTTATATATAGTGAAGGTTTTTATTAAATCAACGAGTTCCTGTCATTGATTTTTATTAAAAAACGCCAATTTAACAAACCCAACTCAAAACATGCAAAAGAGATGATCTATGCTCCGATGCACAAAACATGCAATGCACCCCCCCCCCCCCCCCCCCCACCCACCCCCTATGTCTAAAATTATGTATTTTAGGGTTCTTTTCCACATAACTAGCCACAAAAGAAAATTAATCTTGGTTGGCAGTTTCAGGCCCCAAAGATGTTTAAAGTTTATGGCATAAGTTTAACTTGCAAATCATTATACAATGTTTTGAGATTGAAACCTTTGTTACCTAGTTTCCAAAAACACTCTGTCATCACCCAATTGAACACTACATACTAATAATGTTCAATAGGTCAAGCCAATGCTAGCTCACCCCATAGACACCTCCTCAAGATCAAACAGGCCCCCTTATAATTCACAACCGTGGCAAGCTTAACATTTTTGTTAAAAGACAGATCATAAAGTCTAGGGAATAGAAAGATACTGGTTAGCCAAATAGAAAATAGACAATACTAACTTTTTGAAAGTGTTGGGATATCATCTCAGTACTCCCTCCGACTCATATTAGTGGGCATAACTTTGTCTAAATTCATATGTATCTAGTTAAATATTTAGACTAGATACATGTGTATCTAGACAAAGTTGTGCCCACTAATATGGATCGGAGAGAGTACCAAATATAGGCTAAGTGCGACAAATACTTCACGTTGGGTGGAGGTGGTGCCATTTTAGGCTTAGTGTTATTTGTGATAAGATTTTTTTTCAGACGACGAAAAATTTGTGTAAAAGCTTTCTTTCAGAAACATGAGAGGAAGCGAAAGTTTCCTAGAGAACCTACCCTTTCTCCTGCAAGCTGACATCGCTCCCGGAAGCGTCCGTTATTTTGCCGTCCTGAGCAAAAAGGCAGAAACCGAAGCCAAACCACGAAGCCGTTACATTCCCGCCATTCCCTCTCCGCCTTCCTTTTAGCGGCCACCCCCAAAATTTCCTCCGCTGCGCCTGCGCACCCACCCGCCAATGCCTCCCAGCTGGAAATCATCCCCAATCCAGCTCCCCCCGTGCAAGCCCATCCCCGGCACGTCCCGCTCGCCGGCGAGCACCCACCTCGGCGCCGGCAATGGGCAATTGCTGCCCAAGGTTCCGGAAGTCGAGCGACCACGCGGCGGACCACGGAAGCTCGTCCCACCCCGGCGCCGGCAGCAGCGCAGGGCATGCCTCCGTGTCGCCCTCCAGCGCACCGCAGCAAAACAAGCCGCCGGCCCCGATCGGCCCGGTGCTCGGCCGGCCCATGGAGGACGTCAAGAGCATCTACAGCCTGGGCAAGGAGCTCGGGCGCGGCCAGTTCGGCGTCACCTCGCTCTGCACCCACAAGGCGACGGCCCACAAGTTCGCGTGCAAGACCATCAGCAAGCGGAAACTGTCCACCAAGGAGGACGTGGAGGACGTCCGGCGGGAGGTGCAGATCATGTACCACCTCGCCGGCCAACCCGGCGTGGTGGAGCTCAAGGGCGCCTACGAGGACAAGCACAACGTGCAGCTGGTCATGGAGCTCTGCGCCGGCGGCGAGCTCTTCGACCGGATCATCGCCAAGGGCCACTACACGGAGCGCGCGGCGGCGTCGCTGCTGCGCACCATCGTGGGGATCATCCACACCTGCCACTCCATGGGCGTCATCCACCGGGACCTCAAGCCCGAGAACTTCTTGCTGCTCAGCAAGGACGAGCACGCGCCGCTCAAGGCCACCGACTTCGGCCTCTCTGTCTTCTTCAAGGAAGGGGAGGTGTTCAGGGACATCGTCGGCAGCGCCTACTACATCGCGCCGGAGGTGCTCAAGCGGAGCTACGGGCCCGAGGCCGACATCTGGAGCGTCGGCGTCATGCTCTACATCCTGCTCTGCGGCGTCCCGCCATTCTGGGCAGGTAGTTAAGCTTCTTCCCTTTCTCTCGCTTGATTTTGCCATTGCCTGAGCTCAACCAAAAGAATTGATTTGGCGAGAACAGAGTCGGAGCACGGGATCTTCAACTCCATCCTGAGAGGGCAGGTCGACTTCACCAGCGACCCGTGGCCGCGGATCTCCAGCGGCGCCAAGGACCTCGTCAGGAAGATGCTCACCTCCGACCCCAAGAGGAGGATATCTGCGTACGACGTCCTCAGTAAGCGTGCCACTTCTGAATTTCAGCTTACTCTCTGCAATTATAACGATGAGCACATGTTTGGTAAGATCAAAATGTTCTGTATTCTCTTGCTGTTCAGACCATGCGTGGATCAAAGAGGACGGCGAGGCGCCTGACACGCTGATCGACAACGCTGTCCTTGGCAGGCTCAAGCAGTTCAGAGCAATGAACCAGTTCAAGAAGGCGGCGCTAAGGGTACTTAAATAGTGTTGTTTCAGTCAACCAGTCATAACCTGGATTCTGAATCCAGTCAACTTTCAATTTGTTGTCCTAAACCCCTGCTTTTCTGCAGGTGATCGCCGGATGCTTGTCGGAGGAGGAGATCAGGGGGCTCAAGGAGATGTTCAAGGGCATGGACTCCGACAACAGCGGCACCATAACCGTGGACGAGCTTCGTAAAGGGCTGGCCAAGAAGGGGACCAAGCTCACCGAAGCCGAAGTCCAGCAGCTCATGGAAGCCGTAAGCAAACCAAAAACATTATTTTTCAGTCGGTGACTTTAACCAATTCGCTCTTAATCATGCAAATGCGCGCATTGCTTGCAGGCGGACGCGGACGGGAACGGGACGATCGACTACGACGAGTTCATCACGGCGACGATGCACATGAACAGGATGGACAGGGAGGAGCACCTCTACACCGCCTTCCAGTACTTCGACAAGGACAACAGCGGGTGTGCACATTTGTGGCTTCTGAAGCGATGCTGTTTGCAGTTTTACCGACTTGTAGACAGCAGTAGTAGTATGCAGTGCTAACGTTCAGAATTCAGAACTCGAATGTTCATGCATGGCGCGACCTGAATTGCAGGTACATCACGACGGAAGAGCTGGAGCAGGCCCTGAGGGAGAAAGGGCTGCTCGACGGCCGGGAGATGAAGGACATCATATCGGAGGTCGACGCCGACAACGTAAGTTTACTAGTACCACGCTGAAAAATGAAAATGCTTTGGCTGGTTGAATTTGAATCGATCGACGTGTGCACGCCGTTGGTGCAGGACGGGAGGATCAACTACACGGAGTTCGCGGCGATGATGAGGAAAGGCAACCCGGAGGCGCCAAACGCCAAGAAGCGGCGCGACGTCGTGCTGTAGCGATCAAGTCCTCAATCGGACCTGAGAGAACGACCGATCGATCGAGATCGATCAGGGAACCCGGCCGTGAACGGAGAAGAATTTTCAGTCGTCAGGGCGGATGAACTGACGACCAAGAACGCGCCAAGGCCATTGTTCTCGTGTACATTTTGTACGATAATATAGAGGAGGTGGGGGGAAGAGAGAGAGGAAGGAGTGAGATTTGTCAGATGGAATGAATGGGGCGAGGGTTGTTACCGTGTTTACTGATCAGATGTATAATTACTACTCCTACTAGAACTGTTCGTACTGTTTGCTGGTGGCCGTCTTGATTTGTTGGAGGACTGTTCAGACACAGGCACGAACTAGTTGGAAACATGTAGAAACCGATCATGAGAGAACTGGGAGAAACTCCCGGGAGTACTAGGCGTCCCCGGGGATCCGAGCTTCCCATCCCCCGGGTCCACCTTATTTTCCCCCAATTCCCGCAATTGCCACCAATGGAGCAAATAAATGGCCCGCCGCAGCAGTTCTTTTGTTATTGTAGCAAAAAACGGTTTGATGACAAAATAGAAAAACAAAGACGTCACACATAGACCTCAACGGAGACTTCGCCGGAGAGCTCGCCGGAGACATTGTAGCAGAAATTTATGCTACTGTAGCAAAACCGATCCCGCTGGAGACAAGGACGAAGACCTCGCTAGAGACCTCGTAGCAAAACCACAAAACTATTGTAGCAAAAATTTGTGCTATTTTAGCAAAACCGAGACATGGGTCAGAGACCTCGTAACAAAACGATTGATTGTTAATTGCAGCATCATATCAAAATTATCCTTATGATGCAGAACAGAAGAAGATGGCAGCAATTCTCCTTGCTATGATGCAAAACAGAAGAACATCGGTTAATCGGTAGCAAATTGCTACTTCCTATGATGCAAAACAAAACAATGGTAGCAAAATTCTTCTCCTATGATGCAAAACAAAAAGTCGTTGGTAGCAAATTTCTCTTTCTTATGACGCAAAACACAAGAACCATAGTAGCAAAAATGCCCTTCCGTGGCAGCAACCGTGGTCCAATTTGCGTCTACCGCGGGCTTGCAGCATCGCGGCGGCCGACGGCGGGCTTGCAGCATCGCGGCGCCGCGCCCGGCGGCGGGCTTCGAGCACCGAGTCGGCGCCTAATAGCGGGCTTGCAGCACGACGACGGCGCCAAAGCCGCTTCCAGCAGCACCGCCACCCCTCTCCCTTGCAGCACCGACGGCAACAAACAACTGCTTGCAGCATCCCGCGGCGCCCGACAGCGGCTCGGAGCATCGTGGTGTCTGCGCGGATGAGGCCTGACCGGAGCTCGACGCATCGGTGGGTGAGGGTGCGGCGGAGCTCGGCACAGGGGCAGACGAGGGCGCGGCAGCGCCGCCAGTAGTCCTTGCGGCCATCGAGGAGGGAGCACCGGTGGCGGTGGTCGGTGCAGGTGACGTCCGCCTAGAGGAGGCGCGCGGCGGCCGGGCCGGTGAGGCGCGCGGGTCGGCGGGAGCGGCGACCTCGCCGAGGAGGCGCACGGGCGGCCGGGATGGGGAGGCATGCGGGTCGGCGGCGTGTCGTCGAGGCGTGCGGGGACGGCGACCTCGCCGGTGAGGCGCGCTGCGGTGGCCGGCCCGTGGACAGTGATGGGTAAAAGTGGAGAGGACGGGGTGCGGGACGAGTGGCTAGGAAGAGTCGAAGGGATAAGGCTGTGGTCAGCTATTTGTGTGTGGGCCTGCGATGACACGCGTCGCTTGGGTGACCCGGGGGATGCGTCGCGTGCGATCCCCCGGATGATTACAAACTTTTCCCATTTACGAACGTGTTTGTTTGCTTCCAGCGATTTCTGTCATTCTGCACGTGTGACTCGGGCTGAAATGTAGTTTGGGCCACGTTCTGCAGCTCGTTTGGTTGCCCATATTGTATCGGTGTACATTTTGTTGTCTGTCGTTTGCTTAGCTGCATATGTGGTTTCAGTGTGACCAAATGCAGACCAAAAATGTTTGGTTGTGTGCAATGTTTTGGTCTGCTCACTAATTCTAAGGACACTTAATCAGATTATTAACATATGCATATTAATATCAACAAGTTCATGGTATTTTTTCACTCTCAAATATCGGTAATTTTCGTCCAATTGTTCACTGTCAAAACTTAGTAAGACTCAAAATGGCATTCACAACCTTATTCTATTCAGAACCCACATTGGCATTGCAAATTCAGTTCAGAACACACACATTGGCCACTACGTAGTCCAGAACACACACATTGCAAATCTATTTCGGACACACAAACAAACAGTGTCGCATTACAAAATCTATCTGACACACCCATTCAAACTGACAGACACCAACTACAGATTCAAAAGTATATTCAGGCGTCCCAACTCCCAGGCAGGCATGTGCATATATGTACAGTTTGCACCGACGCACATAGAATACAGTTTGCTCCCGTGACCTGAATATATATATTAGCTCTGAATCTGTAGCCTCGAGAAGGAGATACATTGCCCCGCCAAAAGAACAAAACAGAGGTTAGAGCTAGCTAGAGGATTCGGGTTTAGGGCGAACGTCTTGATCGCAATTTCGCTAGCTTGAAGATGGGAAACCGACGAGCATCGATCAATCAAGAGACAGAACGGAGTGCTGTAGGAGCCAACGAACGAAAACGATGGGGTCTCGACGCTAGCAAGCTAGCTCGTCGTGGTCGCGGGTTTGCATCATCCTGTCGTGCTGGAGAAACAAGGCGTTTTTAGTCTGGACCACCTCTGTTGGTGTTCGTGGTAGGGCACGCATGCATCGGCCACAAACAAGATCATTCACGACCACAAGAATATATGCAGGATTTTCTCGAAGAAGAAAGAAATAATACATTTTTAGATAAAGAAGAAATAATACATAGTACTCCGTACATGACAGTGACAAGATAAACGCATGCTTCAAAACAGAGTACTCCTTTCATGGATGGTAGAAATATTCTTGAAGGTGTGGTAGTGCTACATGAGATCATACATGAGTTACATCATAAAAAGATGGACGGTGTGTTGTTTAAAATTGACTTTTAGAAAGCATGTGATAAGGTAAAATGGTCATTCCTACAACAAGTCCTACGCATGAAAGGATTTGCACCGCAGTGGTGTGAATGGATTGTTAGGTTTGTTCAAGGAGAAAGTGTTGGAGTTCGTGTTAAAGATGACATTGGTCATTATTTTCAAACTCTTAAAGAGTTAAGGCAAGGAGATCCGTTATCACCCATTTTGTTCAATTTAGTTGCTGATATGTTGGCAATTCTTATTGCAAGAGCAAAATAGGATGGCCAAGTGGGAGATTGATACCACACCTAGTCGATGGTGGTGTATCAATACTCCAATATGCAGATGACACCATTATTTTTCTAGAACACGACTTAGACAAGGCAGTCAATATGAAACTTATACTATCTTTTTTTGAGGAGCTTTCTGGATTAAAAATAAATTTTCACAAGAGTGAGATATATTGCTTCGGTAAGGCCAATGATGATATAAATGAGTTTTTTTTTTTGAAAAGGGGAGGACCCAGCCTCTGCATCAGGATGATGCATATGGCCTTTATTGATGATATAAATGAGTATAGACAGATTTTTGGATGCGAAGTCGGGTCTTTACCGTTTAAATACATTGTTATTCCAATCCATGATAGAAAACTACTAAATAAAGAATGAAACCCGTAGAGGATCGGTTTGAACGCAAACTGGGATCCTGGATAGGAAAGATGCTCTCATACGGAGATCGTCTTGTTCTTATTAATTCTGTTCTTACAAGTTTGCGAATGTTCTTACTCTCTTGATTTGAAATAGGGTATTAAAAAGATTGGAATTTTATGGATCAAGATTTTTATGGCAAAGCGATAAAAAAAAAGAAAGTATAGGTTAACAAAGTGGAATTTTGTTTGCCCGCCGAAGGACCAAGGTGGGTTGGGCATATAAGTTTTAGATATAAAGAGCAATTGTTTGTTATGTAAATGGATTTTCAAGTTGCTTAATGAACAAGGAGTATGGCAGGAGCTCTTGACTAACAAGTATCTTTATGAGAAAACGTTAGCTCAAGTTGAAGCCCAACCATCTGACTCCCCTTTCTGGAAGGGACTGATGAGGACAAAAAATGTCTTCTTCTCGCGTGGAAGATTTGTGGTTGGGAATGGTCTTCAAGTACGGTTTTTGGAGGATGTATGGCTAGGCCAAAATTCGTTAGCGGACGAATACCCTTCCTTGTACAATATTGTGAGGCGCAAAAATGTACGGATATCTTGATGGTCACACCTTTATCGCATTCCATTCAGTTCTGAAGAGCACTTCTTGGGGACAAATGGGATGTGTGGCTGCACCTAGTAGAGCGACTAATGCGAGCCTCTTTAACTAACACACCGGATGTATTCAAATGGAATTTAAATACTTTTGGTATTTATGTAGTCATGTCTTTATACGTTGATTTGTTAAATGGACACACAAGATATCTCTCTAAATACTTGAGGAAATTAAAAGTAGCACTAAAGATTAAGATCTTTATTATATGTTTCCTTCATCAGAAGGTGTTACTCACTAAAAATAACCTGATCAAAAGGCCTTGGTCAGGTTGTACTAAATGTGTGTTTTGGCATGAACAAGCGTATGTTCAACATCTATTCATATCATGTTCATTTGCTCGCAATATTTGGAGACTCGTTCATTTTACTTTTAATATCTCGCCACACACCGGCATTGCGAATATGTTTGGTTCTTGGCTTAATGGAATTGACTCTAAAACAAAAGCAAGGATACGCATAGGCGTGTCTGCTTTGCTTTGGTCAATATGGAACTACCGAAATGATATTGTCTTTAACAAATCAAATATTGCTCTATTACTTGCAGGTTATGAACGAAGCAATCTATTGGATCCACACATGGTGCTTACTTGTACTTGTGGATCAGAGGGCGCTTATGGATACCGGATGCACCCGCATGCTGGCGGTGGTGCGTTCTATATCTTGTGCCGGGTGGATGGTTAAATCCTAAAATGCTAAATGCGTCAATTTGCGATCTTCATTTTGGCTCATTTTTGTATCCACTTTGTGTGATTCATGAACTTGTAATAGACTGGATGTTTACTCTTCAAATATTTATTTAATATAAAATAAGGCTGTGTGCATTATTTTGATGCAGAGGCCGAACATTGCCACCAAAACGGAGGTTAGAACTAGTAGCTAGATAGGGCGAACGTCTCGATCGCAATTTCGCTAGCTTGAAGATGGGAAACCGACGAGCATCGATCAATCAAAGAGACAGACGGAGTTCTGTACCAACCAACGAAAACGATGGGGTCTTCTTTCTTTTAGAATACAAAACGATGGGGTTTCGACGCTAGCTCGCTCGTCGTGGTCGCGCGTTTGCATCATCCTGTCGGCTGTCGTGCTGGAGAAACAAGGCGTTTTTGATCTGGACCACCTCTGTTTATGTTTGTGGTGGGCACGCATGCATCGGCCACAAACAAGATCATTCACGACCACAAGAATATATGCAGGATTTTTTCTCGAAGAAGAAATAAATAATACATAGTACTCCGTACATGATAGTAGTGAGGGGTGTAAAATGTGCTTGACTTTGGAACAGGCACACCGGCCGAGGAGAACGAGCTGTGGCTCGTTGGTAGCGGTAGCAGTGGCTACGCTAGCCCGCCCGGGTTCGATCCTTGGTATCGAATTTCAGGTGTCTCACCAAGCTCGGCACTGTTCACGTGAACAGTGTCCGTGCTGTGCAAATTTGTGGAGGGCCTTTGGGGGACTGAGCCTTTAATCAGTTTGCCCCAGTTCCAGCTACAGGAGCCAATTCCACCGCGGTTCGACACTGGTATTGTGGTGTGCCCACCACCGCAGGGTTTCCCGGAAGATCTAGGCTCGCGGAGGCTCAAGTCTTAGTATGGTTTAGTTAGGTCTAGCTTGCGCACAGGTGATGTGCGTGTGGTGTTGTGTGCGTGTGGAGTGCGTTGTGCGTGAGTTCAGATACTACAAGCTGTATTAAGACCAGGAATTCTCAAAAAAAAAAAAAAAAAAAAAGGCACACCGGCCGAGTACTAGACGACAACTCGACAAGGCCTGGAGCGCTGCGTGCGGCACGGGCTGACGCTACCGGCTACCGCGCGCAGGGGAGGGGACCGACACAGAAACGAGATCGTCAGATGTAATAGTTCCGGCGACCTTTATCTCTTCTGGTGGCCGTCTTCCGCTGCGCACGCCCTCTCCACCACCACGTCGTCATCAACATTGTGGCATCGTCGCCTAGGACATCTCAGTA
The DNA here is from genome assembly GCA_947311845.1 of Poa pratensis. Classification (NCBI taxonomy): domain Eukaryota; kingdom Viridiplantae; phylum Streptophyta; class Magnoliopsida; order Poales; family Poaceae; genus Poa; species Poa pratensis. The sequence continues at coordinate 38,236,407 of CAMZMU010000059.1, read as the reverse complement.
GTCAAGCTTTGTCGCACCTAGCAAGTGTTTTTTTCTTTTCCGTGTAATAAAAATGCTACCGATGATCACCTGTGTTATGTTTGTCAATTAGTAAAACATGTTCGTCTACCTTTTGATACATCTTCTACTCAAACTATTCGTCCTTTTCAGCTTATCCACTGTGATTTATGGACTTCACCTCTTCCTAGCGTGTCTGGTTACAAATACTACTTAGTTGTTCTAGATGATTTCACCCATTACCTTTGGACTTTTCCTTTGCGCGCAAAATTTGACACTTTCTCTACACTTAAACACTTCTTTGCCTACGTCTCTACCCAATTTAACACAACTATCCAATCTGTCCAGTGTGACAATGGTCGCGAATTTGACAATAAAACTGCTCACCTTTTTCTCCTATCCCTCGGCGCCACCCTTCGCATGTCTTGTCCATACACCTCTTCCTAAAACGGTAAAGCCGAACGTGTCATTCGCTCGACAAATAACATGGTGCGTTCCCTTCTTTTCCAAGCTAGCATGCCACCAACCTACTGGGTTGAAGCTCTACATACTGCCACGTTCCTGTTCAACCTTCACCCTACCAAAACCCTCCAAAACCGTACACCTTACGAAGCTCTTCGCGGCCTCCCTCTACCTCTTGAGCACCTACGGGTTTTCGGTTGCCTTTGTTATCCAAACCTATCCGCTACAGCACCTCACAAACTAGCTCCTCGCACAACCGCGTGTGTTTTTCTCGGTTACCCCTCTAACCATCGCGGCTATCGTTGCCTTGACCTCGCGACACATAAAATAATAATCTCTCGCCGTGTCGTCTTCGACGAAAACACCTTCCCTTTCACCCAACAATCCACTATACCACCTACTGCCACCGATCTCTCCTTTCTTGATGATCATCCTATCATTCTACCATCTAACATTACACCACTTGCACCCATGCCGCAAACACCTATTCCACCCGAGCCACACACGCCACCGCATACTCCTCCTCTCACATCTCAACCCACTCCTCCAGCTTCGCTAGTAATTTAAGCCCCTGTCAGCCCTCCACTCGTCGACAACACCCACTCCATGTTTACTCGTGGAAAACGTGGCATGCCTAAACCTGTTGACCGTCTTAATCTTTTGGCTGATGTTCTTAGTCCGCTACCTAAGAGCTACCGGGGTGCTCTCAAGGACCCTAATTGGCACTCCGCTATGATCGACGAATTCAGTGCACTACAGACTAATCGGACATGGGATCTTGTTCCTCGTCCGCCTGGCGCCAATGTCGTAACTGGCAAGTGGATTTTTCGGCACAAGCTTAAGCCGGATGGGTATTTGGATCGATAAAAAGCCCGCCGGGTCCTCCGTGGCTTTACCCAGCGCGCAGGCATTGATTATGGAGAAACTTTCAGCCCGGTAGTCAAACCGGCCAACGTTCGCATTGTCCTCTCACTTGCCGTCGCGCAAGATTGGCCGGTTCATCAGCTCGACATCAACAATGCTTTTTTACATGGTACTATTGCCGAGACGGTCTACTGTGCACAGCCGTCGGGGTTTGTCGATGTCTCCCAGCCCGACCATGTTTGCCGGCTCAATAAGTCTCTATGGGCTTAAACAGGCGCCGCGTGTCTGGTACAGCCGCTTTGCCGACCACCTGCTACGCCTCGGTTTTGTCAGCTCCCGCGCGGATCCCTCGCTCTTCATCTACAACAGCAACACTGAGATTGTTTACCTGTTGTACGTCGATGATATAGTTCTCACAGCTTCATCTGTGCAGCTTCTCCGGAGAACCATCACGGCTCTCGAGCGTGAGTTCTCTCTCAAGGACCTTGGTACATTGGACTATTTCCTCGGAGTTGCTGTTACACGGTCCTCGGATGGCATGTTCCTCTCCCAGCGGCAGTACATCATCGACATCCTTGATCGTGCAGGAATGAGTGAGTGCAATCCATGCTCCACTCCCGTAGATACACAGTCCAAGCTCTCAGCTGCTGGCGCCACCGTCGTTGATCCGTCTGCTTATCGGAGCCTGGTGGGTGCTCTCCAGTACTTGTCTTTCACAAGACCAGACATCGCCTATGCTGTGCAACATGTCTGCTTGTACATGCATGACCCACGGGAACCGCATCTCAATGCGGTAAAGCGGATTCTCCGGTACCTTCGCGGCACCGTCGACCATGGCCTTCAGATATACCGCTCGTCGCCTGCATCACTCACTGCATACACGGATGCTGACTGGGCTGGTTGCCCGATACTCGCAAGTCCACCTCCGGTTATGGCGTTTTTCTTGGTGACAATCTGGTTTCCTGGTCGTCCAAACGCCAGCAAACTGTCTCCCGCTCAAGTGCCAAGGCTGAATACAAGGGTGTTGCCAATGTTGTTGCTGAAGCATGCTGGTTACGCCAGCTCCTGTCCGAGCTCCATCGACCTCTTCAGCGAGCTACGGTGGTCTACTGCGACAACATCTCTGTTGTCTACCTTTCAACAAATCCGGTCCAGCATCAACGCAGCAAGCATGTGGAGATTGACCTACACTTTGTTCGTGAGCGGGTTGCTTTTGGAGATGTCTGTGTTCTTCATGTTTCGACATCTTCCCAGTATGATGATATCTTCACTAAGGGGTTGCCGTCCACTGTGTTCATCGAGTTTCGCTCCAGCCTGAACGTCCGCGTTGCTCCCGCTCCGACTGCGGGGGGGGGGGGGGGGGGGGGGGTGTTAGACGTGTAGTAGAAGGACACGTCTTCTCAGCCGTAATCAAGGAGGTTTAGAATTAGTCTAGATTATTTCAAATTGTAATCTTTTACTTGGCAACCAAACCACCTCCTTGTACTATATAATCCCACCAAGTGATCCGTATCAATCTAAGTGCAACAATTGCAATTGCCTTCAGGATGTACCCGCATGCTGGCGGTGGTGCGTTCTATATCTTGTGCCCGGGAGGATGGTTAAATCCTAGAATGCTAAATGAGTCAATTTGCGATCTTCATTTTGGCTCATTTTTGTATCCACTTTGTGTGATTCATGAACTTGTAATAGGATGGATGTTTACTCTTCAAACATTTATTTAATATAAGAATAAGGCTGTGTGCATCACTTTGATACAGACATTGCCACCAAAACGGAGGTTAGAACTAGTAGCTGGATAGGGCGAACGTCTCGATCGCAAATTCGCTAGCTTGAAGATGGGAAACCGACGAGCATCGATCAATCAAGAGACAGACGGAGTACTGCAGCAGCCAACGTACGAAAACGATGGGTGGGGTCTCGACGCTAGCAAGCTAGCTCGTCGTGGTCACGCGTTTGCATCATCCTGTCGTGCTGGAGAAACAAGTAAGGTGTCAAGTGGGATCCCACCATTATCCCACTTGTAGTTCATTTTACTATTTGTAGTGCAAAATTTTGAATTTTGCACTACAAATAGTAAAATGAACTACAAGTGGGATAATGGTGGGATCCCACTTGCACCCCTAGAAACAAGGCATTTTTAGTCTGGACCACCTCTGTTGGTGTTCGTCGTAGGGCACGCATGCATCGGCCACAAACAAGATGAACGCATGCTTCAAAACAGAGTAGTTTTCAGCCCACGAGTGGTACTAGATGAGAGCAGAGTCCAGACTCCAGAGTGAAAATGTGCTCGACTTTGGAACAGGCAGTGACAGAGGTTTCAGTCTTTTTCCCGTGCGTGATACTACGCTACGCTGGACATGTTTTTTTTTTTTTTTTTTGAGAATTCCCCTACGCTGGACATGTCGACGCACCGGCCAAGTACTAGACGACAACTCGACAAGGCCTGGAGCGCTGCGTGCGGCACGGGCTGACGCTACCGGCTACCGCGCGCAGGAGAGGGACCGACACAAAAACCCTCACGAATTAAGCATGCACGCGTGCGTGTATCAGAGCGTCTGCGTTGTATTGTGTTTCGCAAAAAAATACGCACTACGATTCAGTTGCGTATGTGTTTCCATATTTTCTAGTTGCAATTACAAAAACAACTATCATACTACATGTGGATTCCCACGGAAGGATGATCCAAGCACCAGGTTGCCAATGTCGTACTCCGCCGCAGTGTACCTCGTAAAACGCGTCCATGAATGCTACGTTGTTACCGACGCCGTACTCCGCCATACAAGAAGACGTAAGTCGCAAGCGGATGTTGCTATCTTATGATTTGAATCTTAAAATGGATGTGGCCGACTAAAGGCAAGCCATGGGCGGCTCGATTGTCATGCCGCTTGGGACCAAACACCTCGGGCGACATGGAGTCAACATGGTACTCCTAGCCATCCTTGTTTGTGGTTTCTATTGTCTCGGAATGGCACAAGGTGCAACGAGAGGATTTTGTGTGACTGTTTGGCAATATGCATTGCATGCATTGGTAATACAAAAATTGTCCATTCTCTTGGTAAGGGGTGTAGAAATATCATGTTGGAGTGGGCAGTGTCCTACTTAAAGCTATGGCGGATTATGACATGTAAATTTAGCACACCTTTTTGGGTATAGATGCTTCTCAAAGTGATATCGACGTGTTCAACGCTCTCCGATATTTGCTAAACTTGGTGAAGGTCAAACTTTGGAGTGCAACTATGAGATCAATGGCCACCAATACACTAAGGGATACTACCTAGCCGATGGCATCTATCCTTGTTGGTCGATACTTTTTAGAAAATTTGCAGCCTACATGTCTGCAAAAATCTAACTTTGCTGAAAAATAAGATGGTTGTAGGAAGAATGTGGAGCAGGCATTTGGTGTGCTCTATATTGGTTTTTCTATTATATAATACCCTGCTAAAACATGGTCGTTAGATCATAATTAGGAGGTCATAAATGACAATGTAATTGTGCACAACATGATTGTGCAGAGTGAGTGTTATGTTGGTCTAGTGTTTGATCAACGGTTTGACTATCAGGACCCTCTTGCCGAGCCACAACACGGCTTATCGACCGAATTTGTTCAATTTATTGCCATGCATGAGAAAAATGTGATGAAAAAACTCATCACCAATGCATGATGAACTATTGGAGCACTTGTGGATGCTTAACGAAAACGAATAGTTTAAGAGCGATGTTGTTTTCTAGAACTTGCTGAATTTTAATTGAACATAGGTTGCCGAGGTGTATTGCACCCTAATAGAAGTTGACGTGTGTCCAACACCCCATGTAGCTAGCAATTTTGTGGGATGTTCGGCTGGTTATTTCAGATTGCTATGTGCGTTGTCCAATTCCCGCCGACGTGGGGCCCACCCAACATCTGCCAGGTAAGACCCAGAACTTTAAAATCACGAAAGAGCTCCCAACGCCATTCCCTTTTGCGGCCGAGAACACGCGCCTCGCCCCCGTCCCGATCACCGGGCCCACGTGTCATTGGGGTTTCCACGTCGGCGGGTAAGGAGTGGTGGGCGGTGAGAAAAGATCGGGGCGTTAGCGGGCGCCAATTGGTCCGCTTTTGGCGTCAGCGGGTGGGCCCGGCGCTGACGGGAATCCGGCCCACGGAAGCGCGGCACGTCACGGGGGAGATCATTATTTCCGCATTGATCTCCTCTCTCTGCCTCTGCCGCTTTTCTTGTTCCCCCGTCGCATTTATCTCTTCCCGCTGCCGCAGTTTTACCTGTCCCGCCAGCCATCGTATCCGATCCCCAATGGCCGGGTGCTAGTGCTAGCCTCACCCCAACCTGCACACGGAACAAAATATAGACCAAATGTATTGGACACAGTGCTACCTGCAAGATTGACAAGCTTGGAAATTCCTATAAATCACACAAAAGAAAGAAAAAATTGGTGTGTCTATAGAGATAACAATATTCAACTGACTTGAATAAGAACATAATTACATGATCTAAAACATGGCGTCCCCTTTGGGAGTAATTTGCAATGACGTCAAACATCTCTAAATGTCATGAGAAACCTCTTCGCGGCACCTTGGGTTTTTTAGACACACAACAAAGACAACTCTCATAATGTGTCCTTAGGCGCATCATGAGTTTGATGTGGTAGATGGGAAGCAAGTAGGGTGTTATTACATGCCCCGAACCCTCTCTTCACTCTCCATACACACTGCCCGTTGTACACCCTAACTACACTCCCTACTCCTCTCACATCTCATCGGACCTCCTACACTCAGTCGCGCCGCAAAGATGGTGTGCAAGCTCAATACATGCATGATTTACTTGGGTTAGTACTATCTGGCTCGCCCTGGAGGAAGCCTTACGTGCCACAATCCTTCACCACTAGTCGGTATGTTATTCATCTTTTGTCTTAATTTAATGTTTCTCCTCGATATTAATAACATTAATATCCCTCCTAAGATCTCCCTCGAGGAGTATGGCATGCACTACAACAACTTGCTCAGCCAGATGAGGAAGAACAAATTAGTGCAACAATGAGGAGGATCTACTTTGGCCATGGAGAAGTGAATCAACCATCCTTTTATAGTTAGTTTTTCTTAGATCTAGCACCTATTGCACAACGAGTGCATCAAATCTCCTTTTGTTGAAGTAATATATTATTATTTGAATGAAATTAAATTTGAATCAATTTTTTTGGTAGTGTTGTTAACTTGTTATTCATAATATTGTTCCAATATGTAAACTTGAATTGCAGTCTAGAGGTAATTTTTTATCATAGACATAGGAGAGGCACTAAATGTTCCATGCTTGGTCATACATACCATGGCTAGCTTTTTTCGATAAAGGGGATATATTAATACCAAGATGATATCAATTACATCCGGTCTCTGCAAAAAAACATAATGACTACATCAGGTCTATGCGTAAAGGATGCACACAGCCGAAAAACAAAAGAATAAGAAAAAACAAAGACCATGCAAACTAATCAGAGCCTCGTAGCAAGAATAGCACCACAAATGGTGACGACACACCTCGACTCCGGAAAAATTCTCCAAAACAAAGCCTCCAAGAAGGTAACGGTGCATAACACTGTCGACGTCCGGTCTAACCAGCTTGGTCAGGTCCTGAGTTTTCACCCATGAGAAGGTCCAGTCTCTAGACAATGCCTTCAGCAAGGAAATGACTAGAAAGTCACCATTGTCAGGTAAAAAAAATGAGTCAAAAAAAAGGGACACGGAGCTCAGAGAGCACCGCCAAGAACGAAGTCTGCCAGGGGCACCGCCCCACTTATCAAGAACACTACTGCAAAACATTGATCATCTGGCACACATATTTCTTCCAATCCGCTGCGAGTACTCTCCAGGGAGCTTCTTGACTCGACATGAGCATGTTATAAAACTGGGGGGATAATTTCACTTCCACGCCCTCTGCACCAATTAGGGATGCACACGACCTTTTAAGCATGAGTATCAGGATTTTATCTTTGTTAATAACCAAGTCTGATTCTCAGGATAAATTGCGTGAGTACCAGGATGGTCTGATCCTCAAGTATAAATAGGAACCTAAATTCGCATCCCTAGAAACTTGAACCTGTGTGTTGGGTTTGTACATCCACTCCCCCAACTAGTAGAGCTAAGCTAGCATATATACATACCACCTTAAAAATATGCACCTTATCGTGGTGCAATCTATAAGTGTAGTCAGGGACGGAGCCAGGATTTCACCATGAGGGGGGCGAAGAGAATGAATGTTGTATATTTTTTTCCTCGACACACACCTAATTGCGTGTTGTTTTGTATTAGAAGAAGAAATGTGGAGATGCAATATACATAATCTAGCTATAGCATTTATTTATCAAAATATAGCAATACTATTTGCCAATACAAAACAAAATCTTACTTTCTAAATTAGGTCTCCGAGTATAATGATCATAGAACGATTATCATATAGGTGGCCGTAGTACCAATTTAATTTCCACTACCAATTGATATAAGTAATCTCATCATCTTGGAATGAACGAAAGACTTATCCTTTTCTAAATTAACCTAACTCTCTCGTCCTCTTCATGTCTACACAAGCATAAGTAGGCAATCCAAAATTTCCTAATTAATATTTAGGTCACAATTAATCGAATGTTGAGAGACGGCAAACCTTTTTCGCCTCCCGCCCGCGGTCGCTCATGCTGACAGTGCGGTCGCCGGCCGGCCGGTGCTCAGGTTGTGTATCCGTGTGGTCGTCGACCTGGTCTGTGGATTGACCATCTGGAATCTAGGGGTGTGGCGGCCAGCGAGAAGTGAAAATGTTGAACACAGGCGGAAAACGAAACAATCTGATCGTGTATTCGTGCTGATCCCTGGAACCTACCCTGGAACCTAGGGCTAGGGGTGTCTCGAGTTTCGTAAATGGTCTTCAATTAATCTGCTAATTGCGGGCCTGGCTAAATAGATCTTTTTACTTAAGTACGTGCGGAACGTGGTGCTGCTCCTACTCCCTTCGTTCCAAATTAATTGACTTGGTTTTGTCCAAATATGGATGTATATATACTTGTTTGGTGTCTAGATACATTTATGTGTAACTAAATGTGTGTCAATTAAATCCGAACGGATGGATTAGTTTTGAAGGCCTGGCCTGGGAAATACGCACGCACAAGGGGGGCGAAGTGGTTTGATGGGGAAAATAATCAGCGATCTACCGAACCTTTTCACGGGACGAGCGAAACGATAGGGGGGGGGGGGGGGTCTCGCCCCCGCTCGTCCCCCCTTCCCTCCGTCCCTGAGTGTAGTGGGACAGATTTTTTTATTAGTGGATAGCTAATCACCTAGCTGAGTAACAAAATTAATTTATGTGACGCTTTTCCTCCATCGGTGGTGACTATCGCAAAAAATGTTTTGCAAGGATTGGCCATCTAGCTCGGTGGGTGTAAGCACCCTATCAACATGACCATGTCCTAATGATATGTAGTAGACCAAAGGCATGAGCCATAATGCAATTGCGTATTCGACAAAAAAATAGATAGCTCGACATAGAAATCATTTGTTTGAACTTTACATAACTTTGACTTGTAGGATATTAAATCTGAAACAAGTATTTAGGCAATAATCATAGCATCGAATTGGTCATGAAAAATGCTTCCATAGTATCGAGATATTTAATAAGAATTTCAAACGAAAGTGATTTCCAAAGTTCAAGTTAAAAACTATGCATGCATTAAAATTTATCTATTTCTGAACGGAGTAGTGTGACAAATATCAATGTTCTCAGTGTGCTAGATGGGTAGACATAACAATTTTCCTCCACCTCTCTGTGCATTATCCAAGACACCTCTCACCCGCATTGCACACTGTCCCTTTCTCGATCCATAGGTGAGGAGTTCGAGTTACCTCTGATCCAGAAACAGCATTCACAAAATCCACCGGTTTACTACCACTTCCACCCATTGGTCCTTTGATGGCTTCTAAAAGTAGAAACCATCCGGCGTCCTGCACTCTCCAGCCTCCATTACATTTACACATACGCGAGAGCTAGCTGGCTAAGCTACCTCCTTTCCCTCTCATCTCCTGTGTGCACCACAGGAACTATCGCCCCCCTTTCTTGGTAGCTCGTAATTGCTATTAGATCGATCAACTGGTCATGGAGAAGATACAGTGCGACTCCAAGAGCAATGCTCACAGGAAGGGCGGCGGCAGCGGCTCCGGCAAGAACAAGCGGAAGGGCGGCGGCGGGAAGGCGATCAAGGTGGTATACATCTCCAACCCGATGCGGGTGTCCACCGACGCGGCGGGGTTCCGCTCGCTCGTGCAGGAGCTCACCGGCCGCCATGCCGACCCCTCCAAGTACACCGGCGGGGGTGTCGCTGTCGATGCCGGCGAGAGCAGCGAGGGAAGCCCGGCCGGGCCGCTGATGGGCCCAGCACCCAGCCCTGGTAGCACGGCGGAGTCGTCGGAAGGTGCCCCCGCGTGCAGCCCGGACGTCGGCCCGGCCGTGTCGGCGGGGTATGCGTACGATGAGGAGGAGGACAGCTTCCCGCCGCAGCTGATCGACAACAGGTACTCCGTCTTCTCGCCGCCGACGTTCCTCTACAGCTCGCACAGCGAGTTGTGATCCGATCCATCCAAGTTGTGATCCAATCCATCCAAGTTTGCCCATCGATGGATCGAGCCCTGCAGCAGAAACATGTATGTATTGCTCTTAATTGCATGAAGACTGTACTTGTTGTATCATATGTGCATATGTGTGTTTTCCATTCGTAGCTAGCTAGATAAACTGAAATTAAATTGTGTACTGCTGCTCCAAATCGGTTTACAGTACTCTACTGTGGCGAAACTGAACTTTTCTGCTCCAATGTCTACTGTATTTCGTGGGTGCCAGCTGGTTCTAAAATTGATTGGTTGGGTTTAGTTATCTGATGATGATTTGCAATGTTGACAGAACTTATAATTAAGTGTTTGAAACCGAGACTATCGGATTTTTTTTCAGTGCCGGTTTGGTGTTTTTTTTTTTTTTTTTGAGATTTTATGTGCGGTGAAGCGACACATGTCACAAGAGGATCGGCTACAAAGGATTGCCTTTGATACAAAGCTAGCTCACTTTTGGCATGCATGAATAGAAACCAGTGATGTATGTCAGTGTGTCACCACCACACTGGCCTTCGCATGTATACTCCTATGGCTATCTATCTAGGTAGGGACTCGATCTATCCTGGAGTAGCATGTGCCTTCGCCCTGATATTTCGTGATGTATAAACTTGAGTACATAAATTAAGCATATGCGCTATGCAAAGATGATTTGACATTATTATTTCTGTGATTTTTGCAGTATAAGTGCATTCGTTTTCGAATTCATGATGCATAAATAATCCTAGCATCCTCAAGTATATGCTTAATTTACATAAGCAGAATATATCTTTACGCTTGAATGGGCCATTTAGGCCGCACAGTGGTGCGGCATGAGCTAATGGATGCTGCTGATTAGTGGTAATGAGGACCCACCAAATGAGTAGGAAAGTTACCATGTTGAAACTTGTAGCATATTTCCCTCTTTGCTCGATCATCTTTCTAATGTATCTAGCATCACTACTTTTTATGATACAATAGATTACAGAATGTATTACCTTCGTTTGAGATTAATTAGCTCATAAATTTTGTGTAAACATATATCCTCTAGGCTCCAGCTCGGTCCTTGAAGTTTTATATGTTGACAAGGCTAGTAAATAAATATGTGTAAACGTAACCTCTAGGCTCTAGCTCGGTCCTTGAAGTTTTATATGTTGACAAGGCTAGTAAATATGTGTAAACGTAACCTCTAGGCTCTAGCTCGGTCCTTGCAGTTTTATATATTGACAACAATTGTGCTAAGCTCATGCTTTACCATCGGAAAAAAAATGAGATATATAGATTCAGTTGAGTCGGTAATGATGCTCATCTAGAGAGCATCAATGACTATTTTGAGTACACGGAAACTGATATATGTATGTTCGAAATCATATACTAAATGTATTATCTTTAAATTTAAAAATTTCTAGGATTCAAATTATCTAATTGGCATATTTTGCAGGATTAGGAAAATTTAGAGTCAATAATGAACTTAAGATCTAATTTAGCGAAGTTGGCCATTTACTACTTTTCTATGACCAGTTGATCAAAGTTGGCCATTTTCTTATATTAATTTGATCAAAGTTGTACTTGTAAGCGTAGGTTGATCGGAAAGGTAAACTTGTGTCAGGATTCTACAAACGAAATTAAATTTAGTCAAGTCTAGAAAAATTGTGTTACTCGTGGCATTTCAAAAGACATCTACAACAACTTAACTATATGATCGTTGACAGATGAATCCCCAGGATAGTCTAAACCTATTACAAAGTAGCACAATACATTAAATAATGTTCAAAACCATCCATTTTTAGAAAAGGATGATGACCGTGCAAATACCCATATATTATTAATTATCCAACAATGTCAAGCAAAGACATACATTGATGCCAAACACCGTCTAAAAAGAGAAAAATTTACCGAGACCATCTGCCTCGAGGCAATATTTCTACGATCTTTATCATAAGCCCTATGAAAAGTGTCAAAACAATGGAAATACACAACTGCTAGATAAAGCTTTCAGTAAGAGTTTGTCGCACGTGTGCCAATGAATACGAGTCCAATTATAGGTCAATCTTATGATTTTCATCCCCAAGCTGAGATTCGAGCCACCACCTCCAGCAAAGTCATGACACACATCGACCTTGCTTTATATGAGGTCTTATAGTTTCACCAAATTGAGTCCTTACTTGCCGTTGGAACTGTCACTCCCAACAACGTCACTACCGGTTGGCACCTTATTGCGAGCTGGATCCTGGTGTTGAGAGAATGAGGCCCTCATATGTTGTCGGAGAAGACGTCGGAAGCATGTTGATGCCCTCGCTTCTAGTCACACCTCCTTCAAAAACATCAATGTGAGAGGGTGGGACGTTCGAGAGGTCTCTGCCCCGGCATGCTCCACCACATCCCATCGATCGGACATACGCCATCATTGAGCTGCCGGTCGTCAAGCTCGTACAGACCCACATTCTTCTTGGAAAGAGTACTCTAGTGGCCTTGTATTTTAAACCGGTGGGAGTAGGTCAAACATTCACCTAGCTAAAAGATGTCGTTGTGGATAAGTTGAAACCACACTCTCGCTTTGCCTTGTTCTGACGAAGTCTTGAAAAATGTTAGACTAAGATGAAGAGACACTAATACAGAACCTTACATTAGAGCCGACCCCTGAGAGTCACCTCAGCCGGTTTTCATGACCATCTCTAGGCAGAGGTCTCTAATGTATGCTCCACTAGAGTCGGTTCCTTAGGACCGGCTGTAATGAGCTCGGCCCCTCGGATTGCCGGGGAAAACAACTGTCTCCAATAATGGTACCATCGGAGACGGCCTTGATTAACAGACGTCCGTAATGCTTATACGTTTGATCCCTGAAGTTTTATAATGAGCGACGCGTAGTTTTCTTGGCCGTCTGCAATATTTCTGCGCCGGATAATTTTCTTGGTCGTCTCCGATGTGTATAATATTGGAGACGGGATGAAATAAGAACCGTCTCAACTTACATTAGAGACGGACAGAAAATAACGGCCATTTGAGGTAGCTCTTCCCAGACGGCGTATTTTATTTTTGATCCAACCGGCTCTAAGTTCCGTCTAACTCAGTCAAGTTTGTACTAGTGAGATAAGCCCTTTGTTTAGTCTTGAAGGAACTATAGTCCTAATACTTGAATAGGTTGGTTTCAATTTAAGAAACACCTTTTGTTGCAAATATATCAATCTCATGTACTACTTAACAGTTAATGCATCTAATATTTATACATTTTAAAGCCGCCACATGCATCAAATCAAGAATGCCTCCTTTGATATTTTGTCTGTCATGGGCCATAGTATGTAAACAAAGATTATGTCGGTTGAGGAAAAGACATCTCCATTTTCATTTTTGTATTGAAGAAAGGAAAAAGGTCAATGCCATGAATTGATATTATTAAACTTACCATTGACCTCAGATGTTTAATTTGCCAATCAACGCATCAGGAAGTTCTATCAGTTTAGATAGCTCCAGTAGGCTACACACATGTTTAAGTGTACATATATAAACTGAAATTAAGTAGGCTACTTTTATATTAAAAATGGTTTTTTGTTGCGAATGGATTATGCATGGTTAGAGTGGAGTGAACCTTTTCAACAGTAGGAAGCTACTGCATGATAAGTACATAGTTTTTCCCGTACAGAATATTCATGTCTTGCCATCCTAAAAAAAATCTCCAGGTAACACTTCATCCAAATTATCATGTCGGCCTTGACATATTTTTGCCATATGCTTGATACAAAGGAAAATCAGCAACTGTTGGATCTTTCGGTGAAAATGCGGACGGTTGTGTTTATTGCAGCGCTCCCATGGAAATGATACCAGCTGATCAAGATTTATTCTTGTGCGACCTATATTTGTTATACTTCCAATTTTTTCAATCATGACTTTATTTTGTCATTTGTATTACCAGCGCACTTTTCAAGTGTTCCAAGGAATCTATGAAACATGAAATTTCAGAGTTGTTTGTCAGCTTGGAATGCTATGTGTTGGCTGTTGGTACTTTTCGATAGGGAAGGTAGTTTTATCCCTGCGGTTGTATTTTTAGCAAACTGGGCTGATGCCCCCACCCACCCCCACACACACACCCACATTTTTTGAAGTCATAATGTTGACTGTACGTATTGGTTTGCAAAAATAGTTCTTTCGCATGTAAGGAGATTAATAATAAATCTGGTGGATCCTCTGGCCAAAAAATTGACTGCGGACTCTCCCCCCTTACGAAGTTACAAGCTCGAGTCTGACCCACTTTATTGTTTCCCATAGGAGTATGAACAAATATTAAACGGACAAGGAGTCGAGATATAGAAAAAAGCATATTCCTTGTAGATTGTCGTCGCCTGTCCAACGGAGTTTTGCCACATTCCTGCATTGTTGATATAACCTCCATACAATCACTGTTTATAATCAGTCTGGAGCATCCAACATGTCCCGTGAGCAAAACACTGTCACAAAGCACACGAGCTTAATTTCGACGTAGCAACATATATAGAATGAATTAATCCCAGCACATCTACTTGCGATGAAGATACCCTTGTCGTGACGAATGAGCGCTCTCGTCGCGCCAACACAATATTCCGTGGGAAGGCCACATCCACATTCGTTTTTGTAACTTTCATTGGGTTCCTCTCACCCCTTGCGATGGATTCCGGGGGTTTTCTTGCATGAACTATATTGGTTCATTGTAATAGCGACAATGGCATGTACAATATGGTGAAGCAACATTCACATTCCGAGACACTTGTCCCCTTTGCCACCAAATGTACGTGTCGTGATGATCAGCTATTTTATCCCCACATCCTAACATGATGGAGCTAGACTATCGGGATTTCTAAGGTAGGCTTCTAAAACCGTCAAACCAGCCCTCTAAGTGGCGGACATCTCATTGACTAAATCTGAGAGACCCAAATTCCTCCAAATCTCAATTACTCTCACTAGTACAGAACGACACATCGGATACCCCTTTATGACAACGGCACGAGTTAGTCGACGAAAAATCGCGACATACCCCGCGTGCCCGCACTGGGCCGTAAGGCAGGCCCACAACAAGAATACATGTTGGCAACGGAGATCATTTCACCTCCGTTACCGATATGTGCTCATCGTTCACGGACATTCGTGTAATCTCTGTTGCCATTAGAAGCAGCCCGATAGCCCGCTAACGCGGCCTATAAGAACCTACGCCCTTCACTCTCATTCTCACTATCTCACTTCCAACCCTATCCACCGCACAGTCTCATCTCTCTCCACTGTGTCACATGGCTTCCACCGCCGGCGCTGGTAGATCCGGCCATCGCGGCCGCGGCCGCCCCACCGTCCGGGCCTTCACGCAGCAGCAACGTCAGCTGGTGTTGCGGGACGGGCTTGCGTCGTCAGGACGAGGCCGATCTGGAGGCGGCGGTCCTCCTCTCCGAGGTCTCGTCCCAGGTCGAACACGCCGAGGAGGCGGTCTTCCAGTCTGACCTCCGGGCCGCCGTAGCCCTCTCTTTGGTCCACGACGAGGGCAAGGGGCTCGAGGTGGAGGTGCCGCCAGGAGAGGCCAGCGCTAGCTCCATCGCCGGCGGCGACGCTAAGCGAGCCCGACTCGCCTAATGTAAAACCCCAGTTCATTAGAATAGGTTTTTTTTTTTTTGCACATATTTTTGCTCGTTTCATTCTTAGTAGGCATTGTTGTAAGTAGCTAATTGTTTAGCCATCGATTTGCTCTGTTTTTAGTAGGCATTGTTTATAGGGTTAATTATCAGACTGCACTCAGTTGTGTCCACGACCTCAGTTTTACCCTCAGTCGCGAATGGACCTCAGTTTTGCCCCTAGTTTGTGCGCAAGGATTCGTTCCGTGACTCTTGCCGTCTCCGTCAGGTCTGCTGACTTGTGGGACCCAGAATACAACCGTTGACTGCTGACTTATGGGACCCAGAAGACAACCGTTGGCGCGGCTTGTGGGACCCAGCTGTTGACCGTTTGCTTGCGGCTGCGCTGTAAAAGCGGCGGAGCGCGGCCCCGGAGCTCGCAGCGGTGAGCAGGAAAATCAGCCGAGCGACGGAGAGGGCGGCCACGCGCAGAGGTGGGCGGCGACCCCTGTTGATAGGAAGGAGCCGGACGCGGGCGACGGAGAGGGCGGCGTCCACGGGTAGCGCCGCCGACGGTTGGAAGATCGCCGTGGAGGGTGCGGCCGTCTGGTACAGCTACAGGGGCGACATCCCCTTCTTCTCCGGCGGCATGTCGACGAGCTCCGCTTCCGTCTCCGACTCTAAATGGCCGCGCTTCGGTCCAGTTCCGCTGGGAAGGTGCCCTGGGTGCGGACGGACGGCGTCCCTGAAGCGGCGGGTCACCACGAGCGACAAGAACGGCAACCGCGGGCGCGAGTATGTGATATGCGAGAGCAAAGAACAGCCGGGGGAGGTGAGATATGTGTTTCCCCCCTCTCAATTTCGTTTTATGTTTCCTCAAATTTGGGTTTCAGCCGATTTGGGTTTTCATCCGATTTGGGTATGCATCCGATTTGGGTTTTCGTATTTGCAGGCATGTGGCCATTTCGATTGGCTTGATGTGTACATCAAGAGGAATCAAAAGGAGGGCAAATCCCTGGTGCCCAATTTGCCACCGGCGGTGGAGCAATTGGGATCTGCTACTGGGGTTGTTGCTACGGTGCAGAATGGGGTGCAGAAGGACGAGTTGAAGAAGATGGCCAAACAGCTGGAGAAGCTTGTCGATCTGAAGAAGCAGAGCAATCTGCTGGTTGCAATTTTTTATCTATGTGCAATTGTTCTTGGAGTTGTCTATTTGCTGATCATTAGTCAAAAATAATGTAGTTAGTGTTCCAGTTAGCTTGACATGGTCAATTTGTGTATGGCTAAGACATGGAATAAATGCGTCAGGAATCCAGCCCTGATTTGGTTTGTTTCAGTTCTTATGATTTTGTGCAATGTTCAGTTCAGTAGAAGAAAAAAAAATTGAAAACGGCTACGAGAAAAGGCCAGGCCCATGTAAAACCTAGACAGGCCCAATGTTAAAAGAAGTGCTCTCAGCAAAAAAACAGACGTGCACACTTTAGGTTTAGGTTTAGTTTTAAATGTTATTTCCATAGCATGTTATTGCTGGATAAGTTTAGGTTTAAAAGTTTCCATGCATGTTTCTATTGGGATTAATAATATGAATAAGTTTTGGTTTAGAAGTTTTCATGCATGTTTCCATATCACATTTGACGCACATTTTCGTTGACGATGAGTTGTGAAGCTAATTTAGAAGTTAGTGGATTACTTTTGTTCAAAAATAATTCAAACACGAGCAAACACTATTTTATATTAACACAAACATTGGCCCCACTTTACATATAGAGGGGCCCTACCCACATTACATATATTAAACTAAAAAAAGAAAAAAAATTCATATAGGGCCCTAAACCCTAACCGCTGGCGCCCCTTCGTCTGCGGGCGCCCTTCCGTCTGCCGGCCAACCGCCGGGGGTTGGCCTACTCCATCGGCGGTGCTGGGAGCGCTGACGCCGACGCCGACGCCGCCGCCGCCGCCCTCCAATCCGCCGCCCTGTCCGCCATCTCGCGGTTGGACAAGGCCCGGAGATTGTCCTCCCGGAT
Source organism: Poa pratensis (assembly GCA_947311845.1). Classification (NCBI taxonomy): domain Eukaryota; kingdom Viridiplantae; phylum Streptophyta; class Magnoliopsida; order Poales; family Poaceae; genus Poa; species Poa pratensis. The sequence goes on along the minus strand of CAMZMU010000059.1, from coordinate 38,218,882 downwards.
CCGCTTATCCTCCCTTTCCCGGGGCTTCAGCCTGGCGCGCCGCTCCCTCGCCGCCGCCTTCTCCTCCTCCCTCTCTTCGTCGGCGTCGAGTTCCTTCTTCTCCTTGTTCTCCAGGATGGCGAGGACGCGCTGGCGTTTCTTGTCGGAGCGGTTGGCGATCTTCTTGACCTCGTCGGGGTCGGGATTGTGGACGAAGGGGCCCGACGCCCACGGCTGGCGACGCCGACGCACACGCTTCGGAGGTTTCTCCTCCGGCTCCTCCGGCGCCTCCCACCAGCATCGACGGTTTGGGTGGTTGTCCTCGTCGCTGACGGACTCGGGGCTGGAAGGGAGAGAGTAGGTCGACATGGTGGTAGAGGGAGGAGGCAAAGGGGCTGGAGATGGATGAGAAGAAGGGAAGTTGGCTTGGCACTATTTACAGACCCGATGAGGAGTGTGAATTAATTGGGGTAGATGAAGAAGTTACGGGCGCAACTGTGTGAAAGACGTGATGACGAGTGTGAATTAGGCTTAGTAGTACGTGCGCGCGCGCCACGTCGTGAAGCTGCGTTGCGGTCAATGCGGTGACTGCAAAAATAGCTGGGCTAGGATGCGACGTGACCCTGCACGACGTGACCCTGCATGCGTGCATTAACGCAAAGAGGTGAAAGCAAGTCCAAAGTCTTACGCACACGCATGCAGAAAACCTCTGCGTTAACTAGCTGTGCAGCACAACGGAGACCGAGGAAGCAAGAGGCAGAACGGACCAACGCGTGCCCCGTGCATTAATGGAAAGAGATGAAAAAACTGCCAAAGTCTGGCCCTCTTTGCATTAATTCTACACTCGGGGCAGGTAAAAGTTGGCGCGGATGGTTTTAGCAGACTCTTTTGCAAATAAAAATCAAATAAAAAATACAGTAAAATAGACTGCAAATATAGATATATAGATGAACTTGGACGAACACGATTCATTACACGAACAGACGATTCGATCCTAAACCCTAAACACTCGATTCAATAACCCTAATAACTACGAATCGATGAACTAGAACTCGAAGTCGGAGTCTGAGGAGAAATCGGAATCGGAGTTGGTGGTCTCCGAAATCTCCTCCTGCAGCGCGAGCCACCTGGGGTCGCGGCGGGCGGGGTATTTGAAACGGTCCAACAGTTCTCGCGTAATTCTCAAAAAAAAAACATCTCGCGTCGCAGAGAAGAAAAAAAACGCTGGCCAATCATGTCGAAGAAACGGTGCTCCCACGGATCGCTCGTGATTCCTTCTAGAAGACCTGATCGCACGGCAGCAGTTAAGCGCGGCAGAGTCAGATGAACGGTCCAGGATGCTCGGTAGGGTTTATCTAAAATCCTTCGCATAGATAATTCAATAAAAATTGAAAAAATACAAAACCTTCGCACATAGTCATTATATGTGTCTTGATTTGGCCTGAATTTGATTTTGCACTATGCTTCAATATAGTGTGAAATAGGCCGAATTTGAAATAATCACAAGATATTCAAAAAAGATCAAAAAAATGCAACTTAGTTTGTCATGTACTAGCAGCTCCAACTGATAAACAAGGTCTAGATACATATTAAACAAGAGATGCTTCAATATGGTATGAACTCTATAGTTTGAGATGTGAGATTTCAAAGCATTTCTTGTTTAACATGTATGTAGACCTTGTTTATCTGTTGGAGATGTTAGTACATGACAAAATAAGACCATGTGCACTGGATTTGCATTTTTTTGATGTTTTTTGAATATCTTATGATTATTTCAAATTTGGTTGACTTTTGTTGACCCGGTTTTGAAATAATCATAAGATATTCAAAAAACATCAAAAAAATGCAAATCCAGTGCACATGGTCTTAGTTTATCATGTACTAACATCTCCAACAGATAAACAAGGTGTACATACATGTTAAACAAGAAGTGCTTCAATATGGTATGAAATCTCACATCTCAAACTATGAACTCTATAGTTTGAGATGTGAGATTTCAAAGCACTTCTTGTTTAACATGTATGTAGACCTTGTTTATCTGTTGGAGATGTTAGTACATGATAAACTAAGACCATGTGCACTGGATTTGCATTTTTTTGATGTTTTTTGAATATCTTATGATTATTTCAAAACCGGGTCAACAAAAGTCAACCAAATTTGAAATAATCATAAGATATTCAAAAAACATCAAAAAAATGCAAATCCAGTGCACATGGTCTTAGTTTATCATGTACTAACATCTCCAACAGATAAACAAGGTGTACATACATGTTAAACAAGAAGTGCTTCAATATGGTATGAAATCTCACATCTCAAACTATGAACTCTATAGTTTGAGATGTGAGATTTCAAAGCACTTCTTGTTTAACATGTATGTAGACCTTGTTTATCTGTTGGAGATGTTAGTACATGATAAACTAAGACCATGTGCACTGGATTTGCATTTTTTTGATGTTTTTTGAATATCTTATGATTATTTCAAAAGGTCAACGTCAACCAAATTTGAAATAATCATAAGATATTCAAAAAACATCAAAAAAATGCAAATCCAGTGCACATGGTCTTAGTTTATCATGTACTAACATCTCCAACAGATAAACAAGGTCTACATACATGTTAAACAAGAAGTGCTTTGAAATCTCACATCTCAAATCTCACACCATATTGAAGCATTTCTTGATTAATATGTATCTTTACCTTGTTTATCAGTTGGAGATGTTAGTACATGACAAACTAAGACCATGTGAACTGGATGTGCATTTTTTTGATGTTTGTTGAATATTTTTTGAATATTTCAAAATTGGTCAACAAAAGTCAAACCAAATTTTAACAAATTTTGAGTTAAAAATTAGTTGGAGATACTATATTAGTGCAATAGATGTTAACCCTAGAGTTTGAGATCATTTGGGGAAGGTCGAAAAAATGAGTGGCTTAGAAATGGGGCTGTTTGGGCTACATTTGGAGCACATTTGTAGCACATTTCCGGCGACGATGAGTTGTACCTCACAAAATGGCTAGAATTAATGAACTAACGTGCATAACTGTACATCAAACATTGAAACATCATAACACATAAGTTTATTACATGAATGAAAAACAGTTCTCAATGAAAAACATTATAACACATAAGTTTATTCATAATGTTTCATTCAAAAGGGCGCCACCACTTTGCTCCTGGTGATCCTTGTGGTACTTGCCACCATTTTGCTCCTTGTGCTCCTTGTCATCACTGTGCTCACTGCTTCTTCTCTTCTCCTCTTGGGTGTCGGTAACTTAACTTTCTTCTGGAGCAGAACTTTCTTCTTCTCTTCTCCTTGTGATCTGTACGAAAAGTGAGATAATTTTCAGCACAAATTGGAGCAGAACATAAAGTGATAAATGTACAACATTTACATACCTAGCAGAAGGTTGGTCACCATCATTATCATCACTGTCAGCATCTGCAGCATCTTCTGGTTCAGCATCTGCATCATCTTCTGGTTCAGCATCTGCATCATCTTCTGGTTCAGCATCTGAACCCTCATTTTCAGCAGCAGCATCTAAACCCTCATTTTCAGCAGCATCATCTGGACCAAGATTTTCATCGGAAAACTCTCCGAACGCTGGATCTACTGCATTATTACACTTGTTACCGAAATGACCAGACCCACCACACCTTTTGCACTTACGCATCCTTGCTCCTAGTCCAGCTCCTTCGCTGCGACGCCTGAACCGACTCTTTCTCGGTCTACCTGCTGCTCTCTTCAGAACTGGAGCGCAAAGCTTGAATCCAGGGTCGACCCTGTCCCATTGTTGTTTTCCCTCCAAAGCAGGCAAGGTAAGTGCATATGTGGTTTTGAACCTTGCAACAGAGTAGTACTCATGCACATACTGCTGTATGTTCCCTGCTGGACCTGACAGAGAAGTGATGAAAAACAAAGCATGAATGCATGGCAACCCAGTTATTTGCCATTTCCTACAACTGCAAGTTCTAGCTTCTAAATCCACTGGATATCTCCAGGGTTTCTCGTTTTTATCAATATTGTGACCTCTGCTGTGGTATCCGACAATAGAATCATGTTCATTACCAAGCCTACTGTTTTCTGCTTCAGTTCATTCATCACGGAAGGGATGATAATGTGGCCCATGAATTTTGCCTCAGCTATTCCATCACGATAATGAAACTTCTGCGCGTATTCTATCCTTATCTTGTCAAGCAAATCCACCAAATAAAGATCCTTTAGTTTCCGGATGGTTGAGTTGAAAGACTCTGCAAGATTATTATGCACATAATCAACTTTGCTCAGTTCACTGAATTGGCTTCTGGCCCATAACTTGGAGTGGTGTGTTTCCAAGTATTCCTTCACTTTGGGATTCGTGTATAACTGCCTCATGTGGTAGTTATGCTTCCTCACACTGCAAGTCAAAGATGCTGGCCATATATTGTCAGCATATATCTTTCCTTTGAATTTCTTCACAAAATTTGCAGCAAGGTGACGCATGCATTCCCTATGCTCTACTCCAGGGAACACATTGTCCACAGCCACCTCTAAACCCTTGCAGGCATCTGTATGAATTACCAACCCCTCTGGATGTGCAATGGCACGCCGCAGATTCTGCAAAAACCAAGTCCAGCTCTCCTCAGACTCTGTCTCCAGCACACCGTATGCAACTGGAAATACAAAATTGTGTGCATCAACTGCACAAGCTGCTACTAACTGTCCTTTAAACCTCCCTGTGAGAAAGGTAGCATCAATAGCCAAATATGGCCTGCAGCCTGCCAAAAACCCACGGCGACAAGCCTCAAAGCACACAAAAACCCTCCTAAAGCATTCCTTGGTCCTTGTCACTCCCTTCAATGTGTACTCCACGGAGTGGTGATCAATTTCAACAATACTTCCTGGGCTGGTCCTCCCAACTTCAGCTTTGAATGAATACAACAATTCAAAACTTTCATGCCAGTTACCATAGATAGATTCCATAGCTTTTTGTTTACCATTGAAAACCCTCATGTATGGTAAATCTATCTTGAACTTGTCTTTGATGTTTTTCATTAATTCCTTTGTACCCACTTGATGGTTTTCTGTCACCCACTTCTTTACTGCTTCTGCCACCCATTTTGACTTGGCTTTCATGAGTGTTTCCTTCCTGAGAGTCGATTCTTCGCATGTGTGGCTAAAAGGGTTCACTTTGACCTGAATATTCCTGCTTCTTCGCATTTTGGATGCGTGCATCCTCCATGGACAACCCTCAGTCACACAATGCAGTGTGTAACGATTTTTATCGCTCTTGTCAACGATGAACGCACGTTCTGCCTTGATGCAGTACGTCACAAAGGCATTTCTACACTCACTCATGGATGCAAAAATTGTACCTACTGCCATATGAGGGTTCTCAGGATCCCACTCAACAGCTGGAAGGTCTTCCTCCTCATCATCTTCTTCCTCATTGTCAGCCTCATCTGGGATTTCAGCAGCACCAGATGCCCGTCGTAAATTCTGAACAACATCACCATATAGCCTCTCTTCATCATCCCAAGAGATGTCAGCATCTGCCTCCACTTCATCAGGGTCCCTTCTGCCCACGCTTGTCGAGCCACCACGTCCATTTGGATGAACTGAACTATTCTGGCTAGAAGTGGCTTTCCGACGAGATATTTCTGTCCGAGAAGATGAACCTGTCTCCCTAGGTCTAACTTCCGGCACAACCACATCAACTTGCAGCCTCACATTAAATGTATCTGTCTCCTTATGTTTAGCAAACATGGTAGCCAGTTCTGCATCATTGCTAACTTTCACCCAATTTGTGTCCCATCGTAATATTTGAATTCCACTTCGTCATGCAAACCCCAAGGATATGTGCTGCAAACGACCTCCCCAAACTGTCTGAAACTCCAGTTGCAATCCATTGGCAAAGAATAATCGAAACCTCCATGGAATTTCTTCTTACTGTCTACATCCACGATGTACCGGTCCCTTCTAATGATCAACAAGAAAGCATACCGCAACTCCATCCTAACCAAAGAAAACAGAGACGCAATCAGCAAAAGCTCAAATGCACACAAAACTCCAATTGCAGAATTAACCTCAAATGCACAAGCAATCTATGTCCAATTGCAGAAATATATATCATCCTATGTCGAATCCACTGTTGAAATGCACACACAAGCTAAATTGGAAGCCTTACCCCTCGGGAACCCAGTCATGGACGCGGCGGGTCTCCGGCCCAATGCGTGCCATGCCAAATACTCCGGGGTCGCTGCCGCTCTCCATTTCGCCGCCAATGTCCTGGTGGGGTGCACCAGCCCCTCAAATGTCAGCGCTCCGGCCAGGCGCACGGAAGGAGCCCCGCCGCGGGTCGAGCAGGTGGCGGCCGCCGTGGCGGAACGAGCGCCCCTGGCGGCGGCGGCGGATCTTATGGGGTCGGCGGATCTGGTGGTGGGATCTGGTCGCGACGCGGGACGGCCGTGGCGGCGTAGGTGGTGCTGGCGGCGGCGCTAGTGGTGGTGCTGGCGACGGCCGGTCGGGAGCAGGGCGCGCACTGATAGATTGGGGATCAGGCAGTTGGGCGGTCCCACCTTATTTCAAGTTATTTCGGATCTTTCTTAATCTTCAAAAAGAAAGAAATTCCTGTAAGTTCCGGCCACATAGGCAGTTAGGCGGTCCCACCAGGGCCCACTGTCAGTAACGCCATCAGACGGAATAGACTTCAAACTTGCCGTTCGGGGCAAACTATAGCAGCCGCGAACAAACTAGGGGCAAAACTGAGGACGATTCGCACCTATGGGCAAAACTGAGTCTGAGGAGGCAACTAAGGGCAATCCATTAAAAAACCCTTGTTTATACATAGATTTTAACTGTTTTCTAGTTGTAAGTAGCTAATTATTTAGCCATCGATTTGCTCTGTTTTTAGTAGGCATTATTTAGATATAGATTTTAGCTGTTTTCTAGTTGTAAGTAGCTAATTGTGTAGCCATAGATTTGCTCTGTTTTTAGTAGGAATTGTTTACACATAGATTTTAGCTGTTTTATAGTTGTAAGTGGTTAATTGTGTAGACATAGATTTGCTCTGTTTTTAGTAGGCATTGTTTACACATAGATTTTTAGTTTTATTTCTGTAATGCCGATGATTAAAATAAGGTGACACCGTGTGATTCGAGGGTGGCGCTATTGATCCTTATGGTATGCACAAATACCGATCTTGTGCATCCTACTCGGCTCACTGGCTTCATCCCTAAAATTTGTGTGTCCAATATACATATATATGAGGCATTTTAGGCTATGTTCTAGTTGTAATTAGTTCTACATTTTCTGTAATGCCGATGATTAAAATTAGGTGACACCGTGTGATCCTTGTGATATACACAAATACACATCGATCTTGTGCATCCTACTTGGCTCGCTTGCTCCATCCTTAAAATTTGTGTGTCTAATCTACCTATATATGAGTCATTGTTTAGGCTATGTTATAGTTGTAATTAGTTCTATATTTTCTGTAATGCCGATGATTAAAATAAGGTGACACTGTGATTCGATGGTGGCGCTAGTGATCCTTGTGGTATGCACAAATACCGATCTTTGTGCATCCTACTTGGCTCACCAGCTCCATCCCTGAAATTTGTGTGTCCAATCTACATATATATGAGACATTGTTTAGGCTATGAATTTATCTGTCTTGTGTATAGAGATGAAGAAGCTTACCTTTTGATTTTTTTCATCTCCTTTAGGGCGAGGAGGAAACCTGGAGACTATGCGGCGGCCGTGAAGACGTATGAGCGGGGCTCCGTCCACACGGTACACTCCAGGAGTAAGACTTTTGTGCCGTACTAAATAGGTAGAAGAAGCCCACGCAATGAAGCTTGGCGAAGAGGAAGGTGAAAACCGGCGGCCGTCAAGCAGGAGCCAGGGCTCTGTCGACGGCGCAGAAGGCGTCACCGGCTTTTTTTCCGTTTCCTTTAGCCCTCTTTACAAACGGTCGAAAACTAATCTCCGTATCTGATGTAAATACTATAGGCAACGATTATATATTATACCCGTTGCTAAATTTATTGCAAACGATCAAAATCTTCGTTGCCACTGAGGTGCTTCAAATCAGGGACAGGGGCGGTGATACGGACCCTTTCTCCATTTCCGATGAGGGTTTGACCCGTTTCCGATGTGTCGTTCTGTACTAGTATCTCCGGCACTAAAAAAAGGGCATGCAAAGTATCTTCACACTAGATGTTGCATGTCGAGAAAATATTGCTACTGATGATGATGTGTGTGTTAGCAAGCACACAATTGCAATGAACGGTACCATGTAGTAATCTCCAAGAGAAGATTTTAAGCTTTGCAGAAAGCTTCAGGGATAAGACGTTGGACCAAACCATGTTAACATCAGATGTACCTATTCTATTGGTTTTGGTCTATTTTGTACCGTATTGATGCCCCCATTCCGTGTAGTAGGCCATCTTGAGGGTCCGGTTTACATGAACAAGGAGGAAATAGACCCCGATAATTCGTCATGCCAAGATTTTGAAACAAGGTCTAGTGATCCAGCAACTCTACGCCGCTCCTTCAAAAGACTAGCATGAATCCATTGGAATCACATATGTTGGTATATCTTCTTGGTGTTGCCTACTATATAGAGCTATATACACTTTTAATCCCACAGCTTGTTTGAGATGTACAAATTAATCCCACAACTTGCGAAATGAGCAACCATAGTACCACAACTTGTATTGAACGAACAAATATGTCCTAAATCACTCAAAAGTTGACACGTAGCGTTGTAACTTCTGCTAAAAGACCCCTATATATTATTTATTTGGCATATGTGGTCTAGTGTAGTCTTACATGCGGGTCCCACATGTCAGTACGTGAAAGAATAAATAAAATTAATTTGTGTAAGATGAGGAATTGAACTCGTGACCTGACAAAGATATTCTTCCCAGCGCGCATAGCATTACCACCGGGCCACTCAACGGTTCATGGAAACATGTAGCCCGTTAACTTCTTATACGTGTGTACTGTTGCAACCACGTAACAGATGTCAGAGGTGATGGCATGGTTGACGACGGCGGCCGGAGAAGGAGGAGATTGAAGGTGCGACGCTCAACACCGGAGGCGAGGAAGATGAGCGGCGGCGGCGGCGACAGACTACTCCCGAATGTTTCCTTCTTGGGAAAGGATCCCAGGTCGAGGCGAAGCTCCTAGACGTGGCTTTTAGAGCTCATGAAGTTTAGGATGACGGTACGAAACCGCGGCACACTGAGGACGCCGATCGTGTTCTGCGCTTACATGCCACAAGAATAGCAAAATTTTGGTCAAAACATGGATCATCGCGAGGAGCTTGTAACGCACCATGGAAGAGAGGATGAGGAGCACAGATGTGGCCAAAATCATGGCAGCATGCGTAGATGTGCCCACTGACATTGGCATGGTCCTGCCGAAATAGTACACAGTCGCACCGATAGTCAGCCATAGCTATGAGTCAACGTACTGAGCTACCAGCTCCTCGACGCTGTCCGTCGTGCATTACAGCTACGAGAAAGTGAGCATCCTTCTTTCGTGGTTTGCAACACGAACTCACAGAAGGAACATTATAATATATAAAATAAGTGAAGTCCAACTCTAGCACGAAAGAGCATTTGGCCTTGTGGAATACACTCTTGTGCAGCAGCTCTAGAGGTTTGGAGTTCGATTCCTCATCTTGCGCCAATTAATTGTATTTATTCTTTCACATACGGGCATGTGGGACCCGCATCTAAGACAACACCAGACCACATATGCCAAATAAAAATATATTGGGGTCTTTTAGCAAAAGTTACAACGCCACGTGTCAATTTCTGAGTGATTTGGGACCTATTTGTTCGTTCAATACAAGTTATGAGACTACGGTTTCTCGATTCGCAAGTTGTGGGATTAATTTGTACATCTCAAACAAGTTGGGGACTAACAATATATATAGCTCTACTATATATCTGATACCTTTTTGAACGGGTTTGTCAATGCCCCTTTTTAGACAACTCTCTCGATGTTGTTGAGCAAGGCATGTAATAAGCGCAGTCTAATAGCGTGTTACACGAGATCACAAGGACAATGACAAATTCTATTCTCCGCTCAATGGAGAGCGGAATGCGCTCTACTCACATGGGCGCTGATTTTGGGCCAGGGTAAACCTACAATTCAGCTTACTCGTTAGATTTGGAGGTACATTAGTAGTTTTTTAGGGCTTTTTTATGGTCCTTTTTTTGCAGTTTACATTTTTGATAGTTTTATTTTTCTATTTCTTTCTTTTTTTCTATTTTTTTATTTCTGTTTTATCCATTTTTCGATGTTTTTATTAAAAATCGTTCAAATAGCATAGAAGTTCATATTGGAATTTTGTTCAAATAACCTAAATGTTCTTTATGAAAAACTATTTAAAAGAGACAAATACTCCTACTAAAAAATCATTCAAATAATATAAGTACTTATATTGAAACATCGTTCAAATAACATAAATGTTCTTTCTGAAAAAACATCGAAATGTTCATTTTGAAAAATCGTGCATATGAAATAAATGTGTTTAATTTATTATTCAAGTAACATAAATGTCCATATTTGTAGAATCGTTCGAATAACATGAAATACTCATATTTCAAAAATCGTTCGAATAACATGAAATGATCATATTTCAAAAATCGTTCAGAGAATAAAACCTCTTTCTGTTTTTTTACAACTTATTTTTTCCTTATTATTCCACAAACTTGAACACATTTTTGTACCTTTAAAAGGGGAAAAACAGAAAATAAAACAGGAAAGATAAAAGAGAGACAGTACCTGTTATTGGGCCACACTCGCAGCAGCCCATTAACAAAGCGTTGAAGGCCGGAGGTATTCCGTCCCGCGCTGAGCAGAGAACAGGTGCTCCCAAGACAATGGACCCGTGGCTTTGCGGCCCGTAGCGTGACGGCCTTTTGGCAAGCAGGCCCAGTCGCGTACGGAGTTTTACCCCAGGTGATAAGCGATAAAAAAAACTGTTGTATTTTCTAGAGAACCGCCCCGCTCGGTCGGCCGACGGTGCACCACGCAGAGACAAGGCGGCCGCCGGCCGGTGGTCGGCTGGTCGCGAGCGTACGGGCTAAAAAATCACCCGGAGCGCATATCCGCACCAAGTCCGACTGGCCGTCCGGTCCGGTCTCGGACGAACCAAGAGAAGCGGAAGAATATCCGGATGCGTTGATCGAAAAGCAAGTCCGTGACGTAAAGAAAAGATGTATGAGTTATGTCACAAAAAAAAGGAAAAAAACCATTTTAAAACTCGTAGAGCTTAGCCAAATCAAAACCCGAACTCGACTGAAAACCTGAACTTGTAATCCCGGTCAATTCCAGACCCTGTACTAGTTTTGCACTAATATACTTAAAAAATATCAGATTTGATACTCCCACTCCACTGATAACATTGACTTACATATCATATTTATCTTCTACCTCTGTCCTACCCGAATCAATCGCTTTCTCACTCCGGACCCCATCCGCTCGATTCCCCTCGCACCCCGCGCCTCCTCTCCCCGTTCAATTCCCCTAACTTCGTCGGCCACCGCCGCCCTAATCTTGCGCGACTTCTCCTCGCCACATTCCGCCGACCGACCGACCAACACACCTGCACCGGCTGGTCATGGCAGAGCAAGGGTGCCGGGAGTAGGGAATGGCGGTGGGGACAAAGAACAACTCCATTCTCCCTCATCGTCTACACCCATAGATGCGTCTTACGGCCACAGAAGAAGAAGCCGCTTGCGGTGAGGCCTCTACAATGAAGACCAGGTCAAGGGACATCCACGTCGTGCAGGGCACCCAAAGACAGGACCCCAAGGTCAAACTTTGTTTTCCCTTGTTAATAGGGATCGAATCTAATTCTCCTCCGCTAATTCTGCTTACTTGAATCTGCATATACTCCATCTCGGCATGGCAGGAGACCTAGGAGGCTAGGACAGAGGATGATAAGTGAGGAACGTATTGGGGAAGAAATATGTTACAAGTGGGGTTCACATGTCAGCGAGTGTAGTCTGCAATCTCGGTCGGCATCGTCGTATTCTCGGTGCACCAAACATGTCTAGGGTTCAATTTAAACCGGGGTTTACAAGTTCAGGATGCCAACGAACAGGTTTTGACTTGGGGGTTTGATTTGTCTAACATCTACAAATTCAACGTTTTCTTTTCAAAAACAAATTCAAGGTTTAAAAATGGATTTTTTTCAAAAAAGAAAAGAAAAAGAGGATGCGCCCATGCTCGCCTCGCGTGGATTTCCGTGCGTCCTCGTACCATGTCCGTCCGCATGAGGTCACCGCGACAGGTACGTGTTTGGACGCACGCGACTGTTCCGCGTCTAGTCGGGCTTGGGCCAACGTCCTTCCTTCGGTCGTAGAGCTGCTGATGGAGATGCTGATCATTGGACGGCCGCGTCACGGGCGCATCAAGCAAGCACCTGTGCCCCGGCTAGCGTCGTACGTGTACTTCACTTCTTCTCCCCCAAGGACTGAATATGATTTCTCGATCCCATTCATTTTTGGAACTGCGTTAATTTCTACATCTCCCATGACATGGACTTTTTCAGTGAGCAAGAAAAAGGGAACGCTGCATCCTTTCGTGAAGACCAAATGGGTTTGAGAAAAGTATACATACCCCCCACAGCAGAGAACCCCCTCAAGTCAAGGCCTAGGTTTTGTTATTTTTGTGTAGCCCAGAAGTATGAATTTTTTCCGCATTCGAGACAACGTAAACGGCAAGGGAGGCTTTATTCTATTCCATGCGTGCCTGACCAACCTAGCATATGATTCCACTTCCGCAGTAGAGCTTCGGAAGTGTTTACCTAGCCTTTCAAATTCAGAAATTTTGGGCTACACGAAAATAGCTAAACATTTTTGCACTATTCACTACTTTCAAATTCAGATATTATCATGTTTACCCAGCCTAAAATATAACATATTTCCAGTTGAGATTTTGCAAGTCGGTGTAATACAACATCATAAACATCCAAGATTTCTTTCAGGTTTTTTGAAACTCTAAAATATGATTTTTGTTTTTTTAAATAAAGAGCTATGTGTAGCTCAGCCTCCATATCGTCGCTCTCACTACTTGTCGGTGTTTACATGGTTCAATCGAACACAAAGATGCATGTGTTGTATCTTTGCTCAACTCATTCGATAGGGAATTCAGGAAATGCGAGACATCATCAATACAATTGAGAAAGCAAGAGGGTGACATGCGATCTCATTTCTGTCTCATTCGTTGATTCAGGCAAACATGACCACGTACCGAAAGAAACAAGGTCATGGAGGGATGTGGTGCTTGATTTGCCGTACCTTTTGGACATTGGATTCGAACACATAGCGTCATGGAGGATAACGTACACAAAAAATAGTACCAAGACATTGGGGCCGAGGATCATGAGCTCGTCTCAAATTAAGTACATTGCACTTGGCTTAATTTTTGCATCACATCCATCTATATCTTTGAAGACATTATTGACTTTTAAAAAACATAGATGTTTTGCCTTTGACGTGTCGCAAGTATTGAGCGGATATAGTTGGGGTGGAGTTCCTCGATGTCCAATCCGCACCGCCGTGTGAGAGAACTAGCTCTAGGGTGGCAGGTTACGGTGTTTTGGATGATCCCAAGGGCGCACATATGCTAGCGCATAAGGTTGTGCTCTCTCCTCACGTGCGTCGATCGATGAAGTGGTCCAGAAACGAGTTGGGTCGGGATGCGCGCTTCGGCTGCCGGTGTTGCTGACGCGGCAGCAGTGCGAGTCCAAAGAAAAAGTTGGGCTCGGGCCAAATAAAATAAATATAACTTATATTGAAATTTTATACTTATGTGGGTTTTATTTTTAGCATGTTATAATATTACAATTTTTTGTTCCCATAGTTGAATCACATAACTGGCAATATTAATAAATAGTAATTTATGTGTTTTTCAGTTGTAGTGAATTCACCGAAAGATATTAAATTGTACTTTGTAGCAAAGTTTGTTTCATTACTATATTCTCTACAATCCATAATCTATATACTCTCTTCCAAAAAGTAAGTCGTATATTTTTTAATAATCAAACAATTTAAAATTTACCAAGTTTTTAGAAAAAAACAAATAATATTATATGGACATCACATGAAAAAATATTGCAATATGTATCTAACGGTATTGATTTGGTATTATAGATGTTAATAGTTTTTTTATAAAAAATTGGTCGAACTTTACACTGATTGACTTTTCAGAAAAATACGCATTACTTTCATAAAGAGAGGGGGTATTTTATAAGTATTTATGGTAAACATATGTAAAGTTTACAGTCTAACAGATGTCTTAATAGCGGTTTCTAGCATATGATTAAATAAGCATCTTTGTGGAAACTTGTAGAGTATCAACTATATACTAAACTAGTGTCACTACGTTTTCTTGCTCAAAATTATCTAGCAAGTGAAAATTTTATAACCTATGCATGTTTTGTACTTGGTATTGAAACAATACTGCTTAGACTAATCACTACTGAAAGATGGTCGGAAATTCATTTTGGGCTCCCGAGCACACATACTCCCAAATTCTACACTGGTTACTTGTCTTTCGATTAACATTTTTTAGTGTTCACACACTTTATTCAAGGCAAACCTAGCCAATCTATGGGATATCTTCACACGAAGGGGAAAAGGGTAGGGCCCATTGCAGCGGCGCTCACTGGTTGTGGCGAGGAGGTGGCGGCACTCGGGAGCAGCTATTTTTTTCGTTCGGCACTTCAATTTGACTCATACCTTTGTTATACTAGTAATGGTGCACGTGCAATGCACGTGTCAACTAATATACATTTAGCTAGATATCATAGTCATATCAACGACAGTGAAATTATGATTCCATTAGAATTATTTCACATACATGATACATCCAAGCTTACAAAGTGCAGATAACTGGATCCTTGGAGAATGCCTTGTATCAAGATTTTAGCAACCTTGTCCTGCCAATACTATAGAGTACAAAGCAATATATAATGGCAAAGGCAACAGTGCACAGCAAGAAAAACAAAGGAGAAGTATCAGATATGCAAAAATTGGTGTGTTCTAGCTTGTGATACCCAACATAAGCGTAAAAAGACCAAACAACACTTGATGCAGCACTGACGATGGGCAAATTGGATGCAAAAATACCTTTTATTTCTTAGTTCCTATTAATTTTGCCGGAGTGACATCGACGAACATGCCCTCTTGTTTCCCCCTTCATGCCTTGTTAACTCCATGCATCATTACCTTATTCACCACCATTTCTTAGAATCTTCACTTTATCTATGTCTTCCATATCATGCATCAGAACGTTAGCTAAAGATCACAGAATATCTTAAAATATAGTTGGATCTATACGAACACAAAAGAATTAGAAACTATTCACCATTTTACCGAAATAGAGTATTTATTTACAAATGATGGTAATCCTTAGTCAATTCAATCCCAAGTATCACTACTACAAGCTATGGAGATAAGGATTTTACCTGTTGAAAAAAAAACACAATAGGCCAACACTCCTGAGCTGAAAAAAGTACAAGAAACCATCAGAAAAAATAATGTACATATCAAACGCAATATTTGACTTTCCATTTTGAATGAGCCAGCAAAGGTGCTGATTCTGAACTAATCGGACAGTGCAAAGTAAACTTGTGTGCAGTTGTACACCACTCATGTCGTTTTGTCCTTTTACCTGCATAGGTGAACCTTTAAAGCAAAAGTAAGAATTCGAAAGAATGGATGGTGAAATAAACAGTAAGAATTCCAAAGAATCACCTCTAGCAAAATTAAATTGCTGCACAACTCTGTCTCTCTAGATTTAGTGTACTACAGATTTCTACAAAATATGGTACAACTCAAGAGAAAGAGTAAGCTTCAGAATCAACGTGGGATTATAAGTAGAGCCCAGCATGTGTGGAGAGAAAAAACAAGGTTCAGAGTTCACTGTTTTCCATTTTCAGATTTTGTGATTCATAAGAAAGACTAATCACTAATATATATGACTAATGCACAAACTTGCTATGCAGTTTACTTGAAAATAGTATTGAACAGGGAACACTTGATCTTATTGAAAATAGTATTGAACAGGGAACAAAATGAATAGCAGGTAGAAGAAAAGCAAGAGTCAGCATATTCGTGTGAAATAATGGGCCACCTCAAATATTACAAATCATAAATCATTTTGCTTATGCTATACAGGCCAAGTTCCATTTAATTGAACTTTCACAGGTAAATGGCTGATTTCCATTTAATTGAACTTTCAGACAACAAATTCACAATTGAACTTTCAGATCATCTTCCTTAAATATTACAAGTCATAAATCATTTTGCTTATGCTATACAGGCCAAGTTCCATTTAACTGAACTTTCAGACAACAAATTCATAATTGAACTTTCAGATCATCTTCCTCGCTCCTCTCTAAGGTCACAACTGGACAGTACAATGAGCAGAATCAATAGGATAACCATTTAATTGAACTTCCAGACAACAAATTCATTATGTATTACAAGAGACTGAAAAGTACAACATGAACCAAACACAATTGTGATATGGGCACTAATTTCATCCCGCATACTCTTATACGCATGGATCATGAAAAGTAAATAATAAGCATCTCTTCAAGCTAATAAGGTCCAGAAGGTAAAGGGAAGTATTGAGTGGCACCCTGATTTAAAAACAGAAATAATAAGCTTACATGCTCAACCAGTCCAAAAGTAAGTAATAAGCATCTCTTTAAGCTTACATGCTTTAAAAAGAGACGATTGGAAAACCCTGATTTGAGTTAATCTTATATACCCTCATATTTGTAGAGACTGTTGGAACAACCTGCATAAAAGAGTTCATTACAGAGGCTTAACAGTAAAGTACAAAAGAGAGACGGTTCATCATTAAATTGAAGCTAATAGAATATGATCTGTTCATATACCTAGAATTGTTATAATGAACAACACATTGAAGAAAATAAATAAATTGTTTTTGAAATCCATTTATGCTAACACATTTCTACGCTCATACTTTTTCACTCTGCACCGGTTGTTAGTTGAAAATCAAGGACCGATCAGCATATCTCGAGTTCACTGTTTTACAGAAATTCTGACAAAAAAGTAGTTGTAAGTTCACTATTTAGGCATGGTGCAGTTTCTCAGTGAGCAAATGTCAAACCTGTTTTCATCTAGTTTCTCAGTGAGTGCATGTCAGATTGTTTGAGAATGTTCCAAATTCGTAAAAAATATTCCGATGCCATGGCAAGATATAGCACACAAATGCAAACATCCATAAAAATAGCTGAAGCCTATGCGCTGTTGGAGATTGGAGATAGAACATGCAAAAATAAAACTATGCGAGGACAGAAACTACATGTGCTAACTGCTGAAGCCTATTCACAATTTGAATTCTGAACATAACCTGAATTTGTTGAAATTGATAGTGGAGACAGATTGTCAAGCGGTTCTTAATTTGTGGAAGTCTATTGGGTGTCATCAAGACAGTATCGTGCCAATTCTTGCCAAAATCCAAGAGCTTAGAGAGATGGTAACTTGGCTGGTCATGGGATGGCCAAGTTTGAATCACGTTCAGTTTCTAATATCTGTACCAGATTCTAAGATTTACTCCCAGGTATTGAACATGACATTGACGTGCTGGATGACAGAGACGAACAAATATTGCAGGATTACCTATATTGTGTGTGCCCTCGACCTGCTGAGGCGGCCGCCGCTCCAGTCCGTGGTGTTCGCGCGGGGGTGGTCGTCGCGTCTGGTCGAGGGGAACGACGGCGGAGCAGCGACGCAGAGCGGCGCGGTGTGGGCGTCTGGGGGTTTCGCGGCGCGGCGATTCGCCGGTGTGGTCGTCGGCAAGTGGGCGTCAGCGAACCGCGGGTGTGGGTGGCGGCGCAGCGCGGCGCGCAAGGCCAGCGACCAATCGGGGCGGGGCTTCGTGGCGCATCAGGGAGGAGACCAAGTGTTGGCGTCGGGAGTCAGGCCGTGGCTGGCGCGGGGTGAGCAGCCGGGAGGCAGGTCGCGGGAGGCGCGGCGACGCGGCGTGGGCGGCCGGGTGGCAGGGCGTGGGCGGCGCGTTTGCAGGGGACGTTTTATCGTGGAGACGATGATTGTGGGTGGGTTAGTTGGTTGGTTCGATCGTGGCGTGCGGGCTAGGAAAATTTGCTCAACATTAGGCGAATCCTGACGGTTAGATCAGGCAGATTGACGGTGATGATTACGGGGGTATGCTACATCATTGGACAAATCTGGAGCATTGGCTGATGACAATCGTGCGGCTCATGTTATTTGGATCAGCCAGTCTGGGTCTTTTAATATTAGTGGAGATTATTTGGCCTCTCCATAACAAAAATGCACATAACCAAACACTGAACTCTTCTAAACTCGCTTAAAGTGTAATCAGATCTGACTACTCGTTTAATATCAACGAACCTGTAGTTTCACCTATAATTTGATTCGGTTAGGTACCGGAACATAATCTATCGTTCCTGTTAATTAATTTATTTCTTTTTAGACCATCCCGGTTACGTAACAATGGAGTGACCTCCGGCTCCCGTTATTCTTCCGAGTGGCAGCTGCTCGAAGACCGAACAATATTGGTAGTGCAAGAAATCCCAAGTGGCAAGGTGCAACGTGGAACCTCCGTCTGACTCCGCGCGAGGAGAATCCGCTGCCATGGCGCCGATTCCTTCCAACGACACAACCTTTCCTCCCCTTTCCACGGCCTTTTCTTTTGTAACCGATGCCGTCGCCGTCCGGTCGAATCGACTCGCGGCCGGCCGGGCCCCTCGGCCTGCAGCCTTTCTTTCTTCTTCGTCGGCCGGTAGTTGTTTATTCATTCCGGGCGCCGCCGGCCGGGAGCGAGTGGCCCGGCGGCAGCTCGATCTGCTCCGGCATGCTGTGCTCTGTTCTGTTCCGTTCCATCCAAATCTCTCGTTGCCTTTGAGGCGCTTTCGAGTGTAAATCGCAATGATTCCGTCCCGTCCGACGTCTCCTCCTCCTTTACCTTTGCCGTTAGACAGGGGCGATGATGATTGTAACGAGATCGCTCCCCGCCCCATATCCCTTTGCCTTTTGCAGTTCGCATTTCCTGGAGTTTACTTTTAGCCGATCGAGGCCCGTGTTCATCTTTCCTGCTGGCCGGAAGCGAAAACCAGTTGCATTTTTCTGCTCGATTCCTCTCCGGCGAACGGGTACGTACGGGCAACGGTGCACGTGCACCGGTCCGATCACCGAGGGAAAGAAAGAAAAAAAAAACGTCACTGTAGTAGTCCATCCACGTGATGGATTGCCATTGATGGGATGGAATGGCAGCGCGAATCTCTCATCAATGCGAGGGAGCACCAGAAGATCCCTCCGGATCAACGTCGACACCGCCGGTGAACAGCGTCCACGTCCGGCGAAAGCCATCAGCTACAGCACCTCCGATCACTTCCGTCGCTGACAGGTTATCCATGGTACATGGACCCGGACCACGGTGCACCCGTCCCGCTCCCGCAAAACCCTACTCATCACCACCGGAGTGAAGTGGGGGTAAAACAAAAGATCTGTCTTTCTCGATCGATTCCCAGGCCTGGCCGTCTCCCCCGTCCGCCCGCGTCGCTTTCGCCGGACACCACCGCCCCTGCCGCTTTCCCCATATTCCATTCCCTCCACCACCACCACAACTCCATCTCGGCCCGTCCGGACCCCTGGCCCCGATTGGGTGTCCCCCACCCGATTGGCCCCGGACAGCGCCACCATTCGATTCCATCTCTCCCTCATCAGTCTCTTCAGTACCCGCCCCCGCGAGCGCGGTGCACCGGGTGCCGGTCTGGGCGGCCGGGGAAGGCGGCGGCTGCGCTCTTCCGTGCCGGTAAGTGGGCCTCGGCTTCTCGCTCTCGCATCCCTCGCTCTCTCTTGCTCAAATTCCGTGGGGGCGCCTTCGGTGGCTCGGCGTGTGTGTGTTAGCCTGGTGGGGGAGCGGGTAGTTATTTTCGCCGACGGGTTCTGTGATTCTGTCAGGTCGGGATCGCGGAGTGGAGCGTTGGGGTGAGCGTAGTCAGTGTGAATTTTAGTGACCTTGGGGTGAATTTCCTGGCGGTCCTCGTGAGTTTCCACCGGCTGCTAATGGGCGAAGAGCGGTAAAAATACAGGCAGAGAGGTCACCTCTGGGTGGTGATTGTGCTGGCCGTTCTGGTGTTTCGGGGGCGAGACTCGTGTTGATAGAAATGGTATTTCCTCTCGCGATTTCCTTGTACTTGTGCAGTCCTCACGGCTATGGCTTTCGAGCTGAGCCTTGATGCGCCGACTTGTGCGAATTTCAGTTATGAAGTGCTGGATTCGATTTAAGAACACTATTTCACCCATTTTATGTCTCTAGCTTACCTATTGCCCAGATTCATTTCTTGTGGTTCTATTAGCTTCGATCAGACTGGGCTGCTCATCTAGGGACTTACCTCCGGGGCTGCAGCTTTTGTGGTGTTAACGTCTGCCGTTGCTAGTTTCACGCTTCAGGTTGCTTGCAAACTTTTGTCTGTCTACGATGTGGAATTCAGTTAGCAGCCTAGTATGTGGAATTCAGTTTGCGACTGGCATGAACTCGTGTTCTTCCTCTTATTTCTATAGGTTAAAATTGCTTCTATACTATTGTAACCTTATTAATTAATAAGTTGGTGTTTGCTATTTGGATATTTCGATACTGCCACTAGGTATAAAGATCTGTATTTTTAGTTATGCTGCTCTGCTGTGTTGTCTTTCATGTTCAATTTCGGCCTCTTTGCTTTTTTACTTGTAGCAAAAGTACACACAACATATTTTGCGAAAATAATAGGAGACTTTACAATTTTTCGAGATCTCGGGATGTATATGCTTATAAGAGATGATGCAGTGTTCTCGTGCCATAACATGTTCAGTGTGCTATATTTCCATTTTACCATTAACTTGATATATTCAGTTAGATTTACAGGATGGCATCAGATTGTAGACTCAATCAGAAATTTTATTTTTTCTGGGTCTTACTCGTGTTTATGACAATTTCTTAAATTCTTGCAGTACTCTCATGATGTACCAGGCTAAGAAGTTTTCTGTGCCCTTTGCACCGCAGAGGGCTCAGAATAATGAGCTTGTAAGTAATATTGGAGCATTCGGTGGACCCAACATCAGCAACCCTGCTAATCCTATAGGGAATGGGAAACAACGTCTAAGATGGACCTCAGATCTCCATAATCGCTTTGTGGATGCAATCGCCCAACTCGGTGGACCAGATAGTGGGTATTCTCTATTAAGTATTAGTTTTTGTGTTTTTTCTTGATATGATGTACTAAATGTCATACATTATACTTTAGCTCGTTCTGTTTGGTATCTCATGAACCTTGATAGCAGCATAAATACTGATTGACGTCACTTTCAGATGGTACAGAATATTGCATAGCAAGAACCTACAGTCTGGTGGTTTTATGTTGAAAACCATTGTGTATCATGCGTATTAGCAAACTGAAGTTTAAATCAATTTCGATATTCCAAATGTCTATGAGCAGATCCATGCATTTTTTTCACCATGAGATTACAACATATTTCAGGTCATGGGCTAATAAATACACAAGTTTTTCTATCAAAGATGCATATAGGACCACTAGATAAGTTTGATTCATGGTACTCTCCCCGTCCCTATTACATGGTGACGTTGCTTGGCATGCTTCAACTTTGACCAGTAAAGTATGTGATATGTGTCATAAAAATTATTGGAAACTTTTTCTAAACAAATTTGATGGTATAGCTTTTGTAGCAAATAACACTTGTTTTGTTGGTCAAAGTTGAACCTCGATGAACATGTGTGCCGTGTAAATAGGGACGGAGGCAGTAGGGTGCTACCAGTTGTTGATATAACCCATCGAAACTGTGTCTGCCATGTTATTTAACCCAATCACATTGGAAACTGTTAAGTATCGAAAATTGTAATCATTATTCTAAAATGCTTGTTTATTTATTTTGTGCACCAAGTGCGGTGCATCAAACCTTTTTTTAATGTACTGCTATCATCATTTCTTCAGGAGCAACACCTAAAGGAGTGCTCACTGTAATGGGTGTACCAGGGATTACAATTTATCATGTGAAGAGCCATTTGCAGGTAAAGAAATTTCTCTTCGAGGAGAGAGACAGATAATAAATCTTTGCCTGCTCACTAATACTTTATTTCGCTTGTTGCTCATGTAGAAGTATCGCCTTGCAAAGTACATACCAGAATCTCCTGCTGAAGGTAAATACCCTTCTATGCTTTTTTCCTTTCTAGCATATCTCCCTTCTTGCCTTCTATCATACCGAGAAATTTAACAAGACTTGGTTTTTACAATTGGCACTTGTGTAGGTTCCAAGGACGAGATTAAGGATTCTAGCGATTCCCTCTCTAATACAGATTCTGCACCGTAAGTGATTTTTACTCAACTGTCTGCACATGTTATTATCTTCTGGTAGCATAGGCTTTTTATGCTGGTTGGCATCATGTTCATGAATCATATAGTTACAGAAATATCCGTCACTTATCTTTCAGTGGTTCACAAATCAATGAAGCATTAAAGATGCAAATGGAGGTTCAGAAGCGGCTCCGTGAACAACTCGAGGTTTGTCATGAAAGCATGTGAACTTTGTATCATAATTTTTGTCCTTCTAGAATTTAATTCGCCACACCAATTCGGTACTTTTGCTGTAGCTTTTATTTGGAAATTACTCGTACAGACTGATTCTTTACCCTGTTCTTACCAAACATTATTAACAACACTTAAAAAAAAACATTATTAACCAAAGTTTAGTTGGGCAGGTTCCTCGTAGATGAACTTTGTCCCCGTTGCCTCTTATTACCAATTTTTTGTTTGCACTATTTATTGTTTGGTAATTTTGCCATTCGTCCTGAGCTCTGTTAGATTAAATTAAATCATTACGTGTTACCTGTTCAGGTTCAAAAGCAATTGCAGCTGAGAATCGAAGCACAAGGTAAGTACTTGCAGATGATCATAGAGGAGCAGCAAAAGCTTGGTGGCTCACTTGAAGGTTCCGATGAGAGGCCGCCAAGCTTAGATGACTACCCTGACAGCATGCAGCCTTCTCCCAAGAAACCAAGGATAGATAATCTGTCGCCAGATTCAGTCCGGGGTGTTACACGGCCAGGGTTTGAATCCCATTTGATCGGTCCATGGGATCAAGAACTCTCTGCAAAGAGCATGTGCGATCCTGCATTCCAAGTGGATGAGTTCAAAGTAAACCCTGGTTTGAGCAAGTCATAAAGCAAAAAGCCCTCCTTAACAAAGGGATTCTTCTGAGTTATTAACCTCCACGAATGGCCGGTCACATGTGAATATATATCGTCTTAACAACAGAATGAGCGCTGCATGGGCCTTCAGATCTGCGCCGACCCCTTCAGTCACGACCAAGTGTTGTTGTCATTGTAGTGTGTCGTCATACCGCTCTTTGTAATTATGAGGATGTTCTGAAGTTTCCAGCTAGCATTTCCTTCTTCTGAAGGAATAGCCCTGAGTTGAAACATGTAGCAGGAAACCTTACACGCAATACCGAGATTTTTTTTAAATAATATTTTTTTAAACTTAAATTCGGAAAATAGCGCGCGTTTTCGATATATTTGAAAACTAGCGCGGCGTCGGCAACGGCAGGGCCGAAAGCAGCCTGTTTCGGTAACGGCGACGCCGAAAGCCGTGTTTCGGCAGGGGCGATGCCGAAAGCAGTCCATCGTCAGGGCCGCTGTCGATAGTGCATGGCGCAGCAGGCCTCGCCCACTCCTTTCGGCTCGAGCGGTGCCGAAAGCAGGGTTTCGGCACGGGTGGTGCCGAAACCTGCTGGATAAGGAGGCACGGTTTCGGCACGGGCGGTGCCGAAACCTGCTGGATAAGGCAACGCGCCGGCTCTCTTCTTCCTCCGCTCGACTCCTCTCTCTGTTCTTTCACTCTGGTTCGAAAATAGCATCGAATCCTACCCACAAAAAATCCCCACAAGCTCACAGATTCAAGAAATAGAGTAGAGAAGGGTTGGGGCATCCCCGATCTGTTGATGGGATAGCTGTTTGTGGAGGCGTTTGGGGGTGTGGAGCTGGAGCAATGGTGGTCAATAGTGGATAGTGGTGCTGCATGCTGTTGTTGGGCAAGGAGAGGCTTGATGCAGTGCTGGTGGTGCTAGATTGAATCCGGGCAGCGGGAGCTACACGCGTCAAGGGTAAACCCTAATCCCTAAATTTTGTAGGTTAAATGTGAATATAGTTTGTGGGTAGATGTATAATATTTGTTTGCATTAGTGTAGATATATTTTGTCGGTTAGATATATCGTATAATTTTATTAGGATTAATATTAGGAGTGTAGATATATTTGGTCGTTTAGATATATTGTATATTTTGATTCGGATTAATATTAGGAGTGTAGATATATTTGGCCGGTTAGATATATCGTATAATTTTATTAGGATTAATATTAGCAGTGTAGATATATTTTGTCGGTTAGATATATTGTATATTTTGATTCGGATTAATATTACTGGTGGTTGTAATTTTTAGATATATCCGGTGTGTAGTATTTGACGATGGAAAATTTTTGTCTAGGTAATGGAAGTGGTACATATTGTAGTGCACTATGGTGCCGGTACAGTCCGTGCAACTGAGTCAGGGGTTGATCTTCGTGAATTTGATAATTTGGAGATTCAGTTGACAGAGCCAGAGAAAGTGGAAATTAGCGTTGTCCAGTGCTATTTGACGGTGAATTTGGGTTACGATCCTAATTTCTGGACGGTTAGGATTCAGTCGCTATGGACCAAATCCCGGACAAATATTTACTGGGAGTTGTTGCCGCTTGACCGGACAAAGCAGTGGGTTTCTTGGCTAGCGTCATGCAAACGCCGAGGCACAAAAACCAGAAGTCCTACTGTCGTTTGTTTTGAAGGGGGAGAGTAGTGAAGCAACTAGTTCGCATACTGCCCAAATTCCTGTGCATTACGAACCATCACCGACAGCAGGGAATGGTCAAACTCATGTTGAGTACCATGAACCTTCGGTGTTAGAAATTCATGTTCATTACGAACCAGCATTGTCAGCAGGACCTGCCCAAATTGGGGAGGCTGATGTGGAAGAGCACACAGGAACAGTGCAGGACGCGATGTTGGATGAAGACGAGGATGGCGTCGCCGAAGATCTTAATTCTGATGAAGGAGATTCTGATGATTCAGATGAAAATGATGGGGAAGATGTACCTATTCCTGGTTATTGGAACCAGGACAAGTCAAATGTCACGACTGTGCGTGATGGTCATGAATCGTCCTGGGAGTACCACATGAAAAACATTGAAATTGGGGCTCAGTACAGCACGAAGCAGCAGTTAAGGGAAGCCGTGATTCAGTGGGCATTGTCCACACATAGGGTTTTCCGCACGGTTGTATCAAATAAGCAATATTTGACAATGAGCTGTACTGACATTGGTTGTCCTTCACGGGTGCATGGTCACTTACCAAAGCATGGTCACTTACCGCACTAGCCACTCCCCGTTACTCCAACTAATGCACACGTTCCCCCTCACACGCTCTCATACACATGCTTGATCAAAACAAGTAAACAAGAACGCGGTACATAATATGCATCTATTTTCATAACTGAAACAAAACTATTGCAATCTCAAACATATATTAACTCATAAAAAGATCCACCATAAAGGTATTACATAGATGACCGTAATCATGTTCAGCAGATCATACGGTACTAATTAGTGAAGCACAAAGAGAGGAGAGATACATAAGTTACTTCCACAAACCCATAGTCCAGGGGTGGACTACTCCCTCTTCATCATGGAGACGGTGGAGAAGTCGTTGGAGAAGATGGAGACCACGCCGGCAGCGCCCCGCCGGAGTTTTCCTCCTCCAATCTGCAACTCCAGGTCTCTGTTTCGTGGTTTCTGTGTTTCTGCGGCGCTCCTTTCCGAAGGACGCCGGAGACTATTTTTATAGTCGTTTTTAGGTCAAGACGGAGGCTCGGGAAAAAGATCGACGGCAACGGAGCCACGAGACCACAGTTGATGGGTCCCACGCGGCCAAGGAATCTGGCCGCGTGGGCCCACTCAACTTGGCCCTCGGGCCTCCGCTTGTTCGCTTCCTTCGCTCCCACGCTTTGTTCCTTCCAAAAAATGATGCTTGTAAATTTTCAGGTTATTTGGCCGTCGTTTGTCTCCCTGAAACATCAAAATATAGAAAATAGGGTTTTCTTTCTGTGCAGGGTTAATTCCAGAAAAATAGGTAAACTATGAAATATTCCCAAAATCAATATAAAACAATGATATAACCCTTATACAATGCAAATATGATTGAAATATAAGTAATATAATGCAAAGTTCATGCATGCATTTTACATGCATCAATGATACACCCTGATTGGGTTGATCGGTACGTACACCGGGTCCATAATTTTGTTATCATTTACGATGCGATGAACATTATTTGATATAAATTTTTGATACATGTTGACTTGGTCTGGTCTACTACCTATAGCACGCCTAGTTGAGTCGACTCCTCGGGAGTGGTTACATCATCCACCAGATCAGCTCGGGGACGCAGATATTGATGTCCATATGGATGCATCTCGACGCGTCAACATAGACAGGTCACTGCTTAGCTGTTTAGTTGACTGATGGAGGCCCGAGACCCACACTTTTCACTTCCCGTGCGGGGAGATGGCACCGACACATCAGAATGTGTCATTTTTGTAGGGTCTCCCACTAGAGGGCACGGTCGTAGGTCCTTTACAGGCTCTAGGTAATTGGCGTGACGAGACGCAGGCATGTTTCGCAGGTTTACATCCGGAAAACCTGCTCTTACCGAACCAGAAACACGGTCCTCGGGTTTCTTTTTTGAGCAAGTTTCAGGTAAGATTGTTACAATTATGTCGTTTATTTTTAACTATCAACAAACCTGTACTTACCCAGTTTCTGTTGTATGATCAATGCAGATAGGTGCTCTTGGATACCCTGAGGTCGCCTTGACTGAACATCAGATTACTAGATGTTTGGAGGTACCTGATGTGGCTATTCGGCAAGGTGATGTTCACAGAGTCCCACGTCGACACTATTTCTGCGCGCTTCATCGATAGCGCGAGAGATTGCGGAGGCACAACAACTTGAGGACATAGTGCCACGGAGTTTTGGGTCTGCTGTCTTAGCCGCCACGTATCGTTCTTTGTGCACCGTGTGCACCAAGAACACAGACTCCTCTTTGATACTTGGCTGCCCACTACTGTTGCACTTGTGGTCCTGGGAGAGGTTCCCTATTGGTAGGCCTGACGTCGACGCTATTACTCCTTGGCAGTACAGGTTCATCGAGGAAAACCTAGTCAATCTGCCTACATTTGGTAGTATGTGAACACGTAGACAGGTAAACTTGCACATTATTTATTTCTTGTTGAACTAATTGTCAAGTTCTTTATTTATGTATACTAACTAGTTTATCTATTTGCAGAGACGGTACGCGGGAGAGCAAGTCAGAAATTGCTACCGTCATTCACGATGCAGTTTGATCAGTTGCAGGACCATCAGGTTATTTGGGAGCCGTACCGTGCTGACAGGGTGGTGGTGAGATACCCCGGTGGGATTTGTAGCTTGTGTCGGAGGGATGAAAACTATTGGTACACTCGAGCCTCTATTATTTTCGATGTCACGGTGGAGGAGGTGGCCCAACAGCGAGTCATGAGATAGTTCGGCAAGCGACAATTGCCCGAACCTCCCGCGAGACAGCCGCCCCTTTCTTCGCACATCCACAGGTATGTTTTTAACCAACTGTGGTTGCACTAACGAATCTCTAAAGTCGTATTCTAATTACGGTACGCATGCATATTTTCAGATTGTCATGACAAGGCGAGAGAAGTTTGACATCTTGGCTACGGGTACTAAAACCGTACATTACAGAATGGGCGAATGCGACGACTAATGTATGGCCCGCGGATGAGCCATTTCAGCTGGATGATTTTAACGCATATCTAGCGGACGTATAGACAGTCCACTCGAGTTCGCTTAGTCCACACGTCCCAGCCTGATCAGCTGCCACCTCCTGCTGTTACAGACATGTACCCACTTAGGCTATTGGGGGAAGCAGAAACTACGCGGTACGTATCTTACTTATATTGGTAAATGCATGTCTCAATAATGAACCATAACATTTTGTTTTTGTATTACAGGCAGAGTTGATAGAAGACATTCGGAACGACGTTGCTGCCTTTGCCCCACAGCCGCAACACGTATCTTGGTTCAAGCGTTTGGAGGATAAACTACGTCGTGTCTACTCTGTTCTTACTTGTGTCGGCGGTGCTGACGTTGCTCCACGCGGTCCAGCCCCGCGCCCCACGCGCCACTCGTCAGCAACTCAGGATGCACAGGTATCACCCTCCCGTCACTCTGTTGGTCGACAGGACCCCCGGCCATGTCTTACACGAGCACAGACTCCTCGCCCACAACCTACGTACGAGTCTGGTAGTTCGTCGCAGCAGCCAGATCCGTCTCAGCCACTGATGTACCGGCCGCCAGATGCATCTCAGCCTGGTAGTTCGACATGGCAGGTGCCACCTACGTACCAACAGCCTATGTACCAGCAGCCACCTATGCACCATCTTGGGATGCCGACGTCTGGTTACGGGATACAGCCACCTCCACATATGATGTGGAACCCGTCTCCTGTGCTGCTGACTCAGTTTCAGAGCCACCTCGGTACGTAGTTTTTAATACTCATACAAATTTACCTTATTCACCCACACATAATACTGACGTAACTTCTACAGGTGGGGGTGGCTCCTCCTCACACATGGATCCGGAGGACGAGACATTGTACCATACTCCACCGCCACCCGATACGCAGGAGACGCAGGAGGACGAGCCGTTGCGAGGCCGAGGGATGCGTGACCACCGCGCTCCAGCACGCTTGTCACCTACCGGGCCTCGACCGCGGAGGCAGCCGCGCACTCGTGCTCACAGAGATGACTGATACTACTATCTATGTATGAGACATGTTTCCATTCACGGGACCTTATTTATATGTATGAGACATCTACGTATCGTTCGATGTAATACTATGTATGACACATATTTCTATCTACCTACATTTGGTTCAGACATTAATTTAGATTAATAATAGATAGATCTTGTCTGTTACAACGGGAAATTAAGATACATCGGCATTCTGAAATTAACTACTAATACTGAAATTAAATACTACACCTAACTACATGAAGTCATCTACCGTCGACGCAGCCTCCAACATCAGTCTTGCTCTTCGACGATGCAACACTCTTGCTCCTGGAGGATGAAGCAGTCTTGCTCCTTGAAGACGGTGCAACACTCTTACCCTTCGCCGATGCATCACTCTTGCCTTTCGACGATAATGCGCCACTCGGCATGAAGATATCGTCTTCGTCCTCGCTCTCGTCTATCCACGTACGTGGATTTTTTGCAAACCACATACGGTCTGCTTCATTCCTAAATTTTCCACTAACAACTTTCTTGTCGTACCTATCAAGCAACCTGAGAAGTTCTTGCCGTATTTCCTGGGGTACCTGTTTGGCCAGCTATGTCGTCGTAATGCCGCTCCAACCTCAGTGAGAAGACTGTCACTACTGATGAGCTCCTCCCATGGAACTTCCTTACCGTCTACCCTCAACTCGACCGCACACAACAAGAGACGCTCGGACATATCTCTTACCCAACTACGATCCATGGGCCAACCTGGGGTAGGAATCGACATTTTCTAGTGTATACACTGGACTGCTTAGGGAGCTCAGTGAGGAGGGGATTTTATAGGAAGGGAAGGGAAGAAATGGCGGGAAACGGTGGCGGGAGAACAGGGCACGCGAGAGCACCGGTGGCGGGAAAATAATGGCGGGAGTAGCGGTTGCGGGAAATATGAGCCTCAATATATGGGCCAACACTCGGGGAAAACAAAAAAACCTGTAAAATGTGACTTTCGGCACGGCCAGAGCCGAAACATGGCTGTCAGCCCCGCTATTACGCGAAAGGCTGAATCGCATGCAGATCAGCAGGATTTCGGCGCTGGTCATGCCGAAACAGCCTTGTTTCGGCGTTACCCATGCCCAAACCTGCTTTCGGCGTTGCCCGTGCCGAAACCTTCTAGTTTCGGCTCGGCCGTTGCCGACGCCGCGCTATTTTTCAAAATTCTGGAAAACACGCGCTATTTTCCGAATTAATGTTAAAAAAAATATATTTTTTTCCAATACCGAGGGCTTGAAGCTACATGAAGCTATCTGATAGGAGTTACGTTTCTGTTCAGTTTAGGCCTGGGCGCCTGGCATTGCTTAGCTTATATTGACCCCTCTGCCGTAGATCTCGGATGGTTGCATCATTATGTTTTTTGATTAGTCCGCTCGTTTACCTGACAACTTACACTAAAAAGGCTGGTCGTGTTATTTGACATATTGGGGAATATGGATAGAGCATTGAACAATATTCAATTCACGGAGTAATAATACTTTTATTTTGATACTTTGGCAAGATTACCAAGTTGGGCACAGCACAAGCTTTCCTGCTAGTGCTGAAGAGCTTGGTTGAGGAAGAATCATGGCTAGTAACGGAGTGATAGTTGTGAACTAAAAACCACAAGCCCTGACCTTTTTTGCATTTTACGGCAAGGGTATACCTTTTATTCACAGTAGGATTTTTTTTACATTTTCATCGAAGTGAGACCCTTTTATATAGGCATATGGATATTAACGCTAGATTTTTTTTCCGAAAAGGGAAACCCCAGCCTGTTAACGCTAGATAATAACTTGCAGGATTGTGGGATATGAGTGGTGGGAATGGGGTATGTTGATGGGTTGAACTCGACTACAAGCTAGGATTGTTATGTGGATAGGGAAATGAGATGAGTTTACAAGTGTCAATGGTGACATAAATAAACTTCATAATTCTATCCATATTAACTAAAAGTGTGCACATTTCCAGCAAAAAATATAGCAGACACATACTCATGTGAGATGAGGTTCAAGGAGTCAATGCTTATCCTTTGTTTATCATATCATCTGTGAGGAAAAGAAGAATCTGGATCATCAACTCTATTTTAAACAACACACACTCTTGGACTATATCTATTATTATGCTCAACTACATGGAGTATGATATTAGCCAATGGCCCCAGTTTTTGGTTCCATAGAAAGAAAACCACTATGTATATGGCTTGAATGTATATATTACTGGGCAAACAACTAATCAAGCTATAGTGGACTAAAGGTTACATAACCTAAAGAGTAAAAGTGGGTGGCCAACTATCCATGACTCAACAAAAAATGCACATACTGGAGTTTTTCTTGGTGCACATATAGCATTTTTTTTTTGAGGAAAGGATCCGACACATAAATTAAGGTAGCTCGTACACTTTACAAAAAGGTCCAAAAGAAAACAGAAATTACAAAAGGACCCCAAAAAGTGCAAAAACCACCCCAAGCCACCGGAAGGAATCATGATCGGATCCACCACCGACGCGCCCCAAGCTCCTAGTCGATGCCGGAGTCGCCGTACCGCCAGCCGCCGGGAAGAAGGCGCCACCACCAGATGTAGAAGACCGCAGGAGCCATCCGCCGCCTAGCGACGGAATCTAGTCTCGATGAACGAGCACGGCCACAACACCGTCTCCCCGCCTCCGCCCATTTTCCAGCCGCCTCCGCATCGCCCAGGACCACCACCACCAGCACCCACCTCCAAACGGTCGCTCCCCTCGCAACCACGGCCGGCCGGAGCAGAACCATCGAAGAAGAAGACCACCTGCAACACCACCACCAAAAACGGATCGCCCACAACCACCTCCTTCTCCCCTCACCACCACGGCCGGCCGGAGAAGCGAAGAAGGAAGAGAGCACCCGACGAAGAACCTTCACGACCTCCCCGGCACCAAGGCCAGAACGGGGAACGGAGGGGAAGGACCACACCCCACTCGCCGACGCCATCGCCGCCGTCTTCAATCCCGTCGAGAGGAACTCACACCTAGAAAAACCTATCTACTACCTATCTACATGCACGAGCTAGTACCAGAGCTCCCCCCACCTCACGGTGCCGAAACGGCGACAGGAGGCGGAGGGGAGCGGCGGACTCGCCGGCGAGAAGCTGGAAACTTCGAGTCGCCTCCTCTCCGCCTCTCTACTGTAGCAAGGGAGGGGAGCGAAGCGTTTCTGCCTACATATAGCATTTTTGCTAGTATGAAGACCGCTAATTAGTCATAAGAGCAAAGATGCACCCAAAGTTAGCAACAAATGATGGCACTGCATTAAGTGGGATTTTAAGACAAGGCGGTGCGGGTTGAAAGAGTTGTTAGGCAAGAATATGTGTATGTGCATCTCAATTTTCTTGTATAAAACTTACCTCCACATATAACTGTAATAAAAGAAGTATTTGGCAGTTCTTGATCATCCTATATTACCAAAATATATATCGAAGAACACATGTACTATCTATCGTCATGCATGTTGTCACAACACTGAATGTTTAGCCATCCATAAAACCCCTTGGATACTCGACACCGTAGATACAAAAGCTCTATGCATAGATACATAATTATTGTGCACACGGCCAAAATATATGCACTCACACAAATAACTTTTGTTTGATGACCACGCATCTAACTCAATGACAACTAAGATGTCTGAATGAGTGACTCTAGCCAATCGAGAGGAAAGGTGGCCAATTGTCAGTGACCTAAACAACAAACACGAGACATATATACAAAAACAATCACGTAGTACGTCAATACTAAATTCCATGCATGGCAACATAACCGACGGTCTCCGTAAAACTTGCCCTAGATTCAGCACCTTAGATAGAATAACTTGACAACTTAATGACAACCCGGCTAAATCGAAACCGACGGTAAGAAATCGTGGGAAACGATGTTCAGTTCCTACTACCACACGAAAGGCTTCTTATTTTTTTATACGCACATGTTTCTTATGGGGGTGGAAACAACTAGAGTTGTTTCCCATTGTTGCATGGTTTCGCTTGAATCCATGTTCTTTGAATCATAGAGGAAAGATTAGCGATATTGTGCATATATATGGTCTATGAATATGTGCATTTCCACGGGTACCAAATATGGCGAGCACATGCTACTCATACGATCAGTGGCGGAGCCAGGATTCGAGTAAGACCCGGGCCAAAAAAAATTTGGTTCATGTATAAACAGAAAAAACGCCATGCCGATGTGCCATGCCAAAGCATTAATAAAATGAGGCAATGCATTTTACGACTCAACCACACAAAATGGCCTAAAATATTGCTCCATAGCATGCAAAATAAACAGAAACCAAAAGCAATTTGTGCACCGATGTGAGGCAAACAGGGATTGCTGTGTCTGCATGTGCAGTGCCCCTGTCTGGATGGATCGATCGATCATCCTGGGTGCGTGCTAGTCTGCTCTCTTCTCTTCTCTTCTCTTCTCTTCTCTTCGTTCTAGGTCATTGGGCCGAGTGTTCAAGAGGGCTACACCTGCTCGGAAAGGTTGGAAGAAGAGATAGCTGGACAGGCCACAAGCCCACAACCTGGGCCAAGTCCAACATCGAGGTAGATAGTAGGCTGGAAACTTTTCCAGGCCCCGGGCCATGGCCCTGGTTGCCCGGGGCCCAGCTCCGCCCCTGCATACGATACATTTCTCATGTCATTTGTGATGCCATCGTTGATTATTTTGGATTGTAATTTGTTATTGCCAAGCATAATAACATGGCTTCTACAAGAACCTCAGGTTTTCGATTCAATAGCTACAAAATCACTATGCTTACAAGTTACAACTTCTACCCTAGGACAACTATTCTATATCGGACCAACCCATGGTTCCGGATCACCGTGAGCAAAGACCGCCAACTGTCAGTTAGCATCCGCATACCCGGGCTAGACCGCTAGAGCAGTAGTAGCTGGCAAGGTGGACCCACAGTGCCCACGCAGACCATCACCCTTCCTCCCCTGCGTCTTCCCTATAAAACCCCAAGCAAACCCAGTTCATAGCACACATCGATCTCGCACAAGCTTAGTTCAGAACACAGAGACGATCGCCACAACTCAGGCTCACATCACCGTCACCGCAGCACCTTTCCTGCCGCCATGGCGCGCGTGGCGGCCGGAGCCCTCGCGATCGTCCTTGTGGCGGCGGTTGCGTCGACCCTCCTGGCGGACCCGACCCCCGACGCCGCCGCGCTCTTGGCCCTGCGGAGCGGGCTGCAGGACCCCCGCGGCGCGCTCCAGAGCTGGGACCCGGACCTGGTCGACCCCTGCACCTGGTTGCACATCACCTGCGACAGCGTCGATAGGAGCTGGCGCGTCATCCGCATGTGAGTGCGCACGGATCATCTGCATCATTGCTTCCGTTCGTTTCTGATGATCTTGCTCAAGCGATTGTCTTGGAACTAGACTGTCTGCATTTGCTTATTCAGTAAACTGCATTAATTATGTTTGACCGAATTTGGCACGCGGTTTCTGCTGATCAGATTTAAAAGCCTCGGCTTTCGTCTTTCACTGTCAAATTTGATCGTTTTGTTTTCAACAGAGATCTTGAAAATGCGAACTTGTCCGGTCCTTTGTCGCCGAAGCTTGCCAAACTGGACCAGCTGAAGTACATGTGAGCACTTCTCACTTCTAGTCCGTATCAATCTCTTGCTCTCTATGCTACCATGTCAGTGAATGCGGTAGCACGGACTCTTTTGGCTTCTCAACAGGGAACTTCAGGGGAACAACTTTCACGGGACGATCCCAGAAGAGTTCGGTAATTTGAAGAATCTGGTTAGCCTGGACCTTTACAACAATAACATCTCAGGGCGTATCCCTGCATCACTCGGGAAACTGACCTCCCTCGTATACCTGTAAGTTGATGATGATTACCTGCCCGTTGGTCTTGTAGTAAAGAAAGTTTGCTTCTGAACCCTCGTAACACATAATTTGCACGATGACAGGAGGATGGATCACAACCGTTTGACCGGGCCGATCCCGAGGGAGCTGGTTGGACTGCCCCAGCTCGCGAATGTGTAAGTACAGTACGGCTTAATTTGTGTTAACTCTACGGCTGAACTTCTGTTATTCCGAGCATTCAGTTGTCCTCTCGCTCAATCAGTATTCAGTAATGATCTTCATCTCCCATCTCCTTTTCTCCTTGCAGGGATCTCTCCAACAACATCTCTGCGGCACGATTCCGACATCCGAAGTGTTCCAGAACAGTCTCGAGAGCAACTTCGCCAACAACCCGCGGCTGCGCGGCCCCGACCAGCAGCAGGGGGGCGGGCAGGACGACGCCAACTGCTAGATCAAGATGGAAACGGAAGCTAGCGTAAATAAACAACAGTCGGCCTGGAGGGTCGATATGATATAGCTAGCTGGATTCAGTGAGCAAGGTTTAACTTTACTTAGCTGTGTGTGTGGCAGAAGAGCAGGGTGGTTTTCTGTCTCTTGTACAGGCCGTCTCGATCAGGACGTGCCCAGCAATCCAGCATCCGTAATGGAATCGCTACGTTGCCTCCTTTTTGCCTGCCTGATTTTCGATCATTTGTCGCCGTCGCATAATGTTGAAAAATTGTTAATTCACACAGGTCGAAAATTACGAGACCTAAAAAGCATGGGTTACGACTGAAATTGGGAATTAACTTAATTCTATCTCGATTGAGTCCTAGTCGCTCCCAAAAAAATATAACAACCACATATTATTCATGTTCGATCAGGTTTAAAGAGTTATCGTACTTCCTTTTATCATCCTTTGTGGGCAAAGAATTATTCGCTATTGTGGACTGGCCTGGGTGGTCAATTCTGTTTCAAACAAGATACATTCACTACAGGAATGGCTAACTGTGCCGACGGCCAGAACCTGTGCCGACGGCTATTTATCGGGGCCGTCGGCACAGGGGTGTATCAGCACCAGCCGTCCGCAAGGCCGTCGGCAAAGAAACGGCCGTCGGCACAGATGTTCTATCCCGACGGCCCCCGTCGGGACACAGTCAGCCGTCGGGACAGAGGATCAGGTGACGTCGACAGCAATCTATGCCGACGGCCTGGCCGTCGGCACAGGCCTCTACCCTTTTTTTTACATTTTTACCCTAATCTTATTTTATATGTATCTATTTATTACTCTCAATTAAGTTTAATATGTTTCATTCATATTCTATGTACATAGCTACGCCGAATAGCGGTTTCCACCCACATAAATAACGTCGCGAATAATTGTATATCCCAGAGCGTCGGAACCCCAACCAAAACCTAGGTTGTGCCATACCATATGTATACAAGTGTGTTGTGTGTTGTAAATGTGCAATATCCTACTCCGGGGTGTGACCGGCTTCACCGACTTCACTTTCTCTCTAGTGAGTTTCTGCATTTAGAGGTGAAAACTCCCACTTCGGACGAAACGGGGGCAATCTTGTAAAAACTTGTGATAAAAGTTGGTTTCGCATGTGCCTATGGCCTAACCTAACACAACCAGGCAAAAAAGTCCACTGGCCTACCCCTTTCGACGCACGTCTATGGGGGTAGACGAAAACGTTAGGGTTTTTCCAGCGGATTCAGGGTTTCGCCGAAGCGGGGCCCCGGAGCGTCGGAACCCCAACCAAAACCTAGGTTGTGCCATACCATATGTATACAAGTGTGTTTGTGTACTGTAAATGTGAAATATCCTACTCCGGGATGTGACCGGCTTCACCGACTTCACTTTCTCTCTAGTGAGTTTCTGCACTTAGAGGTGAAAACTCCCACTTCGGACGAAACGGGGGCAATCTTGTAAAAACTTGTGATAAAAGTTGGTTTCGCATGTGCCTATGGCCTAACCTAACACAACCAGGCAAAAAAGTCCACTGGCCTACCCCCTTTCGACGCACGTCTATGGGGGTAGACGAAAACGTTAGGGTTTTTCCAGCGGATTCAGGGTTTCGCCGAAGCGGGGCCCCGGAGCGTCGGAACCCCACCAAAATCTAGGTTGTGCCATACCATATGTATACAAGTGTGTTGTGTGTTGTAAATGTGCAATATCCTACTCCGGGGTGTGACCGGCTTCACCGACTTCACTTTCTCTCTAGTGAGTTTCTGCACTTAGAGGTGAAAACTCCCACTTCGGATGAAACGGGGGCAATCTTGTAAAAACTTGTGATAAAAGTTGGTTTCGCATGTGCCTATGGCCTAATCGTCATTAAGTATGAGAAGTATGATGTGAATGGGTTCCGCTTCCATACAGAGTATCACCAGAATAATCGTCCTGGAGCAAAAACTGTAAATACTGGGGTCTTCACCAAAGGATCCAGAGGAGCCGATGGAGCCAATTACGTAGATTACTACGGAAGGTTACAAAACGTATACGAGCTGACGTTCAATCGTACGAACATAAAACTCAAGCTCGTTGTGTTCAAGTGCCACTGGTTCGACCCATGCACTGGACCACATGGTGGACAGAGAAGTGAGCCTTCCATTGGGTTAGTTGAAGTTAAGCCTTCAACCACCTATACCGGAGCCGATGTCTATATTGTGGCTCACTAAGCCAAGCAAGTTTATTATTTGCCCTACCCATACCAGAAAGAGAACCACAAGGGCTGGGAAGTCGTGTTCCGGGTATCCCCACATGATAAGCTACCCAGGCCTTCCGACGACGATTACAACAACATTGACCCTAAAACATACGAGGGAATTTTCTATCAAGAGCAAGAGGACTTCGGGCACTTTGAGTTACAAATAGGTGGTCTCGAGGATCTTGAGAACAATGCACACACTCGTGGTGAGTCAGTGGTGGATCTGAAGGACATAGATGTGCTCTCGAAGTTTCATGCAGAAAATGACGACGATGACGAGCCTGGCGATGAGCTTCCGCCCTACTACTCACGTGATAGTGATAGTGATAGTGATAGTGAGAATGAGAACCAACACCCTGATGAGGAGAGTGATGACGATAGGTGACGGTCTATAATGTCTTTATGCTTTAGTAATTATTTTCCAACATGCTTCTTAATTGCATTACTTTATGCTTGGTATCTACATGTTATTATGTCTTTTATTCTTTAGTATTTATTTTTTGACATGCTTCTTCATTGCATATGTCTTTATGCTTAGTGTCTATATTTTATTATGTCTTGATGCTTACTTGTTTTCTCTTTCTCAATGCAGTTGATTGAACAATGTGAGCCAGGGCAAGGAAAGCGCTTCTGGTGGTCCTTCTCCCGGTGCTTCAGCTTCTCCTGGTGCTTCGCCTTCTTCCGGTGCTTCTGCTGCGCCGATCCGACGCTCACCTATTATCAGCCGGGGAGATATGGGGTTCACCCCGTCGCCGTCGGCGCAATAGATGTAGGGCTTTGGACGTCTAGACATCTAGCTATGTATGTATCTACTTGATGATGGTCGTATGTGTGTATCTACTTGATGATATATGGAGCCATTGTGTGATCTTGTTTGTTGTGAATTTGTCGTGATTTTTGATTATTTTTTCTGCTATTTTTGCTGCAAAAAACGAGCCGCTAGATCAAAAATTCTGGGCAATCCTGTGCCGAGCCGTCGGCACAGACCCCTTAATGTGACCAAATGGTCACACCTTTGCCGACGGGACTGCCGTCGGCACAGGCACCTCCCTAGAGCGCCCAGCTGCGTCCACGTGGCGACGCTGTGCCGACGGCCGGCCGTCGGCACAGGTCCCTCCACATCGCCCGGCCAATGTGGGCCCCACCCGCCGCTGTGCCGACAAACTAGGTGCCGACGGTGCGTCTCTAGCCGTCGGGAAAAGATGTGCCGACGGTTTCCTTCTGTGCCGACGGTCAGGTGGCCTGTGCCTACGGGGCCCTATGCCGACCACCCTGTGCCGACAGTGGCCGTCAGCATAGGTGTGTGCCGACGGCATTGGGTCCTTTGCCGACGGGCTGCAGCCATCGGCACAGGTGGCCATTCCTGTAGTGATTATAGGTGTATATCAATTATCATGTTCAATAACATGGACTATGACTTTGGCAAATGAACCCCAATTTCCGGTTCCATGGAATGAAAACTACTATAATTCTGTAATTAATTTATGTATAAATTGACAAACAACTCACTAATCACCATGCTATATTGGACTATGTGGGTGGCCAACTATAATGACTCAAGCAAAAATATGCATACAGTGTTTATTGGTGCTTGTAGCATTTTTGCTGGTGTGAAGACGGCTAGCTATTAATAGCATGCACACAATTCTAGCACAAATTACTTATGCCAGCTCTACGTGAGATTTAAGACTAGGCGGTGCGAGCTAAAAAAAGTTAACTAGTTGAGAATAAGTATACATAGTACACCCATTTTTCTTCATTCGCCATTTAATACTTACCTTCACATATCACTAGAAAAACATCTTGCAGTTCTTGATCGATCTAGATTGTCAATTCTATTTGAAGAATGCATGAAGGCATGAGGCAATGAAAACTCTCGATGTTCGACACTGTAGATGGGAAATTACTATGCATACAACCAAAATATATGGACAGCCACACATATAACTACTTGTTCTAAGACTATTACTATTTTTTAGATGGTCGCACATATAACTCAGCAGCAAACTAAGCTATTGCATACTCGGTCAGTACAAAAAAAATAGTCCCTCTATTATTGTACCACAATAGAATAGTCTGACAATCCACTAAAAAACTGCTATGACGTGAGAAGTGGGGTGTAAACATGTCGTGACGACCAATTTCTAGTGACTCTCAAATGGTTTCATATCGTGATATGCACATGTTTATTCAGGAGTGGATACAGTTATATGCATTTTCCATAGTTGTATAGTTTCGCTGGTATCCATGTTTTTTGAAACATAAAGAAAAAAGATTGACGAAGTTAGGCATATGAACCACAAATGTGTGCATTTCTGCCAAAAATAAATATGGCGACTGTTGGAGAAATGAGCAACTAGTATTCTCGGGGGGGCAAAGGCCAATACATGTACAAGTGTGTTAAAGTGCAGGAAACCATTTATACAATGAAGATATACAGAAAATGGACTATACACATCTAACAGCGTCCAGATGCTACCCATATGAGTTTTTAAGAGGAGGGTAGAATTCAAATAGTTAACTTTGTAAACCTATGTACATAACATGTTTCATTTCTCGAAAATGCTCCAACACTTACCTTTTTTCTCATACCATTTGTGATGGAAAATTTTCATCATTTATATTTTGGATTTTCTATTTTGATCAGTCCACGTTCTCGCTCAATATCTGTTGTTATGCATAATAACATGGCTCGGGTTTTCAGTCCAAGAGTTAAAAGACCACCATGCTTACAACTAGAATATACATAACATGCTATATCGAACCGGTTTCAAAACACTAAGAGAAAAAATGGCCAACTGTGAGTTGCACAAACAGAAAAATAAATGTTTGCCGGTTTTTTCTTTGTATTTTTGGAAAACCTTTTCCATTCCCAGCATTCTCCAGCTAGAGCAGAAGTAACTGACAAGGTGGCACCCCTCCACCCCCTCCCCCCACGCATCCCCCTTTAAAACCCCCCAACAAAACTACGCCTTGACGCTCGTTCAAAGCACAAACCTCACAGTTTCTAGACACTAAGGCAAATAGCCGCTGAACTCGTCCCGCTCCCTCGGACTCAGATCACCTCACCACCTGCCCCAATGGCGCCTGCGGTGGCCGGAGTTTTGGTGATCGTCCTTGTGACGGCGGTGGGCTTGACCATGGCAGACCCCTTCCCCGATGCCATCGTGCTCTTGGCCCTACGGAGCGGGCTGCAGGACCCTGGCGGCATGCTCCAAAGCTGGTTGCACATCACCTGCGAGCTGCGTTGCCACCGAGTCCGTCACCCGCATGTGAGTCAATCCACATGGATGATTTCCCTGCTTCCCTTCCTCTGCATCCATTCCATTTGTATTCGAGGAACTGGGTTGCCCATCGATGGGGGAATCACGACATTAGAATTGCTTTTGATTTTCTTTGGATTAGACTGGCTGGATCTAGATACTGTAGGGTGCATTTTTCTTGCCCGATTTTTTGGGTTTGGTGCGCGGTTTCTGCTGATAATTTGGACATGCATAATCCAACAAGCAAAACGATGGAAAAGAAACGTGACGTTTATTTACATGACAGTGGTAGAATGTATTAGCTTATTTATTCGTTAGTGATTACTCTTAGAATTGCTATTTGATACCAAAATATGCATCTCATGCACACATGACATCTAATTACTGTATCCACTCTAACTTATAAGACATGTTGGACTACACAAATAGGGTTAAAGAATCATTCCAACATTCAAATTTTCACCAGTAAGTTTCAATAAGTACGCTTAGCTAATAGTACACAAACCAACTTTTAAGATATTTGTTATATCATATCACTAGATAACTCTATCAATAATATATATACACTGTTGAGTATATAGGCAATTGTTCGATTAAATTAATCCAATAATAAATCATGAACATGACAAAAGTGGTGCTAATGACATATTGAAACTTGATGATAAAACTACGTACTAGACAGGTAGTAGAAAGATCTACGCATATTCCTAGTACTACAGACATGAAAATAATCAGAAGAGGGATAAACATATTGTCCCTCCATTAGGCCAGTTGGCTGCAGCAGCAGCGGAGGCGGTGGCTTCGTCGGCGATCCTCTTGTTAGCAGCAGCCTTCTCCTTGTCAGCGTCGGTGGCCATGGTGATGAAGAAGATTGTGGCGCCCCGACCCGACTGCTATACAGTGATGCTGTGTGTCACCGGTTAAGCGATACAACCGGAGGTTACGGGTTTACCAATCCCCGGCCAAAACCTTTGGCAGGCGTTGCGGGGTACACCTCACTCCCGACAACGCAACACCCCGATTGATGCCTTAACACAGGCACAACTATCAAAGCATAATAGTAAGATCAAGACTTGTGGAACAACTGGCACATCACAGACTCTACGACACAAAATCATATAGTTCAACTCTTATACAGAGAAAGATAGCAAATGACAAACAGAGGTCACAGACCCAACATTACAACATGCGGAAGCGAAGTGTGTTGTTCTAAACAACAAGAACCAACATATGGCCTAAGAGGCCTACAGATAAACATCACAACGCCAGCTGTTCCAGGATGTCCCAAGCTGCCACCTGGGAACCCCAGACTACTCGTCGACGTCCACAAAGAACCCACCTTCGAGGTCGGTGAAGTCCTCCTCTGAAACAAAAGCAAAGATGTTGAGTTCGACGAACTCGCAAGATTAGGAGCTAATATATGCTCGATGATTCGCTGTCAAGGTTTTATGGCTCTTTTGCATAAAGCTGATTTTATTTATGAAAAACATAACTCATAGGCATCGACTATTAGAACATTTTCAAAGAGGGGTAAGAAGTAACTCTTTTCTTTGAGATCACCTTTCTCAAACATCACCAACATCACCATTGTACCTGTTCATCAAAGGCACCTCCCCGAATCACCCTCGAGGAAGTCAACCTTACATCCGTGGAATTGGTACCTCTAGTACCCAAGTTTTAATCATTCCGTTTAAGTTATTCTATGATCATCGTCCATTCCCAAGTTGTCCGTAACCGTGGACACGGCTTTTCGAAAAGATCTAACCCTGCAGGGGTGTACAAATGTTTGCCACGCGTACCGTCCGGCCCATTACCTGCGCATTAGCTCTCTTCCTTGGAAAGCCGGCTGAGTGGGAACGGTGTCGACTTCTCCCTCGTTAAGGACTTTCCAGGATCATCAGTGGCAGTAGGGCTGCCAGGATCACAACACCCCGCCCCACGGCCACTTATTTTCCTAACACCACCATCCTCATTTCAGTTCAACACCATCACGCACGCGCAAATGGAAAGCCAAACTAGAGGACCCTGGCTAGCCCCGCTCGAGTTATTTAGTCTATGAGGGTTCCTGCAATTGCATAGGCCTCACGCATGGTTGCACGCTCAGTCTTGGTTCAGGAGGTACAGAACTCGCACCTAGGCGGCGAGAACGAGACAACCCACCACATTCCATGTGGCCTCTCATCCCCACCTTCTTAGCATTTTATTATCCACCTCCACAATTCTCCACCATTAACATCACTGTCACAAGTTAACACCTGTTTCCAGCATTCACCATCCCTAGTACAACTAGGCATTTCACTAAGCATGGCTAAGCACTTGCATAGTATAGTGAGTATTCCATGGCCAACAATACAAACCTATGGTAATAGGAAGGTAAAACAGGTATTGGCAACAGGATTCTAATGCAACTAGTAGGATACTCTAATCCAGGCAAAGACATTTAGAACCGCATGCAATATTA
Organism: Poa pratensis; assembly: GCA_947311845.1. NCBI lineage: Eukaryota > Viridiplantae > Streptophyta > Magnoliopsida > Poales > Poaceae > Poa > Poa pratensis. The sequence continues at coordinate 38,175,673 of CAMZMU010000059.1, read as the reverse complement.
TAGTGGAGAAAATAATTTCGGAAAATAGGATAAGATATGCTCAGAGGGGGGGATTACGCTTGCCTTGTTCAGAGTGCTGGTAGTACTGCTCGGTGGGGTATTGAGGTGGAACCCCGTCTGCTTGATCTAACGAAGCACACATGGAAAAACAAATCAATCACCACACATGTGTACCATGCAATGCACAATCACATGATGACATGACAAGTTTATGCAAAGATGACATCATTTAGTTTATCTAGCAACATTAAATGGAGAGCCAAATAAGTAGTGCAATTATTTGGAAGCACCCCATATTTAGCTTAATGACCACAGTGTTCATACATTTAATACATTACTAAGACGTGGCTCAAATATGCATGAACATGGCATGAATGGATAGGGTTTGTTCTCTCGATCGAATTGGTACCTCATTTGTAATTTTCCGAGTACCGATGAATAATTAGTGAATTAAAGAATTAAATGAATTTAATTCTTTTATTCAATTTAGGAGTAACATCAAATAAATATTTGTGATCATGAGTTTATACTAACATGATTTGATAGCATTTGAAACGCTGATCACTTTGATATTTTATTCACAAATTTTGGTTAATTACTTCCCAAGTTATGAATTTTCCCGAATTAGGTATTATTTACGCCATTTTAGGGTTTCCTAAATAAAGGCAACAATATTTACTCAAAAGAGTATGGTAAAGTTACCAATAGCTAGGTATTGTTTTTCTGAAGAATTTGATATTTCGTTTGCTAAAATTTGAAGCAACAATCAAATAGTTATTCATTATTTGAATTAATTTTTAAATTAAAACAAAACTGTTTTTACTGTTTGGGCCGGCCTCCAGCCCGGTCAAACCGGCCCACAGGCCGAGGCAACACCCGAGCCAGCCGGCCTTCTGGTCGGCCCGAACCGGAGCCCAGGCCGGGCAATCAACCGAGGCTGCCGGCCTTCTGGCCGGTCCAAGCCGGGAGCACGGCCGGGCGCTCGCGAGAAAAAGAAAAGGCCACGAAAATCTCCGGCGACAGCGGTGACCGCGGCACGGTGGCGCGTGGCTGCGGCGAGCGAACGCGCGAGAGAGCGAGCGGAGGGAGAGGAAAGAGAGGGGAAGGAGGCGAGCAGCTCACCCTCAAGCCATTGTTGCCCGTGACGGGGACGGGGATGGACGAATCCGTCGGGGAACAAGACCGGCGAGCGACGGCCGTGGTTGGGAAGTCGAGGATGAATGCGTCAGCTCCGGCGACCCCGGCTCGATTCCGCCGGTGAAGATAAAGAGGAACTCGAGGCGGAGCTCCCTGTCGGCTTCGATCTACGCGGGGATGCTCCAGACGACGGCAATTTGACGGCGGCCGCGAGTTCGACCACGGCCAGGCGTGCGCGAGAGGAGGGAGAGGAACGGGGCAGGTGAGAGGGAGCAGGAGGGGAAAATGGAGGCAGGTGAGCGTCCAGGGCGTCGTGGCGTCCTCCTTCTGCACCAAGGAGCAGCGCGGCAGAGAGGGTGCGGCGGGGACGGCGTCGAGCGGGAGCGGTTCGGTCGCTACAGCGCTCCAGGCAGAAGAAACAGATTTCACCAAAAAGCCCCCTGGAAAACTTGCTGCCATCACAGATGGGTCCTTCCCCTATCTACAAGGAAGCCATTTTTTGTTTCTTTTACAACTAGTAGTACTTCTCTGCTTTTCCTGGGGCCTTTGAACATTTTATAAAAATAAGAGATAATTTGGGGAGGCTCCCCTTAACCTTTGGTAGCTCCACAAATTTTGGTTTCTCCAAATAAAATATCTTGTACCACTTTTGTTCATAGGTTTTAATTATAGTTATTTTTGGTAATTTCCAAAATATAAATATTTGGAGTATTTGAGCCTTTCCAAAAATAATGACAACATTCATGGAGGCTCTCGCAATAATATTGAAACTCCCCTTGGTTTTAATTTGACTTTTTGGAAAGGTTTAGCTTGGTTTCAAAATAGGATTTGAATTGAACCGATTTTGGATTCTCAATTTCATTTCTCATTTGGCAAACTTAGATTTTGAGAAATGGTTATAACATGTCAACTTGGAACTTCCTAAACAATTTGGAAGTCCAAGAATGATTTGTTTGCCAAGCTAAGCAATTGCCTTGGTGTGGAGGTTTGGGAAGTTTTGGCTTCCACATGTTAATTGCTTTATTTAAACTTAGCAATTTAAAATAAGTATGCCATGATGCAATGCAACACAAAAGTGGAAATTTTACACGGGTTTTTAGGTTCTGAACTTTGGGCTGTTACAACTCTACCCTCCTTACAGGAATCTCGTCCCGAGATTCTTAGAGTAGGAAAGCGGGAGAAGGGTCACGAGGTACTACACGATCTTCTCACTTCAGGTGGCTTCTTTCTTGAAGAGGTTGAGCAAAGGCATCATGAAGATCTTCATCGGCTTCACTTCGAGGTCACTATCACGTACACCATAGGAGAAGGAGGGAACCTCACCGGAAGGATGGACCTTGGCGAGGATACAACGACCGAGTACCTCCTAGTAGAATCCTAGAATGGGGATTTCAAGCATCCCTTGAATTGACGGTTAGGAGACACATGTGTTTGACGGGAGATTGATAAGGAGTTTCCAGTTGGTAGACAACTGTTTCTCGAGGATTCAGAATATGAACTTTGCACAAGGCCCAAAATTTCTGAAAACGAATTTACACAAGATTCCAACAGAATGAAGAGGCAATTCAGATCACTGGAGAAGGATCAGAAAGATGGATTAAGAGAACTTCAGAAACTTCGCAAACGTCAGTATTGGGAACACTTCTTGATTTTCCAGACATCGGGACAAACTTCTTGAGGATCACTAACTATCGTTTTCTGATTGAGAGTCAAACCTGGGGAGTGTAGAGATACTTCAGACTCAGCACCAGTAGGAATAGGAAGCTTTACCATGCATACCAACGGATTACATTTGCTAGGACCCCAAGAGTTGGACTACAAGGTTTAACTCCAAAGGAGGAACGAGATGGCGGAACTCGTGTATTAACAGCTGGTCAGGAGACAGCTGCCCTAATCTGATACCTTGCAGCGAGACACGATTGAGGTCTTGATGGGGAACACCATAGAAGACAAAGAAGTTCTCAGACTTCCTCTCTTTCTGGAACAGTTCAATCAGTGGCTTGGATGCATAGATAAAATCTTCAAGGAATGGAGGTAACCACATACCATCCCGAGAATATTCTACACATCCACGATCGAGTTGGAATGATTCGGAGGAAGCCAGACAATTCACTCAGATCCACGGCGACATCTTTCAGCAATTGGACGTGAACCAAGGAAAGTCACTTCTAACTCCAGAACACATACTTTGTGAAGACACAAAGTTAGTCCCAACAATTTTCCAATGCTAACGCCCAATATCCAATATGAATCTCCTCAAACAAGGAGAGGATAAGAAGGTAGTTGATGGGCTCAACACGAACTTATCCAGGTACTCCAAGTCGGTATACTCATATTTCACCAGAACTAGGCATAAGTATTGGTCAGACTAACATCTTTCTAATCTGAGTTTAACCTACTGAATGTGTTAGTCTGAGTTTGATTTGACGATAGCCCAAATCAAATCAACAATTTGTAGGATAGCATATCCACAAAGGAGATACCACCTTGCTTCGACACAGGAAGCTAGACATCCATTGCGAAGTGAACTATATCAGATAGAGCTTTTGGTCTTTTAACTCTCCAAGTGGTTTAAGCTCAACCGAATAATTCTGGACATCCAGCATGATTTTCTTGGAGAAGGGAGTAGTTTAGAGAACCAGCTTACCCATAAACTGAACATCACGGTCAGGTGACAACCTGGCGATACTTCTGGAAAGACCTCCAAAATATCACGATCCACCGATCTGTCTTGGGTTCGAGGGAGAATCATGCCTTTCAAGGCAAGACGATGTGGTCTTGGGAACTTCGGCACGAACCTAGCTCTTTGACCGAGGGAAGGCACCGGAGAAAACGAACTTGGCAACACAGTCAAACTCAGCTTATTGATCGGATAACCAATCATGCTAAGGAGGATAAAGAAGGTCTTTGGATTGCAACGCAGTAAGAACTGCTGAGAATATCCGATAGCCACATCATTGCTCACGAATTATCATTCCCGAGTAACAAGTCACTCGGAGAACGAAGAGTAACAAGTGTGAGAGCATCCCTCCATCAAGAGGATCATGATGTTAAGCACGATACTTTGATATAAAAGAGTGTGACACTCTAAGGTGGAGCAGAGCAACAACCAGACAAAGCCCTTACTCCGCAGATTTCATTACTTTGACTAGATCCGAGAAGTGGACAATATACGGGAGTCTATTTCTTTTAACAAGACGAAGTGGAAAGTTTGATGGATCCAGAGAGTGACTGGCATCGGAACATACCAATACTCGATAGAACTTTATTGTCAACCGACAGACAAAGGTCGAAAGGCGGATCAGAGTAAGAAACAAGCTCAGGAGAATCTGAAGATGTCGAAGATGCACCGGTTATTACTCAATTATGATAACCATGCCTGAAAAAGAGAGATGTAGCGAAGTCACGACAGAGTTGGGGGACTCGCTAGGAGAATCCTGGCTGTAACCCTGATGGTTCCAAGACAGAACCTAAAACAAGGCTAAGGAAAAGATGAAGTTACATAGCCAGCTGAAGTGTAGTAAATTAAGATTCAGCCATTTACCACCCAGACCACGGAAAAGACTTGGGTTGATGATCAGCATCATGCGCCAAGAATCCTAAATGGCATATGGATCACATGGGTAACAACCCACACAATTCAACATACCGGACTCACAGCACAATCCGGGACCTTCTGTTCAAGTCCTTGGGATAGCACCCGGAGAAAGGAACAAAGACTAGCCTCGGCACGGATAACAAGATTCGCAGACTTCTCAGGTGATAACGGATTGTAGCGCGGCGGGAGCAACTGGGCACATAACACTAAAGGTAGAACCAACCCCGAGATTCCTAATCATTTTGAATTAAGAGGCGAGAAGTAAAAACTTTAACTCAAATCGAGGTAAGATTGCTCCGAGATTAGAGGGTAACCAGATAAGGAGTAAAAAGAATTCCTAAGATGGTTTTCGCAACTCATTTTTAGGTTCAAAATATTTTCACAAACACTAGACTCAACATCGACCAGTAGAAGGGTTTCCTACAGGCAGTCCTGCTCTGATACCAACTTGTGGCGCCCCGACCCGACTGCTATACAGTGATGCTGTGTGTCACCGGTTAAGCGATACAACCGGAGGTTACGGGTTTACCAATCCCCGGCCAAAACCTTTGGCAGGCGTTGCGGGGTACACCTCACTCCCGACAACGCAACACCCCGATTGATGCCTTAACACAGGCACAACTATCAAAGCATAATAGTAAGATCAAGACTTGTGGAACAACTGGCACATCACAGACTCTACGACACAAAATCATATAGTTCAACTCTTATACAGAGAAAGATAGCAAATGACAAACAGAGGTCACAGACCCAACATTACAACATGCGGAAGCGAAGTGTGTTGTTCTAAACAACAAGAACCAACATATGGCCTAAGAGGCCTACAGATAAACATCACAACGCCAGCTGTTCCAGGATGTCCCAAGCTGCCACCTGGGAACCCCAGACTACTCGTCGACGTCCACAAAGAACCCACCTTCGAGGTCGGTGAAGTCCTCCTCTGAAACAAAATCAAAGATGTTGAGTTCGACGAACTCGCAAGATTAGGAGCTAATATATGCTCGATGATTCGCTGTCAAGGTTTTATGGCTCTTTTGCATAAAGCTGATTTTATTTATGAAAAACATAACTCATAGGCATCGACTATTAGAACATTTTCAAAGAGGGGTAAGAAGTAACTCTTTTCTTTGAGATCACCTTTCTCAAACATCACCAACATCACCATTGTACCTGTTCATCAAAGGCACCTCCCCGAATCACCCTCGAGGAAGTCAACCTTACATCCGTGGAATTGGTACCTCTAGTACCCAAGTTTTAATCATTCCGTTTAAGTTATTCTATGATCATCGTCCATTCCCAAGTTGTCCGTAACCGTGGACACGGCTTTTCGAAAAGATCTAACCCTGCAGGGGTGTACAAATGTTTGCCACGCGTACCGTCCGGCCCATTACCTGCGCATTAGCTCTCTTCCTTGGAAAGCCGGCTGAGTGGGAACGGTGTCGACTTCTCCCTCGTTAAGGACTTTCCAGGATCATCAGTGGCAGTAGGGCTGCCAGGATCACAACACCCCGCCCCACGGCCACTTATTTTCCTAACACCACCATCCTCATTTCAGTTCAACACCATCACGCACGCGCAAATGGAAAGCCAAACTAGAGGACCCTGGCTAGCCCCGCTCGAGTTATTTAGTCTATGAGGGTTCCTGCAATTGCATAGGCCTCACGCATGGTTGCACGCTCAGTCTTGGTTCAGGAGGTACAGAACTCGCACCTAGGCGGCGAGAACGAGACAACCCACCACATTCCATGTGGCCTCTCATCCCCACCTTCTTAGCATTTTATTATCCACCTCCACAATTCTCCACCATTAACATCACTGTCACAAGTTAACACCTGTTTCCAGCATTCACCATCCCTAGTACAACTAGGCATTTCACTAAGCATGGCTAAGCACTTGCATAGTATAGTGAGTATTCCATGGCCAACAATACAAACCTATGGTAATAGGAAGGTAAAACAGGTATTGGCAACAGGATTCTAATGCAACTAGTAGGATACTCTAATCCAGGCAAAGACATTTAGAACCGCATGCAATATTATAGTGGAGAAAATAATTTCGGAAAATAGGATAAGATATGCTCAGAGGGGGGGATTACGCTTGCCTTGTTCAGAGTGCTGGTAGTACTGCTCGGTGGGGTATTGAGGTGGAACCCCGTCTGCTTGATCTAACGAAGCACACATGGAAAAACAAATCAATCACCACACATGTGTACCATGCAATGCACAATCACATGATGACATGACAAGTTTATGCAAAGATGACATCATTTAGTTTATCTAGCAACATTAAATGGAGAGCCAAATAAGTAGTGCAATTATTTGGAAGCACCCCATATTTAGCTTAATGACCACAGTGTTCATACATTTAATACATTACTAAGACGTGGCTCAAATATGCATGAACATGGCATGAATGGATAGGGTTTGTTCTCTCGATCGAATTGGTACCTCATTTGTAATTTTCCGAGTACCGATGAATAATTAGTGAATTAAAGAATTAAATGAATTTAATTCTTTTATTCAATTTAGGAGTAACATCAAATAAATATTTGTGATCATGAGTTTATACTAACATGATTTGATAGCATTTGAAACGCTGATCACTTTGATATTTTATTCACAAATTTTGGTTAATTACTTCCCAAGTTATGAATTTTCCCGAATTAGGTATTATTTACGCCATTTTAGGGTTTCCTAAATAAAGGCAACAATATTTACTCAAAAGAGTATGGTAAAGTTACCAATAGCTAGGTATTGTTTTTCTGAAGAATTTGATATTTCGTTTGCTAAAATTTGAAGCAACAATCAAATAGTTATTCATTATTTGAATTAATTTTTAAATTAAAACAAAACTGTTTTTACTGTTTGGGCCGGCCTCCAGCCCGGTCAAACCGGCCCACAGGCCGGGGCAACACCCGAGCCAGCCGGCCTTCTGGTCGGCCCGAACCGGAGCCTAGGCCGGGCAATCAACCGAGGCTGCCGGCCTTCTGGCCGGTCCAAGCCGGGAGCACGGCCGGGCGCTCGCGAGAAAAAGAAAAGGCCACGAAAATCTCCGGTGACAGCGGTGACCGCGGCACGGTGGCGCGTGGCTGCGGCGAGCGAACGCGCGAGAGAGCGAGCGGAGGGAGAGGAAAGAGAGGGGAAGGAGGCGAGCAGCTCACCCTCAAGCCATTGTTGCCCGTGACGGGGACGGGGATGGACGAATCCGTCGGGGAACAAGACCGGCGAGCGACGGCCGTGGTTGGGAAGTCGAGGATGAATGCGTCAGCTCCGGCGACCCCGGCTCGATTCCGCCGGTGAAGATAAAGAGGAACTCGAGGCGGAGCTCCCTGTCGGCTTCGATCTACGCGGGGATGCTCCAGACGACGGCAATTTGACGGCGGCCGCGAGTTCGACCACGGCCAGGCGTGCGCGAGAGGAGGGAGAGGAACGGGCAGGTGAGAGGGAGCAGGAGGGGAAAATGGAGGCAGGTGAGCGTCCAGGGCGTCGTGGCGTCCTCCTTCTGCACCAAGGAGCAGCGCGGCAGAGAGTGTGCGGCGGGGACGGCGTCGAGCGGGAGTGGCTCGGTCGCTACAGCGCTCCAGGAAGAAGAAACAGATTTCACCAAAAAGCCCCCTGGAAAACTTGCTGCCATCACAGATGGGTCCTTCCCCTATCTACAAGGAAGCCATTTTTTGTTTCTTTTACAACTAGTAGTACTTCTCTGCTTTTCCTGGGGCCTTTGAACATTTTATAAAAATAAGAGATAATTTGGGGAGGCTCCCCTTAACCTTTGGTAGCTCCACAAATTTTGGTTTCTCCAAATAAAATATCTTGTACCACTTTTGTTCATAGGTTTTAATTATAGTTATTTTTGGTAATTTCCAAAATATAAATATTTGGAGTATTTGAGCCTTTCCAAAAATAATGACAACATTCATGGAGGCTCTCGCAATAATATTGAAACTCCCCTTGGTTTTAATTTGACTTTTTGGAAAGGTTTAGCTTGGTTTCAAAATAGGATTTGAATTGAACCGATTTTGGATTCTCAATTTCATTTCTCATTTGGCAAACTTAGATTTTGAGAAATGGTTATAACATGTCAACTTGGAACTTCCTAAACAATTTGGAAGTCCAAGAATGATTTGTTTGCCAAGCTAAGCAATTGCCTTGGTGTGGAGGTTTGGGAAGTTTTGGCTTCCACATGTTAATTGCTTTATTTAAACTTAGCAATTTAAAATAAGTATGCCATGGTGCAATGCAACACAAAAGTGGAAATTTTACACGGGTTTTTAGGTTCTGAACTTTGGGCTGTTACAAAGATGACGCGGAGGTAGTTGATGCAGACGAAGCAGACGAATGGGAGCGAGCAGTCGCGTAGGAGACGCTCCCCAAAAACCTAATCGCCCCTCACCCGTACATGATCTGTAGAGGCGGAGTTTCAGAGGCCTGCTCTCCCGTCAGCCGTGCACGCGGTGGGCGGGATGGGATCAACGATGACAGCAACAGTAGGTGGAACTATGGTGGCGGCGCAAGCATATGCTTTCTTTCTGGTGTGTCTGCTGGAGAGGAGCGGCCTCTCTTATATAGGCACACACGCAGGTGGAAGGCCAACGGAAACGCACACAATTAAGTGGAGAATTAAGAGACTGGTAACGGTCGTACTTAATAACACTTAAGACAAAACGTTTCAGCTCAAATTTATTCTCCATTAAGCGCAATGAATTCTGAAAACTCCCGTACTTAAGAGCATTTAAGACGGACGTTTCAGCTCGCAATGAATTCTGAAAACTGCCGTACTTAAGAACACTTAAGATAAACATTTCAGTACATATTCATTTTCCATTAAGGCAGACGTTTCAGTTGACCGTTCATCTGCTTCAACTTGCAGCGCGCGATAACCTGCGGCGCGCGAGCGCGTCGTGACGAGGCGAGGCGTGACAACATGTGCCTTTATGGATTTATCTGGAAATGTTAGATGTTAATATTTCAACAATATTTCAGCAATCCCCCACCAGATCCCAAAGACCCATGATGTTTTTCTCTGTTCCAAACACTGTTTTGATATACCAGTATTTTCAGTGGAGACCTGTTAAGGTTGAGCTCCACCTAGAGCGAATAGCTACACTCCTTCACAACTGACAATGGACTATGCCTTGAATTGTCAATTTGGCGTAAAGTAGTTTCACCAAACGTCTTACCAGTACTAGGCTGCCGAAGGCTGACCCCTCGGGTGGAGCATATTAGTCACACTCCTGACCTATTCATGAACTTACTAGAGATCAACCCAATCTCATAGACTGTGACCAGCAGTCGGGCTCATATAGGTGTGTTCCTCAAAGATCGCTCTGTAGGATAGCATCTTGCTTATACAAAGCCTTGGAACACATTAAGACAAATGTCAACCTGCCATACAGTTACCGAGAGTAGTGCATCTCCAACGGAGTGGGTTAGTAAAAGTACTCTCCTCAGTTAACCACTAGCTTGTTTTCCCAGGTCCTACTTCACGGGATCTCCGATCACATAGGTTGGGTTACTACCATGGCAACTCATGTGGGTTTCATCCCTATCTCCCTCGATGCATTTTCTATCACAACACGTGATAGCCCTTTAGTAAAGGGATCTGCCAGATTTTTAGCCGACTGGATATAATCCAGCGCTATCACTCCGGAGTTTCTCAAATGTCTGACAGCTTTTAATCTCATTCTTATATGTTTGTTGGACTGCATGTTGTCCTTTGAACTCTTGACCTTGGTAATCACTGTCTGATTGTCACAGTTCATAAGGATAGCCGGAACTGGCTTTTCAACCACAGGCAAGTCCATCAACAGATCTCGAAGCCATCCTGCTTCGACACCAGATGTGTCCAATGCTGTTAATTCTGCTTCCATTGTCGATCTCGTCAGGATCGTTTGCTTGCAAGACTTCCAGGAAACAGCACCACCTCCAAGGGTAAACACATAACCCGTTGTGGCTTTCATCTCATCAGCATCAGAGATCCAATTCGCATCACAATAACCTTCAAGCACTGATGGGCTTCCGGTATAGTGAAGTCCATAGTTCTCAGTACCTTTCAGATAGCGCATAATTCTTTCAACAGCACGCCAATGTACATCACCCGGATTGGAAACAAACCGGCTCAGTTTGCACACAGCAAACATGATGTCAGGCCTTGTAGCGCTCGCTAGGTACATGAGTGAACCAATTACTTGAGAGTATCTCAGCTGATCCTTAGCTGTGCCTGTGAACTTTCGAATCTGCACACTAGGATCATATGGTGTTGGAGAAATTTTGCAGTCTGAATATCCAAAGCGACTCAAAATCTTCTCAACATAGTGGGATTGCAACAGTGTAATCCCACCTTCATTATCTCTCAGTAGCTTGATGTTCAAAATAACATCAGCCACACCAAGGTCTTCATCTCAAAGTTCTGAGATAAAAATGACTTAACCTCCTCAATCACTTTGAGGTTGGTCCCAAATATCAGTATGTCATCAACATACAAGCACAGTATAACTCCTTCGCCCCCACCATGGCGATAGTATACGCATTTGTCAGCTTCATTAACAACAAAACCAGCAGAGGTTAAAGTTGTATTGAACTTCTCATGCCATTGCTTAGGTGCTTGTTTCAGGCCATATAAAGATTTCAGTAACTTACACACTTTCCTTCCTGACCATCTAATACAAAGCCATCTGGCTGTTGCATGTAGATTTCCTCGTCTAGCTCTCCGTTCAGGAAAGCCGTCTTAACATCCATTTGGTGGACGAGAAGACCATGCGAGGCCGCCAAAGAGAGTAATACTCGTATGGTGGTCAGTCTGGCTACAGGTGAATAAGTATCGAAGAAATCTTCCTCTTCTTTCTGGGAATAACCCTTGGCCACAAGCCTAGCCTTGTACTTTCAATTGTACCATCGGGCCTAAGCTTCTTTTGAACACCCACTTACATCCCAATGGTTTACAACCATAGGGACGTTCAGTAATTTCCCATGTTCCGTTAGCCATGATGGAGTCCATCTCGCTACGGACCGCTTCTTTCCAGTAATCAGCATCCGGAGACGCATAAGCCTCTGAAATAGAAGTGGGAGTATCATCCACAAGGTACACAAGGAAATCATCACCAAAGGACTTTGCAGTCCTCTGTCTCTTGCCCCTACCAAGGGTTTCCTCGTCATCCTTCTCAGGATTTTCATCATGTGTTTGTTCATAATATTCCATAGGAATGGCAGGTTCAGGAGTCTCATCAGATTCCTGTCTAGAAGTGCTTGGCATATCTCTCATAGGAAAAATATCCTCAAAGAATGTAGCATCTTTAGACTCCATAATTGTACCGACCTTCACGTCAGGTACCTCAGATTTCACTACTAGAAATCTATAGCCGACGCTATTCTTAGCGTAGCCCAAATTAACACAATCCACGGTCTTTGGTCCAAGCTTACGCTTTTTGGGGATCGGCACGTTGACTTTCGCCAAACAGCCCCAAGTACGTAAGTATGAGAGTGTCGTCTTCTCTTCTCCCATTGCTCATAGGGAGTAATCTCATTGTCTTTTGTCGGAACTTTATTCAGGACATGACATGATGTCAATATAGCCTCCCCCCACCATGCCTTGGATAAACCCGATGTATCTAACATGGCGTTAACCAAATCAGTTAGAGTACGGTTTTTCCGTTCGGCAACCCCATTTGACTGGGGCGAATAGGGAGGCGTCCTCTCATGAATAATACCATGTTCCGCACAGAAAGAATCAAACTCATTAGAGTACTCTCCACCACGATCTGACCGGATTCGCTTAATTTTCTTTTCAAGTTGATTCTCAACTTCTGCCTTATAGATTTTAAAGTAGTGTAGAGCCTCATCTTTGGTGCTTAACAAATATACATAGCAATATCTAGTGGAATCATCTATCAGAGTCATGAAGTATCTCTTTCCACCTTCAGTCAACACACCATTCATCTCACAAAGATCAGAATGTATGAGTTCTAACGGTGCCAAGTGTCTCTCCTCCGCAGCCTTGTGGGGCTTGCGAGGTTGCTTTGCTTGCACACGAATGGCACTTAGAACCTTTGGCTAAAGTGAAACTCGGGATTAAATTCGATTTTACTAGCCGCGTCATACAACCGAAACTAATGTGACAAAGACGTGAATGCCAAACTTCTGTTTCATTAACATTCGAATGAATATTGTTCACGACTTTATTACAAAAATCAGCGAGGGAAAAGCGGAACAAGCCTCCGCATTCATAGCCTTTTCCAACAAATAGTCCATATTTCGTAACAACTACTTTATTAGACTCAAATACCAACTTAAACCCTTCTCTACATAGAAGGGAGCCACTAACGAGATTCTTCTTGATGGCGGGGACATGCTGCACGTTCTTGAGCTGCACGATCCTTCCCGAAGTAAACTTCAGATCGACCGTGCCAACACCAAGAACAGAAGCACTTGCGCCATTCCCCATCAGTACGGATCCGTTCCCTGTGACCTGATAAGAAGAAAACAATGAGATGTCAGAACATACATGAATATTTGCACCGTGTCAATCCACCAATCGTTAGACTGACAAACAGAAAATACAGTAAACAAATTACCGTACCCAGATGCACCATTCTCATTGTTGCTCACAATCATGTTGACAGACTTGGAGTCCTGTCCTGGTTTCTTGAACTTCTTTGGGCACTTGGGAGCCCAATGTTCCTCTGAACCACATGTGAAGCAGGCTCCTTTCTTCTTATCCTTGTTGAAGGGCTTCTTACCCTTCTTCTTGAAGTCGGTATTCTGTTGGACACCATGTTTCCTTGGGCTTGTGGAAGTTGGAATTCTTCTGTACAAAATTGGCGACAGAAGTTCCCTCGTCCCTTTTCCGTGCGAGTCCTTTGCTCTCGAATTCTGCTCGACACTCAGATGGCCGATGACATCCTCAACTGAGAATTCACGCCTCTGGTGTTTCAGAGTAGTAGCAAAGTTCCTCCAGGAATTAGGCAGCTTAGCGATTATGCATCCCGCGACAAATTTGCCCGGTAGCACACACTTGAGAAGCTCAAGCTCCTTAGCGATGCACTGTATCTCATGAGCTTGTTCCAATACAGAACGGTTTTCAACCATCTTGTAATCGTGGAACTGCTCTATAGTGTACATCTCGCTTCCAGCATCGGTTGCGCCGAATTTAGATTCGAGCGCCTCCCACAAGTCCTTGGCAACCCGCACATGTAAATATGCATCAACCAACTTATCTCCGATCACGCTCAGAACGGCTCCAACAAAGACGACGGTGGCTTCCCTGAACGCCTTCTCCTGTTCAGGAGCAATCGTTCCAGTGGGAGTAACACCGGCGACCCAGAACACGTTCATCGCAGTGAGCCATAAGGTGGTTTTGGTTTGCCAACGCTTAAAATATGTCCCCGTAAACGGGGCTGGTTTCAGTGCAGCAGCAAAACCTTGGATCGAAAATTGCCTACACAATTAGGTTTTTGGATTGTTAGTATATAGGCAATTGTTCGATTAAATTAATCCAATAATAAATCATGAACATGACAAAAGTGGTGCTAATGACATACTGAAACTTGATGATAAAACTACGTACTAGACAGGTAGTAGAAAGATCTACGCATATTCCTAGTACTACAGACATGAAAATAATCAGAAGAGGGATAAACATATTGTCCCTCCATTAGGCCAGTTGGCCGCAGCAGCAGCGGAGGCGGTGGCTTCGTCGGCGATCCTCTTGTCAGCAGCAGCCTTCTCCTTGTCAGCGTCGGTGGCCATGGTGATGAAGAAGATGACGCGGACGTAGTTGATGCAGACGAAGCAGACGAATGGGAGCGAGCAGTCGCGTAGGAGACGCTCCCCAAAAACCTAATCGCCCCTCTCCCGTACAGGATCTGTAGAGGCGGAGTTTTGGAGGCCTGCTCTCCCGTCAGCCGTGCACGCGGTGGACGGGATGGGATCAACGATGACAGCAACAGTAGGTGGAACTATGGTGGCGGCGCAAGCATATGCTTTCTTTCTGGTGTGTCTGCTGGAGAGGAGGACCTCTCTTATATAGGCACACACGCAGGCGGAAGGCCAACGGAAACGCCCACAATTAAGTGGAGAATTAAGAGACTGGTAACGGTCGTACTTAATAGCACTTAAGACAAAACGTTTCAGCTCAAATTTATTCTCCATTAAGGCAATGAATTCTGAAATCTCCCGTACTTAAGAGCACTTAAGACGGACGTTTCAGCTCGCAATGAATTCTGAAAACTACCGTACTTAAGAACACTTAAGACAAACATTTCAGTACATATTCATTTTCCATTAAGGCAGGCGTTTCAGTTGACCGTTCATCTGCTTCAACTTGCAGCGCGCGATAACCTGCGGCGCGCGAGCGCGTCGTGACGAGGCGAGGCGTGACAACATGGGCCTTTAGGGATTTATCTGGAAATTTTAGATATTAATATTTCAACAATATTTCAGCATACACTATATATTTATAAGGCTATTCGGAATTAATTGAGGTAGAAAACTATGCTACAAAATATAGTTTAAATATAGCACAACACGGATGCATTTTTCAACTATATGAGTTATCACTATATAAAAATAATGTTTCAATGAACATTTAACAATTTTTATATCGTTAAGAATGCAAAATAATAAAAATTCATAATCATTAGGACCGTTGTGCCCTAAAATAAGTATAAAAGTTCAATATAAATTTTATTAAAATGAATTCTTCTTGATCATGAAGGGTACATGATCCAGAAGGATTCAAAATATAATTTTTTCTTACCCTTCCCCAGCGACATCTCACCGACAACACATGTTGGGTGCCATTGGAGTCGGCGCTTGGTTTAATCAGTAGATTGATGTGAGTTATTTAGTATGTATTATACAACAGTTCGGTCATTTAAATATTTTAAAGAACACATAAGGTATTGAGTATAATTTTAGTTAAACATTGGAGCGGTTTACACAAGTCTGTGTAAATAACTCCTCACTATTGTCCATGTACTGTCGCGCAATATTAAAGCTTTTGGCTGAACAGTTTTTGGCTCACAAGTCACAACCCAAGAGTCTGTAAACAACTTTTGCGGTTTGTATGCACAAGTGTAAAATAGGAATCAAAGCGGCGTCGGCGTTGATAGCCATGTAACTCTTGCTTGAATGTTTTGAATTATATTGTTTCCTTGCCTTCCATTGCATTTTGTTGAGTGTATCTACTTGCTTGCTAGATGGGATTGGCCGCCACTATATATCATCAAGTGGAGAAAAAATCATTCACTATGTCCCATTGTTGGCTCGAATTGAATGAGAAACCAAACTGGTGCACCCAATACGATAATCTCAAGAACCCCACAAAGAAGATGAAGATCAATTATGGATCTAGCTCCAATCTACCTATTGGACTTGATGAGAATGATGCAGCGGGTGGACGTACAAGGTTAGTTTCAAATAGAAAAAGACATATGATGGGGAAGAGGTGGGAGAAGGATAGGGTGGCACGTGACGGTGCGGCAATAAAAATGTCCGCCACATGGACGGATATCTTGTCCACCAAAGGTGCGAAATTGAAGCAATTGGAGGAGAAACGAGAGGAGAAGAAAGATGAAAGATACAAAATTCTTGGATGTGCAAAGGGAGAGGATGGACTTTGACCGGGTGCATCTACATGAGAGGGTGGGGTCGGAGAGGGCAACGTTGAAATAGGAAAGGAGAATGTTTGGATGAAAACTAAGTTGGAAAAAAGGAAGATGGATGGAACCCTTCAATTGAGAAGGAGATAGTTAGTCTTGCCATATTCATGGAAGAGTCAAGAATCATGTTTCAAGATGTTAGCCTCTTGGATGATGAGAGACAAAGTGGGTCATGCACATGAAGAAGAAGATCAAGTAGCGTGACCTTGGCGGCAATTGATTCGTTCTTGTATCGGCTATATGTATGAATTGTTAAATTTTATTTTGTGCTGAATTCAGTTAGTACATGAAACTTATTTTGAATTCAGGTTGAAACGTTGAATTGTGTATTGTGTGATCGATGTTGCATGTTTTTACATGAATTTGAGGACAAGATTTGAGGGTTGTAGTTGTAGAAGGCAACATTTAGTGTTGTCTTGGACCGTATCCGCCGACACGTACTACATACCGAAAATTTGCTCAATCGGATTGGAGATGCTTGGCACACCACTGTCCCCACACAGACCACCCCCTCCCCGCGCCTTCTCTTTAAAGCCCCAGCAAATCCAGTTCAAAGCACAAACTTGTTAACAACACATAGACGATCGCCACCATGCGCGCTCGTACCACCCCTACTCCCATGGCGCCCGCAGTAGCCGGAGCCCTCGCGATCGTCCTTGTCACTGGCGGACACGTCCCCCGACGCTGTTGACCCCTGCACCTGGCTGCACATCACCTACGACGCCACCAAGCGCCTGCTTCCCAACGTCCGCTTGAATCATTAGCATGCATCCCATTTGTGTTCGAGGAACTGGAGTTGCCCATCGGAACGTTCAACTTGCTTTTGATCGTTGGACTAGACTAACTTGATCTTCTGATAATTTGGAGAAAATTTTGTTTGCCCCATTTTAGGGTTTGATGCGCGGTTTCTTCTGATAAGTTGGAGTGGCATAAATCCAGCGAGCAAAACTTGGGAAAAGGAAAACTGCAGCTTATTAGGGCAATGTACATTGCTGGGCGCTTAAATAGACGCTTGAGCGTATAAAAAAAACGAATTTAATCCTAGCGTCTCAGGGAAGAGTCCACAGCTACAAGGCAGGGTCTCCCGTTCCAGCGCTTAGCTCTCCAACTGACTTGCTCTGATTTTTCTTCCACAGGCCAAATCCTGCGAAGCGCCAGGGGCATAATTTTGCGTCGACGCCTGTATTGGAGCGCCTCTCGTCCGGGATCGTACAGCATAACTGCTAATCGGCCGGGACCAAAATCCTAGCGCCCCTAAGAGCATCTCCACTCGTGGCGCCTAAATGGGCGCCCACCCCACTCGCGGCGCCCAAACTAAAAAAATTAAATTTAAACTTCGATAAATTTCATTCAAATTTTAGAAAAGTTTACAGATTTGAATGAAATTTAAAAAAACTAAACCTAAATCTACTGGCGGCCGCGGTAGCGGCGCCTGAAGGCGTAGTAGGGGTCCTCCTCCTCCTCTTTCACCTCCTCCTTCACGCCGCCGCTGCTCCACGCGCCGCCGTCGTCCTCTTCCTTGACGCGGCTCGGTCCTGGGCCGTCGACGGTGAGGTCGAAGAAGGGCACGCCCTTCTCCTTGGCGGTATCGCGCGCCGACCAGGCGCAGGCCGAGGGGCCGTCGAGCGGCGGCACGTCGTCCACGCGCCGCCGTCGTCCATGGTTGGCCGGGTTCCGAGGATCCCAACGCGGGTCCTGACGCTGCTCCGGCGTCAGGTCACGCCAGTAGTGCGTGTTTACCGCGGCTCGTCCGTGTCAGGGGCTTCATCACCGGCACGCCGTTGACGCCGATGACGAACCTGTGGCAAACACGCATATCCGGCGGCACCGGATAGCCGTTGTCGCGCAGCGCCTCCGTCTGCTCCTTGAGCAGGGTGCGCGGCGCGAAGCCGTTGGCCGCGGCACCGCCGGTGCGCCTCCAGGTGCCGGCCATGGAGAAGGAGAGCGGCGGCGGTTTTTCGAGTGGAGAAGGAGCGGCGAGGTGAGGGAGAGGGAACGGCGAGGGCGAGAGTGGTGATGAGTGGAGGCCGGCGCTCGCCTTTTATGGCAGCCGAAGAGCGGTGGCATTAACGCCGCTCGCCTCGAAAAGGCGCGCCGCATTCACTCCGGCGAGCAGAGGAGACGCGACGGCTCACTGGCCGCCCGCCGGCCGTGAAAACGAGGAGTCGCCACGCGGCACGCGTCTTTGACGACGCCTTTGACCACGGCGGGGCGTGGCCGTGTCACTGCCAGGCGTGGCCCGCGTGTCGGAGGCGTGTGTTTCCTTCCGTCCGGGGCCGCCCCAAGCCTCCACAAGTTGAGGGCGTGGGCTGGGCGTGCCGGACACAAAACTGGGCCGCGTCGGACCGAATTCGCGTTTGGGCGCCGCGAGTGGGCGCGATTTTGTGTCCGGCACGCCCCAATCGCCTTTGGGCGGCCATTTGAGCGCCCCGACTGGAGATGCTCTAATAAGCGCCTGCCGTTGTAGCTGCCCAGCATGTACAATGGGAGGCGCTTATGCAGACGCTTGGAGGAATAAAAATAAATAAGAAAATAGAAGCTGCCGCTAGCGTCCGTGCTCTACATTGCGGGACGCTTATTCCATCGCTAACGGGATTAAGAAAAAAGGAAAAAAGAATCGCTAGTGTCTCTGCCTCCTCATCACGAGACGCTTCTGGTGGCCGCTTGCGCCACCGACAGCTCAACCCGTCGGCCTCACTCCTCACTGCCCCCAGCTCTCTCTCTCGGCCACCGACGGCCATCCCGTGACCGGCCTCCCCTCCGCGCTGCTCCCACCTCGCGCCCCCACCAACGACCGCTCCCTGCCCTATCCATTCGTCGTCGATTCCCGTCCTCGGATAAGCCTGCGCCGCCGTGGAGCTCTGCTCCGATGCTCAGACTTCTTCGGCCACGCTCGCAGATTCAGGCGGCCGCGGCGTCGATCTGGGTGGGTGGGGTACGCTCGCACGGCGGGGATTCCGCGGAGGTGGAGGCGGGCTTGAGCAACAGCTTGGGCGAGGACAAGGAGAGAGCTCGTCGGCGGCGGCGATGTGGGCCGCATCCTTCAGCTCAGACATCTCCGGTAGGAGCACACGAGAAGCAGCTTCGGCGACCTCCCAACTATTGTTGGTCAGACACTTTGCTCTTCCCTCTCCTACCAAATCGTAGATGCTGCTAGCTTCTCAACACAACTGAGTTTGATTTTGCAAAGTTTAAAGCCTGCTAGTAAAGTACATAGTCTGACAAGTAGTAGCCGCATGTTTGGATTGTTGTCATTGCCCAAATTCATCTTGGAGTTTGTGGGTGTGGGAAAATAAGATCTATAGATTGCTTGTGATTGCTGTGTGTTGATTTGGGCAGAATATGAGAATGGTCAGATGTAGTTATACACCTAGTGATGTGACTTGCGTTTTGACTTGGCTGCACGGATGAATGGATGGTACACGCATTGTTAGCCACTTGGATTTTCTATAGATAGATTATGTTTGGTTACACAAATCTAGTGCATGTTTGACTACTATACATAGCATCGGTTTCAACAACATTGTCCTCTTCGGTGTCGTCGTCTAGCTGGTTTGTACCGGTGCGCTGAGTAGCGGATGTAGAACTAACATATCTAAGCTCCCTGTGATTCCAGGCCTGTGATTCATCCTCGAACTGGGCCTGCAAATCAGTGTCTCAGACTTTGACATGGGCCTACAGGTCAGCGACAGATAAATTTGTTGTCTCCTCGTTATCCCCACGAGTTCGGAAATATTACATCTCTTGCCACCGCCAAGTGAAACAGTACCCGTTCCTCTCTTCTCCTTCTCCTCTCGCGACAGAGCGCCACCAGGTTCTCCAGCCGCAGCATCCATCGACGCCGCCACTGGCCTGGAGCTCCTCCGCCGCCGCCGCTTGCTCCTCCTCCCGTGAGCTCCACCGCCGCCATGCGCTTCCTTCTCCGTGGCAACGACCGAACAATCTCCGCTCCAGTGCTCCACCGTCTCCTCTCCTCTCGCTCGCTAGGGTTAGCACCGCCGCCGCCACCGACGCCGGCTGCCGGCACCCGCACCCACCTGTCCATCTTGGTTTCCCATGACTCCTCGTACCCATGCTCTACTATTATCGCCGTCCCAGGCCCCGACGGCCGGCGCCGAACCCGCCGTTCTTCCCACGCTGTAGGCGCCACCGCCGACCTCGCGCCGGAGCATCTGATGTACCCCGCGCTCAAGCTCTCCAACAACCCCTCCGTCGGGAGCGCATTGGCGACGCCGTCGGCGCGCGCAAGCCGTCCAAGAGCTCGTCCGGGCCATCGTGCTTCCGCTCCGCTGCTCACGGTTGGCCTTCTCTTTCCTTCCACATGGATCCTCTCTTCCTATGATTTTCCTCCGTCGGGCTGTCTCAGCGTAGCTTCTGATGTTGCTTGGGTGGCTTGTTGTGGTAAGAAGTTGCTTCTAATTTTGTGCTTGAGGCCTTGTTTGGTACGGGATGTTTTCCATCCGCAAAGGGGTTGGAGATTGTAGGGGATTCGGTGATCCCCTCCCCTTCACCCAATCCTCTAAATTCCCCGCTAATCCCAAACCTCTCCAATCCATGTCCACTATTTGGTACACAGGGTTTGTTAAAATTGGCAGACAGGGTTTGATACATTAAACGTTCAGAACAAGGCATCAATGAACATCAGCATAGGTTATGAAAGATGCAATTTTTATTGCAGAACATGAACAAAACCATTCGAAAATCAACGAGCAAACTGTTCCCAGCAGGCTCTATCACATACTTCAAAACATTAGTATATACACGAACGAAGCATCAGCTCTCAAGCATTACTAGACTGAAACTACTTATCTGTTGATCTGACCATGCAGAGCCAGACCACATGAGCATACTACTGCTAACAGCTTTTGATGCTCAAACTGAACAACATCAGTATCTCAACCACACGACAACAAAATTCAAGTGGCAATGGTTGGCATCTCTTCTCCAAAATGCATTACATTGGACGATTTTGGATATCGAACATGAAACAGATTTGCAAGTGAAAAACCGGAGGTCGTGACAGCATGTAGAACCAGCGTACTTCAATGTTTGACAATGGCTCGTTGGATTCATGGATGTGCCTGGACCAACAGAATAATATAGTCCAAGTCAGATTCATCAAAATCAGAAAATAATACAGAGAGAAGAACTAGAGGATGAGTGGAAGACAACTTAGGCTGATTCAGCATGCACTAAAACAGAAAATTCTTCCGTCATTTATATGCCCGTACAACCAATAAACAAGCATATGCCGATTGCAAAGGAAAACGAAGACAGTCCTTAAACAGATGCTAATTTGAACTGCAAGAAATCAAAAGTGGGCGGACATCTGCTCGCAGCCTCACTGAGGGACTGCTGACGCCAAACGGTGGACTCCTTTGGCTCCGCGTGCCTCTCGTCTGAGTCCTGCACGAGGCTACTGACGGCGTGTTAGCGACGGACGTCTATATCGTCTTTCCCCCTCCACCAACCGCCGCATGGCGTCCGACGGATCTTTACCACAAGATTTGCAAGGAGGGGATGGAAGACGCGGTGCTTCAGCAGCTTCTGTGGCTGCTACATCAGAGACCGACCGGGCCATAGATCAACTGCGCGTGCTAGCCCCGACGATCTGATCCCCAACAGGGTTATACCAGCGCAGCCGGAGGTCGTGCAAAAACGAAGAGAGGAGAGGGGATGGGAGGTGGATACGTACCGGTGAGAATCCCAGGGAGGAGTAGGCGCCTGCCGTGGAGAAGGAGTAGTCTTCGGCGGCGACGATGAGGGAGGAGGAGGCGGCGCCGGCGTCGAGAGAGGAGGAGGCGGCGCCCGTCGTGGTGAAGGAGGCGGCGGCGACGCCTCGCTTTCGTCTCGTCGCGTCGCTTCCTCGGTCGATCCGCGAGGCAGGCCGAGCGGCGTGTAAACCACGTGGAAGGAAGGGGATCGGGGAGGTTTGGCCGGGCTGGCCCAACCCCCACCCGGTCTACCAAACGGGTCGTCGGGGATTTTATGGGCTTTTCATCCGCTAGTGGATTTTCCCTCCAAATACCGGCCCACCCCTGGCCACCAAACGAGGCCTGAAGGGGAAGAATTGATGGAGCGTGGTTCATTAAAGAAGGTCGTGTCCGTGGTTGGAGACGCAGACAAATAACTTTTGCAGCTTCTCAATTATTTACTCTTAGTATCATGCTAGCATCCCGCACGGGAGTGGCTTTGGCCACGCACTTCTGGCACTTAGGGGCCTTAGTCTCGGATGACGAGAATAGGGAGCTTACTCTCCCATTCAGTCCCGAGGAGGTGCGCCGGGCCATTATGGGGATGAAAACCAATTCGGCCCCAGGGCCGGATGGTCTCCCTGTATCCTTCTTCCAGAAGTTTTGGGAGTATATTGAGGCGGTGATTATGTCGATGTTCCAGGAGTTCTATACTGGGACATTGGTTATGTCCCACCTTAATTTTGGGGTGATTACCCTAATTCCTAAAGTTGTAGGGGCCACGGATGTTCGTCAGTTTAGGCCGATCACGGTGATCAATGTCATCATGCGTCTGCTCGCCAAAGTGTGTGCAACACGCTTGGCGCCAGTTGTGGAGCGCCTGGCTCACCCACATCAGTTCGCCTTTCTCAAGGGACGATTTATCCATGATGGGATTCTGGCTCTTCATGAGGTAGTTCATGAAGTCAAGACGAGACACCTTAAAGGTGTGTTTCTTAAGCTAGATTTCCAGAAGGCATATGATCGTTTGGACTGGGCGTTTCTACGCCAAGTCCTCGAGCGTCGTGGGTTTGACGAGCGCTTCATATCGTGGATTATGCAGATCGTCATGTCCGGGAACACGACCATAAACATTAATGGAGACATTGGCCCTTACTTTAGGTCATCGCGGGGGGTGAGGCAAGGGGACCCAATTTCCCCCCTTCTTTTTGACCTCGCTGGTGACACCCTAGCGGCCATCTTGGACAAAGCCAAGACGGCTGGTCACATCTCTGGTGTGATAGGGCACCTTATTCCTGGAGGTGGGATCACCCACCTCCAGTATACGGACGATACCATGATCATGGTGGAGGGTTCGGAGTCTGACATTGTTAATCTCAAGTTCCTTCTCCTCTGCTTTGAGGCCATGTCGGGCCTCAAGATTAACTTCGACAAGAGCGAAGTCATGATCATGGGATACCCCCCTGATGAGCGACAGCGGATAGCGGACAAACTAAATTGCAAGTTGTCTACCTTCCCTGTTACTTACTTGGGGACGCCCATTAGTGATTCTAGGATCCTTATTAAGGACCTAGAACCGGTCACCCAGCGTGTCAAAGCCAAGGCGGAGCCTTGGCAAGGGCGGTTCACCTCTAAGGCGAGCAAGACTGTCCTGATTGACGCCTATCTCTCTAGTCTGCCTATGTTCCTGATGGGAGTTTATATACTCCTAGAAGGCACGCACGCCTCTTTTGACAGGGATCTCTCACGCTTTTTCTGGCAGGCGGCCAATGGGCGTCAGAAGTACCACATGGTCAAATGGGCGGATGTGTGCACCCCAAAGACATGGGGGCATTGGTATCATTTCCTCCCGTAAGATGAACATTGCGCTCATGCTACGTTGGGTATGGCGGATACTTAGAGAGGAGGGGGGACTATGGCTGCAGTTAATCAAAGCGAAATATCTGCAGGGTCGCCCCCTCTTTTCCTGTGACCGCCAGGATGGATCCCAATTTTGGCGTTCTATCCAATCCATCAAGCATGAGATTAGGAAGGGTGTCCGCTTCGCCATTGGTAATGGAGAGGACACCCTCTTTTTGCTGGACTCGTGGCTCGATGGGAGACCGCTACAGCATAGGTTCCCTGCTCTTTTTGCTATCTGCGCGGACCCGATGTAGCTTGTGGCTTCGGCAATACCCAATGGGACTTGGAACATCTCGTTCCGACGAACATTTGGTATCGCCGAGGCTGCGGTTTGGACAGAGTTACGGAGTTTGCTTCCTGAGTCGCTGCCAGGCGGTTGTGACCTCGTGTCATGGCACCTGACACCGTCTGGGACGTTCTCTGTAAAGTCGGTGTATCGGAGTCTCTTTAGTACCCCAGTTAGAGCTTGGACCTCTCCACTCTGGAAGGCCCCCATACCGCTAAAAATCAAAATCTTCGTGTGGCAGCTTCTTAGGGACCGCCTCCCCTCAGGGGTGGAGGTTCGCAAGCGACAGGGGCCGGGTGATGGGCTCTGCCCAATGTGTGGGATCCCTGAGACGGGAACCCATATCCTTTTCACCTGCTCCGCTGCCAGGTTTCTATGGAACTTCGTCCACGAGGCGCTGGGGCCTGCCTGGCAGGCCTCAGACCTTGGCGAGTTCCTAGAAATCCAGGCGAACCGTATCGGGGAGAGGCGACGCCTCTTCTGGTTGGTGTTTGCCGCGTTGATGTGGACCCTGTGGACAATTCGCAATAAGATGGTGATCGAGCGGATTTTTCTCCGACGTGCTTCTGACTCGATGTTTAAACTTCTGACTTTCTTGCAGCAGTGGCACCCGTTGTCTAGGCAGCGGGACAGGGGGCAGCTAGACGACATGATCACTAGGCTTGTGGAGACCGCTCGGCATAGCTCCTCGTCTTCTTCCAGCTAGCGCCGGAGGGGCTTAGTTTTTTTGTTCACTCTCTTCTGTCTATCTTGATGTATCTATCACACCGCCCCCACCCCCACCCCCCACTTTTTCTTGCTTATTTGTGTGGGCTTACTTGTGCTGCGCCCCCAGCAAGCGGCCTTTCCGCTCTTATGTTTGTAACTGTGTATGGACTTGCTTGGCATGTTGCTTTATTTATAAAGTGGGGCGAAAGCCTGTTTCGAGTATCATGCTAGCATAGCTCGAGTTGAAAAATCGTGTGACTTACTCGAATCATAAGCTGAAAAAATAGACTGAACTTTGCTGGGCAACAGTTCAGTTAGATATATCATAAAAACCTGTCTAACCCTCCACTATTCTAAATGCAGTTGTCCTAAACGCAATCATTGCCGTTGTCCCAAATGCAGTCATTGCCTGGTCACCCTACACTGTTGCGGCTATACTCCACCCAACAGCAGCTGAAACGAGGAAGGCACAAATGTGTGGTGAGCAGCGGAAAGGGTGCGTTGATTTTGGGAGATAAATTTTTGGAATAGGCTCCGTGAACTCTGAAATGAATCTCTTTGTGTCAAGCGTGTCTTATATGAACTTCATAACAAGATTTCTTGTTTATGATTGCAGACATTTGTTCAATATGTTTTTGGAAAGGGGGGAATCGAAATTTGTAGCTCTGGTCTACTTTTCAGCTGATGCACTGTAGCGTTGATTCTAATCTTCGGTTCTAAACTTTTAATATTATTTGCACATAGCTAGGATGCACATGGGAGATACCCACCAGTCCATGCACTCTGTGCAAAACAATGAGTTGAAACCTTTTTGTTCTCACTTCAAAGTAAATTGTGCAAAAGTCAAAAATCTGTTCGGTTATATGAAGTGCACTGCTAACAAACGAATATATTTCTATAGAAATGGCCGCTCTTCTATTAATCTGCTGCTCTTTGGAGCATGAGTTTCAATTACTAAGCCAGATAATTACTTAAACACAAGACAAATGCTACAATCCATCAGACTAAATGCACCCTTTTATGTATTGTTTTGTTTTTAACCTCTCAAATATCCAACTTTGTTTCTTTTCGGTGAATGAAATAGGAATTGTTGTGTGGTACCATCAGTTTGTGCATGCGCAGGCAAATTCCATTGTCATGAAGCCGAACTTATTGATTGCTTCTTGACATTGTTGATTATGAAGTTGGTACAGTTCCTAAAGATATATGTAGGTAACAGTCTATGGATAGAGTCCGCATGTATACTTGGTATGAAATTGCTTACCATGTGAAATTTAGAATATGTAAGTACCTAGGATCGTACTAGAGAAGCAGTGCATTACACTTAAGTTACTGGTATCAGACAATTTGGAAACACGGGAATAAGTCTTGTTTGTTCAATGTACAGAAAAGCAAGAGGGCTTCTTATATCAGCAAAAAAGTCGGTAGTACTTATCACCAAATTTATATTTGCTAATTGAGGTCATCAGGTTCGAAACTAACAGAATTGAAAATACAATCAATTTTATTCCAGGGTATTTCTTGTGCACTTTCCTGATCAATTTTTTTTTAACCAAAAGTACATAGATAAGCAGTAGGTTGAAAATGAAAATTCAGTCCTCCCAGATCTTCGCACTTCCATCAGAAGGATGAAACCATCAATTTTTCCAGGACTTGGAATACCAATCTGACATCCTTGCCTGTAGGAATGCATAAATGGGGCACTTGTTTCAGCTGTAAGTGAAACTGCAGAGACTATATATCCACATTATATTGTCAGTGTAAGTAACTTGTCAAATATCGCTACAACAAAAATTAGATGCATAGATATTATGCAATACATCTTATTATGCACAATAGGAGATAAAAATGAGTAATAATGAAGGAAGTGATTTCTCTGTAAATTGGCTAGCTAGCTTTCTAAGATTTTCAGTAGTCAAACCACTTTCAGGAAACAGAGTTCAAGTCTGTCAGGGAGTACGTGATCATCTACAAGGCTATGTTGTTTGGTGGTATTTCCTATTTGGAGTATCTACTTTACCACAACTTGCATTTATTTGCGCCCATGCAGTTCACATTTGAAGAATGCATTAAGTATACTAGCTATTGTACTTGTACAAGTCACCAAGTTGCTACTATGAAAATGAACATAATTAAACTTTGTAGATTTTTTTAATGTGGCACTTGGCAAACTGTAATTCCTTTTTTTTCATTAGCATAAGTTCATCAAAACATATGTCCTTTTCTCCCGGTTGAGGATGAACATTACTTTGAAGTATGACCAAGACCAACAATGAGAAAATTAGTGTGCATATAACTAGGTTCTAAAAATTCAAAACAGAGTTCTTCTGAATGATCTCTCATGCATTCTTGCACATTTGTCTTGTGTTTACAAGTAATTTCTTGATCACACTTTTGCTCATCTTCCATACTATATAAGTTGTGGTGAACTTGTGAGTGGTGAACTCGTGAGCGGTCTCTCATGCATTCTTGCACTTTTTTCTTGTGTTTACAGGCAATGTCTTGATCACACTTTTGCTCATCTTCCATTCTATATAAGTTGTGGTGAACTGGTGAGTGGTAAATACACATCAGACTTTTGATTTTGTTTTCATCAGTGTGAGGTATCTTTCCTGGTTTAGGTTAATAGTATGATCATTCAGACCATTGCCTTGTTGAATTTCAGATTGGGTAGTGTTTTGTGCAGTTCTAAAACTATGCATCATCTATAGAGATAGTGAATGCCCTGTTAAATTCAAATTCAACAAACGCTTCATGATTGAGGAAGAAAAGTATTAGCAAAGTAGAAATATTTTCCTCTACCTATGTACTGGAAACCCAAGCATTAATTAAACTATACACTCTGTTTCTGCTGTTAGTCGTGTCAACTTTCTAGGAATTGTGTCCGTTGGGTGAAGCGAAATCTTTCTCATGCTTATTCAATCTTTTTATGTGTCGGGTGAAGCGACATATAATCTTTTTATGTACTGTAGACCCATTGCAAAAGAATTAGCCTAGGTTTGCTAAATGCTTATTCTGTCTTTTTATGTGTCGGGTGAAGCGAAATCTTCTCAGGCAGGCCCTGCTGGATATGGTTGGATGCTGATTTCAACCCTAAACTAAACTATCATTCATGCCCTCAAATATTTTGACAGACATGTAAGCCTATTTAGATATACATAGAGATGGCAGCAATGTATTTCCTGTTATTAACTTATTGACCATGATGTGCTCGAGGGACAACTATTTAATTTTTGATTATTCGATGCTACGACCATTGGCTTTTTCTGGCAAATCAATGTTAGTTTCTTGTTTTTGCTGCATTGCGTATTTTATAGCTTTTGTTACCATTCCTCTTATCTGACTAGCCAGCAGTAAAATCTAAAATGAACCTTTTGTTACCATCTATCAAACTTTTCAGTAATGGTGCTAGCACTTATCAGTCAGTATACCAGCACTGCTACACTTTGTCTGATGCTAGAGATTTATTCATCTTTTGAGAGGGTTGTAAATTTTTACATGGTATGTGCTGATTTATATCTTGGAGCTGGTGTAGCAACATGAGCGTTAACTCCGACCAGAAGAAACTTCTGACCTCTCGTGCTTTACACGCCTAGGATCTAAAGTAACATTGCATTTTATTAATGCACCCAAATATTAATATGTATTTCTGTTATGTATGCATTATTTTAAGTCAATATCATTATCAAATACTTTTTTACCCCCTCATGTGAGGGATGCAAGGGACAATCTCCTGGTTGGGTTTGATCAATTTGTAACACATTATACACTGAAGTCACATAAACAACTGACTCATTGGTTGTTGACCATCCATCCAGCCATCTGTGATTGTGGTGAAACTATCCACTCATGTTCTAGTGTTGTGCAGGTCAGGACTCAGGATAATGATAATGGCAGTCAGCATGTATCGTGTTTTTTTTTGTAATGAGATGTTGTTGATACACATATATAGACTAAGTTACATATATCTGGAGCAATTGTCTAATGGATTGTGTCCTAGAGAAGAATATGGTAGGCCAATGCATGTGTAGGTGTTCGTCCATGTCATGTTATTTTGTCCTTCCTAGAACTCTGAATATATAACTTGGCTTAATGTTTACCCTCACCCCTCGCAATGTTGGAAGAGTCTCTGCTTTGTATTATTTATAGTTATATATTCACGATTAAACATTTTTTTGAATTTTCTTCCTTATGTTTTTATGTTCTTTTCTATGCAAAAAAGCAAGCCATGTATATTGAGTGACATCATTTGAACACTGAGATATCTACTTTCTTGGTAGAATATATTGATGCAAATAATATTCTATACGAGATCCCACTATGTAAGCAGGTAAATGTTTATATACCAATTTAGTTATTGTATTCTAAGTAGCGAGAAAAATAATACGATCCCACTATATTGGGCTTGTCTGTTATCAATCAGTTTCTCCTTTTTTTTCCGGCAAATGGGCTCCGATGGTATGTGGTTCAAGTGCGGTTTCACACGTTCGATGTGTGTTGGGTGAAGGCTATTTTTATGTAATATTATTGGAAATCTTTGCTGCCAAATACACATAATAGAACATAAAATTTTGTAGATAATTAATTGTTCTGTTTGTTACATTTAGCTCCAAACAGTGACAGTCGTTGTGTGCATCAAGGCTAACTATACTAACTATATGATGAGCTGGTTTCGTATACATATTGGAACTATAAATTGTAGGACAACATCTGCTTGTCTAATGTGTATACTCACTCACTATACATATTTGAATGTTGATTACATTGTACTGTTTCTACTTGATCAAGTCGACCTAATAGTTTTTGCATGTAATCATTGGCGCGGCGAAGTGCAGCATTGTACATTCTACTGTAGAAAAAAATTAACACAGACAAGCTTGTTGTACAAAATAGGAATTCCACGCTAAGAACGACAAACATAAAAAACATAGCGATGCCAGTAAACAAACGGGCGCAGCAAAGCGCGCCTAATCCTTCTAGTATGGATCATATGCGCTATAATCTAACTCTTGGGATAGACTTGTGTTCGAAGAAAGGTTTACCGGATAGTTTGGTGGGGGAAACATTGGACTTTCGTACGTGGAAGTGTACCAGGATGAGTCATCCTGGTATGAGGAATTCATTTGGACAGATAGGAGTCGTGTGTGCAGAGTAATGTGCTCTTTCTGCAGTAATAGGATATAGGCAAAGGTTTATATACAGATTACTAGACTGCATGCGTGATTTAGTCAGCAACAAACATTTGAGTGAACGAATGGTTGTGCTAATTTCACACATTCTTTATCATTTTTAACTCATGTGAATGCTTCCATATTTGCAGCTGGGTAAATCTAGTCATCGGACATCTCGGAGCACCAGTTCAACGATCGTATCTATTTGCAGCTGCGTATATCTAGTCGCCAGACATCTCGGAGCCCTCAACGATTCTATCTATTTGCAGCTGGGTAAATCTAGATGTGCACATTTCAGGTTATTTGTAGGCATGGATTCTGTCTTCAGTCAGATCCGTTCAATTTGGTGCGGCTGTGGGGCTGTACGAGATGGATTCTGTTTTGAGCTGGATTCGTTAAATCTGGTGTGGAAAAGCTGTACGAGCCAGATCGGTTATTGTTTTTTTCTTTTTTCCCTAGCGCCCGACGCTTGTCAATGTGGAGTTTTCCCGTGAAAATAGCGAGTTAGCGCTGACGCTTATTCTGGCGTCGACGCAACCAAAAATCCCACCCTGGGTTGGGTATCAATCGTAACTACCAGGAATTAAATCCCTATCGCCTCTACAAGCGCTCCCCGTTGTACATGCCCTTAGATCCCTTGGAAGCTAACGTGAAACATGTGAGAATTGCTAGGCCGGTCCAGAAGGCCCAGATACGAAAGGCCTTTAATCTGGATCTGGCAAGGCTGAGACCTCATGGGCCGAGCCAAATGGGCTGTCTCAGAACATTGTGTAAAATCTTTGTATTAGTTTTTGGCCGCCGCGGTCTTCATTTAATTTTTTCCAGAATTCACAAAAAGGTAATTAATTGTTTGCCGAATTTATTTATTTGTTAAACAGAGATCCCGGCTACATGAACTTGTCCGGTCCACTTTCCCTTGGGCTTGCCAAGCTGGATCAGCTAAAGGATATGCGAACACTTCTGACTCCGTTTGGCAACGGGGACACCAACCACTGGCTATTGCTCCATCATAACCGTCCTCATGAAACAAAGTTCTTCCCGTCCCCCATCCCCAATAACTGTAACGGGGACATGCTTCATACCATCACCACTACCCATCGGGTAACAAATAACCATTGGTTACCCATCTCCACTAAGTCAGCACATTGAGTAAAAAAAAAGATGATTATCTAAGTATAGTGCCGATCGAAGAAGTTCCAGTTGCAAGCCCTCTCTCAACCAGCCATGATCCATATGGCCGCTCTTCTCGTTTTCTTTGGCAGGGACCTTTGGAACAAGGATATCTGCGGCACGATCCCGACGTCCGGACCGGAGCGTTCCAGAACATTCCACCGAGCAGGTAGCCACTGCTTCTAGCTATGCTTGGCGCAAGTAATTCATAGGATGGCTTAAGCAATTCCGTTTTTGTTTGCCTCATGGATGGATGCAGCTTCGCCAACAACGCGCGGGCCTGGCCGGTAGCAGGGAGGCGGGTCGGACGACAGAAGCTGCTAGATCGCGATGGCGGCGGCGGCTAGCTAGAGCCTGGATGGTCGATGTAGCTAGCTGGGTTCAGTGAGCGAGGTTTAGTTAGCTGTGTGCCAGAAGAGCATGGTGGGTTTGTGTCGATCTGTTGTACAAGCCGTATCAATCAAGGCGTGCCCAGCCTCCGTAATGAAATCGCTAGCTGAATTCACAGGTCAAAAAACTGACGCGTACCTACCACGTACGAGACCTGAAGAAGAGAGAAGAAGCGACTCCGCGGCCTGGCCGAGACGGATCCAGCCGCGGTAGCAGCAAAGCTGGAGACATGATGCATGGTCGTGAAGGCACATGGCCCGCCGCCTCGCTCGATCATTGTACTGACAAGTGGGGCCACGTCAGCCTGGCTGGTGGGTCCTGCTGTCAGAACTGGTGTCAATATTTGTGATTGGACTCGAATTTGTTTTTTTTTTTGCTAAATGTCCAAAAATACAGGGGGGTTTCTGTAAGATTACATGTCCACGTCAGCATCACGTGCCACGCGTGTGAACTCCTGCAGCGGAAAACGGACTGACATATGGGGTTCGTGAGCAACGTGCACCAAAAGTTCAGTTGTGTGACCAAAAAATTCAGTTCTCTAATTATGTGACTTAAGTGCACAAATCCAACGAGTTGTGTGACTGCGGATGCAATTAACTCTGCCGAGGCCCCCTAGACAGACTAGGACGAGGTCCTGTTCCATCGCCGCCTGCTAGATCATGATCGCTGCTCATCTCGATCAGCTACATGCCTCTCTTTCTGGAAAATTCAACTAGTGTTCTTGGGAGTTTTTCTGGCCTACCTAGATTCTTCTTAAGACTAGCAGTAGTAATCTGTGTCTGCGTCTGACAGGATGGAAGAAGAGTACGCCCGGTATTTAAAGGAGGGTCATGTCGTGTGCGATGATGCATGGTTAGATAGATCACTCGACATTGATACCATGGAGAATTATTGGTGCAATATACTCCCTCCGTTTTTTAATACTCCGTATAAGATGTTTTATCATTTGTCTACATGTACGTGTACACAAATATATGTAGACATGTGTTAGTGTGCATGTTCACTCACTTTAGTATGTATCTAGACAACATGTGCAACACCTAAAATATTTTATATTAAAAACGGAGGGAGTACGTAATAGTCTTCAAAATGTTCCTTTAATTTGTGCTCATCTGCACGTTCACGACGTGGCCGGCTAGGATTGGTTCCGAGATGCAAGGTCTTGCGGGTGCTAGGCAGCACAAGCTTGCGTGTCATGCCATACATATCTGGCAAGCTGATATTATGATATAGATGCATGGGCCGGGTTAGTAAGCTTTCAAAACCGCTTTTTTGACCAGCTCGATCAGGTGTACTAACTAGGAGTTTCCACGTTCAGCTTGCGTGTGGTATATAATCGAGAGAAAAAAAAGACACATTGTAGGTTGCTTGGAGATATTTACATGATTTTCCCGTTAACACTTTTGCCATGAAGATATGTATAAACTTCAGAAGCTTAAAAGAAGTCTCTCAAGCAAATTTTTATGAGCTTCTCCGCACTGCAGTTTCTCCCCACCGAAACTCCTAAGTAAGCTTATGGATAAGCAAAAGCCCAAAAGAAGTGTCCCTATATACATTGTTCCGGTTCCTCAATAATTTGTCGATTCTATAGTTTGTCATTGAGTTGTAATCCTAAACATCTGGAACCGGAGAACCTCACCCCTAGGTCTTCTTAGTCAATGTGTTATGGCTGTTGGCTGATGATATGGTGTGTGGTTGTTTCGTACACATGGCAGCCAAATCAAAGAATAGTGTAGGGTTTGTGAGCTCTTCGGTCGGCGGCGTCTTGGAAGAGGTTGGGTCGTCGGCTTTGTTTTTGGTGCAGGTACGTGCTTCCTCCGACGGCGGAGCTCGGTGGAGTTCCGCGGTGATGTGCTTGCCCCCTTCGCTCCCTCGGGTCTCTAGATCTGCTGGGAGCGCCATCCCCCTCCCGGATTCCGCATGGCGGCGGATCTGGGTTGACGAATCTGAAGCCGGCGTTGTTCTAGGAAGACGAAGATGCAGCTAGAGTCGGGTGGAGGCTCCACGGAGTTCGAGGTCCGGCGACTTCCCGTCCGCCAGGGGACGTCTTCTGATCCAAGGCTTGAAGGAAGACGCGGCGGCGGCGCGCCACCGGCACGTCCTGCTCCATGCCGGCGTCTCTGAGTTGCAGAAGGACTGGAGTGTATTTTTTATCTTTGTTGGGGTTCTTCCTGTAATATCGTCTGGTTTCCTCGCAAAAAAAAAGAATCAAAATAAAAGTTGCAGAAAAAAGGAAAGCTGGAAAAAAACTTGAAAATCATGGGAAAGTCACAAAGGTGAAAAAAACTTGAAAAAGAAAAAAAAACTTGGATGCAGCTTCGCCAACAACGCGCGGGCCTGGCCACTAGTAGGGCTCGTGAAGGCACATGGCCTCGCTCGATCATTAGTCCTTAATCCTTATCCCACCAAACAAAGTCTGGCGCGACTGCCACCCACCAACACACGCGCTGCAGTCCCTTGCGCACGCAGAGAGATGAGCAGACGGCGGGGTGGATTGGATAAGCACGGGCCTACCTACCTAACCTACCTATCCATCATCCACCAACCCTACATCCTCTTTCCAATTACGACCCTCATTTCAGTCAGTGTCTTTTCCTTCTTGCTCTACTGCCCCCAAAGCTCACATGGGGTCCAGTGTTAAACGTGGAAATTTGATCACACTAGTGGTTGGTTTGCTTTTGCTTTTGTAGCGCTTCCATTGTTTCCACCGTAGATGCCTTCACTAGATGGCATTTTC